>CM060176.1:86445326-87061576 GCA_030549775.1 Tamarix chinensis
TGAAAGTGGTGACTAGGGTTAAAGATTGGCATAGGTTATGGATGGGTTTAGGGATATTAATTAAGCTCTAATTCACATAAACAAAGAGATTAATGGTTTTAATAATAATCACTCACACAAAAATGATTATAATTGATAAGAACTCATGTAGAATTCAAATAAGGAACAACTTGTATTTTCACTCAAATTGGCTATCATATGAATGTGTAACCCTAAGGATTTTATATCATATTTACACCTCCTCAATATTTGAAGATAATTATAATTAATTAGAAAAAAAACTAATCTAAGTGACCCCCACACAATATCGTATCCCTATTCCAAGAATATCTTATAAGATAAATCCTATAAGATAGAATAAGTTAGAATCCCCTTAATAAGCTACTTTATGCTATAGGTAATTCCAACGAAAATAATTAACAAAATAAGAAAACTATAAATAAACTTAAACACATGCCACCAAGATTCAAATAAACATTCTTTTCCATCCTATGCATGTCATGCACATGCCTCTCTTACTAGTGACTCATTTTGTAATTTTTGTCCATAACTAGCAATGTAGTTATTCATTTATCTTCAAATTCATAGGGTATCCTCTATAACTAAAGAAAAATATAATCCATAATAATAAATGTAGAGTCTTGACCATTTGATCCTACATCATCCACCATTAGGGAATCCCCACATTTGATTGTGATACTTTGTCTTCTTCCTCCTCTTAGTTTGATTGGTTCCCTTGATCTTCTCCATCTAAGTATGGCCCCACCCGATATAAAATAGGCATAAATACCTTATCTAGACACCCAATTTGGTAGTGTACAATGCCTTCAAAATTAAAACTCTACATGCCTCTTCTATTGCAAGGTTCACCTATTTCTTACCTTCCTTTACCTGGAACTTCAAATGACTTAGGTGAAGGGTTAGGCCTTGAGGGAAAAGGTACCTCTTTATCCATGACTACACTCAACTTTGGGGTAAAACGTGGATGCCTCTTCTCCTTTTTGTGCCTGTCCACATTCATGCTTAAATGAAATAGCCCATCTAAAGTATATCACCTTTGTATTTCAACCTTCCTTGCTCTATCAAGCCCTAAGCCTCCTATGAACCTTAACATGGAGTGTTACTCTACCTCTTTTACGTTAAGTCTCATTTTGAGTTTCTCAAACTCCTTGATGTAATCTACCACACTCAAAGAACCTTGTTGATGTGTGCTAGTGTGTGCTACTATGAGTTTAGTCAAAAGAGTTTAGTATGGTGAATGTGGTGAAGTAAACATAGCACAGATCATGTAAGTATACACAGTCACCCCAAGTAGTAAATAGGTAAGGAGATATGTCGATCACAAAAGGACTAAGAGGAGTGAATTATGCTAGCTAAAGTCGAGTATCCTATGAATCTGTTGATGTAAGTAAATGCTAATAAGGTGATGTTGAGAGTATAAGAAATAATCAAGCAAGAAAAGAGTTAACAAATTCAATGTAGGATGGATGTGAGGGAAATAAAGAGGTAGAGTCATGTGAGTATAGTTGTTAACTCTAAATGTGTGTACCTATGAAAATTCATAGCATGTCAAGCTTAATGGATACTAATACTCCTATCCTTACTCGGTTTCACTCAATCATGAAACATGCTCTCAGGACATCTCCATCACCATGCATGGGCCTTAGTAATTTCACAAAATAAGAGTTGAAGGATTAATGATAGGGTTTCTTTATCTCTCAGTGCCAACCTTGTCACCATTTGTTGTTGTAGGTTCTCCACACTATCAAGTTAATGCAAAATTTGTTGTAGCCAACATTCAAAACCTAGACAATTTTATCCTAGAAAAATGAAAAATCATTAAGCCTAGCAAGACTAAAAATGGAAATATTACAACAATAAAGGATATCAACGTTTCCATTCACTATAAGTGAGCCGAACCTAGCCAACATAAAATAAAGAAGAGAAAGAAGGGAAGGGAGATCATAGTATTCCAACCCCTATTTGACCTAATCACTCCTTATTTTTCCTCCCTCAATGAAGCTCTATTAGGACTCTTCTCCTTTATTCCCTTACTCCACTACTACTACATTGTCATTACTATGTTCCTCTATTTTTAAAATTTTGAATTTTCTTCTCGTTCGATCTTAGTCGATCGATCGATTGATTGATGCCTTTTCTTTATTTTCTACTTAGGGTACTTATAAAGTATATCCATGCAAATATGAAAAAAATTCCTAGCGTTGTAATGGTTTACTACACTATTAGGTTCCAGTGTCCTATAGTGGTCCCTGGGTGAATGCTACCACATTCAAAAAATTCATGCATGTTGCTTTTGTTGGCATGAAAACATGTGGTGGTGACCTGATTTACTACTTCTATGGTCTTAGTAGGGTAAAGAGATGTTTTGAGTTTTTTGGGAGTCACCATCCCTACACATGTATTGAAAGTATCTTAATAAACACATTAAGCCTATGAGTAGTCATAAAAGTGGGGACTATTGTTAGTTCATATAATAAGTGATATTTTTTCAAGTTAAATTCATGTGAGATCTCAAAAGGTAGAAAAATCATATAGAAACACACCCTATAACTCCCTCATGTAAAATATTCATGAAATAATGATATTTGCATGGTCCTTTAATTAGCTCAAATACACTCATATCACTTATCTTATAGAAAATATCTTATTGCAAAGACCATGGGTGTATCAAGGTGGTAAAAACTAATCCCTCGTCAATATTTTTCATTTTGAGCTAAATCTTTACAATTGACTTGTGCTTTCTTCTTCGTTGGTGAGTTAGATTTTCCCACCACAAAGAAGTGTGCCCCTTGAACTTAAGCACCTCCACCTTAAAGGCCTTCTCATCATCATAGGCCTTGGCCTCAAACACTATTAAGCATCAAAGCTTCCACTCTAGAAAATCATCTAAATTATGAGACCCATCAAAATTAGTGGCTTCTACATTAACATCATGAAATGGATCTTTCTTATAGCCCCCTCCTTTTCCTTTAGACTTTAAACGACTCACTTAAGGATGAATTAGACATTCCATCATCTTCCTCCATGCTAGGTTAGTCCTCAAGATCTCAAGGGGTGGAGTTCTTTAAGGTTTAGCATTTGGATTTAGCCTTTCCAAGATACCTAGCAAGAATTGATTTCATGTCTTGGTCTCTTCTTAGGTTGTGTGCTTTCTCAATGGTCAAACTTAATCAAAAGAAGATAATGACTCAAAAGAATATGGTATAATCAAGAGGTGTAGCTTAGGATAGAATGTTTTTGTGTGTGTTGGGTTTTAGACAAGAGTAGGTGGAAGAAAAAAATCTAGACTTAGAACCTTTAAGCTTGATCATGATAAAGTAATAAAATTATTGATCCCAAAGTTTCAACCTTGAGATTTGATACCAATTTGATGCATGTACTAAATAACAGGTATTAGCATAATAAAGGAGAATGGTAGGATGGGAATGGTCAACCACCTAGAACCTTAAAGGAGATGGGTAGAGGGAGATAAATAGTAATTGTTTTATCTTCAAGTATCCCTTGAGATCAAATACTCACATTCACAACCTTAGGTAGAAACTATAAAGATAAAGAGTGTAAAAATTTGAGAACTTAAGACAAAACTCTTCACTTGAGTCTTGAATGTAAAGAGAGTAACAAATCTTCAAATGGTTTGAAAAAGGGTGTGTCGAGCATACGTGGTTGTGTTATGGTGTGGTGTGTGGCCAATCATTTGATAGGAAGGAGCCATGTTGGGTTGATCAAGCCGTGAAGGATGAGGGTAACTCGGTTTACAAATGTGTGGCTTGCAAGTTTAGCTAATAATTTTAGACAAAGGTAGAAGCATTTTAACATCTTCAAACTTGTAAAAACTAATTAGCATATTTACATTATTTTTGTGGGATGCTCCTGCATCATATAAGATAATACCATGGTAGGATGGCATAGCATTAGTATCCAGCAAGGGTGGGTGAGGTATCGTAGTTCAATCCCCCTCAATGCATTATGACCTCATGTGATGTATACGGTATCCCAATCTATGTTATCTCTCATAGTAGGTACACTCAATGTGTGGTGGTTATCGTCTCCCAAGAGAAAATCCCTACCAATGTATACTCACCTCATGTAGTGCGTTTAGTATCCCATTATTGTGTTATGCTATCATGTGTAACATCGCCAAAATTTACTACCTAAAAATTTCATTTAAATCAAAAGGGTTTCGCGGAAACAAAAGATAAAAATGTAAACTCGGGGGCGTTGCCGCCACACTTAGTACCAGACCGGTTCACTCCTACCGTTCTAGTACTAAGTGCTAAGGCTAAATCCGATCATCATTAAGTAGGAAGTATCATAAAATTTAAGACGGCATTTAGCATAAATCATTAATAAGATATAAGTCAAACAAAAGTTAGAATATGATTTAGGATTACAACCCCATAATACATTTTTTGTTTTTAAAATGGGAAACGTAATACAAAATATAGCTAACAAAACAAATCCCAAAAGGATCAATATCCGGATCGCCTACTCACTCAAGTTAAGCCTTCCACTCCAAAATAGCACTCGATCATAAACCTGCATAGGAGGCCTGATCCCCACCATCAATGGATTATCACAAGACCCATTCAACCGAGGTAGTATCAATACGGGTCCAATACTGAGTAAGGGAGCAGGTGCGCTAAGGCCAAGCATACAATCATAAAACATAACACACATAGCACAATCACATAGGCAACATGTAATAATATAGATGATGCAGGTCGGCTATAGCCCAATCAGACTTCTTCCTTACATATCTCTAATAATTATAGTTAGTTCACACCATAATTTTTATTAATCCATGCGAGTACGGGAACTCCACTATTATAGCCGGTGGATCAGTCACTTATAGGACAGAACGCACCTAACCACTATTATATGCTAGTGGATCGGTCTCCAGGGCCATTTGCTTCTTGCCACTATTATGTCGGTGGATCGGTCTGACCCCAACTCTCATGGTGTTTCATTGTAAGTGTATAGTAGCTTTCCCATGATTCATTTACAACATAATATTTGGTTTGTTGAGCTCGGGAGCCCCCACTATTATAGCCGGTGGATCGGTCACTTATAGGGCAGAACGCACCTAACCACTATTATATGCCAGTGGATCAGTCTCCAGGACACCTCGGCACCTGACCACTATTATGCTGGTTGATTGATCTGGGCCCGGCTCAACAATCTTACTCTTTAAGTAATTATTATCTTATTCGTGTCTTATCAAATAAAGCTTTCCACCCTTAACATGCACCTCAACTACCCTCTACGTCTATCCACCCCAGGTGGCCCGTCCCATATCTTGAGACTCCTGCGCCCCTTATCACACCCCGGCATCCATTCCTTTTACACTTACCTTTAGATGAAAGAGTCAACCCCTACGGGTGTGGGTTAGTGTAATACCCCGTATTTTTAAAATCCAGATTTATTAAGTTTAATTATTTTATTAGCGTAATTTGATGTAAATAATTAATTATTTTAATTTCGATTTGTTTTACGGATTTATCGATGTTTTCGAATTCATATTGAATGTAATTAATCATTGTCGTTGCGAACCATTCTAGACAAATTCGTTCATGACAGTGATTTTATTATATTCTTATGATTTCGATCTTCGGTTAAAAATATATATTCCCGTTCTTTCTCGTATTTTTATTTTAATATTTTTAATTCGTTTTCGGTTATATCGTCGTCATGTGATTACGACTTTGTTTTGAAGTTATATTTCGTTAACGAAATATATTATTTAAATTATAGAATTTCTATTTAAATAGTTAAATTTATTTTAATAATTTTTATCCGTAGAAAATATTTCCGACTTTAAAGTTATTCGTTTTCAGTAATTGTTAATATTTTTGGAAAGTTTTAAATTAAAAAGATTTTCGGAGTTTATTTATGAAATTCTTTCTGGAATTAATTCTCTTTCGTTTTATGCTTTTTGGTTTGCGGAAAACCGATTTCGGAAAGTATTGAAATTAATCTCGATTTATTAGAATTTGACTTAAATATTTTATTATATGCTTTTAAATAATTTTTCGAGGCTTATTAATATATTTTCATAAATAATATAAATTCTTATGTTCGTTAGTAAATTCTTCCGAAAATGTTTCCAAAATTCTTTATATAGTTTTTTTTATTAATTTTAAGCCTTCGGATCCGTTTGAAATAAATTGTCATTAAATAAATTTTATATAAAATCTTTCAATAATATTTTTATAATTTTAGTATTTTATTTTATGTGTATTTGTAAAAAAAAAAAAAAAACGAACCTGCACCTATCGTGACCCCGGCCCCCTCTCTTCTTTTTCTTTCTCTCTTCCCTACCCCTGCTCCCAACCTGCCCTCTACGCAGAATCCCCAGCCACCTCCCTTCTTCTCCCCAGCTCCTCCCTGCGCCTCCATCGCTGGCCACCATAGGCGACGCGACCGACCACTGCAGCAGGCCACAGCCGCAACAGCTGCAATCGACGCAGCACAACAGCCGCGCAGGAGCAGCGCAGCAGCCGACGCAGCAGTAGCAGCAACACACAGGCTGCGCCGCCATCGCCCGGTCACCGGCGAGCCTCGCAAACCTCCGGCGAGTTGTCTCCGGCCTCCAACGAAGCTTCCCCGGCCTTCCCGTGCGCTGATTTGTTGAGTTTCGTTTGGTATAAATTTCCAAAAACCCTAACCCTTGTTTTGGTTAATTGGGTATGAATTAGCTTATAAAAAGCTAAATTAGTTGTTTGATTATGTATATATATGCTATAAGAATGATTTGGACGAGTTAATTGACTGGTTGTATGGAGATTTTGGAAAATTGGATTTTGGCCGGGTTATGCCCGAATTTTTCGGATCCGTTTGTTTTTGCGATTTCGGACAAATTGATTATACAATATGTTTTAAAATGTATCCAATTTCATTTTGGAACCGTCAATTTGAGAAATTTATGCACAATTTATCGGAATTTGATTCCTAGGTCAAATTTTGGGTATAATGAAATTGGGTCATATAATTGAGCTATTCCACTCAATTGATTTTATAATATTGTTTAAAATGTATTTAATTTTATATTAGAAGTGTTGATTTGGGAAAATTGTACGTAATTGACGGGAATTGGATTTTTAGGTCAAAACCCCCGCGGGTTTAAATTGGATTTTGTAATTGGGTTATTTTATTCAATTGACTATATAAATTATATTAGAATATGTTTAATTACATTTCTGAACCGTCAATTGGTATGTTTTGGCAATAATTGATCGGGTTTGTGTTTCGGGCTAAAAACCATAATTGTGCTAAATTGGGTATTTCCTTTATTGATTTTGATCAATTGATTATTTGATATGTTATAAAATGTGTTTAATTGTATTTCTAAACATTCAATTTGATTAAATTTATAGAATTTTACCGAATTGCATTTTCGGGCCTAAAACCCTAGATTTTAAGTAAGATTACGAGATTGGTTATTTGTATAATTGTTTTTCTAAAGTTAGATTTATAGAAGTAGTTGAAATGATACTAATTACTTTCTAATACCTTTAATTGTAATTAATTGATTTGAATTACTTGGGTTGTGTCATGGGCTTTAAAACCCTAATTTTAAAAATGGATTGTTTGGAATTGGTTAATCGGAGGATTGTTTTGTTGAAATTGATTATCTGGATTTATCTAAAATTAGTTTAATTGTATTTTAAAACTATCAATTTGAGGTAATCAAAGTAATTTGGTCGATTCGTAGTTAGGCATTTCAAACCCTAATCTTCGGGGATGATTTTGTAGAATTAATTTTGCTATGTGTAGTTTATCTAATCGATTTCTATCTTTGGGTTTTACATCATTTAAATTATGTTTTAACCTAATCGGTTAGGATTTGATTCTATGTAAATTGGTTGGATTACTTATATAGTTGTAAAACCTAATAAATAAGTTATTTTCGATAAATTAACCTATGATCGATTATTCTTCTCGGGTTTCCAAACTAATTTGAAATGTCCTAAGTGTGTTTGTATTAATCTGTTTTGATTTATATTTAATCTTAAATCTTAATAGAGCTATGCTTTTAAGTCTTAAGTTTTGGACACATTTTCCAAGAAAAATAGTTTGTGTCTCTTTGTATCGATTAAATTATAATAATTGAAATTATTGATTGATAGGATAGGTTCTAATTTAGTTTTCGATTTCTATCGGGTCTAGGAAAGATTTCTCGTGGACCCACGAACTAGGGATCTCTTTCCCTCTTATAGGTGAACCGGGTCAAACCCCAAGAGGTGTAGGAGCGTGCTCCAAGCTCGGCGCCGATTTAGGTAAGGACGTAACTAAGGCCACTTGTGTGCACTGCTTGTTTTAAGTGTCTTATATGCTTTGTACAATTGTATGCTATAACCTGTGTATTATGTGTATATTTGTGAAGCGCAGCATGGATCCGAGGTACGTTCCCGTATCCTAGTCTTCGTGTACTAATCTGTTGTGGCACAAGTGTGATGTGTTGTGATGTGGTGTGATGTGACGTGACCCCTACGTCATGTAGGTTGGGTTATGTGAGGGAGTGTGGTGAAGTGGGGGACTTGAAAAAGAAAAATAAGAGGTTAGAATGACCAACGGGAGTATGCTGGCTAAACAAGGTATGGACGACCTAAGGAGTTCACCATTTGGGAAATAGTGAGGAGAAGGTGGAATTAAGTAAACAAAAAGGTGGGTATAAATTAAGGTTGCATGGGGAAGTCGGTTTGCTTGGTGATATTATGGGTAGTATTGGAGTTTACATAGTGGTATTAATGATTACTTGGTGGTATTAATGACTTATGGTGGTATTAGGGTTGTAAGGTGGCATTAGGGTTTATATAGTTGTTTTAATGATTATTTGGTGGTATTAATGACCTATGGTGGTATTAGGGTTTGTAAGGTGGTATTAGGGTTTATATAGTGTTTTAATGATTATTTGGTGGTATTAATGACCTATGGTGGTATTAGGGTTTGTAAGGTGGTATTAGGGTTTATATAGTTGTTTTAATGATTACTTGGTGGTATTAATGACCTATGGTGGTATTAGGGTTTGTAAGGTGGTATTAGGGTTTATATAGTTGTTTTAATGATTACTTAGTGGTATTAATGACCTATGGTGGTATAGGGTTTGTGAGGTGGTATTAGGGTTTATATAGTTGTTTTAATGATTACTTGGTGGTATTAATGACTTATGGTGGTAGTAGGGTTTGCAAAGTGGTATTAGGGTTTATATAGTTGTATTTATGATTACTTGGTGGTATTAAATACTTATGGTGGTATTAGGGTTTGTAAGGTGGTATTAGGGTTTATATGGTTGTATTTATGATTACTTGGTGGTATTAAATACTTATGGTGGTGTTAGGGTTTGCAAGGTGGTATTAGGGTTTATATAGTGGTATTAATGATTACTTGGTGGTATTAAATACTTATGGTGGTATTAGGGTTTGCAAGGTGGTATTAGGGTTTATATAGTGGTATTAATGAATACTTGGGTGGTGTAAATGGCTTATGGTGGTATTAGGGTTTTTGTGATGGTGTTATGGTTGTTATAGACAAATGAGGTTAAGAAGGGTTAACCATGGCTTGGTGTGGACAATCATGGTCCGTATGGCTGTTTAGAGTTGTTTGGTGTTATTATGTGTATTATTGAGTAAAGTATAGTTATGAATGTGGAATTTTACCGTTTGTTATTATGTGTAAAGAATGTAGTGAATGATTTATGCATGTCAAGGACATGATGTGATTAAATAAGATACGAATAAGACATTAATTACGTAAAGTGAAAGACTGATGAGCCCGACCCAGTCCGTTCCACCGGTTATGAATAGTGGTCAGAGGCGTTCTGCCCTGTGCGTTTCGTGCCGATCCACCGGCTATAATAGTGGTCAGAGGCGTCTTGCCCTGTGTTTTTATTTCCGGACCACCGGCTATAATAGTGGAGGGATTCGGGTTCGACAGACCCAAATGAATAAGTTAAACCACGGGAAAGATACTAATCACTTACAGTGGAACACCATGTAAGTGCGGGGCCAGTCCGTTCCACCGGTTATGAATAGTGGTCAGAGGCGTTTTGCCCTGTGTTTTATTTTCGGACCACCGGCTATAATAGTGGGGGTCCCCGTGCTTACAGGTTAAATGAAGAATGCGTGAAAAGAGATTATTATCATAATAATGTAAGTGCGGGGTCAGTCCGTTCCACCGGTTATGAATAGTAGTTAGAGGCGTTCTGCCCTGTGTTTTATTTCCGGACCACCGGCTATAATAGTGGGGGTCCCCGTGCTTACAAGTTAAATGAAGAATGTGTGAAAAGAGATTATTATCATAATAAGAAATAACGGACATTGTATGAGCATGATTCAGCTTTCCGCTTACTTATCCTGATGTATGGCTGACGTATTGAGCATGTATCTTGTGTATTATTGCATGTTGCTTCTATGATTGTGTGTGATTGTATGCTTGGCCTTAGCGCCTACGCCTTACTCAATACTGGACCCGTACTGATACTGCCTTGATTAACCGGGTCCTGTGATGATCCATCGATGGTGGGGAGCAGACCTTTGATGCAGGTCTTGATCAGTTACTAAGTTGGGGTGGAAGACTGGATATGAGTGAGTAAGTGGTCCGGATAATTACCCTTCGAAAATCGTGTGGTTTAATCGTATTTGTCTTTAGAGGATACAGATGTTGTATTTAACTTTTCAAGGGTTTTATCGTATCTTGCTATTCCGTTATTTTAAGTATTCTGATATATGGACCTTTTAAATTGTATTTCGGAATGTAACTTTTACCTTCGCACTCTGATTTGTAGAACTCGTGGTTTATGATTGGTTGTTCTGGTTTTATTTCTTTCTAGCCTTAGCACTTAGTATCGGGTCGGTAGTTATGGATCGATCTGGTACTAAGTGTGGCGGTAATGCCCCCGAGTTTACGGTTTTAATTCTCTTGCTTCCACAAAAACTTTTGAGTTAAACGAAATTTTTCAGTAGTAAATTTGGGGGTGTTACAGTTAGGCCCTACACTCATGACATCAACTCCACCTCCCATCACCCCCTAAGGTTTTCCCTTGAAAACCCTAATTGGGTCGATGTAGCCCAACCTTCTCCCACTTATGCTATCTTTACCTCATTCAACGCCCCACATCTTACCTCAATTAGATCCTCTCCCAAAACATATCACTTTACCTTTCGATTCAGCACATAACCATGAAACCCTAGTTGACCACCTCAAACCCTAGTACCTTTCTTTTCCCACAAGTAACCTCTCTATTTCTCACCCAACATTCCTTCTCACCCCGGGCACTCATACTCACCCTTCATATAGTAAATCTCATACTCTACATTATCACTTCCTCCCAAAACCCTAATCGGTCCCCTTACACACCCTTACACCAACCTACGTACTATTTTTCCTCACAAGTCTCCAATCACTCCACAACTCTCCCTTTAGCTTATTTACACCCTAAATCAACTTTTCACACGTAAGGATCACCCCCATGAAAAATTTATCCACTCCATGCAAACTCTCAAGTCCCCATGCAAACCCTAGAATTCCCATGCATACTTCTCATCTCTTATTCATTTGGGTCAGCCCCATATCCCCCTTAGCAACTCATTTCCCATTTATTTATTTTTATCCTTTCATACCCATATCATCATAACAATCACCCTAGTATGCATGTCCTAGAGGGTTTTATCATATTGCACACAATAATCACATATGCATGTCATATTAATATCATAAGAACACATACAGAATATACCTCACTCCAAGCTACGCTATACATAAGACAAGTTAAGGAAAAACATACGATACATAATAAAGCACGGAGCATAAAGCATCTAAGGCATACAAATCACATAACACACAAGGGCCTTGGCTACGTGCTTACCTAAGGCGACGCCGGGCTTGGAGCACGCTCCTCTAACTCCTTAGGGCTTTGGTTGGGATAACCTATAAAAGGGAGAAATACTAAGTATTAGTTTCCCTCGAAAGTACCATCATCCCTTATTCTAGTTTAGGATTAGGGTTCTTATTACTAAAGAGGGTATTATACAAAAACTAGGGTTTTTATCTTAAATTTAGTATAGTGAATATTATTTGTCAAAATGTATTTATTTTTGATACTTATTGTTACCCTTATATTATTAGACCCGTTAGCTTTATTTTCATAGTAATAGTGTTCATGCTAACTATAGGAAAATAGTGATAATAATAATAGTGTTAGGGTTAAAATAATAATATAATAATTACGATACCAACAAGTAAAAATATTCCTAAAGATAATAATGATAAAAGTTATATTTTGAATAATAATAATATACGGGTTCAAATGTTTTTGTCACAATAATAGAAATTAAATAATTATAATAGTAATAATAGTAATAACTAATAATGATACCATAGTAATGATGTTAGTGTTAAAGGCATTAGGAATAATATTGAATGGTAAGGTAATAAGGTTTAAGTATTTTCTTATTTAACAACAACATGATAACACACCAACTTTGAGTTAAATAACATTGATAATAATAAAAGTAGTAGTACTAATAACAATAATGATCAAGGTGCTAAGCATAATAATACTAGTAATAATAATAATAAGGTTAGATTAAGTGGTAATAATAATACTAATGATAATAATAATAATAATAATAATAAT
This sequence comes from Tamarix chinensis, assembly GCA_030549775.1. Classification (NCBI taxonomy): domain Eukaryota; kingdom Viridiplantae; phylum Streptophyta; class Magnoliopsida; order Caryophyllales; family Tamaricaceae; genus Tamarix; species Tamarix chinensis. The sequence goes on from CM060176.1 coordinate 86,457,982, forward strand.
AATAATAATAATAATAATAATAATGATAATGATGATGATGATGATGATGAAGATGATGATGATGATGATGATGATGATGATAATCCTAATGTTGAGTAAAATAGAAGATAAAATCGAAGGAATGATAGTATTGGTAAGAATAATAACATTAATGATACAGATAACAGTAGTAGTAATAATAATAATAATAAAAGTAATACTAATAATAACAATAAAATAAATAATAATAATAATAATAATGATAATAATAAGTATAATGATATTAATATTAGTTAAATTTAATAGTAGTTATATAAAGGAAATATTAGGGTTTGGGTGAGTGGAAAACCACCTAGGGTCGGTGGTGGTCTGGCGACGGCGCGTGGCGGCAACGGCGGAGGAGGAAAGAAAAGGAAATATTAAGGTGGAGGTTGGATGGGAGGAGGAAAAGAGAATTTTGAGGTAAGGGAAGAAGCGGCAGGTGAAGGCGAGTGGAATGAGGGTGGTGGCGTGGCAAGGGGTGGTTGCGCGCAGTGGTTGACGTAGTGGCCGAGGGTGGTGGAGAGAGGTGGAAGATGGGGGAGATAGAAGGAGAGGGAGGCAAGAGGAGGTGAAATCGTGGGAAGGTAGGGGAGGGTCTGTTGGATATTTTGGAGGGTAATGGAGGCTTGGTAGAGGCGGAAATGGGTGGCGGAAGGCGGCACAAGGGGCGGCGATGGCTGAAGGTGGTGGTTTCGGGATGGAAACTTTGCACGGCTAGGGCGGCATGTGCAGGGCAAGGCGGAGGGTGGTGGTGGCTTGGTTTCATCAAGGGAAGTGCAAGGACGATCACGGCGGGCAGCGGCGGTCACTGGTGGCGGTGGAAAGCTCGTCTTTTTGAGGAGGCAGAGAGGCAGGGTTTCGAGGCAAAAATCAAAAAGGGAGCTAATTGTGGCTGCCAATGGGGGTATTTATAGGCAATTGGGAGGGGGAAACGATGAATAAGGGAGAGGGCGCACGGGGTGGGTGAGGCAGGACCACCTGCCGACAGAGGCAGGCAATGCAGGTCCTGCCATGGCAGGTTAGGTCGAGGAGGGGGAAAAGGAGGAAAGAAGATGGGCATGCGGGGAGGGAGCTGCAGGGATTGTTTGGGTTGAAAGAGGAAAGAAAATGATAGGGACAGGGACAGGGAAGGACGATCGAAGGTGCAAGACTAGTCGACATGCGCAGAGGTTGCAGGCTTCGACGGTGCAGAACAGCACAGATGCGCGGGGAAGACGAAGGAAAAGGAAAGAGGGTGGACAGGTCGGTCCAAGGGAAGGAAAAGAAAAGGAAAGGGGAACCGGCTGGGCAGTTCGGCGATGAGAGGAGTTGGGCAGGTCTGGCACGCGAGATGGGGGGAGAAAGGGATTTGGGCCGGTGGGCTAGCCCAGTCGGGGGAAAGAAAGAAGAAAGGAGAAGGAGGGAGAAAAAAGAAAGAAAAGGGAAAATGAGAAAAGAAATAGATAAATAAAATAACTTATGGGGAAATTGTAGTATTTTTGGGTTATTATACATACATACATACATACATATATATATATATATATATATATATATATATATATATATATATATATATATATATATATATATATATATATATATATTCTTAAATGTTTAAAAATTATTATAATAATTTAATTCCCTTTTTAGATTAATTTTGGCTATTTTGTGTAATTTTCCTCCACTTTCATTTTAATTAGTAAAATGTCCAAAATTTCTAAATAATTTTTTTATTACTTTCTCTTTATTTTCTCAATTAATTTCCTCTTTATTTAGTAAATTAATTTATTTTCTTAATTTTCCCTAATAAATCATTATTTTTCCATAAATTCTAAATTAGGATTTTTTGGGTATTACATCACTACCCCCTTAAAAACAAACTTCACCCCCGAAGTCTTCAATGGCTCTTCTAGGGTTAGGGTTAGGGTATTCTAATCTTCTATTTTAGCGCATCATTATCTATACTTAAATTAACTAATCCCTTAGGGACAAACTATACGTTGATGCACCTTGGGTATAAGTTCAAATCAAATACTAAATATCAAAAGTTAATATTGGGAGAATTTAATCCAAAAATTTATTTATCCAAAATCTATTTCAAAAATATATGAAGGCTTAAAATTAATAAAAGAGTTATATACGAATTTTGGAAACACTGTCGGACAGATTTACCGATGAACATAAAAGTATGTATTATTTACGGAAATATATTATAAGACCTCAAAATTTAATTAAAGCATATAATAAAATATTTAAGTTGAATTCTAACAAACCGAGACCAATTTAGTCATTTCCGAAACCAGTTTTCTATAAATCAAGAAGCATACAACAGAATAAAGTTGATTTTGGAAAGAAATTCTTGAATACGTCTTTTAAACTTAAAACTTCTCAAAAATATTAACGATTTTTTAAACGAATAATTTAGGCTGAAAATATTTTCCTACGAATAAAATTATTACAATAATTTAACTATTTAACATAAACTCTAGAATTTAAATAATGTATTTTGTCAACGAAATATAACCCCAAAATAAAGTCATAATCACACGACGAAGTCGTAATTGAAAACGAATCTAAAATATAAGATCAACATACGAGAAAGAAAGGGAGTACATTTTTTTAACCAAAAATCGAAATCATAAGAATATAATAAATTCATTTTTGTGAATGAATTTATCTAGTATGGTTCACAACGATAACGATTGATTAAATTCAAATATGGATTTAAAATCATCGATAAATCCATAAAATGAATCGAAATTAAAATAATTAATTGTTTACATCAAATTACGCTAATAAAATCATTAAACTTAATAACTCTGAATTTTGAAAATACGGGTTATTACACCATGACTTTTGTAACCATGACTTTTTCTCATGGTGGAGAGCTAGGTGGAGTCTAAATAATTATCTTAATAACTAGAATTATGTGGTCACTAAATGAGGATTCATAATACGGCTTCTGTTATACATGATTTGTATTATTATCCTTCTATAATTTTATACATGTATTGTTATATTACAACCATGATCTTAGATATATCTTGTTTAAGTACGATTATTACCATGATGCTATATGACCTCAATCTGTAACATGATCCCTTTTCACATTTTAAGTAGTTTATTTGACTAGTTTTCATTGTATCAATACTACATTTATATGGTTACTATGATGATTTAGCTTTTGTTCTAGTGAGTAGAGGATGATTTGTTGAGTCACAACTCCTAGCTTAAATATATGTTCATGATGATGTCATGAGCCTATAGGTAGATATTGCTTAGGAATTGAGTGGTACGTTTCTATATAGTTAAGAGTTAGAAAAGCCAACTTAGATATTTTTTACAACTATGATGGGATGTTTTTTTTCTTCCTAGTTATTTAAATTATTACTTTTGGATTATGTATTTATATTTTTTTAACCCTCATTCTTATCTATATTATTCTCACCTTTATTACTATTTATGTTGTGTTGAGCATGCATTCCTTTGTTCCTTTTTTTTGTTTTGGTTTGCATCAAAATGGTATTAGGCAATGATCACACTTATCCCATAGTTGGTATGGAGATAACATTCCCTGATTTTATTTTAATATGCTTCTACATTACCTTCAAATAAAATTTTTAGGTTCAAAAATTAGGTGTATTAAACAATATTACTTAAGATTAAAATAACAAAGATTTAAGGGAAGGACGAGAAGAGGTGGAGAAGGTTGCAAAATGAATAACATTGAAGATAAAAAAAATTAAAAATGGAGACATAAGAGAGGGAAAATAGGGTAATCTCAATGGCTAAAAGAAAATAAAGGAATATGAGAGTTGAGGATATTTATATTCCCACAATGAGAGATGTATGTGATTGAAATCCTAAATATTCTACTCAAAGTAAGTTAATACATTGCAAATTTATCGAAGAATGGGCAGACTTCTCGATAACTCAAATGATGATGGTTGAAACAATTTAAGGATAATTGCCTTAGAAAATTTTGAACACAAGAAAGAAAAGGGACAAAATAGCATGAGAAGAAAATCTCTAGAGGTTGGAGTGATTTTCTAGAATGAAAATCATCTTTCTAGATTTGTACAAAAGGGAGAAGGAGAAGGAGACAAACAGGTGAAGTCATCCTACTTTTTTTTCCAACTTTGGCCTTTGAATCCATTGAAGGTAGGGAAAAAGGATTAGATTAATTATCAAAATTGTATAATATTGTTCATAAATAAATTAGAGTTTTATTATCTAGATTTAAGATTGTTAGAAGAAATTTTTTTTTCATAAGAATATATTTCAAAATCCACACAAGTCAAATAAAATGGTTTATCAGTTGGGTACTCTCATCGGATGGCTCAATCTAGTCGATTAGATTCCTGGATCAATTAACTAATTTTATTAAACCAAAGCCAAGCTAAAAACAAATGGACCAGTAGAATGTTTCATAGAAATATTGGATTGATGCACTAGAAAAATCACTTTCTTCCTTATTTTCTAAACTTTTCTAATTCCTTTTTCAAATCAAAACCAAAACACACATTTAAAAAACAATATCAAACATCATTCAATCATCATCAAGCACAATAATTTTTTCATATCATAGATCAAACTTTAAGGTTATTACAATAGGTGTGCTACTTGTCCAAAAGGTAAGAATGCCTTTCACAAAGGCTTATACGCACCCTTACTTATGCCTAATCAACCATGGAAATGAATTAGTATAGACTCTATCCAATGGTTTCTAGGAACATGGCATGGTAAGGATTCTATTATGGTGATAAAAGATAGATTTTCTTAAATGGATTATTTTATTCCATAAAAGACAAATTATGATGCTACACATGTTATTGATTTATATTTAAAAGAGATATTGAGATTTCATGGTGTACATAAAATTATTATTTCATATAGAGACATTAAGCTTGTCAGTTACTTTTGGAAGACTTTATGGAACATGGTGGGCACTAAGTTATTTTTTTAGTACTTCAAACCATTCACAAGCTGATAGATAAATAGAAGTTACAAATTATCTCCCAATGATTTAGCTTGGTTACATTTAGGTCAAAAAAGGTTTACTAATCTACATAAAAATAACTAATTCCAAGAGTATATGGATCATTTAAAAAGTTTAGGAAGTTTGGAGATAAGGCTTATGAACTTGAACTTGTAGATTCTTATGGAATATTTTCAAGAACATTTAATATCAATAACATTTCTTCTTGCTGTAATAATGCCAATTTTAATAAGTTCTTCTCTGCCAAAGGAGAATAATGTTGGATCATCCATGGATTACTATGATAATGAGGATTTTGTATAATTGGTAATGGAGTCAATCACATTACTTGTCTTTGATAATCATCCTAACACTAATAATATTATTTTTAGTCATTCTTACAGGTATGTTACATATTTGTATGGAGAAGACTAAGACTTCAAAAAACATTTCAAGATACCAAAATATATAAAGATACCAAGTGTTATAAGGCATTCAAAGCATTCAAGCTAAAGCACACATGGAGAAAAAGACAAGAAGCTTTTATAAAAAGATCTCATTAGTTGTATAAGCTTGTTGTAAACCATAGGTTTTTATTCCACTTAAATTATGGTTTTTCTATTGGTTGTCATATTACAAATGACTAAAATTAACCTAATATACTCAGAAGTTGTTGAGTAGTTAGTTAACGACTAGGTAGAGTTTGTTAGGTTGTTATATAAATAATTTCTTATATAAACCTTTCATGGGTTATTATAACACAACATGTAATGATCATATTTTTAATGCAAGTAAAAAAAAATTGTTTATCTCTCTTTGTGAGTGATTTTTACTACCTAAGATTAATTTGTCTTTTCCTAAATAGTATTCGTTAAATGTGTTGCATGTGAGACATTCAAAGTTTATCATCTTGTTGAATTCTTGTTGGATCTTACTTAAATATGCATAGAATTTTTGTCCATCCCTAAAAACCAAAATCAAATCCCTCTTGAAATCCTTCAAACTTAGTTGGATCATCAAAACCCATTATTCAAGCTTTGGGCACCTTGATCTACATCACAAAACATAGTAGCTACAAGTCTCTAACAAAAAAGGGGAAATAAGAAGGAAAATACAAGGATTTGAAAGGAAAAGGAAAGATTAAGGAAGGGTAATTATGTAAGGGATTAAAAAAAGTGAAAAATAAAAAGAAAATAAAGAAGAACAAAGTGGCATCAGTGGCAATAGAAGTTGAACAAAAGAAGAAAAAAAAAAGAGCAACATTTAATAGATTTTTTTAAGAATTTGTGGAAGATGAAATGAAATGCAAATGATCAAGGGGCATATGGTTTGATGTTTGGTCAACAAAATGGGAAAGGGGTGATATTACAACCGCATCACTTGAATGAAGAGGCAAGATGATTCAATGCGTAGGAGGTTGAGTGTGTAGAGTTTTTGACTAAAGCCATGATTAGTGTATTTTTTACCAAATTTGTAGTTGAATAAAATATAACTCAGTCAAAATTTTGTTAGATCAACTAAGGGGATATCCAAATGGTAAATGATAGTTAGGAGAAATTAATTTTAGGTAAATAAATTGTATATAAATTCAAATAATAGATATTTATTGAAAAAATAGCAAATAAGTTCTAAAAATCATGAAAAAGTGGGGAAAATGTGCTAAAAATATTAGAAACCAAAATATATAATAATATTTGGTATAAAAAAAGGATTTGGAGCCCAAATAAATTAAAATAAATGAAATTGAAAGAGTTATCTAATTACATAAATAAGTTTTTCTTTTGCGATTTAACAATTTAGAAGAAATGAGCAATAATATATTGAAATGGGTGAATAAATAAGATTAGAATATTTTAAAATGATTAATGAGAATAATTAGCTAAAGTAATTAAGGTTAGAGAAATGTGATATTATAAATTATTTTATGATAAATCAAAAGCTAGGTTAAGTAACATGCTTAATGCTATAAAAAAAATTTTCGAGGAGAAAATTCTATCGACCGAATGTAGCTTAATTGGTTTGAAAACGATATCTTCGGCGAGGTCAGTGAGCTAAAGAATTCTGTAGCTCATACAAGTCGGCTTACGTGAATTCCAAACACACGCTAACGATTTGCTAGGTAACCAGATTATTCTCAAATTAATATTTTATTATAGTACCCCCGATCCATCAAATTTTAATTAAATATAAATATATCAATACCTCTATCACGCACTTTATTACATTTTTTTCTAGCAAATAAAAATTAAAAATACATTCATAAACTATATAGGAAAAAATAGAGATATAATTTTGCAAGAGTTTATCATTTCTCACAAATATTTATCTAAATTATGAATATTTACATTTTCTTGATAAACAAAATCACTATATTTCTATTTACTTCATTTCCACTAAATTACTGCCTATAATTTATCACTACATATATCTATATTCATGAATATGTGTGTGGGGGCGCACACTAGCATATATAATATATTCATCATCAATAAATATTAAATATATTTTCATATATGTATAACATTATGTCCTAAATTTCTAAAATGTGTTTATTATTATAATTACGAAAAATTATTTGTAATCAAACATCTTTACATTTTTTTAATTATTTTAACTCTCATTACATTTTTAAAATGTTTTATTTTAAGCGTTTAACCCTTCTTACGGTTTTGGATTCCATAAAACTTCTATATCACTTTTGGCTATTAAAATTCTTCCAAATCCTTCTAATTTTATCATATGTAAATTTATTTTTGGCTTTTTCTAAGTCTTATAGGCTTTTCTAAAATTTAAAATGAAGAAATAAATAAACTATTTATTATACCTTTTTGGCCCTTATTTGTATTATGAACCCTTAAACAAGCATTATAGCTAGCAAAAGATTACAAAACATTAAGGTTAGTTATATTTTGACATATTCAAGCTAAATATGGATTACAAATAGGTTGCAACTATTTATAGAGGTTTTAGAAAAACTCTATCAATTCTAGGCATAATCAGCCCTTTAAATTCAACTTTTTCTAAGTGAAACATATCATAACTATCTAAAATTTGTTTCTATATTCCTAAAATATCTAAAATAAAGGTTGCAATTTATTTTTTTACCATAAAAATTTTGTTCTAGGTATGATATCTCCTTTTTTTACTATTTTCCATTATAATAATTATTAAATTGTAACCAAAATTTCTTCCGGCCATTTTTCTTCATCATATTTTTGTGTCTTTAACTCCTAAGAAAAGTCTTCTTCAATCCAAAGCCAGTCCTTCATTATTTGGCATTTGTTTTGATTTTTACTTCTTTATTCTTGATTTTTAGCTCTTTATTATTTTTTATAAACAATTAAATGTTAAAAATTAAAGAAATTAAAGGAAAATATTCCTAAATTTCAGAAATCATTCTAAGATAGAGTAAGCCATAGCCTTGATTCTTAAATTTATTTGTTTTCTTTTGTATTTTTGTAGTGTTTTGATAGTTTTTGTTGATTTTTGGTATAATGTTTTCAAGTAGTTGGAAAATGTTGATCTTGGGTTTATTTTTTCTAAATCTTGAAGCTAAGTGATTGGTAAGCTAATTATATAGTGTTTGATGGATTAGAATGCTTAAATGTGTTAGTATTATCATTGGTATGTTTACTATATTTTGGGCAATACAGCTTTTGGGTAGAATTCTTTATTTTGGTCATTGTTATTAATTTTTAGGTTGTTTAAATGTAAATTCATGTAGTTAAGGTCTTGATTTAGTTATTATAATTAATGTTGTGATTAAATTAAGTTTAAGTAAGAATAAGGGGTATTTTAGTCAAATTGCACCTAGGTTGCAAGTTTGGTTGTTCTTGCTATTCTAAGATGTTCATAATTTGTTTAATGAATAGTTTGCAAAGTTTGAGGAGTTAGATCATTATATGTTGAAACTTATGTTATTTTTTGTATTTTTAGGGTTAGTGGTATATTTGTATTTTTACTTGCAAATGTGTTTTGTCATTTAAAATTTTGTATTATAACTTGATAGCTATTAATTAAATGTCCTTAGTGTTTAATTTATAATTTTGGGAGTTATTTTACTATTTTTATTCATAGTTATTTTATTAAGGTTATTTTAGACATTTTGTGTATAAATGACTTAAATAGGCATTTTAAAGTAAATAGTTGACCTTAACCATTGATGTAACTCTTAGAATAATAAATTGATGGGAATAGTGATTTGATATGATTGGTAAATCTAGATAATAAAAAAAATTCTTAATTTTTAAATTTAAGTTTATTCAAATATTTTTACAAAATATTAGATACATAGATAGTATTTGCTTAATTGTATTTTTTAAAATTGGTGTGTTGGATTATTTTTTAGGTGATAATCATTAATATATTTAAAATTTATTATTAATTAAAGCATAAGACTATGTTTGAGATTTAGGCTTATAACAAAGATGGCCTCCAAGGTGGGGTTTGCAATGGGTGTAATATTGTTTATATATGTGGTAATGTTAAGTAGTTAGTGTGTAGCAATGCCTCTTTCTATTCTATAAATAACATATCAGTCTTATAGGGGGTATCGATGCTTAAGAATATAGTATTCCTTAGTTGTTTTGGGATGCTTCCTTTGCTATAATATTTTAGATTGATACCTTATTCGTTATTACTTTAACTTTAGTATTGTTCCCTTCAGATAAAATGTGACTTAATGGATTATGTGATAATCCAACATAGAATAGAATAATTAGTGGACATTGCATATATGTGTATTCCATGATATCATTTTTCAATATCAAATTCATATTTTAAGTGTTTATGTGATTTTAAGATTTGGGATAAATAGTAATAATAGCAATGAACAACGATGAGTAGTGATGAAAAGTAATGAATAAGAAATTTTCATTAAGTATTTTATATTATGTATTAGTATATTTTCTTGCATTCTTTTACTTCAACATATTATGTATATCTTACATGAATGTATGTTATTTACTTTTAGTAGATTGTTTAATCTGTATGCTTGTCATACTGATTCTATACTTATTGCCATTTTTTCAAACATTTTAGGGGAGACTAATATCGATGATGACATCATTGTTTTCATAGAGTTTGCATGAAGAGATGTGATTAGAATGGGGATATCTAGTATACATTGTTGAAGTTATTTCTATTATTTAGATACAAATATTCTTTTTTTTTTATACCTCTTTATGCATATCTCTTTATGTTGGATTATATATATTCCGTTTTGTGTTATAACTTTATGTTGTTTAGTGTTTGAATGTTTTATATAAGAAAATCACGGAATCAGACTTGTATGAGACGTGGTGTTAACACATATATATTAGAGCTAACTTGTACATTAAAAAAAAATATCAGCTCTAAAAACAATGGTGTTACACAGTTTATCATAGACTTGTATATTATACAGGTTTGTATTATTCAACAATATTAAAATACGCTATTTATTTGATAGATTGTCTCTCGACCGGAGCCAATTATCTATTTTCTTATAGAGAATCGAGTCCCAGTACATGTTGATGCAATCGACTTATTTAAAATATAAGTGCAAATAATATAAAATAATATAATCATATGATTTAGTTTATGTATGTGCAGCCCGCATGTTGGGATGCGGGGAAAAACATTTGATCCAGATCTTCAAAATGATTCAGATCTTGACTATATAATTACGTGGCACATATAGTTTTTATATTACGTGTAGGTTCGGTGATAGATAAGTAGTTCACATATAACGTGATACGATCTAACTACAATTCAACGGTTGGGTTGAATGGTAGCTTTTCAGAAGTGACAACAGCAAATAACATGGCATTCTTAAGAGCCACCGAATATTATTCTTCCAACCAACTCAGTTTGGAATCGCATTGGCAATTAAGAATAACTTAATTATCTTTTCATATAGGGCTCAAATACTTACCAAATTCAATATACATGTCTAAAACCTTGATAATAACAACATAATTAAATTTTATGGTCTAACTCTACCGTTTCGTACCCGTGATAATAATCTCCTCTTCGTTTTACGGTACTATTTTCATACTTTATCAATCTTATGTCATTCATAACTGCTCCAAATAATTTATATAAATTCTTTAGCACATTTTTAATGATATAACACCTTAAAATACTATAATTCTCATATTTAACCCATATAACCAAAATACTTCTATTAGTAACAAAATCCTTATTCCATGCAAATCTTAAGTATTTAGTAGCAGTATTTCTAAATCCATATTTTTCTCCATAGAAATTATCATACTCATTTCAAATTAATCATACTATTAATAAACCCATGACACATCCATATTTCACATCAATGGTTTTTCTACATTCTCATGATCTTTGCGTACTCATTTCCTATCATATAATACCAACCACATCTCATAGTATCAATAATCATATATTAATTCACATAATCATAACAACATGGTAAAACACAAAATCATTTATAACACTTAGCAATCAAAAACCCTAAACTACGACAAATATCCTTACTAATATGCATTTTGTCTCTACGTTTGTAAAATCTATTCCACCTCCTCTGGGACCACAAGGAAATTATATAAGAAAAGGCATAATAAAACATCATTAGGATTAAAATACCTAAGTGAGGAAATGCTCAAGGAAATGGAAATGTGAAGGAAGGAAGAAAACCTAACCAAGAAGGGTATTGTTTGGGAAAAACTTGTGTAACCAAGCAAAGGGGGAAGCAGTGGTTGCTGTGGGAAATGGAGGGTGAGCAATGGCACAACCTACCATTGCTAGGGAAGGTGCAACAATAGAGGAGGACGAACAAGGGTGCATGTGCTCGGTGGTAGAAGTCAAATAGTGTGGTGTGGTTAGGTAGGAGGTGATGGAGGAAGGATGGTTGTAGTTGTGGTTACTAAAATGGAGGGGTGAACTTTGACTAATGTTATATAAGAGAAGTGGGCTGGCTTATAGTGAGAGCTACTAGAAGAAGGAAGGGAAATGAGAGAATATGATTGTGATTGAGTTAGCTAAAGGGAGGGTTAGCTTTAGCTGTTTTGGCCGATGGTAGGGGTGTTTTTAGCAAGGATGCCAAAGGTCAAAAGGGAGAAATGGTGAAGGTTGCTGATGGTGATGTGGTTGTCACAATTTAGCTTGTTGATGGTGGATTTTTAGGCAATTTTTATAAAGGCATGGAGGTAAGGAAGGAGGTAAAATGGTGTTGCGTTGATTGCAGAAACAAAAGGAAAATAAGAGAGGTGGTAAGAGAATTTGATGCCAAGCATGTGTGTGTGTGTGTGTGTGTGTCCATGCACCTGTAAAAATAGGTAAGAGGTATAGAGGGAAAATTTCAACCCCACCCCTCATGTGTAGGAGGTGGGAGTTGATGGAATTAGGGAATAGCTTAGTAGGTGGTAAGGAGTTATGGGTGTGTAAGCATTATATGCGGACAATGTTCCATGCAAGGAAAAGGAGACAGTGATTGGCAGAGAATGAATTGGAGAGAAAAACAAAAATTAGGAAAAGAACAGGGATTTAATATTTTTAGTTTCTAATTATAATAAGACCAATGTAATTTAGGTTAGGATAATAGGATAGATTAATTATCAATAAATTGATATTAGGTTAAATTGTAGTGTTAGAGAATTAGGATAAGGTGGAAATATTTATTTCCCAAGATTGGGATTAGATTATAATATTAATTACTCAAGGTTAGGGTTAGCAAAAATTTTGGGTTATTATAGTATAATATTATTTGGCTTAGTTAAGGATATTAATTGTGTGCACATCAAGTCCCAACGTACTAAGGTTGTGTAAAAAAATCAAATTCCAAAAATTCAATTTATAGAAGTATATGATGTTATCCATTATCAATAATATAGAATTACTATATGGGAGTATATGGTGTTATCTCTTATTAGTAAACTAGGTTTGCAATTAGCAATACACCTTTTGTACATATAATTAATAATATCTTTTTAGTTTTTACAAGAATAAAAAAAGGGATTGGGAAAATGAAATGGTGTTGTACAACACACATCTTCTTTTTGTGTTGCTTGAGTAACATCTTTAATTCATAGCTTTAAGTTACCAAGTCATAGTTTCCATTCATCCAACTATGACATATTTCATTAGTCAGAGTAGAAAATAATAAAAGTCATATATAAAGACAAATAAATATATATAGATATATAATAGAGAAACAATTGCACTAAAGATATAGCCTAGTAGTAGGTATTTATGAAGATGAAGTACCAAACTTTGTACTTAGTTTTAAGAGTTTCAATTTGATTGATTCACTTAATAATAGCCTCCAACAATACTATTGATTTTATTTTATGAGTTTTAGCTTCAAATATGGGCTAAGTAGTAGGTTTTAGTGTTAGATTATTTTTTAACCGAGTTTAAATTTACAATTTTCATTTGAAAGTAAATAATGAAGTGATCACTTAGCACTTTATTTATTAGAGTAATTTCATGCCCCTTAATTATTTTAGAATTATGGGATTATACATAAATATTAGGTGATAGACTCAAAGACTATTAAATTTGAGGATTTTGATAAGCTTATATTAAGAAAATTATACTACATTTACTTAATACATTTCACCTAGCATTAATAATATATTATTGTTAACTTTAGTATTAGTTGACTAGTGAAGATCATATCACATTTCAAGTAAATCATTTACTTTTCTAAGTACCCATAGGTAAATTATCAACTATATTTTGATATATGTGATACTAATTTTATAATATATGATTTAAGGTACTTTAAATTTTATATATGGATTAACCCTTATTTTACAAAACTTCATGTTTTTTCACTCTATATCATAATTTTATCTAACAACTTGAGTTTTAGAAAAATGCGTGTATTCATACATGTTTTTATATATTTATTTTTCTAATTTATTTAGGACTTATATAGGTATTTATATGATTTTACATATTGTTGGTGATAGTATGAAAGGAATTTATGATACATGTTGTCATATGATATTATTATGAATACATAATCTTTGTTTTCTTAATTGACATTTAATCATAATAATGGTCGATTGGATTTTGAATCAAGTGGTCAACTCTATATGGAAATTATGTAAATTGGGAAGTGGCTTATAGTGATGTAACACCCTTAAATTTTGAACCAAATTTTTTTGAAGATAATACAAAGCATTTATAAAGGGAAAATCATGGGATGTTACCACTACATTAACTATAAGAGAGTTGTGATCATCACCTAATGCATGCCTTAAGTAATGCAACATGGAACAACAGACTAAAATATGCATGTAATAGTAATAAAACTATGATAACAACAAGATGAGACAGTATAGATGATAAAAAGGTTACAAGATTTAAATACAAGGACCAAAGCCAAGATTTTAAATAACTAAAAAAATAAAACAATCGAACACAATGGAAAAAATACATCTAGCCAGTTAGTCTAACTCTTAACCAACAAAAATATAAATTTTGAACCCAAGAAATAGCCAACTACTGGCTCATGCCATCATGTTCATTGTATTATAGTTGAGAATCATATGACTACAAATCATCATTTTCTCATATCATCATAGTGATCAAACAAATGTAGTATCAATGCGGTGAAGTATTGATAAAACATACCACCTAAAGTATGGTAAGGGCTCATGTTTCACATTGAGGTCACATGATAACATGGTATATGATCGTGCTTAGAAAAAGGAACATAGCTCATTAAAATTGTAGCTACACATGTGACGTAGAAAGGCATATAGAATACATATAAATAAGTTTATAGAACAAGCTACGACATGTCATTATCCATGACAGGGATTAGCATAGGACTACAACTCCCACCGCCATATCAAACAAGCGTCAAGGAGCTTTTCTAAGGGGTCTTCAACATCCACCAAACCTAAATGCCTAGGTCAGGGGCAAAAGCTAAATTTTGGGCCTACAACACCCACCTCAATAATGCTAGTACATAGGAGATTTTTTGAGGGATCTTCAATATCCACCACACTTAGGCACCTAGGTTAAAGGGCATAACAGATCAAATTATTTGAAGACAAAACAACGCCCATATCCAAGACTAGGACAAATGTATGAATTTAGCTCCCACTACCACATCACACTAATTCTAAGGGACTTTTCTTTGGAATCTTCAACATCCATTGAACCTAGGCACCTAGGTGAAGGAGTATATGCTAAATTTTGGGTCTATTGTACCCCACCACAATAATGCTAGTACCAAGGGACCTTTTTATGGGATCATCAACAACTACCACACTTGGGTGCCTAGTTTTAAAGGAAAAAAATATAACCAATCCCTAAGTATTCATATATGGAAGGCCTATATGATTCCGTTATTCAATTCCAAATGTCAATCTAAGCGTTGGCACCATACACTAACTAAAGCATATAAGCCACTAAATTAGGTGTTTTAAGAAAACACCAAACTCAACAAAAACAAGTCACTACAACATTTCCACTTTGATACTCACTAAACTCCAGTTAGGCATGGTTGAAATCATTATTAAAATGTTGTAATTACATGGAAAATTTACTATGAAAGTCACACAGAAATATCATAAATTGATCAGCACAAGCATGATAAATTTAGGTGGACTAATTGATTTATTTCTAGGACTAGTTAGCTAGTATGGGCGTACCAAACGTGATATAAGAAAATAAAATCTAAAAACTAGTTGTTTAGTTAGTCTCCCCAATCAACTAGTTATAGGAACCTGTTTTAGGATTTAACCAAACCGGTTCATGGGTCTAAGCAAAGATCAAACACTTTGTTCACATGACAACTAAAGGATGAGTTCAACAAATCAATCAACTATTTATGGACATCAATCCACTAGTTCATCAAATGAACTAACTATTCTTACAAACAACCAATCAAAAATACCAAAACAAGTGATTTTTCACACCACCAATTGATCATTTGATTTATTGGTATAGGTAAAACAACACTCGAACCTACAATCCACTTATCAATATTTAACCCAATTTTCTCAAAGTAATCCTAGCATGCTTGAATGTCATAAAATAAATAAAAAGACATACTAAGCACATAAAATCATATGGGTATATAGTATAATAGACGCTTAGCAAAATTATGCTATAAAATGCCAAAATCATGCATAATAATATAGAACTCAAAACATGCTTAAAACATCAAAGATGAAAATTTTACACCCAAGTGTAAGGGATTAGTGTAGGATTGCAACTCCTACCACCACATCACGCTAGTGCTAGAGGTTTTTTTAAGGAATCTTCAACATCCACCAAAGCAAGTTGTCTAGGTGAGGGAGCACACACTAAATTTTGGGTCTAAATCACCCACTATAACGGTCAACATCACCCACTGCAATAATGTTAGTGCCAAGGGCCTTTTCAAAAAATATATTCAGCATCCACTACACTTGGGCTCCTATATAACACCCCCAAAATTCACTACTGATTTTTTTTATTTAAAGAAATAGCAGAAGAAAAAAGAAAAAACTGTGAATTTTGGGGATATTACCGCCACACTTAGTACTAGGCTGGTTTTCTCCTACTATTCCAGTACCAAGTGCTAAGGCTAAAAGAATAAAGTATAATTTGCTCAAACTCAAACTTAATTTAAATCAGAGTAGTGAAAATAATTTTGTTACAAGAATAGAATCCAGTAATGGTGGTTAAAATAATAAAGATCATTTTACAAAAGAATAAAAGGTAAAAGAGAAAAGAGAGAATCGTGAATCATTCCCAGACAATCCTTACGCTTTTACGTAGTGCCCACTTGAATAGCACCTGAAATAGACCTATAAGAGACATTGCTCATTGAATAAGAAGGGGTCCATAAATGGAACCCTTCAATACTATGGTACTGAGTAACCCCTTTAAACCAAACTGAAAGGTAGGCTCGCATAAAACACATGATACATAACCCAAATAAAATGATAACATACAGACTAAGGAAAATGACGATGGACATCAAGACTAAAACACAAAGCAACACCACATATGATAAGAAATGCATAACATACAACCCACGTACTTTGCAAATCCATCACATACTCAAGTAGGGACAAGCATTGAAGCCAAACTCATATCATATGAACAGATCATAACGTGAAATCAGTACTTTTAATATTAAGCCATTAATTAATCATTATCCAATCATCATACTTAGAATTTATATCCATGTGAGTATAGGAACCCCACTATTATAGTCGGTGGACCAGAAACATACAAAGCAACACGCACCTAACTACTATTATTCACCAATGGACCGATCTCTAGGGCTTCCTATGCCTGGAAACTATTATTCACTAGTGAACTGGTTTGGCGTCGACTCACATGGTATTCCACTATAAGTGATTAATATCTTCCCATAATTTATTAATATCCAATGTTTTGTTAATAAACTTAGAATCCTCTACTATTATAGCCAATGGACCAAAAACATATAGGGCAGAATGCACCTAACAACTATTATTTGCGGTGGACCAATGTCTAGGGCATCTTGCACTTGGCTACTATTATTTACTGGTGGACCGGTCTAGGCCTACTCAATAATCTTTCACTCTATGTAATTCGTACTTTATACATGTCTTATTCAATAGGTCCATTTGTTTAATTTGAGGGAAAGGGGGAAAGACCACAAATCTAGAGACATAAAGATATACTAGCCATAGAATCAACCATTCCATATCAAGGATCGTGGCATACACAAAGCCCTAATACATACTTCAAACATATCTAACACACATTTCCATGCAAAATTACAAACCAGACACCTCTTGCATAAATAGGAGATAAATACCATATCACACCTTTAGTGATCCATCCAACCCTAGGTTATCCCTTGCTTTTATGAGACTCATTGACTTATTAAATACCCTTATCTTATTATTCACTATTACTCATGTTTGATTATGAAACTCTCTTAATCCATTGATATGTGAAATAAAAGTTACCGATTTACCCCTATCATGTTTATAAAATTACTAAAATACCCTTTGCTAGTAAAATTACCAAGTCATCCCATTTCATTGGCCAAATTACCATATTATCCTTTATGTTACATAATTACTAAAATTCCCCTTACATGTGTTAGGTTACCAAATTATCCTTCATACTTATTAAATTTATCAAATCACCCTTTTGGTTGGCTGAATTATCAAATTTCCCTTCTTCATTATTATACTTACCATTTTACCTCTTTTACTTACAAAATTACCAATTTACACTTTCTTTATGCCAATTTACCAAAATACCCTTTCTCCTTTATTAAAGTCCATATTACCCATTTATAAAATTACCATAATACCCTTTCCTTTATGTCAAATTACCAAATTAACATTCTCCTTTATTAAATTACCATGGTATCCCTTTACTTTTACAAAATTACCAAAATTCCCTTCTTTTAAATGCCCTTCCTTTATGCCAAATTACTAAAATATCCATCTCTTTTATTAAATCGCCATTTTACCCCTTTACTTTTATAAAATTACCCAGATGCCCTTCCTTTATGCCAAATTATGAAAATACCCTTCTCCTTTATTAAATTACCATTTTATCCCCTTTCTATGTAAAATTACTAAAGTGGCCTCCTTACTTGTCCATTTACCATTTTACCCCTCTTAGTCTTATAATTTACCATTTTTTCCAAATTATATAAATTTTACCAAAATACCCTCACTATATAAAATAATGGTATGCATGCTCTATAAACATCATCCAACTCCGTCAACTATTATTATTTAACATTAACACATATTAGTACCTAAAACACATACTTATTTAGGCCATGCTTTTGCACACAAGAATTTACCAAAATGACCTTAGGGCTTATATTGACATTATTTATGCAACAAATGGGCACATTAGCATATTATATCATACATATGCATTTAATATCATCATCAATAATGTGACTCCTTCACTTAAGCATTATTTCTACATATGGCACATAAATTATCATGCTTTTCTTTTCACTAACCAACATATGCCACTAAACACCTTATATTTAACAACATTTATCATGCATATAAACATATTAAAAGTCCTAATGTGCTAGCATACGCATATCCATATATTTTAGTAGGGTAAACCTTATTTTCTGCAATAACTAAGCCTTATCGATCCCCCATTAAAGGTTTGAGCTTTGATTAGTAAAAACTAATACCTAAAAGTAATATAAAAAATTAGCATAATAGAAGTACGAAATCAAAAGAATTTTTTGTATCAAAAGCTTAATTAAATATATACTAATATTAACCCTTCTTATACCTCAAAATTTAGCCAAAATCATAAAAGGGGAGTAGCAAGCTCACGCTGCATAAGTAGTGAGCTATATAAAGAGTTGAAGAGGGAGAAGGGATCGAAGGGGGAAAGTGGAGGAAGGGAGGTGTTGGCTCAGTTATAATTTTAGGGGTTGGGTGGAGAGCTTGTGAAGGGGATTTAGGGTAGTGGCTGAGTGTAGAGAGGTAGTAGGCGTAGGTGGTGGTCAGGGGTCGGTGATTGGTGGCTCAGGGTAGCGTATAAAAAAATTTTAGGGCTGTGAAAATGGTTTCAAAGATGGCAGAGGAGAAGAAGAAGGAAAAAGAGGGGCTATAGAGCTAAGTTTTGGCCAAGGGAGGCAAGACAGTGGTAGCAGAGGTTCCAGGGAGTGGATTGGTGGCTGTGGTGGTGGCAAAAGAGGTGGAATGATGATGGATGGTGGTAATGTAAGGTGGAGGATGAAAAGAGGGAAGAAAAATATGAAGGAGGAGGAGGGTGGCTACAAGGGGCATGTGGGGGTAATGAGGTGGTGTAAGGAGGTTGGTGGGGGTGTCAAAGAGGTGGTGCAGGTGGTTGTTTGGATGGTGGCAGTAGCGGTTGGTAGCGGCAAAGTGGAAATAGGGGACGAGGGAAGGGGAAAAGAAATAAGGCTCAGTAGGGAGCTGAGGGATCTTGAGGTAGGAGAAGAGGTACGAGCATTAGTTAGGTGGTGGCAGGGAGTTTACAGGTCGACGAGCTTAGAGTGACAAGGAGAGGGAAGGGAAGAAAAGGAAAGAGTAGGTTATGTGAGGGAGGTTGTGTTTGGTTAAAAATGGAAGGGAAATGGATGGGGGAGAGCAAGCTGTAGGGGGAGGTGGGTGGTGGCAAGCGGTAGTGCAGGATGCCATAGTGTATAAGTGGTCAATAGTCGAAGAAGAAGAGAAATAAGAAGGAGAAGGGAAAGAAAGGAGAGGTAGGCTATCACGTGCTCAAGGGAGAGGGAAGGAAAAGGAAAGACTAGGCTAGCCTAGTTGGGGGAAAAGGAAGGAAAGAAATAAAATGGAGGTGGGTTAGGGCGTTGTGCAGGAGAAGGAAGGAGGAAAGGAGGAAGTGGGTCGGCCAGTGGCCTAGTGTAGGGAGGAGGGGATCATAGGCCTAGCGACCTAAAGGAAAAAAAAAAGGAACAAAGAGGAAAAGAATAAGGAGGAGGAGGAGGTGAAGGAGAAAGAAAAAAGGAAAAGAAAATTAGAAAATGGAAAATAGAGAAATAAAATAATATAATTTTTAAAATAATGGAATTTAATATTTTTGATAGATAAATTAATTTAATTTATTATAATTTAATATATTGGCTTAAGAAGGTTAATTTTTGTAAAATAATGGTTTAGATAATTATTTTAATAAAATGCACATGATAAAATAACAAAATATTTATTTTAATTTATTAAATATTCATATCCATTTTTATATACTTGAAAATCAACAAAATAATTAAATTAAAATAATGTGAAATTTAAATTATTCCAAATAAGGGTTATTTATTAAATTATAAATTTTAAAAAATTTAATTATTACATCCTAATTTAAAGTGCACAAGGGATAAAATTATTTGGAATCAATATAATGTCCATATCTAAGACTGGGACGAATATAGTACTACAATTGCCAACATCACATCACGCTAATGCCAAGAGGCTTTTCTATGGGATCTTTAGCATCCATCAAACTTAGATGCCTATGTGATGAGGTATATGCTCAATTTTAGATCTATTATACCCCATTGTAATAACTTTAATGCCAAGGGGCCTTTTTAAGGGTCTTCAACATCCACCAAACTTGGGCACCTAGGTTAAAGGGCATAAAATATAGCCAAACCCCAAGTATGCATATGAGGAAGGCCTCTATGATTGCATTATTCAATTTCAAATGTTAATCTAGTTGGGTGTTTTAAGTGTTGACACAATATACTAACCAAAGGATACAAACAACCAAATTAGGTGTTTTAAGGAAACACCAAACTAAACTAAACAAGGCTTTACAATATTAACATTTGGATACTCATTAAATTCCGGTTAGGCATGGTTGAAATCATAATTAAAATGTTGTAATTAGATGGTAATATTAAGATATAAGTCACAAAGGAAGATCATAAATTGATCAAACAAGCATGGTGAATTCAAGCGTATCAATTGATCTATCTCTAGGACTAATTGCCTAGTATATGCTTACCAGACCCAAGATAAGAAAATAAAACTAGAAAACCATCGAATGGTTATTCACACTAATTAACTATTTATAGGAACCATTCAATGGGTTTGACCATACCGGTTGGTAGGTTTAAGAAGAGACCAAAGCGCTATAGTCAGAAGGTAACCAGTTGATGGGTTTGGTAAACCAATCAACTATTTATGAAAACTAGTTGATTGGTTCTTCAAACCAATAGACTATTCTCACAAATGACTAATCAAAGACTCCAAACTAAGTGATTCTTCACACCACCAATCAATCAATCTAAAAAACCAATTGATATATCGAGGCTAAATAACACCTAGACCCGTGATGTGCTTATAAAAAATAAACTCATCTTTATCAAATTAATCCTATCATGATTTTATATCATTAAAAAAAAGACATACTACACATATAAAATTACATGGATACATGGCATAATTGATACTTACCAAAATCACGTTCAAAGTTTCAAGATCATGTATAATAATAAAGAACTCAAAACATGCTTAAAACATTACACCTAAGTGTAAAAGATTAGTGTAAGACTGTAACTCCCACCACCACATCACGTTAATGAAAAGGGGATTTTCTAGGTGAGGGGGCATACATTAAGTTTTGGGCCTATAATATCCAACGCAACAACTCTAGTTCCAAGGGTTTTTTATAAGGAATCTTCAACACCCACTGCACTTGGGTGCTAGATTAAAGGGCATAAGAGAACAAATTATTTAGATCATGACAACATGCATACCTAACACTAGACAAACGCAAGATTAAAAATCCCACTACCACATCACTTTTCTATGGGATATTTAACATTTATCAAACCTAGGCAACTAGGTGATGAGGTATACACTCAATTTTGGGTTTGTTATAACACTACAATAACAATAGTGCCAAGGATCCTTTATATGGGAATATAAACATCCACCATACTTGGATTCCTAAGTTAAAGGGCACAAAAGATAACAAATCCCTAAGTATGCATATGGGGAAGGCCTTTATGATTCCATTATTCAATTCCAAATGTCAATCAAGTTGGGTGTTTTAAGTGTTGACACAATACACAAACTAAAGCATAGACGGCATCGAATAGGTATTTAAAGGGAACACCAAGCTCAACAAAACAAGGCACTACAACATTACTATTATGATACTCATTAAATTTTGATTAGGCATGTTTGAAATCATGATTAAAATGCTATTACATTAAAATATTAGGATATAAGTCATAAAGAAAGATTATAAATTGATCAAATAACAATGGCAAATTCACGTTGACTAATCAATTGGTCACTAGGACCAATTAGCTGGTATCATCATACTAGATCTAAGATAAGAAAATAAACTAGCAAACAAGTCAATTGGTTACTCCCACTAATTGATTGTTCATAGGAACCAGTCGATGGGTTTGACTAAACTATTGAATATGTCTAAGTAGAGAACAAACCATTATATTTACAAGGAAGTAATTCAATGGGTTTCACCAATCAACCCGCATGAAAGGCATAACGATTTGGGAACTACCTTAGAGAGAGGCTTAGTGAAATAAACATGTCTGTAAAGATGTGGACTATTAGCACCTAGACAAAAAGACCCTATGAAGCTTCAAACCGATCAAATGTTCATGGAAAATAGTTGACTGGTTTATTAAACCAACCTATTGTTGTCACAACCAACCAACCAAAAATTATAAATTGAATGATTGTTCACATCACCATTTGATTGGTCCAACAAAGTGATTGATTTGTCTAGGCAAGACAACACCCAGACCTACAATTCACTTATCAAAAAATTACCAAACTTTTCTAAATTGATCCTAGCATACTTTTATTTCATAAAACACATAAACAGACATAATATGCACATAGAATCACATGGAAACATAGTATATTTGATACATAATAAAATCATGCTCAAAACTACCAATATCATGCATAATAACAAAAAACTTAAAACATGCTTAAAACTTTAAAGATGAAAACTTTACCACATGATCGAATCTAAGAAATTAATTAAATCATAAAGAAAACAAAAATATACTAAGGAAATGAGCCACAATGGATACCAAAGACCTTATTAATATTAGAGATAAGAATACCTTATCCCCAAGTAATTCTTTTAGCACAAAATAATCCTAAATCGATGGTTATATACTAATACCTCAATTTCTAAGAGATTCAATAATAAAAAAAATAAAATTATTTTTCCGAAACATAATAAAACAAAATCAGAAGAGGAAGAAAAATGCCATAACTCAAGCTTTCCTCAAAATAGAATTTCAAGATAATGAAGTTAAGATTTTCAACCTTTCTCAAAACGTTAATCCTTATTTAGTTAAGAGACACAAAGAAGAGTTAAAACTAATATTAAGAGAATAGATAAGAGATAAGCGTTTACCAAGAATAGAAGAGAACAAAAGATAAGCCTCTATTTTCCCATAAAAAGAGAAGGGAGAAAAATGGAGAAATTCTCACTACATAGTATTATTTTCCCACAAGGAAAAGGAGACATTGAGAAAATGCCGATGGTAGGGAGTGATAATGAATCAGGAATATGGTGTATAGAGGATGGCCAGTCAACATCTATAACTGAAATAGAGGGAATGTTAACTTGGGTTGAGTGTGGGCAGCTAATTTGTAAGAGAAACACATGATATGGTAGGGGTATTAGAGTGTAACTAGGGAGAGGTAAGTAAGAGGGTTGGTAAGTCAAGGAAGAGGTGTAAAATTTAAAACACACACCCATGGCTACCAAAAGATAGAGGAAATCAAAAGAGAAGATAGAGAAGGTGGAAAATGCCTTTAAAGAGCTTTCAAAATTTTTTAGGTTGATTACATAATAAAATGATCTAAATCATGTAAAAATAATCCCAAAACATGAAAATATGCTTATTAAAAAAATAGATTCTAATTAAAAGTTTTCAAAAACATTAAAAATAGATTCAAATCAAAATTAGAGAAGGAACTAAAATTATAGGACAACTAGTCAATCGTTTTTAGCAAACTAGTTAACTAGTTTATAGGGAAATAAAATAGCCAATTCCCGATTAGAATTGTTGGTTAGTATGGAAAACTAGTTGATCGGCACAATTAAAATTCAATTTTTTATTCAAATTTCAAACCCTTTCTAAAACCATAACTAAATTATTTTATACAAACATAACTTTAAATGTGATTCAAAGGATTTAAGGAAGGGGTATTACCAGTAACGTGTAGCCACTATTTTTTTTAACCTAGCCAAGAGCTAGTAAGGCTCGATATTTATTCTATTAGGATCTTTGAAACTCTTAGAGGGTGTGCAGAGTTAATGACTTGATAATTGAGGTTAGATTTTACCCTTTGGTATAAGGACCATTAGGATTATCTAATGATGTGTATCTCTTGCATTTTTTTTGTTAGATGTCTTCAGACTTATTTGCAAGGAGACCCTCTTGGTTGGGTTTTACCAACTTAATAAATAAAATTTGATTGTATTTTTATGCTGTCACTAATTTAAAAGGCTTTTTATAAATGTTGAACTAATACTTACTTTATCACTAACTCATATATGATTTTGTTTGATGTATTATAGTGATTCTATAAATTATGATATTTTATTTCTAACTAATAGGTTTCTTTCCCCTAATTAACTTTTTTTGTTTGAAATGGGATTGCAATAATCCATGGTGAGTAGATAGTATTGTAAAGGTAGATTTTGAAAATAATTGATGGTGGATGTATGCTTGTGGGACGAGTTAAGAGAGTAATTTTTCTTTTGAAGTTCTATCTTTTGATGGTATTTTTATTTGAATGGGTTTTAAATATAATAGAGTTATTTAATTTACTGATATGTCATTAAATACTTTTGATGTTGTTACTTGTCTTTACTATGGTATCCTATTATATTAAGAATGTTGCAAAGTGTTATTTTTAGTGTTAATTTTCAATTTTATGCTAAGCATCTCATGTGAGCAAAATAATAGAATCTACTAGGGAAATTTATGTTGTGCAACTTGTTGTATGGTGCACAGTCTAGCACCATGCAACGGGTGTTATGATACATTTTTGATATATTTAAGTTTCTTATAATTAATTTATTTAAACTTTGGTTCACTAAAAAAATGTATCATAATGTTTCTAATTTTTTTTTATAAATAGAGATCCATATTAATATATTTTTTATAAAAAAAGTTAGTAAAACTTAGTATATTATTGGTAAAAGATTAGTTTTAAGTAAAACAATGTAAAAATGTATACCATTATTGAAAGTCCAATACATTAATGGTGAAATATTAGTTTCAAGTAGAAAAAATAGGGAAGTATCAACTCGTTGGTGAAATTTTAGTACATTAGCTCTGAAAAATTAGTTTTTAATAAAAGAATAGAGAAATGTCAACTCACTATTAAAAAATCAATACATTAGTGATAAAATATTAGTATATATATTGTGAAATATTAGTATATTAATGATGAAATATCCATTTATTAGTTAAAAATTAGTACATTAATAGTGAAAGGTTATTAAATTAACCATGAAAGATATTATTTAAGAAGAATAATGATGATAGATTAACTCACCGGTGAAAAATCAATTAGGTGATAGTAAAAGATTAGTATAATAGTGGTAAAAGATAATTAAATGGATAATGAAATATATAAAAATATATAGTTATAGTGAAAGTTCAATACATTAATGGTGAAAGATAAATTCACTAGTGAAAAAGTAGTACATTAATGGTGAAAGGTTAGCATATTAGTGGTGAAAGATAATTTTTAAGTAGAATAATGGTAAAATATTAACTTATAGGTGAAAATTAAGTCTAGTGATGATCAAAGACTAGTTTAATAGTGGTGAAGGATACATAAATTTATGATGAAATATATATAGATATGTAGTTACAGTAATATTTCAGTATATTAATAATGAAAGATCAATTTGTTGGTGAAAATCAGTACATTAGTTGTGAAAGATTAGTATATTAGTGATGAAAGATCATAATTAGAAAATAGTGAAAGATCAATGTATAGGTATAAAATTAATTTACTAGTCGAGAAAGATTAATATATTAGTGGTGAAAGACAAATTTTTAAGTAAAATAGTAGCAGTGATGAATGATACATTTATTAGTAGAAAATCCATACATTAGTGCCAAAAAGTCAACACATTAGTAGTGAAAGGTTAGTATATTAATGGTAAAAATATAATTTTTAAATAGAAAAATGGTAAAATAATAGCTCACTAGTGAAAAATCAATTTAGTAGTAGTGAAATATTAGTTTAATAGTGGTGAAATATACTGAAATGTATGATGATGATGATACATATTCCTAGTAATTCTAGTGACAGATATTTTAATTTTTTTAAATGTCAGTTTCATGTTGATATCAACATGTTGCACCTATCTTATATATGTAACTGGTTGTATAACATAGGTATGGACTACTAGAGTTAGATATAGTAGTAATACCCTCATGTATATTTAGTTTACACATTATTTTATAAGTATTTTGTGTTTTAAAAGTTCAAGTGTTACAATAACAACAAAACAATAATAACACTAGTAGTAGTAGGAGGAGGAGGAGGAGGAGGAGGAGCAATAGCAGGAGTAGCAGTAGCAGTAGTATTAGTACTAGAAACTTATATAATCTAATATAATTGATGCTAATATGATAATAAAATTAAGTGAGAGAACATGGTCTCAATAGTTTTGTTTCATTTGTTGTTAGAAGGATCGCATATTTTTGTTTAGACTAGATTTTATTAATAAAATAGTTTATTTGTGTTTATATATTAATTTATATGAGACAAACTGTTATATTTATGGACCAAATTTGCTTTTAGTTTAGATCATGTTTGAAAAGTTCAAATCGGGTTATTTTAGGTTGGTTCATTATCAAATTTCTATCTTAGTTTGAGTCAGTTCGTGTCAGGTTCTTACTATAATATCTCCATTTTTTACTACTAAAAATTTTCATTTTTAACACCTTGTAGAAGTGGAAAGTTAATAACCCTTAGAAAAAAAAGGGGTGTTACCGCTGCACCTAATATAAGATAGGTGTTGGCTGCCAGTCTTATGCTAGAAATAAGGCTGAGAACTAATAATAGAGTGTGCAAAAACTAGCAGATGATGTAAAAGGAAAACGTCTAAGTAGAAGACCTCATCTGTCTAAAATATTTAAATTTGTGAGGAATAAAATTTAAACTAGAGCACATGGTTGAAATTACAAAAAATAAAAATAAAAATACAACAAAACCCTAAGCTTTGGTCCATCACCAGATGTCCATGCTCTCATAACCCTTGCCGCACATGAGATTGGCTAACTACCAGCCTTCCTTAAAAACCCACACATGACCCTCTACTCATGGAAATGAGCAGATGATAGAGCAACTAGGCACGCCAATATGCTTTGTACCGAGTGAGCCAAGTTACATCCTTAATGGAGCTACCAACATACAAGATACTCATGCATATAAGATATAGGAATAGTTACATGCATACTTCCTATAATAGGAGGCATGTTCTATTACAATCAAATTAGTTATAGAAGGTTTATACCACATATGACTAATCATAGTCTGACACCTTAGTCCTACATCATGGATGATAGTATATATGCTATGAGTAGAATGACTCAATTAATAGTATGTTTACATTCATATAGCTTGCAAGTTCATCCATAGGCCATATTCTACATTACCATTACTTTTCTCTATTCTAATTTCTCTTTAACCACATTTTTATGCAAGATACTTATTGTAATTATTATTCAAATACTCTTTCTAATTTTTATTATTATCATCAAGCAATGGAATATGTATGCATCACCCCATGGCCTCACATACCATAGAATCCTATCCAAACCAACAGACATAATGTATAGACTAAAGCCAAGTAACCGCTAATGGACATAAGTGTAACACCTCCAAATTTTTGGAACTTAAAATTTTCATTTAAAAAAGCTAACAGTGAAAGCCAAAACATAAAACGTAGAGGTATCAAGCTACATCTAACATAGAAGAGGTACTCCTTATGCCAAATCTGTGTTGGGTGCAAGGTAAAAGTAACCTTATACCTAGGAATCATGTATGTGAAGCACTTGATTCCACTGCAATATAGGATATGAAATAGAGAGAGGGGAATAAATAGTAAAAATAGAGAACTAAGAGTCTAAAGTGAGATAGAGATATTCGGATAACCATACCCTTTACCAATTCGCTTAACACTCACCTAAGGCAAGCACATCAAGCTAATAATCATCAAACACCTGCAAAATAAGGTAGATTTGTTCGTTGGATTGAGAAACACTCATGAAAAGGATAATCAATACGAAGCATACTAAGTAAGTTAACAACAAATTCGAAATTGGAAAAATATATCATTATATACATTCATAGCAAAAATTAGTATACATGAAAGATACAATAATCAACACAAGGTAATTACTAGTCCACATTCAAAATATTTGAATAAGATATAACCTAATCTTTTATTTACATTGATTTCAAGGGCCCCCCAATTCTTAAACCGGTGGAACGATCTGAAACACCTCCCAAGGTAAAATGCTCCTGGCCACTATTCTTAAACTAGTGGAATGGTCTATAACACCTCCTAGGGCAAAAAACTCCAGGCTACTATTATTAAGCCAGTGGAATGGTCTAAAGCACCTCCCAAGGTATAATGCGCTTGGCCACTATTATTAAGCCAGTGGAATGGACTCCTATACCTTAGTCCTGACTCACGTAATCTTTCACTATAAGTGATTAGTGTCATAATCATTGGTTAATTATCTTAGAATAATATTATCTTTCATGTGGAGAGTAGGCCCCAATATTCTTAAACCGGTAGAATGGTCTGATGCCCCTCCCAGGGCAAAATACATTTGATCACTATTATTAAGCCCACACTATAAAATCACCTTAGCCTAACTCATGTGATCTTTAACTTTAAATGATTAATGTCTTATTCATGATTATTTTATGATTAAGAAACCATAATTTATTCAAGTAAGACATCAACATGCATATAACAAGACTGTTCTCAAAGATTAAGATACACTACCACGGAAAGGGGTTTTAATAACGGTTATTTTATAGTTTTAATAACGGTTTTCAACCGTTATTGAATCGTCTGTTATTAAATATTTAATAACGGTTCATAACCATCATGAAAAATACACAAAAACCCACGAATATGTGCGTAAAATTCATATTTAATAACGGTTTTTACTTAAAAACCGTTATTAAAACTCCAGTTTTTAATAACGGTTCTGATGAAAACCGTTATTAAAACGTAGGTTTTCATAACGGTTCTTATGAAAATCGTTATTAAAAACTGGAGTTTTAATAATGGCTTTTATAAGATCCGTTATTAAAAATCCACTTTTTTTTGCAATTTTGTTCCTGCCCACATACACAGTTACCAAATCTGTATGTTAAAACAATTACCAAATCTGTAATGTAAAACAACATCAATTCATACCAAATCTGCAATCACACCATAATTTCAATCAATGTATAATTGGTATGCATGTCTCAATACACCAACTATACTTGCAATAAAATTAGTGGGCATACCACAACTTGGTAGCTCTACACCCCAAAGTAAAGAGTTCACATATCTAGGCTGGTAGACGAAATACAAACCTAAAAATGAATGTAGAATATATAGATCGCTACCGAATGAATGAGTGCACGTGCTTGGCCTCTAACTTCATCAATTTGATCAACATTATATTGTTGGCCACGTGCATAGTCATTGGTGAAAAACTACAACATCCATGTTTCAATTAATATACAGTTAGCCATTAGATATGTCATGATTCATTAATAGAAAAATATGGAAAAGCAAACATACATGGTTTGGATCTATGTTGACCAATCTATTCTAGACTATAAGATCCATTGCTCGTCTTCTTCACTTGAACCCTTAAAAACTTCAATTTCATCATCATCATCTAAGTTCCTTTGTCTCGAAGATCTTCAATTTTGGAGGTACCTAAAGCTCTTATCTCATCCATAATTACAATAAAGAGATAAACAATAGACAAAAAACAATTCTGATAAAAGTAAAAACTAAAATAAATGAAAACATGTATTACCCTACATACAAAATAATAAAAGGTAGGCAACATATGTTACCACTATAATCAAGAGGTTATATAACACCATCATACCCTAAATGAAAGGTTCAATTTGTAAAAAAGGCCCTAAAAAGGTTGTATCACAAAAAAACCTAAATTTAGAGGCCAAAACAGCCTTTTTTGGGCTCCGATATTGGCCAAACCGGCTCTGCCACTTTGCCACGTCGTAGATCTCGAAAAAATACCCAAAATAGCCTCCTAGATCACCTAAATCCGAGGTCGCACGAAAAGTTATGACCCTCCAAAGTTTACAGTTGAATCTAGCTCTAAATAATGTTGAATCTATATTCTCCATACAAACAAATACAACAATAATATGTAAAGCTCTCGGCCAACACATGAATTTGTTAATATATAACAATAACGCAACAAATTCAACAACAAACAGCAAAATTTTTAGCCAACACATTCAACAACACATTTTCGAACGAAACCCTGGCGACAGACATGCATTTATATAAGTAGATAAAAATTTACGAGAGGAAGAACAAACACATACATAAAGTGAGCTAGCTACAAACACGACGGTCTGAATGTTGAGAGAGGCAAGGGCTTCAAACACGACGGAGGATGAAGGTGCAAATGCCAGCTAGCTTCGGAACAATGGCAGAGGTGTGGCGGTGCGAGGGTTTCCTTTACTTGAGAGGAGCCTGGTGGTGCGAGTTGGCGGTGCGAGGGTTTGCAAGGAGAAGGAAGGAGAGCAAGAGAACAAAAGTGCAGAGAGTCTGAAAATTTTGGCACGAAACAGAACCGAGCGAGAAATAAAAGTTTGATTTTGGGGTTTTAATAACGGTTCCTGAGAGAACCGTTATTAAAACATCTTTTAATAACGGTTCCTGGAAGAATCGTCATTAAAAGCTTCTGACTTTTGACAATGGTTCTAATATGAACCGTTATTAAATCCTCTTTTAATAACGGTTTATATAAAACCGTTATTAAAACATCCGTCCAAATTTTAACGTTGCCCTTTTAATAACGGTTTTTAACTAGAACCGTTATCAAAACTTCCCGCTGATTAATTTTCACGCATTTGACAACGGTTTTTGAACTACCGTTATTAATGTCCCGTTATTATTTCCCGTATTTGTAGTAGTGATACTCATTTTTTCTAACAACCCTAAATTTACAATTTAAGCATAAATTCCCCCATATTGATCATTTATCCACCAAATTTATTATATGTACCTCAAATAATAGTATCATTAACATACCCAAATTTTGAGGTCTAAATCCCACGTCTTACACATACGATAATAACCCTATCTCAAAAGTTATTATTCATAAAGCTCCTAAATCCCTAATTTCACAAGTCATAACCTCTCCCATAAGGCTCATATAATTACTAAATTAAATATAAATATTTAAAATATCCATATTAACAACATATCTAAAATTCATGGCCTAACTCTAACATTTTACACATGTGATAATAACATTGTTGTTTTAAGGCTACTATTCCCAAATTAGGCTATTTTCTCATCTGAACAACTTATGACCTTCATAATCACTCCCAAAAACTTCATGTGATATTATTAGAATATTTTAATCCATCTAAAACATAAAAATACTAAAATTTCCATATTAACCTATATTGATAAAAATGCCCTTGAAAATAGCCAATACCCTTATTTTACGAAAATCTCATATCCTCAATATCCCTTCTTTTTTTTCCCCAAATCCTCCTTTGATAAAAAAAAATATATCTTAAATATAATTATTTCCCACTTTTAATAATTCATCACGTCCATACTACTCTCCCACAACTTATACTTATCCACGAAAATGCATCCTAGCATAATATCATCGTATCCGCATATCTTTCGTGAGTATCACTTCCTTCCTATCTTATAATTCAAATTAATGTAAAATATCATCATCAACATGAATTTTAATAATATAATAGAAATAACATGATAACACATATACTTATAAAAGCATTTAACACAAAACCCAAATCATTAACTAATATCCTTCTAAATAAGGCTTCGATCTCTAAACACGTTTATCCTAATTCGCTTCTTCTGAAACTTCCATAATATCACCTAATAATAATTAATAAAAGATAATTATAATTAATAATATAATTAATGAAGTTTTAAGGTAATGGAAGAGAAAATAATGAAGAAAAAAACAAACCGGGTTTAAAGAAATGTCGCCAGCCAAGAAGGCTAGCAACAACACAAGCTGCCATTGCTAGGGAGTGGGCAACCAAAAGGAGAGATAAAAGGGGTTAGGGAATGGTGAGGCTTCTGGAAGGTGGATGTAGGATTTGGAAATTTTTTTTGAAGCTAAGGGGCATGATTTGGTTGTTTTTGCCGAAGGGTAGAGGGTGATTTTTGGTGAGTTTTGCTGATGGGGTTGGGGTTGTTCTTCAGTAGATTTTGCTGCAACTTGGGGGTAGGAATGGTTGGTTTTTCTACAGATAGGGGTGGTGTTTTGGTGAGTCTTTTTGCATCTAAGGGAGAGGGAATGGAAGGTTTTTCTGGTGGTGGTGGATGAGGTGCAACAATGGTTGTTGAAGGTGAGTTTTTGGGGGTGTTTTTAGGCAGTTTTGGTGATAGCAAGGAGGGGAGATAAGGAGTGTGTTTAGGGTGATTTTTTGGTAGAATAATGAGGTATTTTTTGGTGAATTAATGAATTATATGTGTATATATATTTCCACACACAGAGATGAAGAGGAGGGGGTTGGGATCAATTAAAATTTTCAATCCCTGGCCCATAACCATAAGAGTTGGGATTCGATGGGGTAGGGGTATGATATGAGGGTGGCATGAGGTGTGTGATGTGCTTTGTTTAGGGAGAGTAGGGTGAGGTAAAAAAATAGAATAGGGTAGGGGTAATTTATTTAGTTACAACACTGGGTAAAGTATCTAGGTAAAAATTATCCGATTACTGAAATAGGTTTATTTGACGAAACAGATACTGGTTATGACCCAAACTTAGGTTTAAATTTTAATATGTAGCTTATAGCATATTTTAGCCTAATTAAAATTAATAACTAATAATTCATAATAATAATACACATATTAATAATATTTTTAGTACAAACACCCTATAATAATTATTATAACTAATACATAAAATTACTAGTTATAATTATTAGGGTTTTCTGAAAATGGGGTATTACAATAAGTCTAAGTCAAAACTAAGTAACTACAAATGGACATAAGTCCAGGCCAATGCTAAAAGCCACCTAGGTAACCAAACCTTTTAGTATCGATGTCTCCTAGTACATCATTAGTATCTATAGTAGGTAAGGCACTAGGATCTACTATAATCCTGCCTGAAGGCACCAATAATGCCTAAAGGTAGACTAATCTCTGGGTGATAATCAAGGATCGGGTAACCTAGACCCATACACAATTCAATTATCTTTCACTCTACATGATTAATATATTATTCGCAAGGTTATGTGATCACACAAGGCCCACACTATATACAAACATGACATCCATATATTCATTCCCTATTAATCCTTACTATTCCCAACTATGTGGAATTTACATTAAGGCTTACTCAAGATTAACCAATTTTAAGAGCTTAATCCACTTAACATAAATTCTTAGATTTCATTTTCCTTTTGAGCCATCAAATAACTACTTGGGTTTATCCATTAAAACATTTATAATGACCGTTGAGCATGTCATGAATCATGATTCATTAACCCATTCATTAGGTTGTAAATCTATATCAACAAATGTATTTTACCCATAAATAGTCATAAACAATGTTAGGCACAATCTCTAAGCAGATCCAAGATATGAAAATAAGATCACACAAACTGGTCAAATCAATCGATCGGTTTGCCTTAACCAGTTGATTGGTTTGGTAAACCCATCAATCAGTTTAGACTAACCAATCAATTAGTTTGGTTGGGTAAAACCTAGGGTTCCCTCAAATCGATCAATTGATTTCGATAAATCAATCGACCTTTCATAGACCTATCAATGGGCTTACATAGAGAATAAGACCATGGTATCCACAAACCTACTAGTTAATGGGTTGCGTAAACCATTCGATTATTCTAAGGATCAGTCGATCGATTTTCCCTCAACTAACCCAAAACAAGAATTTTCATTTAGATCATGCTAAAAAATCTCTACCATACCAAATTAAAACATGGGTTGACATCACATTAACACTTTCTAGCTTACATTAGTTACATATTTCCAAATTTAATCATCACAACTTAGTTGTTTTCCTAAAAATCATGCATTTATCTCAAAGTTTATAGCTTAATCCTCCAATACCAAATGTGAAAAACCAAATTCTCATACCAACATATAAAATCAGTACTTTTTAGATTTCATAACATACATTCTTGATTAAGTCACATTTTAGAAGTAAGAATGATTTATTTGATGTAGGCAAAACTTTCCTCAACTAAGAAAACTCAACTTGTGAAAATCGTCAACTTTCAAAACCTTAGAAACAAAGTTAAATCATTAGAATTTTCAACACATACTTTTGTAAAGCAGAGCTCGAATTAGAAGAAGAAAATGATTTACCAAGAAAAGAGAAAATAGAGGGGGTTTTATGCTAAAAAGTACTTTCTCCTAAATCTAACCCTCCCTTGCTTAAAGATAAACGGAAGAATCTGGAGAATGAAAGAAACTCAATTAAACCTCAAATTTAAGGAAAAGGTCACATGGTTAGAGGAGGTTGGACTATTTTGGTAGCCGAAAGAAAGGTGAATGGAAGGGAAGATCAGGGCTATTTATACCCAATAAATAGATATAATCACGAGTGTGTTCAAGCACATATTGAAATCCTTAATTCTTACTTTTCAAAATAGAGTTGAACGGGCAAATTTTGTCCAAGATCACCTAACCTCTATTCTAGAGCTGAAATGGTGATTCTAGAGAGGTGCAAGTCGATTTAGTCCAGAATTGTCAAATACAAGAAGGGAAATAGAAAATCAACATGGGAGAAATCTTCCAATTAAGCATAATCAGGTCTGGATTCAAAGCAACGATTCCAGAGGTGTGCATAGGAGAAAGGTGGAAGAAGGCAAAGCTGAGGTTATCTTCCGCCTCAATTGGCCCAATCAAACTTCTCTAATTAATTTGAGGTAGGATTTTGAGCCAAATACATCACATGAAAGGCTAATAATATTTAAGAAAAAATTGGAATGAGGTCATCTATGTTTCATTTTGGTATAAGGAGTTTTTTCAAAAAAAAATTAAGTTTAAAAAATACATACTGCTTGACAAATCAATCGATTAGTTTGACTTATCAATCAACTGTTCTACGAACCATTCGATTGGTTCCTCAATTAGTTAATCAGTTTGGTCGAGCAAAACCATTTGGGTGGAATGATAAACCAATCAATCGAATAGTTTGAAAACTAAAGCTATAAAATTTTCATAACTTAATGCCAAATTAAAATAAAACATTAACAAAGAACATAGGTTATCATTTAATAACTTCATAAAAAGACGGGGTATTATACTTATAAGGTTGATTTATTTCGGATTAGTTAAATTTGAATTAAGTTCAAATTGATTCGAAATATTTTAAGTTTTTAGATTAAAATCAAATTTATTTTTTTAGACAAAATTAAATATTATATTAAAGTATTCGAATTGGTCGGGTCCGCCGAGTCTAAACATCCCCTCGTGTCGTTGGCCTACGGACTCTTTAAATCCAGCCTGTAGCCTTGAAGGAACTCCCCTACTGCTCCTCCTCTCGTCTACCTGTCTTTCTTATATCGATTGTACGCCATATGTGTCATAATATACACTATATATAAGCACAATAATATACCTAACCTTTTCAATCACATTCCTCTTCGGGGAAACAGACCCATTTCATTTCTCCCATCTTTCTCCATCTATCGACGTCCCTTCTCTTTTCCTCCCCCTTCTACCCGTTCCCTCTCCTCTCCCACCCTGCCCAACATGTCTTCATCAACTATTACTCCTCAACAGTACCCTACACTTTCCGACCCAGAATCCAATGAGCCATTACTTCAACAATCCTCACCGGATTCCGATCTAATTCCGGCTCTCAATGACCATCGACGACCAGTAAAAGTGTTTTCAGCAGTAATTGCTTCTTGTCTTTTCTTGGCTTCTTTAGTAGGCTTAATATTAAATGGTCAGCCTCCGAAATCGCCAGTTAATCATCAAGGCGGAGACAGTAGTAGTGCTGTGTTGCCTGATAATATATGGTCAGTATC
The DNA here is from genome assembly GCA_030549775.1 of Tamarix chinensis. Taxonomy (NCBI): domain Eukaryota; kingdom Viridiplantae; phylum Streptophyta; class Magnoliopsida; order Caryophyllales; family Tamaricaceae; genus Tamarix; species Tamarix chinensis. The sequence continues at coordinate 86,494,708 of CM060176.1, forward strand.
GAGAGGGAAAGAAGAGGGGGTGTCGGAAAAGGCGTTTAGATTGCAGGATGGTGATAATGGGTCGTACCCGTGGACTAATGCTGAGTTGTCTTGGCAAAGAACTGCGTATCATTTTCAACCTCCAGATAACTGGATGAATGGTAGGTTCGCTTTTACTTGTCGTCTTAGTTTCCCAACTCCCGCTTTTTATTTTATTTTATTGTTTCAATATTTCTTTTAAACTATTTCTCTTATTCTTTTCGTCGGGCGTTTTTGGGCTAAGGTACCGGAGTTGTCCCATTGTTTTATAATAATTAAGGAAATTGTCCCAAGCTATTTATATCTATATATAGAAATTTTGAACAAATAAATAACGTAAATTTAAATATGGTGTTACGAGCGTGAATTGACAAAATTATGCAGTGACGTGGCTGACCCTTTTATTTTAATTATTTTAAAATTTACATTTTTATTTATCTTTAATTTTCGTGGTCAATATTATTAATGGTGTTTTTATCTTTTCTTTTTGCATGCTTAACACGATGCTGGTTTGTCGACGATGCTGGTTTGCTCCAGATCCTAATGGTACGTTCTCTTCCACATTCTTCTTTAATCTCTACTTTTGTTACTAAGTTTATTATATTTAGTTAATTTCTTTTTTATTATTATTTCCATTATATTTATTTTTTTATTTTATTTGGTTGTCTTGAAAATGTCCCCAATATTTCAGGAACAAACAAAAAACTCTAAGTTGCGTATAGGCTGCCTTTTTTCATAGAATTATATCTGAAAGAGAGCACATGGTTTGGCATAGTGACATAAATGCGGTTCGGTGGCCGCTTAATTCTGTTTATTTGTTTATTAAAATGATTGGAGTTTAATCTTTTATGATCGAAAACCTACTTGTATGAGACTCATTTAAAAGTTTTAATATAAATACAATAAGTAGAGTTTATGTATTTATATATAACAATTAATTTTAATTATATATTATGTTATATATAAAATAATCAATTGTAATCATGTTATAAATGTGAGACTTTCCTATTATAATTTTAGGCTCAATACATTTTTTTATGAATATAAGTTGAGTTAATAATTGAGTTTATAGTAAAAAGAATTAAGGCAACTTAATATATTTAAATTATTAGAATCAACTTAACTTGTTTTGAGTGACATGACTCAATTTATTTATTGAACAAGTCAAAATTAAAATATAAAGATCCCAAATTTTATACCAAAAAATTTTATTTTGAAGATGATGAAAAATCGTACTAAAACAAAATGGGTGGAAGGGGGGATGGTCTCACTACTACATCAATTATAAGAGATATGTCATTATCATCTAACATATTTTGTATGTAAGATAAAATGAAATGGCGGGCAAAGAATGCACACCCTAATAATATATATGAGAATAATGTATATGAGAGAAAGATTTACAGCATTCAAATATAGGAACCAAAACTAAGAGTTTATATAACCAAAAAGGAACAAAAAATACCCCCAACATAATGAAAAAAATAATATAAATCGGTTAGTCTAACTCTTAATGAAACAACAAGTAAATTTTGATATCTAGGTAATGTTTAGCTATGGGCCCAAGTTTTCGTTCTCAACATATTTTAGCTGAAAATCATAACAATATAAATTGTCATACTAATATTGTATTAATACAGTGAAATACTAGTAAAACAAACAACCTAAAACATAGTATGGACTCATGCTACACATTAATGCCACGTAATACCATGGTACAAAACATACTTAGATAATATAACTTTGAGCTCATGATTATCATATTAAAAGGCATGCTAGCATACTAATCATGGAAGATATATTAATATAGATCATGTCTTAGATATATATAGAAGAAATTAATCCTTCATTTAGTGACCATATGCTTTCCTATTGTTAAGATATTCTGTTATGGATATGATTAATTTGGTATGGTTTAGTAAATTTACAATCCTACATAAGATTAGAATGGATATGAGATAAATCTAAAAAGTAATTGTGGTGTCCCTTTTTGCTTCATTACTCTAGTGACAAAAAAATGTAAATGGAAAAGATAAAGGCATTTTTACCTATTAAGATGATGGAAAAATCTTTATTTTTTCCCTTACACTTGTTTATAACACTTTAAGTTTATTTCTAAAATGGTATATGTAAATGATTAATTCTATATACACGGTGATTGGTATTATTAAATGTTAGTGTTTTGATTTTATTTTGAAAAATATTAATGATGGTTCTAGTGATTATGGCTAGATTACTAAGAATCATTCATTCCATGTATAGAATGTTGTCACTTTACACATAAGTTTTTACATAAAAAATGTTTTTGCGCATAAAAAAATTAAAGATTATTTTCCATCATGTCTTTTATATCTTTCACTCTTTCAAGATATAATAAATTTAGTTTACTTTGCTTATTGGAAAAAATGAAAAAGTAAATGAGAAAATTAAAAGATTATATTTTATTTATTCCCTTTGTTCCATTTGCAACGATTTGAAACATTAAGATTTAAAGAAATAGTCAAATTAACATTTACTACAATAATATATCCTTAAATTTATAGCATGTAACTTATTTATCCTAGTCATTGTTAAGCTTCTCTATTAAAATGTATAAAAGCTCTTAATCAACAAGGCATGTAAAGGAAGTAGTAAAAGCAATTCAATGTTTTATACTCCCATTGTTTAAGATACTAAGGTTTTTGTAATAGCTTAAAAAATGATAGAGAAATAATTAACAAAGAGTGTTTTGTTATGATTTCTACATTAATGTTATTTTATGAATACAATTAAAAGTTTCCCAAAAAAAAAAGAAACAAAAAATAGTTCTTGTTTGAAAACTATTATTTCTTGTGTGATTGGAAAATTTTAATTATTTAGGTTGATTTATAAATTATATTCATTTTATTATATACTATTCTTTCTGTTTTAGAAATATAATTATTTTAGTTTTTTAAATACGATTTAGAAATTAATAAAATCAATCTTAATATTATATTTATATCCTTTATTCAATAATACTAAAGAAATTAATGTATAGATAATAAGTAAACGAAAAAAATTAAAAAGTGTAAGTTTTAATTTTTATAAATAGTTTTTATAAACAATAATTTAATGTTAAAATACCACCCGAAGTGTTTAGTCAAATTCACTTTTATTAAAACATAAGTACCCTGCGGTCAACTTTTACGGAGTCACGAAAGCTGAAAGGAAGAAAGATGGTTTGTTGGAGCGGCCGCGATTGGCAAGAAGCTCATGAAATAGGGCCAAAATTAATACTGTGCTACTAGTACCATGGACCATTTCTGATTTCGTAGGGGGACAAACAACCACTAAATTTTAATGTATGTGTTATCGGGGTTGCACGGGAAATAAAAAAAAAAAAAAAATATATATATATATATATATATATATAATTTTTTAAATTATAAAGTATTTTGGTTTATGTTTTATAAAGAATAGAGATGTAAAAATAAAAATATTATGTTTGGACGGACACAGCAGATGATCGGAAGAAAAGGGAGATGCCTTTTCCACTTGGTTCCGATCCATTTGTCCTTTAGCGTAGTTATGGTCCTTATGGAATAACGGTCGGCCCATCGTAGAGCTGCGTTTTCATTTTCATACCCAAGAATAGAATGAGCTAATCTTTATTTTTATCGAGCATGTTAGCGTATACACGGAAACAGGGTCCGGTGGCTGATAATGCTATCTGATTTTCAATAAAAGATTTGATATTTGAATTGATTTTATATAGAAAATTAAATAATTACTATATTTTTTTAGAACATTATATTTGTTCCTCGCATGTATATATATATTAAATTCGGAGACTTAATGGTTGAAAATTTGATCAAGATGGATAATTTGTAAAGATTATTATATGTCTTTTGATTATTATAAGTAAATTTATACATTTTAAATATTTTTTATTATATATTTTAATATCTTTGAAATTTTAAAATTACTAATTGAAAACAATCTAATTTAATAATCTAGTCAAATAATTTGATCAATTATGCTCAAATTGAATCGGTTTATTATATTTTGGTTGAAGGATTTTTTATCAGATATTTTTCATTGGCAGCTGATTGAAATTTTTGGATATCCTACTCACTATTTATTATCAAATCCAAATTTTAGGTGATTTGATATTTATTTTATCTTTTGAAGGTAGAAATACAATTTGCTTTGTTATATACAGTAGTGCTCAAATGGATTATCATGGTTTAATCTAACTAATATTATCTTAATCCATTTAACCAATGTGATTCATGGTCTAACCTATGAAGTAAATGATTAATAAATTTCTACCCAACCCATTGTAGCCTACAAATTAATTGGGTTGACCATGAGTTCTTGTAGATTAATAAACAAGCAAACTTATAATCATCTCTATCTAGAAGTGAGAATGGGATTGGGAGTTTGGGTTAGGATCAAGTTGTAGTATGTCGGGTTGTTTACAAATTAATTTTCTTTGTAGGTAGGTTGTGGGTCAGGTAGATCGTTCGAGTTAGGATAATTGTGAGTTATTTTATTGGTTGAATCGGTTTTGGGTTCGAGTCATTTCTAATTATTTTATTGGTCTAGTTAGTTTTGAGTTGTTGCATAACTTGGTCATATCGGATTAATTTATTGAGTCGGTTCTAGTTTGGGTCATTTTAGATTAATTTGACCGGTCATGTTAGGTTTTGGTCTAGCAAGCTCACTCTTGGATGATTTTGGGATTGGAAGTAGTGAGGTTGGGTTAAGGAGGGTTGAAGTTGGATCAGACCAGGTTAGGGTCGAACAATGTTGGGGTGGGCCGAAGTGGAGCCACTTTAGGATAGGACAAGGCTGGGTGGAGTCGTTTGGGTTTAGGAAGGTTCAAACAAAAATGGTGTGTCTAGGGTTTGGTTAAAATAAAATTGTGGTGGCGGTGATTTTTTTATTTATACTAAATGTAATATTTACTAACATATGGCAAGATATGACAACTCATGGGCTAATCCATACTAATGTATCTTAGTTTGTAACTTACCATAGGTTAATCCATGTGAATTTTTATAAAATACTAACCCAACCTATCTAACCCATAAACCTATTTTGATGGGCAGAGTTACATAAGTCATGACTAATCCAACCCATTGATTGAATACCCCTAGTTAAATTGTGACACACATAAGTAGGTCTTATGTCCCAAATTTTCCTGTGCACACTATTTTCTATTTTAGGGTAACTTAAAATTTGTAAGTATTAACTCTTTTATAATATTTTAATACAAATTACATTTGAATATTGTAAAATTTAGACTTATTCTAGTTAGATATTATATGTTTAGAATAAATTTATTAAAGAAACATGATATTTCTTCTTATTATTTTTATTTTGACATGGTCATACCACTATTTTAAATATTAGATCACTAAAAAAATTCATTCTATATTTTTCTTAGCTAACACGAGGGTTTAATAATCATCCAATTGATTTTCTAATTTTTTTTGGGATCTATAGAAATTTTATTAAATATGTATACATTTTAAGAAGGTTTCTTTTATATACATAAAAGAAACTTAATAGAATTCAACAAAATTAAAAAATAAATAAATATTCAAATGGTTGAAATATTCTCAAATTATCTTAAAAAAATATGTGAGAGTTAAAGTTTCATTATTTTGGGAAACCAAGGGGAATAATAATAATAATAGTATAGTAATAAAAATAAATAAGAAATGTCATGGTACATTTATGAAATTATTTAAAATAATAGTAGTAATTAAGTGAAATTACGCCAAATATCATGATAGCCAAATAAATTTTATATATCAAATAAAATAATAATATCACTAAAGCTAAATAATTTTCATTTTGTCATATCCAAAATTTTCTTTTCAATTTTTGCACCGAACCACAAACCATCCCACCGATCGAGTAAAGAAAGGTTGCATTTTTATTATATTGTATTTTACATGGTTGAAGTTCGCGCGGAAGTAGGCTATTTTGTTTATTTAGTGGGCCATGGTATATCTCCAATCATGTCTGGTCGATTCAAATACGATTCGAACTTAATCCTGAACTGCGTAATCCAGAAAATTAATTCGTACCAGTAAGCCGAAATTGTAAATAAATTAAACGAATCCTCTGCTCCAGACAGAGATGAGTTCGGGTCCACCGTTCCGGTGGCTTAATGGGAAAGAAGCAAAGTCCGAATTGAAAACCACATCCGTTTGTTTGCCGTAAGCGCCAAAATGTAAAAAGGCAAGAGGAAGAAGTAACCCATAACCCAAACCGGGAAGATAGGAGTCGGCTTAGATCGGACATTAAATAATGAAGACAATCCCAATACCGAGGTCACATCAAAGTGATCTTCTTATGTATAAACAATCAAGAGAATAAAAACACGTGTTCGTGAATTCAATACGTTTTCCACAAAATGACCTTTGAATTTACTTGCTACGGGGAGATACATGAAATTTGGGCAACGGTCGGTCCACCTAAATTTCAAAGTGCTCTTATGGCAAGGTAGGAGTAAAAAGAGTTTGGAAAATTTACTTAATATTTTATATATTTTTATGTTTTCTGCGAGAAAGGGATTTAAAATAAAATTTCAATTTAAATTATTTAACTAACTAAATAAATTAATTTAAAATTTAATAAATTAATATGAGCTTATAAATTAAATAAATCTTATATTTTCGGACTCGGAATGGAACAATTAATGAGTCGAATTAAAATTTTATCTAGACAGATAGAATAGAGTACTAAATTTGACGGGCTCTTATCTATCTATATCACAAGCCGTCGTATCAATTTGGGAGGAAGGGTAAAGACATTGAAGTACTGGAGTGGGCGGCAGACATTGACGATCGGGTCCGTCGGTCATATCATCGGTCGAGTTATGAATTATGACTTAATGTTACCATCGAGGTCAAAACAAGTTCGGCTTGGCCGGCCGGAGCCATACAGAAGAGTCACCTAGCACTGTTTTTAATCACAAGATTTTATAGTAGACCGAACTTAATTGATTGGACTAACCCTTAACTGGGGTACTTTTGGCATCTACGATCGGTTCATGAACAAAGGATGCTTGGTGTTTAATTTATACAGATAAATTGCAAATAACACGAAAGACCTGGCTTTGTTATTGTAGAGCTAATTAATTTAATCAATCGTCCATTTTTGATCTTTCCTTTGTTTCATTGATGGACGGCTGCAGCTCCAACGTATTACAACGGATGGTACCACCTGTTCTACCAGTACAACCCGGTAGCCCCAGTATGGGGAAACATAAGCTGGGGCCATGCCGTATCGACCGACCTGATCCATTGGCTATACCTCCCGCTCGCCATGGTTCCCGACCAGCCATTCGACATAAACGGAGTCTGGACGGGATCGGCGACGATCTTACCAGACGGGAACATAACAATCCTGTACACAGGAGACGCAATCGACACGGTGCAGGTCCAAAACCTAGCATTCCCAGCCAACCTATCGGATCCCCTCCTCCTCGAATGGATCAAATACCAGGGCAATCCGGTCGTCAAACCCCCGGTCGGCATCGGAGTCCAGGATTTCCGCGATCCCACGACCGGATGGCTAGGGTCCGACGGAAAATGGAGGATTGCAATCGGATCTAAGATCGACTCTACGGGCACGGGCATCGCCTTGGTGTACACAACCACCGATTTCGTTACGTTTGAGGCGGTTGAGAACCTGTTACATGCTGTTCCGGGCACCGGGATGTGGGAATGCGTGGATTTTTATCCGGTGAATACGACGGGCATTAATGGGGTGGACAATTCGGCTGGGAGCGGGGATGGGATCAAACACGTGTTGAAGGCAAGCCTGGACGATAACAAACACGATTATTATGCGATTGGGACGTATGATTCGGGGAACGATAGCTGGACGCCGGATAATGCTGCTCTTGATGTGGGGATCGGGATGAGGGTTGATTATGGCAAGTATTATGCTTCCAAGACGTTTTTCGATCAGTATACGGATAGAAGGATCTTGTGGGGCTGGGTTGCGGAAACCGATACAGAAGTTGATGATGTAGAGAAAGGATGGGCATCAGTACAGACCGTCCCGAGGGTGGTCATATTCGATAATAAGACGGGAACCAACTTACTTCAGTGGCCGGTGGAGGAAGTGGAGAGCTTGAGAATGAATAGCACGGAGGTTGATGATGTATTGTTAGAGCCGGGATCTACTCTCAATCTAAACATAACATCTGCTACTCAGGTACGTGTGCTGCTGATTTCATTTCAAATTATTAATATATATATTTTTTTGTTTATTAATTTCCGGTGGCCAAAATATTATATATAGTGTCCAACATATGTGTCATTTCTGATCAATTATACTAACACACACACACACGATCGAAGCAGTTGGACGTAAGCGCGGAGTTTGTGGTCGACGCCGAGGCATTGAACTCGACGGTAGCACCGGATGTTTTCAACAATTGTACAGGGACCCACGTTAGAGGTGCCTTGGGACCCTTTGGTGTCTTGGTTTTAGCCGATGATTCCCTTGCCGAGCGCACGCCTGTCTACTTCTATGTCGCCAAGGGAACTGATGGTGTTGTCAAGCATTGGTTCTGCACCGATAAATCCAGGTTATTTCTTTTGATCTGCGCTCATTTTCTTTAACTTATTCTCTCTCTCACTACGATTACACACGATATGTTCTCTGCGTAACCTCAGATCAACAGAGGCCAATGGTGTCGACAAACAAGTATACGGAGGACCGGTTCCTGTTCTTGATGATGAAAACTTCAATATGAGGATACTGGTAAGTGCTGACTAGCTAGCTAGGTACTTAGTAAGTAACTACTAACAACTCGCAACTAACAACCACCACGACGATGTTAATTAATCGATAATTACTACATTTGAATCGCATATATTTAGGTGGATCACTCGGTCGTAGAAGCATTCGGACAAGGAGGACGAACGTGCATCACATCAAGGATCTATCCAACCGTAGCCATCTACGAGAATGCCAGGATTTTCCTCTTCAACAACGCAACGGAGCTAAACGTCACTGCCTCCATCAAAGTTTGGTCCCTGGCGAACGCCGATATTCATCCTTACCCTTTGGATCAAATCTGATCCGAAGTGCTTAATTATTCATTACCATCATATTCAATCACACGATTAAACTAGATACACGAAAGGAAACTGATGGCATTCCACCCGTCAATTCCTTCATTTTGGTGCCCTTGTTCTGTGGCGATCGAAATCGAAAAATGAGTTAGCGGAAATCTGTGTCTAGGAGGTGCTTATTTTTGATTCTTTGGGTGGGTGGGGTTCTTGGTTACAAGCTTGTTACAACATTTTATTACTATTATTATTCTACTGGAGTTGATCCATTTTCATAAGGCTACGCCTTGTGTAATTTTCCATATCGGCTATATGCGTCTATTGTTACTTTTCCAATTACGTTGAGTTCTTGATCCCTGGATGTAATACCTTCAATTGTTGAACTAAAAAAATTTTATTTTTAAGAGAATGCGAAAGTGCTTGAAAAATAATACTGGAAAATGTTATCGTTATATCAATCATAAGAGAGGTGCGATCTAGGGATGTAAACGGGGCGGATTCGGGTTGGGTATACTATATCCATATCCGTACCCGATAAGAAAATTTATACCTGAATCCGTATCCGTACCCGAACGGGTATCCGCTAGCACATCCATATCCATATCCGTTGGATATCCATTATCCGACGGATTATCCATTTATCCGTTAATGGATATTATCCAACAGATAAACTCATTTATAGTTAAATCAAATGATAATTTTAACCTTAATTTATACTATATTTATTTCAAAATTAAGGGTAAAAGAGTAATTATATATCGGGTAAACGGATACGGATATGAATATGGGTATAGTTACGGGTACGGGTATGGGTTTTAACCTTAATTTATACTATATTTATTTTAAAATTAAGGATAAAAGAGTAATTATATATCGGGTAAACGGATACGGATATGGATATGGGTATAGTTACGGGTACGGGTATGGATATCCCATACCCGTATCCGTATCCGAACCCGACGGGTATTTTAATCCATCATCCATATCTGTATCCGTACCCGTTTATCCATATCCGTTTAAGTATCCGTTAGTTAAAATCCGTCAGGTTTCGGGTAAAACCCGCCCTGTTTACATCCCTTGTGCGATCATCACCCAACTTATATCCGATGAAAGGTAAAATAAAACAATAAACAAAGGATGCATGCTCATAATATTAATATGAAAATATAAGGTAATAGGGATGAGAACAATATTATAAATATAATGAATATGATAGTTTACAAAATCAAATGAAGAAAATCGGGTCAAGAATTTAAATAACTGAAAATATAAAAACTTTCCAACGCATTGAACAAAATACTTATAATCGGTTAGTCTAACTCTTGGACATAGACGTAAACCTCCAACCCTAAGCATTGACCCACTAATGATCCACATCATCACCCTCAGCATACTCTAACTAAGAGTCGTAACCCTATAAATCGTCATCTGCTACCCATATCAGAAGCCGGATCATCATAGTGACTGCACACATGTAGTATCAGTACAGTGAAGTACTGGTAAAACACACTACCTAAAACATGCTAAAGCTCATTCAACACATTGAAGTCATATAACAACATGGTGATGTCATATCGGTACAACTCAATATTTAATCACAAGTAGTAGTACAACAAGACATGCTTGTATGTAGATCATGGAAGTGTACGAAATACAACAAATGCATCGCAATCCATACATTATAAACCATTTAAAAATTCTTCCTTTAGTTACCATACAAATTTTAGTTAATTAGATAGTTTGATCGACCACACCAAATTCTCCACCATGACCAAAAGTCATGGCAACACAAATAAATACAATGTGATACCACACCCATCACACAAGTTCAGGATACATCAAAGGGGCTTTTTTTGGGGATACCGCACCCACCACACATTGAGTGTACCTGCAACAAATTAGGATACCACACCCATTACACATGGTCAAAGTACACCAAGGGGGCTCATACTAAGATACCTCAACCACAACACCTTGAATGTCTTCGCCGTAAATGCTAAAAACTTGGGATACCACACCCACCTAAGAAATGGACAATACGAAGTGCTAGGGAGCTTGTACTAGGATACCTCACCCACCTGAGCTGGACACCGATGCCATGCTGACCTACCATAGTATAATCCTATACTTTAAAGATATGAGCATAACCCCCTACCGATAGCAACTGGTAGAGAAGGAAATAGGTATTGAGTGAAAAATATAACCATAGGGTGGCTCACCCACTAACTCCCTACTACTACCTCGAGAGTTGAAAAAAAAGGCTCAAACAAAATCTTGTACCATTAATTTATATTTTCAAGTGATATAAAAAATCACAATAAAATCCACACATAACAAATAGGTGTTTCCAAGTGGCAACACCAAACACAATTAAAGTCCATTATTAACCAAATTGGGTGTTTTCAAGTGTTAACACCAAAAATATCACAAGGCATTAAAGTCACCATCTAGGTGTTTCCAAGTGCTAACACCAAACAAATCACAAGGTGTAAAAGCCACCAACTGGTTGTTTAGAGATGACACCAAACTTAACAAAATTCAAGTTCCAAATACTATCGTGATGGTTCTTATTAAATTAGGGCAATCAAAGTTGAAATCATAATTTAAATGTTGCAAATATATGGAGGTATCTACAAAAAAGGGCCGAGAGAAGTACAACAATTTATAAACAAATTAGTTGGCTCCTAGATGTACTAGTTGATCTGTCCCTTAGACCAGTCAATTGGTTTGGTCGTACCAGACTTGAACCAAAACAACACCAAAGAACCAACCAACTGGTTGGCCTCACCGATTGACTGTTCATGGGAACCACTTGATTTGTTTGGTCCAACTGGTCGATGGGTCTAAAAAGAGACCAACCCATTTTTGGCATATAGAGAAACCAGTTGATGGGTTAACTAGCCGATTGATTGGTTATAGAAACGAGTTGACTGATTTGGTCCAACCGATCGATAGGTCAAAGGAGACGGTAAACCAATTTGGTATGTAGGGATACCGGTCACTGGATTTGACCAACCGATTGATTGTTCATCGAAACCAGTCAATCGGTTTATCAAACCAATTGACTGATCTCGCAACCAACCTATCTAAAGCTCCAAACCATTCGAACACTCACATAACCAATCGATGGGTTGGAGGAACTAATGGATTGGTCCGGGTAAAAACACTGCCCAGACATGCGATCCACTCACCAAAATTTACCACACTTTACGATATTACTTCTAGTATGCTTCTATGTCATAATACACATAAAAATACATGGTGCACACATAGAATGTAACATCCCCAATTTTTGAACCACAAAAATTATTTTTAAGATAATGTGAAAGCGTTTGAAATATAAAACCGGAGAATGTTACTGCCACATCAACCATGAGAGAGGTGTGATCATCATCTAATCCATACCTGATGCAAGATTAAATGAAGTAAGGAACAAAAGATGCATGCTCATAATGATAATGTGATAATACAAGATAGTAAAGGCAAGAACCATAACATAGATAGAATGGATATGATATTTTAGAAAACCAAATACACGAACCCAAACCAAGATTTTAAATAACCATAAATACAAAAAGTTCTCAATGCAACGGAAAAAATACTTCTAATTAGTTAGCTTAAATCTTAGGCATAGACATAAACTCCAACCCCATGCAATGGCCTGCTAATGGCCCATTTTATCAATCTTAGCATACTCTAACCTAGAGTTGTAACCCTAGAAATTGTCCTCTACTCTCCGAACTAGAAGTTGGATCATCATAGTAACTACGCAATTATAGTATAAGCATGGTAAAGTACTTATAAAACATGGTAAGGTTACTGCATTACATTAAAGTCACATAACAACATGGTGATATTATATTGGTATAGCTCAAGTACGACAAGGCATGCTTGCATGGAATTAGTGAAGTGTAGAAATACAACAAATACATGTGATCCACATAACATAAACCATATTAGAATTCTTCCTTTAGTGACCGTACAAATTCCAGTTAATAAGATAGTTCATTCGATCACACCCCATTATCCACATGAACAAAATTCATAGCAGTATAAATAATTATAATGGGATACCACACCCACCATATAAAGTTAGGATACATTGAAAGAGATTTCTTTGGGGATACCACACCTACCACACATCAAGTACACCTACCACAAATCAGAATACTACACCCACCATACATGGTTGAAGTATGCCAAGGGGGCTTGTACAAGGATACCACATCCACCACACCTTAAATGTCTCCATTACGAGGCTAAATAGTTGGGATACCATACCTGCCTAAGCAATGAACAATACAAAGTGTCAGGGGCTTGTACTAGGCTACCTCACCCACCCGAACTGGACATCTATGCCATACTGATTGGCCAAATTATAATCCTATACCTTAAAGATATGCGTATACCTCCTACCAATCACAATTCGGTAGAGAAGAAAAGAAGTAATGAGTGAAAAATATAACCAAAGGCAACCCACCCACTAACTCTCGGTAGCTACCGTGAGAGTTGGAGAAAAATGCTTGAATGAAATCTTAAACTAATAATTTAAATTTTCAAGGGATATCACAAATCCCAATAAAATCCACATATAACCAAATTTGGTGTTTCCAAGTAATAACACCAAACATGATTAAAACCCATTATTTAACCAAATTGGGTGTTTCTAAGTGATAACACCAAACAATAAGGCATTAAAGCCATCATTTGGGTGTTTTCATATACTAACACCAAACACATCACAAGGCATAGAAGCCACCAATTGGGTGTTTAAAGACGAAACCAAACTAAACTAAATTCAAGTATCAAATACCAACATAATGATTTGTATTAAATCAAGGTAATCATAGTTGAAATTATAATTTAAATATTGTAAATACATGGAGGTATCAACACAAAAGGCCTAAGAGAAATGATGCAGGAACATCCATTGAACATAATGATTGTCACATTCATTCTAATCCTCAAGGTAAGGAAGATGATTTAGCTTTCTTAATGTCGGAGCCTATCATATTAAATATTCTTGATAAGTCTTATATGCTTGACATTGAAAACCATTCAAGTTATTCTTGTAGGTATGTTACATATTTGTAAGAAGATGATGTTCATACACATTGATGTGTACAAGTATTCCAAGGCATGCAAGGCTATGACATACATGGGATGATAAATTACAACAAGAAGATAAAGTGATGATATTCATTATTTGTATAAACTTGTTGTAAACCCTAACCCTAAGTATATTTTACGTAAGTTAGGGTATTGCTATAATTTCATGTATGTATCTTAGTCAATTGTATAGCTTTGTAATATTAATCCTTAGTATCATTTAACCAATGATATTATGATTTGGATTAAGGTTAATATGGGCTTAATTCAACCATGGTTAATGGGCTGGATTAAGTAGGAATAATTGGCTGGTTAGGTTAGCTCACCACCGACTCTTCCTTCTCCTATATATATCCCCTTTGTGCCCAGCTTTGTATGCAGATATTGAATGAAAATTTCAATCAAACTTTGAGCAAGAGAGCTAAAGTCTAGTCCTCCCTTTTGGGTCTACACTGATCAAGGAAGATCTGGGATAATCCTTCCTCAAAATATATCTCAATTTGACACATTTGAAGCTCTTCAAATCTACCGAATAAACCTTCAACTTGTATCTTCAATTTCTTTGTCCATAATCCACCAATTCACTTTGATTTCTTTTGCATTAGATCGTGGGTTAAAGTTTCTAATAAAAATTTTGATCCAACCTTCTGTTACTTTGATAAAAACCACATCAAGAAACAAAATAATTTAGAACAAACTAGGTGACTTTCAGTCGGACAAGTAGATCGAACCCTTAGATCAGTCGATTGGTCTTATTGTACTAGACGTGGACCAAAAAAACACCAAAGAACCAGTAGATTGGTTGACCACATTGATTGACTACTCTTGGGAACCAATCAATTGGTTTTGTCTAACCGGTTGATGGGTCTAAGAAAAGACCAAACCATTTTGGCCTAAAGGGAAACAAGTGACTAGTTATAGAAACCAGTTGATTGGTTTGGTCTAACTGATCAATGGACTTAAATAAAGACCAAACTATTTTGGTTTAGAGGGACACTAGATGATGGGTTTGACCCACCGATCAATTATTCATCGAAACCAGACGACTTGTTTGTCAAACCAATCGAATGATCTCGAAACTAACCAATCCAAACCTCTAAACCATTTGACTACTCGCATAACCAGTCGGCGGGTTCGAGGACCCAATCCATAAGTTTGGGTAAAACACTACCAAGACTTGTGATATCTATACCAAAATTTACCACATTTTACCATATTAATCCTAGCATGCTTCTATGTCAAAACACACAAAAAATACATGCTACACACATACAATCACATGGATACTTGGTAATGCACGTACTTAAATAAATCATATTCACATGGCCAAATTATTTATAAAATTAGAGAATTTCAACAATACTGACTTGGGAAGAATTATACCACATGCTCAGCTTATAGAATAAAAATCAGATTATACTCACATATACACCAAATATGTGGAATGCCCATATACCATAAAACCCTATTTATGTTAAAGATAATAATGCCTTACCTTAAAGCAATTCTTCTAGCACAAAAGCTCTTGCTTGATGGCTATGTAACAGAACTTCGATTCAAAATAGAATCAAAGTAAAACCATTAAAAGTCATCTTCCATAACTTCATTAAAATCAAGATAAACAAGAGTGAGAAGAAGAACACAAAACACAACTTTCCCCCCCTCAAAAATAGGGTGTCAAGGAAATGACTGTAATCTTCAACCTTTCTCAATCTTAATTCGTCCTTAATTATGGAAATCAAGAGAGAAATAAAACGAAGATTAGAAGAAGAAAAATGAACACATGCTCCCACAAAGAAAGGAGAAAATTAGAGAAAGCCTCTATTTTTTTTCAGCAGAGAAGAGAAGAGAGAAAATGAAGGGATGTTTAATACTTGGGGAAATTTCCCACAAACAAAAGAGAGAAAATAGAAAGAGCAACAAGTGATGAATGAGAAAAGATTAGAAATAAAAGGTATAGAGGCAAGGATGGGTCGACATTCTTATAAGAAAGGAGGATGCCACTGACAAGTTTGAGTTTGGACAACCAAGAAGTGAGGGCTGACTTGATGGGAGTGGTAGGGGGTTGAGTCTAATAAAAAAATGAGCGTGGAAATGGGTTGGCAAGTTAGGAGATTATATATAAATTCAATCTCACAATCTTAGCTACTAGAAGAGAAAGGGAGAGGTAAAGGCGAAGAGAAAAGGTGAAGCTTACTTTAAAAGTGTTGTTTTGGGAAAAAATGGCTAATTAAAATTATTTAATGATGTAATTAATGTAAAAATAATTTTAAAGCACTAAAATAAGCTTATTAGCATAATAAGACTTTAATTAGAAGTTTTCATAAATATTAGAGAGAAATTCAAATCAAAATTAGAAATGGATATGAAACCATAGGATAACCAGCCGACCGGTTTGGATAAACTAGTTGACTTATTTGTCGAGAACAAGAATGTTAATTCCTTAGTGCACTAGTTGATTGGTTAGCAAACTAGTCAATTGGTATGTCTGAAATTCACATTTTTATTAGAATTTCAAGCCCATTTTAAAACCAAAACTAATTTATTTTATATCAACATAATTCTAAATACATTTGGAATGATTTTAGGATGGGGTATTACTTAGAATCACATGGATATATGGTAATGTACATACTCAAATGAATCATGCTCAAACGACCAATTTATGCTTCAAATAAGAGAATTCCTGCCATACTATTTTAGGAATAATTATACCACAGGCTCAGATTATTGAATATAAATTAGATCATGATTACATATACACCAAACACATGGAACCCCAATAAACGATAAAATCCCATTAATGTTAAAGATAAGAATACCTTACCTTGAAGTAATTCTTCTAGCATAAAAGCTCCTATTTGATGGCTATCTAGCATAACCTTGATTCCTAAGAGAATCAAAGTTAAAACCATTAAAAATTGTCTTTCAAAACTTCATTAAAATAAAGGAAAATTAGAAGATGAAGAAGAAGAACAAACAATACCACCTTTTTCTTAAAAATAGAGTGCCAAAGGAAGAGTTGAAATCTTCAACCTTTAACAACCTTAAATCTTTCTTGCTTAAGGAAATCAAGAGAGAACAAAAACCAAGATTTGAAGAAGAGAAAGGAATTTAATGTTCCCACAAGAAGGGAGAAAATCAGAAGAAGTCTCTATTTTTTTCTCAACAAAGAGGAGAAGAGGGAAAATAATGGGATGCTCAACATTGAAAATTTTTTCACAAGGAAAAGGGAGAAGAGAGAAAGAACAATAAGTGGATCAGAAATAAAAGGCATGGAGGCAAGGTAGGGTTGACATTCAAAGGGAAAAAGGGGATGAGACTAGTAAGGTTGAGTGTGGGAAACCAAGAAATGAGGGCTAAGTTGATGGGGGGGGTGGTGGTGGTTGAGTGTAGGCAAGAATGAACATGGAAGTGGGTTGGTAAGTTCAGAGATGGTGCATAAATTCAATCTTGCAACCCCAACTATTAGAAGAGAGAGGGAGAAGTGAGGGAGAAGACAAAAAGTAAAGTTTGCCTCAAAAGTGCCTTTTGGGAATTATTAGCTAATTAAAATTATATAATGATCTAAATAATATGAAAATAATCTTAGGGAACTAAAAAATGCTTATTAGCATAGTTGGACTCACATAATAAGTTTTCATAAGCATTAGAGAGATTTAAATCAAAATAAAAAATAGATATGAAATCATAGGACAACCAGTTAATTGGTTTAGGTAAACTAGTTTACTAGTTTGCCAAAAATAAGAATATGAATTCCTTAGTGCATCAATCAATTGGTTAGAAAAATCATTCGATCAGCATGCCTTAAATTCACATTATTATTATAATTTTAAGCCCATTTCAAAACCAACGCTTATTTATTTCATATTAACATAATTTTGAACATAATTTGAAGGATTATGTGATAGGGTATTACAATGCTACCCCCTTAAAAAAGACTTCGTCCTAAAAGTCTATAGAAGAATATATTGCTATAAGCTCAAAACATAAGAAAACCTTAAGCCATCAACTAAAAGAATACAATAACTAAGGGTTAATACACAATAGAAGGGTACCGACCCCTTAAAAGAGGCGGTGTTACCTGTGCAACACTCCTAAGCGAACAACTCTAGATACTTCATCTTGATCTCCTCCTCGGCCGCCCAAGTGTCCTCCTCTACCCCTTGACATGACCAAAAGACCTTCATGAGTGGAAATATCTTTGAATGCATCTCCCGAGTCTTAGAATCAAGGATCCTTAGCTGTCACTCCTCATAAGTCAACATCTCATCAAGCTCAATCGACTTTGGCTGAATGATGTGAAATGCCCCGAAAATTTCTAATTTTATAAACTACATTTAAAGGATATTTATTATTATAATTATTTAAATAAATTATTTTTAAATTGAATTAATTAGGGCAAATCAAGAAGAAATTTATAAGTATTTTTATTAGAAGAGAATTTGGGTATTTTAGCTCATTAAGCATTTTATTTTGAAAATTAATTAAATAAATTATTTTATTTAAAATAAGAATGAGAAAATAGTTTTAAATTAATAATAATTTTATAAATAAATTAATTGGAGAAATTTAGTGTGTTTTACTAATTAAAAAGGAATTTATGGAAAATCTTTTAAAAATCCTAATTTAGCCTAAAAAAAAGGATTTAAATATTATTTTATTTAAATATTATCATTTTTAAATATCCGAAATATTCTAATTAATTTAATTGAGCCAACCCACTATTTTTATTTATCCCTTTTTCCTTTTTCCTTTTTCCTTTTCTTTTTCTTCTTCTTTTTTTTTATTTTCCTTCTTCTCCCCGAACTGGGCCAGCCGGCGGCCCAGTCTTCTCCTTTTCTTTTCCTTCGGCGCAGCCCAGCCCACGCCACGCAGCAGCTCCCTTCTGCCTTGCTTCTCAGCGACGTATTTTATCATGTTTACACCCTAAACTCCGTATTTCATTTAACTCACCCTCTTCGCCCAGCCGACCGCCCGGTCTCCCTTTTTCTTTCTTTCTTCCTCGCGAACTGGACCAGCCCCCTCCTCCTTCCTTCTTCCTCCCCTCTCCTCCGTCGACGCAGCCTGTAGCTTCCGCCCCCGAAAATGGCGGCGCCGGCTACGAGGACTCTGACCGGCCGAGTCATATCTCTTTTTCTCCCTCTCGACCCACACATGATCTTGGCATGATCAATTATCCTCAACTCTCACTCGTTCCCTCTCTATTACTTCTCGAACCTTCGACCCAACCCAAGCAGTCGCCGGCCGATTTCTGACGCCGGCCACCCAAACCCTATCACCCAAACCCATCCTGCCGACCTCCAAAACCCTAATAACCCATCTAA
This sequence comes from Tamarix chinensis, assembly GCA_030549775.1. Lineage (NCBI taxonomy): Eukaryota > Viridiplantae > Streptophyta > Magnoliopsida > Caryophyllales > Tamaricaceae > Tamarix > Tamarix chinensis. Next base: position 86,514,227 of record CM060176.1, read on the forward strand.
ACTCTATAAATAGCTTAATGGTGGATGTTTTCGAGACTTCTTCTTCTCAAAAACCCTAAGAGAGATCTGCCTGCCACCGCCCCATCAGACGCCATTATCTCCTTCCCCAGCCAACTTCAACACCTCCTCTTGCTACCAATCTCTTCCCTGCAATACCCCCTAATTAACTAAACTAACCAAAACCTTCTATTCATCTTTTACAAGCCTCCATAATTGCACAAAGTTGGTTAGTTGCTTCGACAGAAAATTTCACCCCGAGACGTTGAACCACCTTCCACCACCATATGCGCCGCTTCTAACACCTTCCAAACCAACCATTAACTCCTACTAATTATCCTCTACAGCCCCATATAATTATTTTAATTTTCTTCCTCTCCATCACCCATTTTCCTAATTTTTGGTCCCATTAGACCCATTTTTCGGCCACCTCCGGGAACCATTGCCGGTGCCACCTTCATACTCCAACTCAAGGTGAAACCCTAGACCTTTTAAACACTTACTTTCGATATATTGATAATTATTATGCTTTTATCCTAATTTTTAATGTTAATTCGATTCGAATTATTATTATTATTATTATTATAATTATCATTATTATTTTTATCAACTGTAATCTAATGGTTAAATCTTATTTACAGGTTTGGGAGTATTCTTGAGTTAGAAAAACTATTATTCTCGAATTTTAGTTATTTAATAGAATTAGTACATGTTTACTATTATTAATAATAATATAATAATAATTATTATTATTAGTGTAATTAATTATTTAATAGTGTAATTATTTCAGGAGGCGTAGAAACATAAATTTTTAATTAAGCATCTCAGATTTTTCCTTTTATTACTATTATTAGCATTTTAACATTATTACTATTATATTATCATTTTTAGCACTATTTCCTTTTATATTATAAGTATATATATATATATTGTTATTACTACTACTACTACTACTACTAAATTTGTTATTATTATTATTATTACTACTACTAAATTTGATTATTTATTTTATTATTAGTATTATCTTGGAAAAGGGGCCGAAGCATTTATTTCACCTTATTTTTGAATAATGTCCTTTTTATTGTTATTATTATTGGTACTATTATTATTCTTATTTATATTCTCATTGATATTATTTTAGTATCATTATTATTTTTAGGGTAAAGTATTTAACCCTATATTATCAACCTTGATAATATTTCTGTTATTTCTATATCTTTAGCAAAGTTAGAATTTTATTAATGTTATTTGTATTAGTAAGTTGTTATTTGGTCAAAACCCTAAGGAGGCGTAGGAGCGTGCTCCAAGACCGGTGTCGTTTTAGGTAAGGGGTGCTAAGGCCTTTTATGTGCTTATGTGCATTATGTGCTTCATATGCTATACATTCCATGTTTATGATTATTAATTATGTTGTATGTGGTATGACGTGGAGTGAAGTATGTTTTGTATGGCATTTGTATGATTTATGTATGATAATTTGTGTTGTGTCCCTATAAGACATGCATGAGAGGATGTCGATGTGGTTGTGTGAGAGAAAGGATGAAAAAGGAGGACGGGGAAATAATTTGATTAAGGGAAGTGAGTTAACCTAATTTTATGGTTTTATAAAGAGTAATATAATGTATGATTTTATGTGTGGAAGAGCAGAATTTATGGTTTGTTTGGGAGAATCTAATTTAGGATGTTATTGGGAGACGGTAATTTATGATGTTATATGGGAGATTCGGATTTATGGTTTGTTTGGGAGAATTTAAATTAGTATGTTAATTGGGAGAAGGTAATTTATGAGGTTATATGGAATAATCAAATTTATGGTTGTTTGGGAGAATCTAATTTGTGGTTATGAACGAGGAGAATCTAATCAATTGTATTATGTGGACAAATCTTTGGGTTTTATATGATTTGAATCTTTGGGTTGGTATGGATTGAATTTAGGGTTTTGTGTGAATGAATCTTTGGGCTTCATATGGTTGAATGTAGGGTTTTGTAAGGATGAATCTTCGGTTTTATGTGATTTGAATCTAGGGTTTGGTAAGGATGAATATTTGGTTGTTATGGATTGAATTTAGGGTATTGTATGACGGAATCTTGGGATTTGTGTGGTGGTATTAGGGTTGCGTGGTGGAGTTAGGGCTTTGCATGGGAGTTAATGATTGCATGGAATTTAGGGTTTATATGAAAAGTTTGAATGGTTGCATGGGATGTGTAAAGTTTACGTATGAAAAGTTAATTTGGGATGTAAGGAAGGTAATGTAAGCGTTGTTTGGGTAGTTAAACACTTTGGATGGAAAATAATACGTGGAACATTATATGGGTACGTAGGAGACGAAGCTAGGGTTTGGAGTGACTAATTGTGAATTGTCGTGGTTAATTAAGGTTTGGAATGGCTAATTATAGTTGTTATGGTTAAATAAGGGTTGGAGTGGTTAACTATGGTTTGTGGTGGTTGATTAAGGTTTGGTGTGGCTGCTTAAGGTTTTTGTTGTATCATGTATTTTTGGTGATTAAGGTGTAATCATGAGAATGGAATCTATAATTTGTGATGTGTGGAGGGTTAAAATAATTTGGGTGATGTGAGGTGGAGTAAGAGGAGATGTTAAGGCCTAAATTAGGGTTTCGGGATAAAACCCTAGAGTGAGATTTGAAGTAGAATTGGAGGATGAGTGTAAAGGGAGCGATTCATGCATGTCTAGGGTTTGGTGGTAGCACATGTGTGCTTGGTGAATAAAGTATGATGATGAATATGGAATTTATGATTTATGATTTGTGCATGTCCATGGTGAAAGCCTTTGAATAAAATATTTAAGACACTAATTACTTAAAGTGGAAGATATTGAGACGGGACCAGCCGATCCACCGGTCAGTAATAGTGGTTAGGGTTTTACCCTATGTGCGACCGATCCACCGGTTAAAATAGTGGTTAGGGTTTTACCCTATTGTGACCGATCCACCGGTAATAATAGTGGTTAGGACATGATGTCCTATTATGACCGGCCCACCGGTTATAATAGTGGGGGATCCTAATCTCAATAAAAATGAACCAGAGTTTTGCTAAGGCAAATAAAAGACACTAATTACTTACAGTGCAACACCATGCGAGGAGGAACTGAACCGATCCACCGGTTAGGAATAGTGGTTAGGGTTTCTACCCTATATGTGACCGATCCACCGGTAATAATAGTGGTTAGGGCATGATGCTCTATTGTGACTGATCCACCGGTAATAATAGTGGTTAGGGCTTGATGCTCTATTGTGACCGGCCCACCGGTTATAATAGTGGGGTGTTCCTATGCTCGCATGGATTGAAAAAGGCATGGTGTGAATTGAACTCTGATAAGAGATTAATGAAACGATTAATCTGGACTACAATTGGGCCTTTGTACATTTACCTGGTTGATCATATGCATTTATGAATATGCTCTTTTATGTCCTGCATGATTTATGTATTTATGTGTTGGCCTTAGTGATCAAGTCACCTTACTCAGTACTGGACCCGTACTGATACTACCTTGGTTGATGGGTCCTGTGATGATCCACTAATGGTGGGGAGCATACCTCTTTTGCAGGTTTAAGATCAAAGAATGTTTTGGGGTGGCAGGCCTGACTTGAGTGAATAGGCAATCCGAAATTTGACCCATCGGGTTTTATCTTGTTTAAATTTATTTCTATTTAGAGGTTACAAGTGTTATTTGAAACTTCAAGGATATTGTAATTAACTCTTAATTTCTCGTACTCTGATTTTGTTGTATGATCTTTCGAATCCTTTTATGAATTGTTAATTTGAATTTAACGTAAATCTTTTCTTTAGCCTTAGCACTTGGTACTGGAACGGTTGGAGAGAACCGGTCTGGTACTAAATGTGGCGATAACATTCCTAGAATTCATAGGTTTTAAGTGTTTCTATCTTAATTGCTTCCGTTTTAAAAAAAAATTAGTGAATTTTGGGGTGTTACATGATGTGTGACAGATCCAACACGTATCTCCTCAAGTAAGATATGTGGAAAGTGTTATGCATGCAGAAATGCTCAATAGGTAAGGCAAGATGGTAAGAAGCCTCTCCAACCTGATCTAAAATCTTGTGCGACCTAATGAACGTCGGTCTAAGCATACCCTTACAACCAAAATGCATCACTCCCTTGGTTGGAGAAACTCGTAGAAGGACTCAATTGCCTACCTCAAACTCATCTGCTCCCCTCTACAAATCTACATAGCTTTTCTACCTATCTTGGGCTGCTTCATCTGGTCTTAAATCAACTTGATCTACCTGGTAGTTTCCTCTATCATCTATGGTCCCAACACAACTATCTCACTAGAGTCAGTCTAGCACATGGGACTACAACACTTACATCCATAAAGTGCCTCAAAAGGTTCCATCCCTATGCTTGCATAATGACTATTGTTATAGGAGAAAACTACCAAGTCCAAGCTATCCTCCCAACTTCCCTGAAATTCAAGAATGAAAGACTAAATAATATACTCCAAGATTTGAATAGTATGCTCAGTCTTCCTATCTGTCACTAAATGGAAAGCTGGGATCAACTTAAGCTATGTCTCAAAAGTAGCTTGTAACTTCTCCCAGAAGTGTAACAATAATCTAGAATCTCTATTAGACACAATATCCTTAGGTACCCTATAGTAAAGAACATATGCTTCCTGTAAGCATTGGCCATATACACCATACTCATCATCAAATCATCGGTATGAATACTATTGACTTAGTCTATCGGTCAACCACCACTCATATCAAATTTGAACCACTAAGAGTTTTGGTAATCCAACCATGAAGTCCATCAACACACTACCCCATTTCCACTTAGGGACCTCCAATGGATGAACTAATCCCACTGAACACTTGTGCTCCACCTTAACCTTCTGACACATCAAGCATCGAGCCACAAAGTCTGCAACCACCCAGTTCATACGGGGCCACCAGTAGATCCGTAACAAATCCTTTTACATCTTATCCCCTTGAGGATGGATGGAATAAGGCTCATGAGGAGGGTAAGTTTCCTATAGCCATGCGGAACACACCACCATCCTCAAAAACAAATACTACCATCCTAAAAAATCTCAAAATCCACTTCTCTGCCCTTAGATATTAATTTCTTGATCTTTTTAGGCTTGACATCTCTTAGCTGACTAGATTTAATCTCATTGAAGATGGTCAAGGTGATTGAGAGGACACTCACCCTCATCTTAAGATCCATCAACCCAACAATCTCTACGCTTAACTCTTGAAGATCTCACCATACCCAATCTGACACTATTAGTGAACCCAAGGCGTGTGAAGTCTTTCTACTAAGAGCATCTGCTATGACATTGACCTTTCCCTTGTGATAGGTCAACTCTAGATATTATTCCTTAACCAACTCCAAGCATCTCTTCTATCTCATGTTTAGTTATTAGTGCATGAAGATGCACTTGAGGCTCTTATGGTCGATGTGGAACTTACATTGCACTCCATACAGGTAATGCATGTCTCCAAATCTTCAAGTCAAAAACCATCGCAACTAGCTCAAGGTTGTGCATAGGATAGCTCTACTCATGCTCCTTTGATTGGTGAGAAGCATATGCCATTACTCTCCCATGCTGCATCAACACACAACCTAATCCAAACTTGGATACATCGCTATACACCTTAAATCCCTCTGTACTTGATGATAAGTTTAGCATTGGAGCTAAAGTGAACCACCTATTGAGCTCCTTAACAGCCTATGAGCACTTATTGTACCAAAGAAAGAGCATTGTCTTCTTCAACAAGGTAGTCAAAGGTTGAGCGATCCTAGAAAAGTCCTAGATGAATCATCTGTAGTAGGTTGCTAACCTAGAAAACTATAAACTTCCCTAACATTCATCATTGTAGTTCACTCTGACACTGCTCGGATCCTCAAAGGATCCACTGACACACCTTCCATTGATATAACATGACCAAAGAAACCTACCTCATCCAACAAAAACTCACACTTTGAGAGCTTGGTGTATAATTGATGGGTCTTTAACAACTCCAAACTTGCCTAAGGTTATAATACCCCGTATTAATTAATCTTCAAATTATACATGTAAGACTTAAGGTTTGATTAGTAGGCCAAGTAAGCCATAAGATTTTTTTTTTTAGCAATTGCCTTGTTGTCTCGAGTAGGTCCTTAAATATTAAGTTATGAAAATAACCCGGATTAAATGTAAGAAAGGGTAGAAGAAGTTAAAAATTGATGTCGATTATAATACATATAATAAGAAGAGAGTAATTAAAATAGAAGGGGATTGTAAGAATAAAAATAATGTTAGCAATAATTACAAAAATAAAATAAGGGAAGGGATAAAACAAGGATAATAACATTGATCATAATAATAATACTATCATGATTTCTTTTTGAAAAAATTAAACCTGGCATAGGTGGGATTCTTTTCCTAATAACCACACTTCCTAGCTTAATACTTTAGGAGGATTTTTCTAATCATTCCCTAACTAAACCCCCCATCTTTTACCCTCTTAAACCTAGCCAAAGCCACCCCCAACCTGTTGAAGAACATGCAGCCCATCACCTTTTCCTCTCCTCTCCATGCATATGTCTCTTCTTGTCTAGCACTATCGTCCTCTTTTTGCAGATTTCCCTCTTCCCCAAATGTAGCCCTTCTCCTCTATGAAACCTCACCCTCTCTCATGCCACCCCTACCCCTACATTTCGCAGCCATCAACCAGCCCATCTTCCCTCATGTCACACCAACCTGCAGCTTCATACCCTTCGACACCTAACCCTTCCCCTCCAACTTGCAACCTCATATTTCCTTTCCCCAACCTGCACCCCTACTCTATCTTTCCATCATCTACCTACCTATTTTCCCTCCTTTCCCACACCACTTCAACCTGCAATAGCAGCTCCAACCCCATCCACACTCCCTCACATCACTCACCAACCTGCATCCACACCTTCGACACCCAGCCTTTTCCCCCTGTCAACTTACAGCCTCAACTCTCCTTTCCCCAACCTGCACCCCTACTCTATCTTCTTATCTTTTACCCACCTGTTTTCTTCCCTTCCCCATGCCTCAACTTGCCCTTGCAGACCTCCATCCCTATGCAAACCTGTTTACACCATCAACCCACTGAAACAACCCACTTGCAGCACCCTTTACTCTAACCCACGCAACCCCTTTCCCCCCCAACTTCCCCTCCTTTTTATTTAGCCCCAATCTACAGAAATCACCCTCCTTCCCTATCCCTTTAAGCCCTCTAAAATTTCCCCTTGTATCCCCCTCTTTCCCTTCCCTAAATTCTAGCAACAAAAGAAAGTTTTAGCCTCAAACTCCCCTTTCCCTCCACCGAATTTGGTCCCAAAAATAATTCAACATTTTGCCTTGTGTTCCACCTCCCCCAAGCAGCATTTTCTTCCCAAATTAAGTACTCTATCTTCTGTGGTTTGGTGCTTAAATTCATGCACCAGATGCCTCATTTATTTTTCTAATCTTTTTCAAGTATTAGCTTATGTAGATTGTATTTTGATTATTTTATTTTGCATAAATATTAATGTTTGTAGCTTGGATGGTGTATTTAATTCTAGGTAATCTCAACCCCACTTAGAGTATTTGTGGAGGAAGCTTGTGGTGTTAATATTTCTTAGCTCAAGGTAAATCCAACTAATCCGTAGAAGGTAGAAATTTTATTTGAAAACGATAGGCTAGGTTTCTAGGATAAAATCATGATAGGATGAAGATATAAAATTATTGTATGCTTGTGGGAAATGGGAGAATGATGTAGTTCTTTTCTACATGAACATCATGATGTGTTAATTAACATGTGTTCTCAAGTAATATTTTCATATGCCTAAGTAATATTCTAAAATTTGACGAAGTGTATGCTAATGGTAACGAACTTGAATTATGCTAGTAAAATGAGATGAGTATGTCTAAGGTAAAAATGTAGTTTATATGGGAACATTTTGTAGTTCATTCCTACATGAATATAATGATGTGTAAATTAATATGTGTTTATATGCATAATTGATATTCTTAAATATGAAGAAGTGTATGCTAATGGTAACAGACTTTGATTTATGCTAGTAAAATAAGACGGGTATGTTTAAAGTAAAATATAATTTTATATACTAAGATTGTGTGGAAATTGTATGAACCTATGAAATATTAAAAATTCATGCTAATAGTGTTTACGTGTACCGTGTATGATAAATGGTTAGGGATAATATGGTCCTTTGTAGTACCGAAGAAATTATCAGATGTAAAGTATCTTTAACTATTTTATGCTAGTGTTTCATGACAAATATCCTATATAAGTAAACTTGATAATAAAAGTGAAGAAAAATGTGGTAGTTATAGGTTGAGGGGTAATTTGGTCATTAAGACAAAAAGGTGTTTCAAAGTGGATAACTAGACTAGTTGAATTAAGTATTGGCCTTAAAATAATGTTGGGAATAATTAGACAATTGGTTTGAACACTAAATCGAATAATTATTCGGGCTATGGAATAATGCCTAACCCTAGGCCATGTTGGCTCGGAATGGTTGCGACCTCATGGTCTTTGGATGTGATGTTGTTTGTTGATGTTTGACTAAGTTGAACTTTGTGAATCTCGACGTCTTAAAAGAAAATAATAACCTGGAATTTCATAAGACAATAATTACTTAAAGAGAAAGACTCGAGTTGGAAAGGAATCTAGTGCCTCGGACTTGGCTGCCGAGTGCATAGTTTGGACCTTCGAGTCAAGGGGCTCACTTCTGCTCTATTGGTATTCCATACACCCTATAGGGAGTACGCGTACTTAAGGTCTTGAGTTCTGAGGTTTAGTATGGGTGACTATTATGTCGTGTGGCTTCCTTGGCGAGCTTTGCCCTGGAATCAAGTGATTTATTTTGGTACCACCTTCTTTGACAATCTTTGTCATGGATATGGGATTGTATTCCACTTGAGAATTTTATAACCGGATTAGACACCCACCATAATACTTCTGTAATAATCGGAATAGGAATGACTTGACCTTGGTGAGATTGCTTGGAATATCTCTAGTTCTTCCTATTAGGCCATAATGTATAGTCGTTGGTAAGTTAAATTGGTTATGAAATTATAAGAATGCCTTAAATGCCTTTGATAGGGATTTTGACCTAGCTCATAATGTTTAATGTGATGTGGATGTGTGTTTCGAAATCGTGGCCTTGCATGTGATCATTTGTTCTTTTTGAATTCTGTACTTGTACGATGTTTTCTATGTGGGTATACTACCTCTCTGGAGGTGTTGTGGTTTACTCAGTATAAGGAAGTTGTACTGATGCTGTCACTTTTTAGAGGAGTACTTCCATGGCATACATTGGTTAAAGGATTACGAGGAGCGCCTTCCTGGTGAATAGGTAGATTTAATGTATAGAAAGAGGGATGGTTCTCTACAGCAGAACCCACCCAAACGATACGGTTTCATCGATCAAGAAAGTTGGAACCAATTCATTGTATATCGTATTACGAGGGATTTTAAGGTACTTGTTAGATAACATTTAAACTTTTGTATCGATCATAGTATTATGCTTAATATTGAAATAACCATGTCACTATGTTTTGGCTTATCACACAGGAAAAAGTACCCAAAATAAAGAGATTACGAAGAAAAATAAATACCGACATAATATGGCTCGTAAAGGCTATGTGGGCCTTGAAGAGGAGTTGGTATACATTCTTTGATTTATCTATTTACATGTAAATGTCAAATTTTACAATAATATTCTTAATTAAGAATATTTTTTGATTTGTAGCTCCTGGCCCAAGACTTGGACCCATGTATCTCGTCCATCAATATTGGTACATTATGGAAGAAGGCTAGAGCAACAAAAGACGGATATATTAACGAATATGTTGATGTTGCAGCCAAAAAAATTGTAAGTTTGTAGATATCTAGAACCCTACTTAGTTTTCTTTTAGAAAACTATTATATTATGCTTATTCCTATAAGTTAAATTTACATATATTATATACATTATAGGACGAACTTGAAACATTAGATGGTGAGGAGGGGGTGGACCAATATAGCATTGTGTCCCAGGCTACAGGAATTGTAGAAGACACAGGGGCCTTGGATTGGGTGTTACGAGAACAAGCATATGTGGTCGATCTCGTGGTTCTCGTAGCACTAATGAGCAAGTCGCCATCCTCACCCAAAAATTGAACATGGCATTTGAACGGATGGCAACAATGGAGCAAGAGTTTTCATTAATTAAATCTCAAGGGTATAAGCCATCCGATTCAGTAGACCATGATCAGCTTCACATACCTAATGTAAATAGCATCAGAGATAGTTGTGAAGCTGATGCACGTCTTTCTACTCTTCCCGAGGTAAGCACTACAAACTATGAATTGTTATTATATGTAGTCGGTGTAATAAATAATTAATAATGTGTAATATTTTTGTTTAAGGTTTGCATAAATGTGACTTATTAGCGAACGACCTTTCAACACTTTTGGCGAAAGGAAGGTCCCGTATCAGTCACTGTACCAAAATGGAAACAATCCACGGGTACAATTTAGCCCTAAATACAAGGCCGGTGAGTATTGACACTCTAATCATTGGTAGTGCGCACTTGCCTTGTTATAAAGAGGGTAATGAGGCAACCACAGTACTAGCAGCTCATGGAAGCTTCATGGCTTGGCTTGCAGATCAAATACGTCTCATTACTGAAGAGGTATTGACATTCGACATCTTCATTAGACCTTTTTTAGTAGTTACACTATTTATAACTTTTTCATATATATATTTATATGCTCAATACATATTTTGTTTAATATTATCAATTAAGGAATCAAAAAAGGAATAAAAAAAGAAGACTGCTCTTGCTAGTAAAACTAAGAGAGGTACTGGCAGAATGAGCAACACAAAAGAGGGTGCTGCTAAAGGAAAGATAACTAAATCTGAAAAATCAGTTGCCCCACAAAAGATTCCTTCTTTAGATTAGAAAAGAAAACCTCCACCAGCAATAGCTTTATTGTATTTTATGCCCAAAACTACCTCAAGGACAATTATATTTTCATTGATTGTTGTCCTGAGTATGTTGGGAGGGACAATGCTACTTATATGTTATTGACAGTTGACATAAGTGACATTTATAATCAGGAATGGATGTCAACCATGAGTGTCGCCGTCTATGTCACGTAAGTATTATTTCATTTTGAGATTTTAGTACTCTTAACTTGTATAATTGGAATTTTTATGACCTCGTATATGAGTTATTAGTTATTAACAAATATGCATTGTTTTTGTCGTCCATAGGTTGGTAGCTAATCGAGCTGCGATGGAGGGAATGTTGTCCTCTATTGTATTTGTGTGCCCATACTATATAGTTGACGGTAGTACAATAAGAGAAGGTAGGCACATAAACTATTTAGCGGATCACATTTTGATTGAGGGACACAACAAGCTCTATCTCATTCCTCACCTCACAACTGAACATTGGGTTTTGTATGCCGTCCGACCTGATCTTAATAAATTCTATGTGTTTGATTCCCTTTGAACCTATAACATGCCGTTTGAAGTTGCTCGTCGTGGTAGGAAGGAATTTATCGACATGTTAGTATACTTTTCACTTTTTACTTCATTAGCTTATTTATACATATATTCTACTAGCTTTCATTATTTGAGGTATATATGCGTACTTACAATATTGTGTATCCAACTCTATATATTAGGGTACTACGGACAGCGTATCAAAGAAGAGGTGGGAATGGTGTCCCAGACCCAAAGAATGTTCCATACGAGCCTATCTTAGTAAGTAGGAAGACAACTATTTTATATTTTATTTTAATTAAAATTAATATCTAATAGTTAGAGAGCTAACTGAATTCAGTTGACAGTGTCCATAACAGCAAAACGACAATAATTGTGGATACTATGTATGTAGAGCAATGGATCTGATAGTCCAAAATAGATCGGTTAACATAGATCCAAGCCATGTATGTTTTCTTTTCGATATTTTTCCATTAATGAATCATGACATATATGTTTGGTACTTGATGTAAGTGCTAACTGTATATTAATCGAAACTTGGGCATTGTAGTTTTTCACCGATGACTATGCACAAGACTAGCAATACAATGTTTATGAAATTGATGAAGTTAGAGACCAATGGGCCAAGCACATGCACTCATTTATTTGGTATTAGGTAGAGATATATATATTTTACATGCATGTTTAGGTTTGTATTTTGTCAATGTCTTTCAGTCTTCTAGGCTAGATTTATGAACTTTTTACTTTGGGGTGTAGAGCTACCAAGTTGTGGTATGCCTACTAATTTTGATTCTTGAGTATATATGTACGGTGTATTAAGACATGCATATTAACCAGAGATTCATTGAAATTATGGTGTGATTGAAGATTTGTCATGAATTGATGTTGTTTTACAATGCAAATTTGTTAATTATTTAAACATACAACTGTGTATGCAGGCAGGAACTAAACTGCAAAAAAGTTAAAAAAAACTATAGTTTTAATAACGGTTTGCATAAGAATCGTTATTAAAAATGTACATTTAATCTCAAATTTATGCTCATTTAATGCATATTAGGGTTTAATAAATGCCTAAATAATGTTTGAAAGCCTAATTCGATGATGTTTTAACAACGGTTTTTGTAGTAACCGTTATTAAAACCCTTTTTTTAACAATAGTTGTTTCTTAAAAACCGTTATTAAATATATAGTTTATGCTCATATTGGTGGGTTTTTTTATATTTTTGATAACTGTTAGGAACCATTATTAAAGATTTAATAACTGGCGGTTTAATAGCGGTTTAAAATCGTTATTAAAACTATAAAATAACCGTTATGAAAACGTCTTTTCGGGGTAGTGTAACCTCATAAAACCCTAATCCTAAACATAGCTAACTATAATTAAATCCCAATATATAAATCCTATATTATTATTATTATTATTATTATTATCATACATAATTATTTCTCTCTATTTAAATTTTCACTTTTATACATTCCTTATTTTCTATATCTATTTAATCCTCATCAAATAATAATCATTAACATATGCATCTCTAATTGAAATTTTCATTTATTGATGTGCATTTGTAAAATATGTTTTTATTTCATTCTATGACATTTCTTATATCTTATAGCTAGTGTCCTACACTTATTAATGAAAATGTGTATATATATATATAGTTTTTATGATGAGTGACCTTATTAATAATTTGAAGTCTTTTATTTCTCTAGCTTTGTATATGTATAATTCTATACTCTCATGCATGTTATGTATATATATATATATATATATATATATATATATATATATATATATATATATATATATATATATATACATATATATGTAAAGGTCTCGGCCAAAATTTGCATTTGTTAATATATAACAGTAATGAAACAAATTCAAAAATGGACAATAACATTTTTCACCAATACATTCAACAACACATTTTCAAACAACAAACCTCAAATTTTTAATAACAAACAAACAAAACCCTATAGAAATATGCATGCATTTATATATATATATATATATATATATATATATATATATATAGAGATATATATATATCTCAGCAGAGGAAAAACTATAGGGAAAAACAAACACATATGTAAAGGGGGCATCGGCGTGCAAGAAACCGGCGACGAGCATGTTGAGAGCAGCAACGACCTCCAAACACGGCGAAGGATGAAGGTACAAGTGTTGGGTAGGTTTGCAAGAACGACAACATGCTCATGCAAAGCCAACAATGGCAGAGGGGTGGTAGAGAGTTGGTAGTGTGATGGTTTCCCTTACTTTGGAAGAGCCGAAGTGGTGATGCAAGGGTTTGCAAGAGAAGGAGAGTAAGAGAGGAAAGCTACAGATAGTCTGAAATTTGTTGCACGAAATAGAATTGAACAAAATAAAAGGCAGATTTGGGATTTTAATAATGGTTCCTATAAGAACCGTTATCAAAAGAGATTTTAATAATAGTTCCTAAAAGAACCCTTATTAAAACATCTTTTAATAACGGTTCATGTAGGAACTGTTATTAAAACTTTAAAACTTTTGATAATAGTTCTTGTATGAACCGTTATTAAAACTTCTTTTAATAATGGTTTTACCTAAACCGTTATTAAAAAGTCCATGCAAATTTTAACGTTGCCCTTTTAATAAAAAATTTTAACTATAACCGTTATTAAAACTATATTGAGCCTTAATTTTCATGCATTTGACGATGGTTTTCGAACCACCGTTATTAATGTCCCATTATTATTTCCTATTTTCGTAGTAGTGTAATACTATGTAACATATTATTTTTTATTAATCTTTGTCCTTAGGAATTGATGGCTACTAACCGTTGTTATGAGCAAATTGAGGAGTTCATGGAGGCCATGGGAGTCTATATGGAAGGCCAGATCTAAGCACCACAACCATTATCAATGCTAGTGTATGCACTAGTTTTAGAAGATTGGCTTAGGAGGGTTGGGCATCATCACCCTCTATAGTTGAGTGCTAGGATGACCGTGGCATCATGGGTCAGGTACGTAAAGAAAAAGATTACCAAATTTGGTTTCCTTATGGACAAGAGTGTTGATGTGGTGGTATTTTACTTAAGGGGGACAGTGAATGCCTAGTGGAGGAGCGTCCGGCTTAGCGGTAGAGAGCCTATGGGTTAGGGACCATTGATTGAGGCACTTAATACCCATTTTTGTCCCACTCATCTCTGTATGAAGAAGTTTGATGAGTTCATGACCCTTTGGTAAGGAGGCATGTTGATAGAGGAGTACTATACAAGATTTGTGGACTTGGTCTGGTTCTACCCCTAAGGAAGAGGCTAGGGAGGCAATGCAAGTCCACTGTTTCAAGATTGGTTTGGGAATCAGATACCAAGAGCTATTAGTGGGAGTTACTCTACCATACATAGTGGGAATTTATGAGCACGCGTTAGGGGCTTCTTAAGTCATCCAAGCCGGGAGTGCCTAGTTGGGGGAAGAGGAAGTTTAAGGGTCATCAACATATTGGTGATAGGAAGAAGGCCTACTTTGGAGGTATCATATCTCTAAGTATGGTAGGAGTATGGGGTCAACACCATAATTTGGATGTTAGTCTAGGGGACATGCCAAGGAGAGGTATTCCCACTATAAGTGTTGTGGATGATATCACCCGATATTAGATTGTGGAGGTAACAAGGTGACTTTTCATGGGTGTGGTATGGTCAAACACAACACTTATGAGTGCCATATGAGATGTGGTAGTGTTCAGAGAGCCTAGACCAGAGCTTAGAGCACTAGATCTATTCAATAGCCGCAACAAAATATTTTGAGGGTTCTTACATCACCAACTAGTCATCCTAGAGGTCAAAAGCTTTGCACCTTTCATCAAAGCCAAGGATCAACTAGTGCCACAAGAGTTCCATAAGTAGGATGCTTGAACATGATTAGTTTATTAGAGCATTAGGGTGGTGTACTAACCGGTATGCTGACAATCTCTAACTTTCCAGCATGTGTATCATTTAACTCTAGTGCATCACATTCTTTTGTTTCATCTACATTCCTAACTAGAGTTGCCTTGTCTCCTTCTAATAGAATTTTCACTTCTGGTGTGTTACCTTCAAGGGGTGGGATTACGCGTATGCTCTAGGTTCTATAAAGTGGTGGCCTTGATAGTTAGAGGAGTAGACTTTCCGTTAGAACTCATGGAGCTTGAATTGTGTGACTTCAATGCAATTGGTGGAACAGACATGTTGGGAAAGTACCAAGTGTTGATAGACTATACGTAGGAATGTATAGTTCTATGAGGAGCTAAGGGTGTTAGGGTCTTTTATTGGAAGTGTGAACCTAGCTTATTTATAAAGGTTGTGTAAGAAATCATGATGAGAGACCTTTTTTTCAACAGATATCAACTCTTCTTATGTAGCATTCGAGATACAAAGGTAGTTGAGATGCCGTTAGAGCAAATCATAGTGATCCATGAGTATTGTTATGTATTCCATAAGGGAATCTTGGGAATGCCACATGTTTGGGATGTTAAGTTTACCATATACATATTTATATGGACATAATTGATATCTAAAGCCCAATACCATATGATACCTACAAAGATGAAAGAGCTTCAGGACCAATTATAAGAGTTGTTGGAGGAAAGGGCTACATTTGACCATGTATATCGCGATGGGGAGTGCAATCTAATTTGTGAAGAAAAAGGATCACAATTTGATATTGTACATCAATTACCGAGGTTGAATTAGGTTACAGTAAAGAACTATTATCCATTACCAGGGATCGATGACTTGTTTAACCAACTCAAGGGAGCTAAGGTATTCTCCAAATTTGATCTTTAGCTAGGCTACCATTAATTAAGGATAGTAGAGTAGGACATCCCAAAGATTGCATTTTAGGTAAGATATGGCCATTATGAGTTCATAGTAATGCCTTATGGACTAACTAATGTGCCGAAAACATTCATATCTCTCATGAATAAGATTTTTCGATCGTTCTTAGATTAGTTTGTCATGGTCTTTATCAATGACATCCTCTTTTACTTGAGTGATCAAGAACAATCACAGACAACATCTTAGGCAGACTCTGGCATTGTTAAGGTCACACCAGCTGTATGCCAAACTTTCAAAGTATGAGTTTTGGCTTGATCAGGTGGCTTTTCCTTGACATGTAATATCCAAGGATAGGGTAGTAGTAGATCCTTCTATGTTTTGAGTAGTTTTCAAATTTCCAGAACCAACTTCTATCAAGGAGGTGTGCAAGTTTCTGGGATTTGTCGATTACTACTATCGGTTTGTCATGTATTTCTCCAAGATAGCTTGTTCGAGGACTAACTTGTTCAGGAAGGTTACTCAATTCTAGCAGGACAAGAAGTGTGGTGAAACATTTAACGAGTTGAAGAATCATTTGATTACAACCCTAATGCTCAAGTTACCAAGTGGATCTAACAGTTTTGAAGTATACAATGACACTTCCAAGCATGGATTAGGTTGCGTGTTGATGTAATATGGGAAAGTGGTAGTGTATTCTTCTTGGCAACTGAAACATGAATAGAACTACCCACCGTATGACTTAAAGTTGTCCACAGTACTATTCACTTGTAAAATTTATAGGCACTATTTATATAGGGTTCGGTGTAAGTTCTACACCAATTATAAGAGCCTCAAGTACATCTTCACATAGAAGGAGTTGAATTTGAGGTAGTGATGATTATTGGAGTTCGTCAATGATTATAACCTGAAATTAACCTACCATGAGGTTAAGGACAATATGGTGGCAAATGTGCTTAGCTAGATGATGTCATATTCCTTGAGCACAATTATATCATCAAATCATATATGCTAATAATTCAGGGAGATTGAGATTGAGATGATCACTATTAGTTGTTTGGCAGGTAGGAATGAGTGCACTCACCATTACTATTTTGATATTTGAGGAAATCTAAGTGAATAAAGTTGGTGATGTTAAGCAATAAAGGATAAAGTAGAGTATTAGAGAAGTTAGAGCTCATGGGTTTCAAGTCCACGAGGAAGATAGTATCAGTACCATCGTAAGTGGTGTATACTCTAGGGATGTGGCGAGCTTAAGAAGAAAATCCTAAAGGAAGGATATTGTACTCCTTATTCTGCCTCACCTGGAAGGGACAACGTGTATGAAAGCAACCTATAAAGGATGGATAGGGTTTTGTAGAATATGAATGACTAAAAAGAAAAAATTTAACACATAATGCAAAGTTGTTCAAGAGTGAATTACTCTTTATGTCCACTACTAAAAGGTTCCCACTTTTAGATTTTTAAAATAGTGATGTATTTTATTAATGATCACTCTTCTCTTAGTTTATGAACCTTAAAATATCCATGATCCTCTTAAGATAATATTTACAACTTCTCCCAGACTCACTAATGGATCTCTCAAGAATGATAGAAAAACACTTACTAACCCCTTTGATATTTGAGAGGAGGTTGTGATTACAAATAATTCTCACCAAATATAATATATGAAATCATTCATCTTTTAATGAAAAGTAATCTAGCTAGACATATTATATGATATTACAATTTGAGAATAGTTTAAGTTAAGAGAAGTGAGCAAAGAACACTTTTCAGTAAAAAAAACTCATAAATATAAAAGTTTGGAATATTGAATGAGTAATTGAATGATTTTAGTGTAAGAGATTAATTACACAATCAATGATCTGAAAAGTTGGTCGTAAAAAAGGTAGATGAACTTTATTTGTAAGGGTTACCCTAGTTTTTGGCTATTAGATACACTTTGCTAAAAATCTTTCTCACCTAACTAGTAAAAAATCAACATTTAATGCTGACCAATCGATCGGTCTGGAGAAACTAGTCAATCGAATTTTTCTAACAAGTCTAATGTTCATGTTTCAAATAAAATAGAAAGTTACCATTGTGAGAACCAGTTAATCAGTTTGTTCTAACTATTTGATTGGTTTGACACTGTATACGGTTGATCCTAAACCACATATGAACATTATCCTAGTATGGTGAGACCATTCGATGTGTTCCATGTACCGGTTGATTGGTTGTCAATCCATTCGCTTGGTTTGTCAACCTGTCAATTGGTTTGGAAAAAAAGCAATCAATTTGTTTAAATAGAGAGGAGCTGGGCTTCTACAAAAGTAAAGTTGATTGATCGGTTGGCAAAACCTATCTATTAGTTTATCAACTAGTTGATCGGTTTTTCTAGACTAGTTGATGTGTTTAAATATAGATGAACTAGGTTTCTGTAAGATTGAAACCGATGGAATGGTTGGTCAAAGTAGTTAATCAGTTTGGCTAAATAATTCGATCGGTTTGTAGGAACTAGTTGATGTCTTTAAATAGATAAAAACTGAGTTTATGCAAGCTTAAAACCTATAAACTGGTTGGTCACTAGTTGATCGGTTTGGCTAAACCATTTAGTCAGTTTGCCTGAACCATTCAATGTGTTTGAAAAAAAATGAATTTGGTTTCTATAAGATTGAAACCTATGGACTGGTTGTACGAAATAGTCGATTAGTGTCCAAATCAATTAATCGGTTTGAGAAAACCATTCGATCTATTTTATGTACTAGTTGATCCGTCTGAGTTTTAATCAATTAATGTATATGTTTAAATTCAACTAGTCTATCAGCCTAAGGACAAGTCAATCTGTATGAGGACTAGTCGATTGGTTTTGTCTGGAACCAATTAATTTGTGTTGAAAATAGTTTTAAATAATTTATTAAATTAAATCAACTCAATTATTTTTCAAAAAAACAATTTTAAAGAGTTTTTGCTAAAAAATGTGGCCTTTTCTCAACTTAACTCTCTACAATATACCTATGGAATGTCAAATGCATAGCTTTAAGTCTTGGTTCCATTTGTATGTTTTGATTTGTGAATATGCACACTTAAGGAAACATATTAGATACGAAGATCTATTTGTTATCACCAAAACAAGTATAATGACATTGCTTAACCTTTGATATTACAAAACTTCCCTTTTTTTTAGGATGACATATTAAAAATGCATAAATGTGAATATGAAAGAGTAACGAGTGAAACAATAGTCAAACATTTACCAGTTTTGCACTTTTAATCCATGGATTTTGGATTCTCTCACCCTTTTTGACATCAACAAAAGGTGAGAGCAAAAAGGGCCTAAAAATAATTTAGATAAGAAAACATTTCTCTTTTAAGGAGGAAGAGCTCCCCCTTAACAAGTATATGGATTAAAAGGAAATAGAAGAAACTAGGAAGGTTTTGTGCATACAAAGTTTCCTAAGTAACATATAATAACAAAGAGGGAAAAGTTATGTTTTCATTAACTGGTAGAAATTTGGAAGTACATGATTTATAGGATATATAGTATAAAGAGACCAAGTACACACTCAAGAGCAAAAAATAATAGTGAAAGCCTAAGTTACAAATAAAAAGACTAGACATGATCATAGAGGAAATGAAGGCTTGAATGCTAAGGCCACTAAACCAGTCGATGTAGGCTTGTGCTGATCACTAATGTCATCACTAGTAGTGGCCTCTAAGTCAGCGGATTGAACTACAACACGTCCAATCTGTGGGGCCTCCATGAGTGATGCCTCCATTACAGAATCTTTAGCAACTTTGGTGATGACAAGAGCATGAGAGGGAGTAAAGTCAGGATGGACAGTAGTGTCATTTGGAGTAGTGTCCATTCGATCGTGATGCTAAGGGAAACATTTAGATTGGAATTGAGCTCAAAGAGAACATATCTCTATCCCCATTTCTTTCTAGCATCAGTCTATGGTGGTAAACATGTCTAAAACCTTGAGAAGGAGATCATTTATGCCTGCAAGAGTGACACGACCGGTGGAGGGAGACATATATTGTGTATAAGAGGTGGAAGGGGTAAAGATGGGAGTAAAATGACCTTGTGTGGATGAAGATGAAATATCTAATGGAGTAAGAGGATTATCTGAAGGTGGGGGAATATCATCAACAGTGGATTCAGATGGTGAGGTGTAGGGTGAGTGGAGAGTTGACCATTGTAGTGGAGTGAAGTAAGAGCATTAGGGGTGAGCTCAAGTGATTGACCATCCAAACTTATTCGATACCCCATGTGGCAGACTATGACTACATCGAGGATATCAAGGCCACTTTGTAGATGCAGTGGTGAAGCTATAAATTCTGTGATATTTACAATAAAATGTTAGAGAATGCATGTGATGAGATATTTGTATCCTAAGGTAGCTTGGCTATGTCTTGCAATATGTGACATATGCCAAAAGATGTATGCCCCTAATCTAATGGCAGTGGATGAAAGGATGCGATCCACCATGTAACAATCTTTGAGCATCTTATCTGCTCCAAAACCTGCATGAGCGAACAAAATGGAGGACACCATGTAATGGAATACCTGTTTAAAGGGTGGGAGACAATATGAGCTCACAGTGCCTCTGTAGACAAATTTAAGTTTGTTAGGATATCATCTAGAATGCGAGTGCGGATCCATGTACCTATCTGAGTCCAAGATATACACTTGTGTAAAAACACCATATCAATTTGAGGAGAACTTCTCTCATTTTGTTAAAAAAAAACTTCACTTAGGGGTTATGAGTAGGTTGACTAATGGGCACGAGTATATGTTCTAAGTATACCACAATGAAAATTCAAAGAAAATATTGAAAACTTCAATCATTAGTCTCATAAATGAACAAGGTTAATTACATAAACCAAAAGGTAGCACATTCCATTTGTAAAGACCATATTTTGTTTTGGATGTAGTTTTCTACTCATCCCCATCTCTTATTCTCATTTGATGATAACCACTCCTTAGATCAAATTTTGAGAATATTTGCGCTCGACATAACTCATCTAACATGTCATCAAATCTCAACATAGGAAATCTATATTTCATAGTTATATTGTTTATAGCTCTCGAGTCAATACACATGCGCCACACACCATATTTTTTAGGAACAAGTAACACAGGCACACAACATAGACTCATGCTCTCTCTCACATACCC
The DNA here is from genome assembly GCA_030549775.1 of Tamarix chinensis. NCBI lineage: Eukaryota > Viridiplantae > Streptophyta > Magnoliopsida > Caryophyllales > Tamaricaceae > Tamarix > Tamarix chinensis. Next base: position 86,535,672 of record CM060176.1, read on the forward strand.
ATTTTCTATGATTTATTTTATGTGTCTCTCTAATTCCTTAGCCTCTTCTAAATTACATTGACATGCAAGTCAATTTGGTAAAGGCACACCAGGCATTAAGTCTATAGCTTGTTCTATTCCTCTTTTAGGTTGTAATCTAGTTGGTAAGTCATTAGGAAAGATATCCTGATGCTCATCAATAAGTTTAATTAAAGGTTATTTTTATTTTTATTTTTATCCCATTGTATGTATTCCTTCATAATCATAGCATAGCAACTAGCTTCTTCTTTAATACATTAAACATAGGTTTCTCATGTAAAAATAAACTTTTTTTATTCTCCACTATGTTCTCATTATCACACTTAGAGGGTTTAGGTTTATGCCTTTTCATATCCTTTTCAACTAGATATTCATTAGTAATACCATTATGAATATCTTTTCTATCATATTGCCATGGTATACCTAATAATATTCAACATACATCTATAGGAAAAATATCACATAGCACATCATCATGATAATTACCAATTCAAAATGAGATTAGGGTTTGTTTGGTAACCTTGAATCCTTTGTCCTTTTTAACCATTTAAAAGAATAATGCTTTGAATTTTTTGTAGTTTTCAATACTAAATCCTTCACCATTCTATCACTAGTTGTATTTGTACAAGATCCGCAATCAATGATGACTGGGTAAACATTATCTCACACTCTTTCGTTAGTCTTGAATATCTTTACTTGTTAACTAGGTTACTCACTAACGTGAACTTTAAGTAATCTTTCCAATTCATAACAAAAATTTTCCTCCTCCTCTAACTCACTAGAAATTTCTTCAATAGTCTTGCATTTAGTGTCATTTTCACAAGTCTCCATATCTTCAATTTTTTTAAGGATAACACTTTTTGCTTGAGGCATTCATGAGCAAAGTTTCCAAATCCTTGTCATTTAGAAAATTATTTTGTAGAGACTTCACCGAATGTTTCTTGCCATTATCCTTTTAACTAGATCCTCGCTTTTTGTCAACACTTGTAGAGTTTGAAGTACCCATTCCATACTTTGTAGCTTGAGTACCTGAGTAGTACTTTGTAGATTTAGTACTTTTCTTGGCATCAGGCTTAGTGGACTTTATTTGATTTTTGAAACTCAAGGATAGCTTAATAATATCATCAAGAGATTCATATAGATAAGTTTCATTTTTATCTTGAATAATCTTGTTATGGTAGCTTAGAAATATAGCACATCTTTGTTCCTTTTTCTCATTGATATCATATATAAGTGCTAATCTTTCAAAATCCCAAACATAATATTCAACCCTTAAAAGTCATTGTATGAGTGTATTCAATTGATAATAATTATATTTCTCATACTCTTTAGGTATAATTTTTTTCCTTTGATGATTCTTAAGTTTATCCTAATAATTTATTTTTGATTTTCCTTCTCTTTCCGTAGTCCTTTTTAAATTATCATACCATATCGTAGCAAACTTCTTAAACATTTGAGTATCTAGTTTAAATTTTTCTTCACCATGATAATCATTAAAGTCAAATATAGCCACTACCTTATGTAACAACTCATGAAATAAATCAACATCAAATTTACTATCAAAATCTATAAGATTAAGTTTAATACCTTGATCTTATTTTTTATGATGCTTTGGTTGATGGTCATGGAACTTTTAATTGTTTTCACTCCTTATTGACTCCTCATCATGGTATACATGTGATTTTATATATCTTCCTTTTGTTGGTTTTGTTACAATTCCCATTCGGTCTCCATAGAATTTCCTTTGTTCATGGATATTTTTGATCGATTCTTGTTTCAAAAATCTAGGTTCCAATCATTGTAATTGTGTTTTCACAACAGGAATTTTCCTAATTTGAGAATTGGTTGAGAGTTTTTAATGGCATCAAACATTGATTGAAATTTTGGTTCCACTTCCATGGTTTCGACTACTAGCACAAGTAACCACACATTAGTATAATGTTTATATTTTTGGTTAGGAAACCTAGGTCAACTTAATGTTAACTTCTAGTATTTGATCGATTCTTGTGAAAAATTTTGATTCTAATGAATTAAACACACAATAAGCAATCAAATATACTAATTGCACAACTAAATCAATACACTTAACACTTATCTTTCTAATATGTTGACACAGAATTCAGTAAGTTTATTAACATTCAATATGAAAAACCTTACTAAATATCATACATGCTTCAAAGGTTTCATGTGTAAATGGTTAAAAGTAAAGAAAACAAACAAATCTATTCTTATTCTACCCAATAAAAACATAAAAATTGGACTAAAATAATGTAAAACACACGGATCAAAGACAAGGAAAAATATATAGTCATTCGATTATAATCTACACCAACTAAACAATATCATAAAAAAAAATTCCCTTAGTCAATTCTACAACTACATTTTGATCACCATACATGATCATCTAGTGTTAATTTCACAAGACAAACATAATTTATCATGCAAAAATGAATGTCATTATTAATAGATGAATACACACACCCTACACACACATGACTCTTTATAAGCTCAACCAAAATTTTTACAATCTTATATCGATTCTTTATATATGTTCCTTCAAGATTGTTTTCAAAATTCATGCAATAGCTACTCTAGACCATGCTTAGAAAAATTAAGAACCATCAAATACTATCAAGATTCACAAGGAACTCATCAAGATTGAACGAATTCAATTAATAATTTAGGACCTTTTTTTAGGGATCATAAGTCACAAAAATACTTCCCAAAACAAATATATGTTTCAAATTTTATATGTTTATCTTAGTATATTGATAATGTGGTATTGATCAAATCCATGATCAAGTCCCTTTAATAGAGAAATATCTTATTTCTCTAGAGAATAATCTTTAACTTCTCAAGAAACTAACACTTGTTAAATAAGAGAAGAAGAAGAGGCTCGAAGATGCTCTCTACTTGTTGATTTTATTCACTCATTCATTCATAATTGTTTTCTCAATGTACAATACCCTATATATGTATATATACATGCATGCCTTAGTTTTCCGTTCATTAATTAAGCCCATAGAACCAACCTAATTAATAGAGGATAACTACATGTATGTTTATATTATATATATAGTAATTATAATGAAAAATTACAAACATTACAATGTATACAATAAAATAGCAAAACTACAAAAACTAAGTATGTAAAATATTAAATTAACAAATGTAATCAAGCTTTGTGTCTTGTAACATTTTATTCCATACAAATTTGTAGTTCTTGAAATTCCATTATCTTATACATCAAATATCTTTAACGGTTTGATATTCTTGCAAACATATATAATACTTGCAAGAGCTACTTAGGAAAGAATTAGAAGTATTAGTATCTTCAAGAACAATTAGTACCATATCTAAATATGCTAATTCTTACTCTTCATTATTAGAAGAGTATAATTGAGATGCTCCTACATCAAAAGACCCAATTCATAGCCACAAAATTTTGTTTCAAATATTTAGACTAATTATGTTTGAATGTAAACAAATTGGGCTATTAGTGGATTGAAGTACCTCTATAAAAACATTTAGTACCTCTTTATCTATATTTTAATTCATCTTTATTAGATTTTTTATTTGTAAATTTTAGGTACTACAAATTGTAATAGCTTCCTTAATTAAAATTTGGTTGCAAGCTTGCAGTTATTATATACAATAATAATGTAAAAAAACATATGTAACATAATTATTCCTTGCTTAAAAATTGTAGTGAATGTTTCCAATAATTATTTCAAATTTTAAATTGATTCTCACTCACTAATTAGTATATTTCTTCAATATATAGGTCTTAAATTAGTATCTAATTGATATGTATGTTGAACATTTCATTGTTTTAGAAAGAGTTTTTTTACGCTCCTTTTCATACAAGTTGAATGCTTAGTCTTCATTCTATAATCATGTGGGATATAAATTAATTTATCAAATAAAGGGCACAAACATTTGTTAATAAACATCAAAACATAGCAATGAGTAAGCTTCAAAAATTAGAATTTAGAATACTTTTATTTTTAACATTAGGTATGTTATCATTACTAATCACTGTAAATGTCAAATCTAAAAATATTTAATTCTTCTGGTTGCTTCAAACTGTATATTTTTAACTCTAGGAGGTCATAGGCTAAGAACTAGAATCTAACTATGTTCCTTTAAAGTTTTCATTGTCTACGAGCACTTGTGTTGGTTCATTTCTATTAATTACTTCCTATATAGATGATTTGGATGAAAACATTGTTGTGATTCAAAAATAGAAAAATTAGGGGCGTATAAGTGATAAACAAATAGATGAGAACCATATTATGGGATTTCATTGATAGAATTGAAGTCAATTGTGTGGCCAAGGTAAAATTCCATCATCATAAAGATATTTTAACAATATAACAAGCATGGAAATAAGACTCGTAATGGAAAAAATTTGAGGCTTGGGTTAAGAATGGTCAAATAACAAGAATTGAGTAAAAAGAATCAATCCAATGTGTCAAAAACTTTGGATATAAAAAAAAATAATGATACATCATTTGATCAAGAATTTTCAATGATGGAATTGGTGAATATAGAGATGAAGCATGCGTATATGTTGTTAATTTTTACTATAGGATTTAGGAGATTTTTGTAAAGCCTAAATTCTTCCTTCAATATGATATCAAGGAATACGTTGATGAATGATGTGATGATGTTATGTCAAAGTCAGGGACATATTATAAAAAAAGATCATAATAAGATTCAGGTTGCAATCACCATTGATATGTGGATTGCATCAAACCAAAAAACAAAAGGATATAAGACTGTAACATTACACTTTATTGATGAAGATTGGAATTTACAAAGTAGATCTTTGAGGCAACTAGTTAATTATTCCCATTATATTTTTATATTGATTAAGTGTAATTTTATGATGATTGTTTCATTATTATCTTTTACCGTTTTCATACATTCTATGTCCACATATAAAAGGAATTATCTCTAAGGTTTTATTAGATTATGTATCTCACTTTGACTTTGAAATATAATTTTTTTTGTGGTGGTGCAATGATGAAAATTTTATTGAGAAAATTTGAGAAAAATTATCTAATACTTTGTGTAACAATCTTACATATAATGTGTAGTGCTCACATTATTATCTTGATAGTAAATGTTGGATTAAATGTGATCTAAATGGGGATTGAAAACATTTGGGATTGTGTGTTGTTTTTGAATTTAAATCCTAAAATGATTGATTTTTTTTGGACTCATGTTGATTTTTGAAGATCAATGCTTCTCAAATGTTACTTCTATGTCTCTTCCTTTCCCTACAAGCCTTATTTATAGCAAACCATACCATATTCACCACCCGAAAATGGCAGAATAAATGAGAAATATTTTCCTCCTAAGAACAGAAACTGCATTGAAGATTGATGGATGGAACAAAGTTGCTTAAGATATCCATTATAGGAATCCTAGAGTGAGTAGCCAATATGAAAATGAGCTTATGCTTTGGAGCTACTGGGTTATACCAAACAACTTTCCACCACCCTACTTTTGGAGCTGAATACCGTATTGTATCATACACCTCTGAAATTTGGTAAAGATGATTCCTTTGCCAATGCTGGAAAATGGGAAGCAAATCAGGTCTTAAACAAAAAATATTCTTCAATAGCCTAGAAGTTGTGCAAGGAAGGAGACAAGATTCAACTTCCTGCCTTTTTATGAAATAGGAATGAACCCATTTAATCCATTATGCATATTTCTTCTAACATAGCTGCCATAAAAGCTTCCCCACTGCTACCACATTCCAGGTATACAAGTCCAGAATACCTAATCACCCTCCTTCTTATGTAAATAGACCACCTTGTATGCTACTAAGGCTCTCTTAGTTTGAGATAACTTTCGTGACCGAAGAAAAGCCCTGCATAACCCCACAACTTTATGAAAAATCTTCTTGGGTAGAAGAAACAACTGGCTCCAATAATTAGTAATGCTAAAAATGATTGATTTTAACAATTCTAACCTACCTGCATAAGATAACAACTTATTAGCCCACTGATGTAGCCTTCCTGAAATTTTAGGAACCAAAACCATCATATTTGCTGCTTTTAACTTAGAGGCATCCAAAGGGACCCCCAAATATTTGAAAGGAAATTTCCCCTCCTGAAACTGCAGATGGGACAGAATTGAGCTCTTCAGAACCTGGTCTACACCACCAACATACACACTACTCTTGTCTGGACTAGCATGAAGGCCTAAAGTAGTAGAGAAATTAGATAAAATACCTCTTATAGCCATCATAGATGGTAAATCAGCTTTGCAAAAAACCAATAGGTCATCTGCAAAAGCTAGATTGATAATCCTCAATTTCTTACATTTAGGATGTCCTTGGAACTCTTCCTTTCTCCATAAAGTCTGAAATAGCCTACTGAGATACTCCATTACTATGAAAAACAAATATTGAGATAATGGATCCCCTTGCCTTAGCCCATTTTTCCCTCTAAAAAGCTTTTGCATGACATTGTTCACACATAAAGAATAAGAAACAAAAGAAACACAGGCCATTAGCAATTTGACTAAATGTAGAGGGATGTACAGACCAGGCATCATCTTCTCTAAAAATTTTCAGCTTACTAAATCATAAGCCTTCCTCATATCCACCTTGATCATGCATCTTGGTGATATATGCTTCCTATTATACATATGCAGTAACTCATGGGCTAATAAAACATTATCACCAATGCTTCTCCCTTTTAACAAAACAAGTCTAGGATGCATGGATGATAGCTGGTAAGACTTTTTACAATCAACCTGCTAAAACATTTGCCAAAACCTTATATACCACATTGTAGTATGTTATTGATTGAAAATCTAAAACCTCTTGTGCATTCTCTGGTTTTGGAATAAGTACCAGCTTTGTATGTCCCAAAAAAGAAGGAATTGTAGAAGTTTGGAAGACCTTTCTTACCAAAAACCAAAGGTCATCTCCCAACACATTCCATGAAGCCTTATAAAACCCTGTAGTAAAACCATCAGGCCTTGGAGCTTTGTAATGTCTAATAGACCACAAAGCCTCTTTAACTTCTAGCAAAGAATAGGGTTTGACTAACTCCTATTGATACTCCATAACCAAACCAGGACCCTGCTATAAAACCTCCTCTAAGACACTTCCTGAGGGCTAGCTCCCATTTCCTAAAAGATCATAATAGAAAGAAATAAAAGCCTTAGAGATTCCAGCAAACCCTTAACACCATTGGCCATCACTGAGCTTTATTTTCCTCATAACATTCTATTTTTGTCTAGCTTTCATTATGGAGAAAAATAAATGGGAATTGGAGTCCCTAAAATTCAACCATTTATTGCCCGATTTCTGTTTGAGGAAGCTCTCTTCACATCTTGCAAAAAAACTCATATTGCTTAAGGCTTAATTTCTCCTCTTCCTGCAATGATAAGTTATGAGGTTGTCGAGCTAGTAATTCTTGACTCCTTTTCAACCTTACCTTTGCCGCTTGCACCCTATAAGAAATGCCTCCAAACTTGTCCTTGTTAAAAGACTTCAGCTTACATTTAATTTCCCTTAGATTGGCTTGAAAATTCTTATGAACAGATCCAACTGAAGATTGTCTCCAAATATCAATCACCAATGGAAGAAAACTAGGATCTAGAGTCCACATATCATAGAATTTAAACTGCCTCCTACACTAAGGCCTCCTCTCAGCCAAATTGATCATAGTAGGGCTATGATCAGAAAACAGGGTTTCTATAAACTAAGCATAAGAAAAAGGTAATTTAGAAGACCATGCTAAGTTAACCATTGTCCTGTCCAACTTGGCCATAATTAAATTATCTCTCAAAATTCTATTAGACCAAGTAAATTTCAAGCTAGAGAAAGTTAAATCATGAATTAAAATTGAATTACAACAATCTCTAGCTTCATTTACATCACTGACATTGATAACATTACCTTGGAATTTCTCAGTAGGCTATAACACCACATTAAAATCCCCAATCACTATCCAAGGCTCATCCTCTACCTTATTCTATTCTAGCCAGTTCCGGATAGACTTTCTACTTAGTCCTGAGTTAAATCCATAGACTAAAGTTGCATAAAATGACAAATTTGAATGAACTCCAGCCACAAAGACATGTACAATTTGCTCATTGCATGCAATAAACATTAAATCCCAAACCTCTCTATCCCAAATATACCAAATGCTCCCATTAGAATGAGAGTTAAAGTTATCAAATCTCCTCCACTGTTTACCAAGTCTTACATAGATAATGTCTGCTTTACTACATTTCACCCTTGTTTCCAGCAACCCCATAAAAGATAATTTATGCACTAATAACCAGTGCCTTAACTCCTTTTGGTTGTAGGGCTTATTCAATCCCCTTACATTCTAAGCTCCTAACATTAACAAGATCAAGGGAAGAATGAGGAGACAGAGATTATCCCAACATCATAACATCTTGTTCCTTTGTAACCATTGCCTGTAGGATATTTTGAGCATCAACACCACCTAGACATTCAAATCTACTTCCTGAGCTTCCAATAGCCATTTTCTCTTTTCCTTTCAAAGAGCTCCTTTGCAGCCAAGTCACACTATCTAGATTCTTGGAGTAGCCCTCCCTAAAATAGTGCTCTGCCAACTAATCCACCCCTATCCTATTCTCTACAACCCTTGAACTCACTAGCATTGCCTTCTCCACTTCTTTTGAGCAATCCTACACCCTATTGTGAGACACTATCATCTCCTTTTGAACTTTCCTCCACTGATTAAACCCCTTCCTAGCCTTGAAATGCCCTTCAGCCCGATTAGAATGACCTGCAAGATACAACTGTGTAGTTGAAACGTTCCTGCATTTCTTAGAATAATGACCTACTTCATGACACAACTCACAAAAAGTAGGTCTCTATTCATACAAAACCTTTTGGGTCACAATTACACCCTCAGGTTCCACCAGCTCCACTGACTCCATAAGTTTTTTCAAGACATCCACCTCAACCAACAGACGTGCATAGTATATTCTTTCACCCGTTGAGGTGATACCATACAAAAACAAAGGTCGACTCACAACACTGCCTATCTGAATCAAGGAGTCAACATCCCAATAGTCCAATGGCAGATTCATTAGCTTCACCTATAATGGCATGAATTGAAGCTTCTCCTTAGTAAACTAAAACCTCCTATGCCACTCTTTCTGGATGAATGGTGATCAATAAGGCTTGGACAAAATCCAATCCATATCCTCCTTACAATTAAACTTGAACACTACAAAACCTTATTCATGTATCAAAACCTTCGGTTCTTTCACACAGGACTAAAGGTTTTTGGCATAATCGACCATTTGGTCCAAAGATGGTCTCAAACTAATAACATAACCCACAATTGCCCATTACCGATCCTTACAATTGTGATCAAGCTTATCCTTTTGTAACGTAACATGGATTTTGTCACCTACTAGCACTGGTGGTATGTAACTTAAATTTTCTCCTCTAGATGGAGTCCTATTACCTAAAACATTATACTTCCAAAATTTTATTTTAGCCAACGAATCATCAAGAGAGGGAGTCCTTTCTTCCTCCCAATCCCTATGAATTTCAGCCAAAACTGGGATATTGAAATTCCCTTCATCAAACCCTAGACCCTTAAAAACATCCCTATGAAATGAACAATCAACCCTATTTGAGGGACAACGATCGTCGTCCGCATTTGCATGTATCATGCATGCACCGACATCCTTCGATGACACTGGCTCCAATCCCTCAACAACCCCTGCAACCCTTCCTATATCAGAAAATGACATTCCTATACTAGCTTTCTTCTTCGAACTCCCCGATGCCATCTTCTTCTTCTTGGCCGCAGCCATAGCGCTCCTCGTGTGAGCCATGGAGGAGGAGAGAGGAGAGAGAATTTAAGGAAAACTGGTAATTTTAGTTCTTATATGTTCATAAAGTGCAATAATAGTTTTAGTAATATTCTCGGCATAATTTTTGTATTATGCATGTCAACACATTAATATTGCATATTAAGAACTTTGAATGACATAAGATTGATGTCTTGATTGATTGAGTAAAGATTATGAAGTTTAGTTTTGTGTAAGTGTATTTTCTTGGGGCTGATTTTTCCCAAACCTATTAATTGGTCTCTATGACCGATGAATGGGTTTCTATGACCAATATGCTAGTCCTAGGGACCAATAGGTTGGTCTGATATACCTATCAACTGGTTTACTTATAACTTCAGTGGTCTTAGTATCAAGTTAAACCCATCAATAAGTTTAACTAAACAAAGTGACTGGCTCTTAGAACAATTGATTAACTGAGTTAACCAATCAACTAGTTAATCTATGGCCCTCGAAGTCTTAGCCTTTACTTAGACCTATTTACTAGTTCACCCAAACCAATTGACTGGTTACTATAGAATATTCGATTGGTATGGTTGATAATTTAGCTAGTTCACCACCACTATAAAAGGTTTTGTAGTGCTTAGAGAGATCAACTAGTAAATGGAACCAATCAACAAGTTATTACAATTGATTGACTAGTTCTTGGAAACCCATCGACTGGTCTATACTAGTTTTGAATTTCTTTCCTATTTCATTCTGCATGTGATACTTGAGTTTCCATATGTATATAAGGTAATGTAAGATGCTAATATATATGTTTACCTTGATTAATTGCTTTAATTATTGGATTAAAGATAGTGAAGAGAAAATTTATTCTAGTTAACCAATTTTAACCTTAATCTAAAAATTAGACATCTTCCTTAACCCTACTTTGTCTAGATAATTAGATGGCTAAAATGGATCTTCCTATGGCTATAATCTACTTAATGAATTACAATGATGGCTAATAGACGTCTAATGACTTATACCATGGTCTAAAAATGTGGATCCTTGTAAATTTGGAGAACTTAGCATGAATGGAAGTAAGCAACATAGACCTATGTTATGACATTAATTTTGCATTCACCGGGCTACTAAGATAAATGGATAAATAACAAGAGTTAGAATTGGACTTTAGTTTACCTCAAATTGGACCATCATCTTTGAACTCAAGGCTTAAACTAGATTGGAATTGTGAATGAAGATATTAAATGGAATTCAAATGTAGGCTTAGACATTATGGTTCATATTAACAATTCAAACTTTTAAGATAATCGATCAAGTAAGCGGTTGATCGCTTCAAATACCCTTAATAGGAATATTAGATGATGTGAGAACCTTATATGGTTGCTTTTGCATTTAAATGATTCTTACTTTGTACGATATTTTTATTGATGTGTTATGAAACCTTAAACTAATAAAATACTTATCACTTAAAGTGGAACAATCTTTATTATGGGTTTGGATTATTTGATCCTTGCTTAGCTACTAGGAGTTATTTTGTGTTTGAATAATTTTCCTTCAAGTGTGATCTTCATTGATCTTATATCCTACTTGTCTTAGTGTATTTACTACTCTAAATAGTGATGATGTACTAGAGATTATTAATACTAAAGGGTTTTGTCACTATAGGATGGTTACTTTGGCATGAGCCACGACTTATTTTTGCAAGGTTATTTTGGCGTGAGCCATGACTTATGTCAACAAGGTTACTTTGGCATGAGCTAGGAATTTATGTCCATTTATTTGGCTTAACTTCCATGGTATTGAGAGACCATGTAGAGTAATCCCAACTTTTGCTCAATAATTTTGTATATGAGTTATTTGTTCATGTAATGCAAGAATATAAAAAGGATAAAACCTAAATGTGTTTGAAATTGGCCTTTTCATATTAGATTCTCTATTTTGATATGATTATTTCACTAAAATGATACTTAGTTTTTCCTCTTGAGTATTTAAAAACTCATAGTACTTATGTTATAAATTAGAGTACAATCATGTTCATCGTTTGTTAAGTTAACATATAATGAATGATATGATCACTCTTACCTTAGATAGTAACTGATTGTTGATAATTATATTATGTAGCACAACATATCCTTCATTGTTCTGCCAATCATGTGCTTTTATTAATATATAATGTGTCATACTTATCATTATATATATATTGATGTATATAATATGTTCTATTGTATGCTTTCAATGATTACCCCATTGCAGTATGTTTTCATGGCTCATGCATGTCTCCATGAATTATTGCATGATATATTGTAAGCACAATCATGATCCATCTATGGAAAGAGTTCATGCTTTTATAGTCATATATGTGTCTTTATTTCCATTATTTTACAAGTATACTCTATGTAGTATGACATAGATAAGCTAAGTAATTCAAATTTTTTTAGAATACAATATGCATAATATAACCTTCTTATGTTTATATGCCTATATGATGATGACCAAGCATGTTTTGATGGATCCAAAATTTTCATGTATTATATGGTGTCATAGCATGTGAATTTCATATTAGGACTATTGCATGAACTTTATGGTGTTTCATACAATGAGTATGCGATGTAGGCCATTGCTATACCCTAATATGGATCAGTATAAGATTAGGTTACTTAGTATGTGTACATATTGATGGGGTTGTTGTTGCAATCTCTTGCTCAACCTGATGAGTATGAAGTCAAGTACATGTTTCAAAGGATTGATAGTGAGTGGTCCATCCTCTTCTTCTTCATGGTTGGATTGTAGAGAGTAGGAATTCAAAAAGACTTATTATGGTTCTTGAGTGACCAAGGAATCCTCCCTTGTAATGGATATTCTCTAGTTTACGTTTTCGTCTGGTGTGCCTGTGTATGGATTTTTAAGTCTTATATAGCCTTAGGTTTTACACCTTAACTTTTGTACCTGAAAGTATATTCTTGCACACTACAGGTTTCCTTCATGCTTTGTTTGTTAGATACTTAGCTTTGTGTCTAATGTGATGTAGGTGTTGAGGTTCCTATCTTGCGTTACATACGGCGGTATCACCTACATTTTCATAAGATCGTATTTTGTTTCATCTTGGCAATGTTTCAAAATAAAATTTTTAGTAGTGAGAAATGGGGGTGTTACAACAGTTGATTTAAAGTTTGAAAAATATTAGCGTGAAATTTATGAGATTTTGGCTATTCCTAGTAACTTGGATCCTATAAACAAAATGGATTGTGTTGAATAGTGTTATATGGGACTATATGATGATGAGGCTCTTGATGAATTAGATAAGGTTAGAAACATGTTTGACATAGGAATACCCCCAAAATTTACTACTATTTTTTTTTATTAAAAGACTCAACGGAAGCAAGTAAAATAAGAATTGTGAATTTTGGGGATATTATTGCCATGAACAGTACGAGCCCAGGCCCTGGTAAGTCTCGTACTAACCATAAGACTCAATAAAAATTTTCATCCATCATTAGTCAAACATAAATCAAGAATTCATAAAAGAACTAAAACGTTCATAATACTGAAGTCAAAGTACACGTAAAAGAGTTTACAATCCAAAAGTGCATAATCAAAATTCCCCCAAAGGGATAAAAGTTATAATATGATAAAACAAGTCTCAATAAATTGATACAAGTTAAATGAATAGTAAAAAGGAAATCCGGCCAAGTCCAACTCAGCTCTCAGTCCCGCCCGATGCCTCATAAGCATCGGCCATCGAAAATAGCATCACTTACCTACACAAACTCTACGGTGCCTTCTACTCTAGGGAATGAGCAACACACATCAAAAGGGTGGTCAGTACACTACGTACAGAGTAATGTAACCATGAATCTTTGACCAAGCATACAAAAACATTAAACACAAGCATGATCATATAAACAACATGTAACTTATATAGATAAATAAAGGCCAAGCTATAGTCTGGATAAACTGATACTTTAATTCTTTGATCAATACTTATTTCACACCATGCTTATTACCAATCCATGCAAGCACAAGACCCCCACTATTATAGTTGGTGGATTGGAAACGTATAGGGCAGAACACACCTGACCACTATTATATGCTAAAGGATCGGTCTGCAGGGCAAGAAGCCCCTAACTACTATTATGCCGGTGGATCGGTCTAGGCTCGAGTCAATAATCTTCCGCTTTAAATGGTTAGTGTCTTATTCAGCAGGTTTTCACCCTATACATGTATAACAAAAACCATCTACTCTTATCATCCCATGAGGGCCCGTCCCATACCTTGATACTTCTGCACCTCCTAACACGCCCTAACATCTTTTCCTTCTTCCACTTACTCACATTGGAAGCCTGAATCCTAAGCGTGTGGGTCAAGGCCCACTACCTTACGCTATCCTAATCTACTCACTATCTCCCTTTAGGGTTTTCTCTTGAAACTCCAATTTGGGCCTATGTGACCCATCTTTCTCTACCTCACGCAACTAAGGCTGCTTTACCACCCCACACATCACCTTACTTAGAATCAACCCCCATCATCTCACTTTACTCCCACAAATAAACGTGTGACCACGAAACCCTATTTGTCCACACCAACCTTAGCACCCTTCTTTCCCACATCTCACCCCTCCATTTCTCACCTGCCATCCTTGCTTTCCCATGATACCCAAACTCACCCTACACATGATAATCTTCCACTCTCATCCCATACTCCACTCACCCTCAATTATTTTTACTTTCATAATCACCTCCAATTAGTGTTTTACTCCCCAAACCCCAGTAAGATTTTCCTATCCACCCTTATACCAACCTACGTACTATTTTTAACCCAAAGCCTCTAATCACCCCAACATATCTCCCCTTACCTTCCTTACACCCCAAGACAACTTTTTCCATGTAAAGATTACGCCCATGCAGACTCCATCAACCCCATGCAAACCATAGAAATTTCCATGCAAACCCTTGTAATTTCGTGCAAAGTTCACCCCATTCTTTTATTTTGTTAATAATTCCCATGTATTTGCCCCCTCATAGATCATGAGATAATTACGTCAGTTCCATATCCCTTTCATCAACTCACTTCCCCCTTTTTCCTTTTCATCCTCTCACCCCACATCATATTATTAAACATCTTAGAAGTAAAGGTTAATAATAGTTATAGTATTAGTATTAGTAGTAGTAGTAGTAACAATAAAAACAACAACAACAACAACAACAATAATGTTAATATTGTTAAGGATAATCCTAATAATAATAATAATTGAAAAAATGATACCATAAGGGTTTGAATATTTACAATAATAATAGTAGTAATAATATGCCAATGTTAGTATTAATAATAATAATAATAATGATAATAATAATAATAATAATAATAATAATAATAATAATAATAATAATAATGATAATGATAATAATAAAAATAATAATGATATTAATGATAATCATAATCATAAATACAATAAGGTTTCAACTCTTTTATATTAATAATGGGATAAATTTCCTGATGCTATATTTAATAATAATAATGATAAAAAAATAATGATGAAATAATAATAAAAAAATTAATAACAATAAAATAATAATAATAATAATAGTAATAATAATAAAAGATATAATATTAGCATAAATAGGGTTTTAAGGGTTGGGGTACCACCTAAGGTTAGTGGTGACTAGGCGGCATCGGCTACGGCAATAGTGGAGGGAGAAGAGGGGGTAGAAAGTTGGTTGTTTAGGATAGGAGAGGAAGTATGAGAGGGTTATTGAGTTGGTGGAGGATGCTCTAGGTTGAGAGGGCTGGAATGGTGGAGGGTGGTGCAGGTAGTATATTGGGAGCCAGTTTGGGTAGCGGTGATGGGGTGGATGGCTGAACAAGTGGAGTTGCACAGTAGGAGAAAATTTCTAGGTAGAGAAAAAAGGTTGAATGGGGAGAATTTGAAGGGTATTTATAGGCTGTAGATGGGGGAAAATGATAGAGGGGGAATAGGGGAAGATGATGGCACGCGTGGTAGGTTGTCAGCCGATGGCACACGACCGATGTAGGCTTGTAAAGTTACAGTTCTGCTAGCTCGGGGAAAGAGAAAGGAAGGGAGAGAGGGGTCGGTGTGAGGAAAGAGAGATTGAGCATGATTGGGTAGAGAAGGGAGAGGGATCGAAGAGGAAGAGAGGGGAGGTGGTATGTTGGCGTGCGGCGTTGTTGAGGCCGCATACCTTCATGGGGTAGAGAGGAAGTTGAGGGGTTCTGGAAAGGAAGGAGAAAGGGGGCAGAACAATTGATCTAGGGGGAAGAAAAGAAAGAAAAATAAAGGGAGCAGGACCGGGTGCCTAGCTAGGGAAACGAAGAGGGGTAGTGGGCCTTGGGCCACACAAGGGGAGGAAGAAGTTTGAGCTGTGAGGGGGGCTAGCCTAGATCGGGGAGGAAGGAAAAAAAAAGAAAAGGAGGAAGGAGAGGAAGGAAAGGAAAAAAGGAAAGAAGGGAAAAAGAGAAAAAAAGGGAAAAGGGAAAAAAGAAAAGTAGACGGGTTGGGTATTTAGAAAATTTTGGTATTTTTGAATATTTAAAATTATAATATTTTAGTAAAAGAATTAAAAATTCCCTTTTTAGATTAATATAGGATTTTTGATAGATTTTTCTTGATTCCATTTTAATTAGCAAAACACCCTAGTTTTTTTAAGTTAAAGTATTTATTATTTTCCTCTTGATTTTGCCTTAGTTATTTCCTCTTATTTTAATAAATTAATTTATTTAATTAATTTCCCTAATAAATTCTTATTTTTCTATAATTTCCTAAATTAGTATTTTAGGGTATTTCAGACACTCTCTTGGTTGACTCTCATAAGAAAGTTGTTGATATCGCTATTGAGCATAGTGGTTCTTCTAAAGTGGGAATGACTTCAAACCTTTGTTGGAAACAAGGAGGATGAATTTGGTTTAGGTCATAAAACATAAGTAAAGTAAATGTGAGGTGTGATTTAGATAATTACTTTCAAAGTGATACATTACCTTGGAAGGTGATACATTATATAAAAATGATCATTTTTACATCTTTAACTTTTGGAAAAATGGCTTTAAATATCCAATCCACAAAATATTGTTAGGGACATACATGCTATTCCTCTTTCTATAATAGCTTCAAAAAGTGTTTTTAACATGGGAGAACGGATTGTTAGTCCCCATCATATGAGACTTCGTGAAAAAACTATGGAGATATTAACGTGTTCACAAAGTTGAATGGTTTAAGATGTTAATGGTAATCCTAATCTCTCTTCAATCATAAATTATTACATATATTGTTTCATATGATTCAATGTGTTATTTATTTGCTTAATATTGAGTAAAAGAACATTAGAGAGTCCATATGTGTATGCCATAATGATATAACATTAAGACACTGAGGATGGAATTGATGTAATTAACATTTATTATATAGTAAATAATTATTTAAGTTTACTTTAATATGATTATGCAATAAAATTTTACTAAGAAAAAGTAACTTTTTATAAACATGTAACTTTTTAGAATATTGAAAATGATGAAGAGGAAGATTAATTACAAGGAATTAATGGCTTGTGAGTTATGACTTATGGGATATTGAGCTTATATATTCCCTATTATTGTGTTGATTGAGAAGTGTGGAATTAAAATGAATACACAAATATGTTAGCCTAAGAAAGGACAGAAAGCAAAAACTTAAAATTTATTTTATTGTTGTTTTTATAATTACATTATGTTGTTTTGTTGTTTTTATTTGTGACTCACTAACTTATTTATTATTGTTTATTTTTAGCATAGGATGGATTCATGTAGATGTTGTAGATGAATAGCATAACAACTAGTTATGTTTAACTTTAACTCTTGATATTGTGGTTATAGTAGATTATTATGGTAAAATATAGGTCTTATATTCATTTAAATGTGAGATTTTAGTAGGTGTTGTGTAAATATACTACTTATAATAAGAATTAAAAGGTGTTTTAGACATAAAATAACAAGACCTGATAATTCGATGGATATGAAGGGTTTTGGTTTGGATCCAAAATTTTGAGATCTAATGTGTCTAGGCCTCCTAAAACTAAATGGGTGTGGGTTTGGGTATTATTGGAAATGACTTTGACTCAATCCATTTTCATCCTTAAGCATACCCTAACCATATTTGCAAGTTGCACAAGGCACTTTATGGATTGAAACAAGCCTTGAGACCTTATTATAAGAGATTATCAAACACTCTCATGAAATATGGCTATAAAATGGGAGAAGTTGACAAGACTCTATTTTTGAAGAACAAAAGTAAGAATCTTCTAGTGGTACAAGTATATTAGGATGATATTATTTTTAGTGCTACGAATGAGTCTTTGTGTGATGAAATTGTAGAGTTGATGAATAGTGAGTTTGAAATGAGCATGATGGGTGAGATAGGGTTTTTCTAAGGCTTACAAATCAAACAAGCCAAAAATGGCATCAAGATTCATTAATAGAAATATCTCAAGGGATCGTTGTTGAAGTATGGCATGATGGATGCAAAGTCCTATGATACACCCATGCTAATAGATTGTAAGATGGACAAATATGGTAAAGTTAAAAGTGTTGAGGAAATTGTATATAAAGGTTCCTTTGGTTCACTCTTATATTTTATAGCTAGTAGACCAATTATTGTGTGAACTCTATATTTATGTGCTAGATTGTAAGTTTACCCTTGAGTGTCGCATTTAACTAGTAAAGAGGAAATGAAAAAAATATAAAATGAAATAGCAATATATATTTATGGTATCCTAAGGGAGGATGATTTGATATAATTAGTTGTACAGATATAGACCATATAGGTTCTCTAATTGATAGGAAAAATACCTTAGGTACTATACACTTCTTAGACCCTTGTTTGATTAGATGGACATTTGAGAAAGAAAATTCTATTGCTTTATCCACTACTAAATTTGAATATGTTGCTACTGCATCATGTTGTTCTAATGTGTTATGAATTAGGCATTAGATTAACGAATTTGGTGTTAATTGTGACAATAAGTGCCATTAATATTTTTAAAAATCTTGTTCAAAAGTCTTACACAAAGCATATAGGTATAAGACATCATTTTCTAAAGGATAATGTAGAAAATGGGTTTATTGTACTATTTTTTTAAAAAAAATTTAGGATAAGATAGCTAATATCTTCATGAAAGCTAATGAATAACAAGTAAAGAAAAGGTTGAGACAACTTGGAGAGGACATTGTATTAATTTACTTGATCAATGTGGGTGGTTCTTAATCCTTTTATATATTTTTCTTAATAATGAGATTAGTTCCTATTTCACTGTCCACAACACCACTGAAATCTATTTTTTGTATGCTAGAATGAGTTTAGCTCTAAGTATAAGAATGATAATAGATTTACATATGAGTTTTTGAGCCTATTAATTCTTTCATGTGTGAAGTATCTAATAGGCATTGCAATTATAGAAATTGATCTAATTTTCTTCAAGACTACATAGACTTGTGCCATGTTCGTAAAAATGATAAAGGAATCTTCCTTCATAAATTATTAACTACCACAAGCCAAATGTATTATACTAAAAAAATATTATCTAATTACTTACCCCATTGATCCTACCAAACTTATCATTTCATTATACACCCAAAAGTGAAACCATATCCCCAATGAGATCCCAACAATATTTAAGGATTAGTGGAGTACTTAATTGAAATGGTGGTGGATTTATACAAGAAATGTGGAACTAAAATATATTTTCATTGGCTTTGAGAGGAGTTTGAAATATAAATAAAGAAAAAAAAACTCATTACAAAAGAGATAAATGCCATTATGGAGTAATAAAATAAAAATATAAAGTTTTTATGGTGGAAAAGAATTAGATTATAGATATTATAAGGTAGAATTTATGGAATGATAAAATAAATATGAATTGCACTATTAGACTTAAAGAGAAGTCAATACCATATTCGAAATAATTTTACACACATTTAAACCTGGCCCTACTACAACATAATAAGACATTTTTGAATTATGTCATGCATTTTGTCCTTAAAGTGGTGGAGAATGAGATTTTCATCAATCCTATGGTAAATTATGTTCATTGGCTTGACTTAAGTGAAAAAAAAACCATAATCAACCGTATGAGGATTGAGTGGTTCAAGAGCTATGAGAATTAACGTCTTAGTAGGATGAGACTCAAACATTAAATAAAGAGACTATTGAGACCAAAAAGGAAGAAGAATATACTACTATAAAAGAGAATGATAAAGACGTTGATTACAGAAAATAAGATGATGTTGTACCAAACAAAGCCTCAAATCTAAAACATGAAAAGGCAAGAGGAAGGAAAAATGTGATTACTTCCTTACACCAATGCCTATTAATAATGAATAAGATACCTTTGGTAGTGAAATTTTAGACACTCTGCAAGTAGCAAACCAAGTAAAAGAACAAGAAGAGGAAGAAGTCTAGGGATCAAAGGAAACCCCAATCGACAGATAAGAAAAGAACTATGTTCCTAATTTGTTACCATACACTACCCCGGAAAGGGGTTTTAATAACATTTATTTTATGAATTAAATAATGGTTTTGAATGGTTATTGAATCACCTGTTATTAAATCTTTAGTATCAGTTCATAATCTTCATACAAAATATACAAAAACCATGATTATGGGCATAAACTTTTTATTTAATAACAATTTTTATATAAAAACCATCGTTAAAAACAAAATTTTAATAATGGTTTTTCAAGTCAAAACCGTTGTTAAAATATGATCTTGTTAGAGTTTTAATCATTGATTATGCATTTATTAAACCCTAATATGTTTAAATAAGCATAAACTTGACATTAAATATAAACTTTTGATAGGGGTTCTTAATAAAATAGTTATTAAAAATTATATTAATAACTGTTATAGTGGTGAACAATTATTAAAATGTTTGTTTTATTAACAGTTATTAAAACATGCATAATAACGGTTCTTACACAGTCTTTTTTTATATATATTTTTGTTGATTTTTTCCAACACACATATACAGTTGTATATTCAAATATTTACCACATTTGCAATGTAAAACAACATCAATTCATATATACATGTATTTCTTGCTCCCAAATGATACTCCATATTTTCAATAAAGCTCTAATTAGTATGTCTCAATACACTGGGTAAACCCACGAGTCAAAATTAGTAGGCGTGGCACAATTTGGTAGCTCTACACTCCAAAGTCAAAATTTTATAGATCATAGCCTACATGACCAAAAGACGTAGATGAAAAAAAAATTGAGCATGCATGTAGAATATATATTACTAGATTAAACCGAATGTATGAGTGCACGTGCTAGACTCATTGGTCTCTAACTTCATCAATTTCATCAACATTATATTTTTGGCTTCATGCAATGTTATCGGTGAAAAACAACAATGGCCAAGTTTCTATTAATATTCAGTTCATACTTAGGTCAAGTACCAAATATATATGTCATGATTCATTAATGGAAAAATATGGACAAACAAACATACATGGCTAGGATCTATGTTGATCACTCTGTTTTGGACTCTCAAATCTATTGCTCCATATGTATAGTATCCAAAATCATTACCGTTCTATTGTTGTGGACACTGTCAAATGAATTCAGATATCTTTGTAACTATTAGATATTCATTGGAATTAAAACAAAATTAAAAATAGTTGTCTTCCTACTTACCATTACAGGCTCATATTGAAGACTCTTTCATACGACATAGGTTTGAAGGGAATTAAACACATAGACTTTATTAAGATCAGGTCAAACTTCATACAAAATCAAACATTCATTTACAAGGTGAGGGATGAGATAAAGCTTGTTGTATCCCTCAATGAAAAAGCTATATGTTAAATAGGTTATGTTCCTACCCTCTCTTATTGTAATACCATCATCTATGTAGTATGGGCACACAAACCCAAGAGAGGACAACATTCCCTCTATTGCAGCAGGACTAACTACCAACCTATGGACGATAATAACAATGCATATTTGTTAATAACTTATAACTCATATAAGAGGTCATAAAAATTCTAATATAACAAGAAGTACTAAAATTTGAAATACGAAATAATACTTACATGACAGAGATGGAAACACTCGTGGTGAACATCCATTCCTGATTATAAATATCGCTTATGTCAACTATCTATGCCATTTAAATAGCATTGTCCCTTCCAACATACTCAAGATGAGAATCAATGAAAATATATTGTCCTTAAGGTAGTTTTGGTCATAGAAATACAATAAAGCCACTGCTGGTGGAAGATGGCTCTTCTTTAAAGAATGAATCTTTTGTGGGACAACTGATTTTTCAAATTTAGCTCTCTTTCCTTTAGCAACTCCTTCTTTTGTGTTGCTCATTCTACTAGTACCTCTCGTGGTTTTACTAGTAAGAGCAGGCTTCTTTTATGATTCCTTAATTCATAATAATAAATGAAATACGTATTGATCATATATATATGAAAAATATATAAACAGTGTAAGTAATAAATAAGGTCTAATAATGACGTCGAATGTCATTACCTCTTCAGTAGTGAGACATAGCTAATCCGTAGGCCAAGCCACGAAGCTTCAATGAGCTTCTAGCATTGTGGCTGCCTCATCCCATTCTTTATACGAGGCAAGGGCATACTGCCAATGATTGGAGTGTCAATACTGACTGACCTTGTATTTACGGCTATGTTATACCCATGACTTGTTTGTGTTTGGGTACTATGCCTCATACATACCCTTCCTTTCACCAAAAGAGTTGAAAGGTCATTCGCTAGTAAGTCACATTTATGCAAATCCTAAAATAAAATATTACACATTCTTAATTATTTATGACACCAAATACATTTCATAACAATTCATACTTTGTAATTGTTACATTGGGAAGAGAAGAAACACGTGCATCAGCTTCGCAACTGTTTCTAATGCTATTTACATTGGGTATGTGAAGCTAATCATGGTCGACTGAATCAGATGGCTTATACCCTTGAGATTTAACAATTTAAAACACTTGCTCCATTGTTGCCATTAGTTCAAATGCCATGTTTAATTTCTAAGTGAGGATGGCCACTTGCTCATTGGTGCTACAAGAACCACAAGATCGACCACACACACTCATTCTCATAACACCTAATCTAAGATCCCTGTGGCCTCCAGTGTGTTCTACAATTCCTATAGCCCGTGACACAATGTTATATTGGTCCACCCACCACAACATCTAACATTTCAAGTTCTTCCTATAATGTATATAATATATTTAAATTTAGCTTATAGGGATAAGCATAATATAATAGTTTTGTAAAAGAAAACTAAGTAGGGTTTGGAATATCTACAAACTTACAATTTTTTTGGCAGAAACATCTATATCTTCATTAATATATCTCTAGCCTTCTTTTATAATGTACTAATATTGATGGACAAGGTACATGGATCCAAGTCTTGGGCTAGGAGCTGTATATCAAAAAGTAATCTTACATTAAGAATATTATGATAACATTAGACTTGTACATGTAAATCGATAAATCAAAAGCACATACCAACTCCTCTCTAAGGCTTGTATAGCCTTTGCAAGCCATATTATATCAGTATTTATTCTACTTATCAATCTCTTTGTTTATGGCTTTTTTTTCCTATGTTAAAACCCTAAATATAGTCACATGGTTATTTAAATATTAATGAAATATTCTTAATCAAAAAGTTTAATTTTCATCTAACTAATACCTTAAAATCCTCCAAAAGACGATATATAATAAATTGGTTCCAACTTTATTCATCAATGAAAATATATCATTTGGGTGGGTTTTGCCGTAGAGATCCTTCCCTCTCTCTGTACATTTTTCTACGATCCTAGTATGACCTAAATGTTCTTAGAAAATCCCCACAATATCTAAGAAGTCATTTCTTCCTACTCTCTGGGATATTAGATACTCTCTACAAAATAAGACATATAGATGTATATCGTTGTTAATATATTAAAATGAATAACTTTTGACATAAAAAAAATGATTAAATAAAATAGCACATTTACCATGATTGTAAGTATGCTCCTTGTGACCCTTTGGAACCTACTTCTAATGTTTATAAGAGATAGGAACACGGTTACACATGAGGAGTGAAATGTACATCAAGAACATGTCTACGTAAGTGCCAATGGGAAGATTGTAAGTATTTCATCCCAACTTGACTAGTTCTCCTTTAGTCCCCATGTCCCTAATGATTCTCATAATAGTAGGTCATATTTTCCCTTCTTCATCACTACTATCCCTATTGACTATTTTGTTGGCCATATCTCTACAAAAAATCAGTAAATAAATTATGTTAGAATGTTATGTATTAATCATAATGTACCACTAAATTATTTTTCGATACAATAAATATCCAATAAGGAAGGTCAAAAAATGCATTTAAAAAAACCAACGCACATATCATATGTTATAATATTATTACCCTCATTGCCTTATTTTCCTTCTTTTTTTTTCCCTTATTTTTGGATGGGTTTCAGGCTCTAATATATATATATATTACTTCATGATGACCATACCTAACATATATTTCCTCTTCATTAATTTTATTGTTATCATCATTCAAAAATTTAGTTGCTTCCACAACTGAGACACACTCTTTATTCTAATTAGCATCATTTCCATCGTCATATTCATTAGCATTTCTTTTCTTCTCAGATAGTACCACATATCATCTATTATCAGCAAGATCAGTGGTAAAGAATACTTGTGTCACTTGTGATGCCAAGAATAATGGGTCTTGTTGATGCCCTACCCTATTGAGATCTACTAATGTGAATCCATGCACATATCTAACCCCATAGCTATTATCAACCTATTTGCATCTGAATACTGGGACCTTAAATACAATGTAATGTAACTCCCATATATGTTCAATTACACCATAATAATTCATATTTGAATAGGTTGGATTCTTATCTTTCGCACTAGCACTATGCATTGCCCCAACCACTAAAAGTCACCCCATTATACTCTTCTCATCTTGTTGTTTTGTATAAAAAGTGTAACTGTTGAACACATAAGTGGTATATGAAAAAACTTCATAATGAGGTTTCTGAGGCAACTAATGTGGGGTTTTAAAAATTGAAGTTGAGGAATGTCCGATGAGTGGAATGATATGATCTCTTATCCAATCAATAAAAGAAATATTATGTTTATGGATTATCTATTTGTAACACCCCCAAATTTACTAGTGAAAAATTTCGTTTAAGACAAAGGTTTTAGCAGAAGCGAAAGATATAAAACCATAAACTTGGGGGTATTACCGCCACACATAGTACCAGACCGGTTCACTCCTACCATTTGATACTAAGTGCCAAGGCTAAACTAAATAATCATTAAGTAAGAGTCATCAAAACATAGGTCCATAGTTAACATAGACCATTCACGAAAACCACGAGTCAACAACAGTTAAAATATCGTTAAGATTGCAACTTAAAAGTACGGTTTCAAAGCAAGAAGCGTAGTACAAAATATAGTTAATAAGACGGGTCCCAAGGGACCAATATCCGGATCGCCTACTCACTCAAGCCAAGCCTTCCCCCCAATCCAGTAACCGATCAAACCTGTATAGGAGGTCTGCTCCCCACCATCGGTGGATCATCACAGGACCCATTCAATCAAGGTAGTATCAGTACGGGTCCAATACTGAGTAAGGGCGCTGGTGCGCTAAGGCCAAACATACAATCATACCACATAGCACACATAGAACAATCATATAAACAACACAAGACAAGGTTTGAATACTTTTCTGGTTACTTATTCTTCATTCTCATTAATGATAATAAGTCCATTTCACTTATTCTTCAATAATCCATGTGAGCACGGGGACCCCACTATTATAGCCGGTGGACCGAAAATAAAAACACAGGGTAGGACGCCTCTGACCACTATTCTTATCGGTGGACCGGACTGGCCCCGCCTCAACATGGTGTTTCACTGTAAGTACTTAGTATTTTTCCCATGGTTTAACTTATTTACTTTGGGTCTATCGAGACAAGGCCCCAACTATTATAGTCGGTGGACCAGAAATAAACGCACAGGGCAGAACGCCTCTGACCACTATTATAGCCGGTGAACCGGAATGAAACGCACAGAGCAGAACGCCTCTGACCACTATTATAGCCGGTGGACCGGAACGAAACGCAAAGGGCAGAATGCCTCTGACCACTATTATAGTCGGTGGACCGGAACGAAACGCACAAGGCAGAATGCCTCTGACCACTATTATAGCCGGTGGACCGGAACGAAACGCACAGGGTAGACTGCCTCTGACCACTATTATAGCCGGTGGACCGAAACGAAACGCACAGGGCAGAATGCCTCTGACCACTATTATAGCCGATGGACCGGAACGAAACGCAGAGGGCAGAACGCCTCTGACCACTATCTAACCGGTGGATCGGACTGGGCTCGGCTCAACAGTCTTTCGCTTTACGTTATTAGTGTCTTATCCGTGTCTTATTGAATCACGCAACACTCTTGACATGCATAAATCATTCTCTTTATACTGTACACATCACAACTAATAAAATCCCACATCCATAACTACACTTTAATCAATAAATACACATGATAACACCAACAACTCTAAGCAGCCATAACCGACCCTAATTGTCCACACCAAACCATGGTTACCCACTCTTAACCCTATTTTACCATAAAAACCATACTTAGCCATCCCAAACCTTAATTATCCTCAACAAATCACAATTAGCTACTCCAACCCTACTTAATCACGACGACCCATAGTTAATCACTCCAAACCCTAATTCTGTCTCCTCCATACCCTTATAATACTCTACGTACTATTTTCCGTCCAAAACAGTTAAACACCCAGATCATACTTGCATTACCTTTCTTACATCCCAAATCAACCTTTCATCTGTAAATTTTGCTCCCACGCAAACGTTACACATCCCATGCAACCTCTCGAACTTTTCATACAAACCCTAAATCCCATACAATCATTAACTCCCATGCAAAACCCTAACTCCACCATGCATACCCTAATACCCTCATACAAACATTAATACCACCAAACCATAACACCACCATGCAAACCCTAATACCACCATAAGCCATTAATACCACCATGAAATCCCTAATACCACCATACAAACCCTAATACCACCATGCAAATCCTAATACCACCATGCAAACCCCAATGTCATCATGCAGCCATTAATACCACCATGTAACTATTAATACCGCCATAGAACATTAATACCACCATACAAACCATAACACCACCATGCAAACCCTAATACCACCATAAGCCATTAATACCCCCATGAAATCACTAATACCACCATACAAACCCTAATATCATCATGCGGCCATTAATACCACCATGCAACCATTAATACCGCCATAGAATATTAATACCACCATACAAACTTCAAGACTCCCATGCATGGTTCCCAACTCTCATTTATTTCGAACATTCCTCCCACTTAAATCTTCTCTCATAGATCATGAGGTACTTAGGTCAACCTGATATCCCCCTTAGTGGTCTCACTTCCCATTTATTTCTGGTCATCCTTATATTTTCAACTCATATTACCATTTATCCTAACATGCATGTCCTAGAGGGCCATAACATAGTACATCATAAACATCATACATATACATATCATGCTCATATCATGGAAGCACATACAACATACCTCAATCTCCAAGCTGCGCTACACATAAGACAAGTTATACACAAATCATATAATACATGGCATAGCATGGCATACACAATATTCAACACATCCATGTCATACATAGCACAAGGCCATTAGCTTCGTCCTTACCTAAGGCGACGCCGGGCTTGGAGCACGCTCCTCTAACTCCTTAGGGCTTTGGTCCGGATTACCTATAAAAGGGGGAAATGCTAAGTATTAATTTCCCTTATAAGTACCAAAATCCCTCATTCCATTTTAGGATTAGAGTTTTTATTACTAGAGAGGGTATTATACAAAAACTAGGGTTTTTTACCTTAGAATTAGTATACTTAAATATTAGTAGTCAAAATATATTTATTTTTAATACTCATTATTACACTTATTTTATTAAACCCATTAGCTCTAAAGTAGTAATAGGATTTATGCTAGCTATAGGAAAATAGTGTTAGCATTAATAAAATAGTGACACTAATGTCTAGTGATAGAAACCTTAGCGTTTTAAGGCCAAGTCTATTAATGGTGTTATGTTTGAAATAATAATATTATAAGGTCACAATATTACAAGTAAACTATTCCTAAGGGTGATAATGATAATAGTAATAATACTAATAATGAGGATAATAATAGTAATAATAACCATAATAACCCTAGCAATAATAATAACAATAACAATAACCCAATATGGTTAAGTATTAATAATAATAACCTTAGTAAGATAATAGAGATAATAATAATAATAATAATAGTAGGGTTGTTAATATTAACACTTAAAAAAAAATAAACTAAAGTTGAGTATAATAGGAGTTAGGATTCCAAGAGATGTTATTATGGTAAAAATGATAACTTTAATATCAGAAGTCACAATATTAGAAATGATAATAATAATAATAAAAGTAATAATAATATCAATAATAATAATAATAATAATAATAATAATAATAATAATAATAATAATAAGCATAATGGTATTAATATTAGTTAACTTAATAATAACTATATGGAAATAAAGTTTGAGGCTTGGGATGGGTGGAAGAGCACCTAGGGTCGGTGGTGGTCCGGTGGCGGCACGTGGCGGCAGCGGCGGCGGCGATGGAGGAGAAGAAGAGGGGGAAAAATGGAGGTGGTGGTTAGATGGGAGGAGAAAAGAAGAGGTTTGAGGTGGGGGAAGAAACAGCATATGGAGGGGAGTGGAATGGGGGTGGTGGCGTGGCAAGGGGTGGTGGCGCGCGGTGGTTGGCGCGGCGATCGAGGGTGGTGGAGAGAGGTGGAAGATGGGGGAGGAAGGAGGAGAGGGAGGCAGGGAAAGATGGAGGTAGGGGAAGGTAGAGGGAGGTCTGCTGGAAATTTTGGAGGGTGGAGAAGGCACTGGTGGCGGCTGGGTTGGCGGTGGAAGGAGGCGAGGGGTTGGAAGGGGCTTCTTGGGGTGGCTATTTTGCACGGCCAAGGCTGCACGTGCAGGGCAAATCGAGGGCTGATGAGGGCTTGGTTAGGTGGAAGGTGGTGCAAGGTGGGGTTCTAGGCGGCGTTCGACCGACAGCGTTGGGGGACGGCGGCGGTCGACGCGTCTGATGGGGCTGCGGCGAGAGGGAGCAAACCCAGGGTTTCGGGGTTCCAATTCCCGAATCCAGGTGATCAATGGGGGTATTTATAGGCAGGGTGGTCGGGAAAGGCCAAGGGGGTGCAAGCACTAGGCTGGCTGGTAGGCGGTTGCAGGAGAGAAAAAGGAAAGGGTTGCAGGCCGCTCAGAAGGGAGGACAATGCTGGTTGGGGCCAAAATGGGGAAAGAAAATGACGGGAGAGAGAGAGGGAGACAGGCTCGCCGGTGTCGGGGCAACGCGGGCAGTGCAGGCACGAGTCGCTGCCACCGTCTGCACGGGGAAGAAGAAGAAGGGGGGAGAAAGGAAGGGGGCCCGGCTGTCCAAGGGGGGAAAAGGAAGAGAAGGGCGACAGGCCGGTTCGGCGGCGGTTATTTAATCGTAAGTCAAACACGGTGTATTAAGGGTTGTGGGAGGAAAACGCAGCATCGCGTCGTAGGCTGGCAATGGTCATAAGGCCGTTAAGCGTGACGCGGCGTTTCGACGGTTGTGAGGGCAAAACGTAGCGCACGGGGTGCATAGTGGTTGGCGTCGCACGGCGTTGGGCCGCGGGAAGGGAAAAGAAGGAAGGGACGGGGGGTTGGGAGGCCTGTACGCGAGACGGAGGAGAGGAGAAGGATTTGGGCCGGTGGGCTAGCCCAGCCGGGGGGGGGAGAAAGAAAAAAAAAAGAGGAGGGAGAAAAAGGAAGAAAGGGGAAAATAGGAAAATATATAGGATGGGGAAAATAAATAAAATAACTTATGGGGGAAATTGGGGTATTTTTGGGTTATTTATAATATTAATATTTATAAAATATTAAATAAATTCCTTTTTTGCTTATTTTAGACTATTTTAGATAAATTTCCTTAACCTCCATGCTAATTAGGAAAAAAATACCCAAAATTTCTTCCAATTAAATTCTTTATTATTTTCCTCTTAATATACCTTAATTAACTCTCTTCATTTTAATAAATGAAATTATATAGTTAATTTTCCTAATAATTCCTTATTTGGCCAAAATTTCAGAAATTAGGATTTTGGGGTATCACACTATTTCTTAGTCTTCGATGGATTTTCAATCCATAAAGAAAGCATATTTTCTTCAATATACAGCTGAACCTCATCATTGTTGTGTAATACATATAGATGCGCTTTACAGAACATGTTAGGCTCTACATGCCAAAACGTTTTTCCCCTAATACCTTGTCCTTTGATTTTTCCTGTATATCGAGACATAGGAATACCAAGAGCTTTAACATTTGACAAGTACTTTATGCAAAACTTAATTACCTCTTCCAAAAGGTAACTCTTAACAATGCATCCTTCTGGCCGATATCGATTTTTCACATAACGTTTTATCAACTTCATAAATGATTCAAAGGGGTACATCCAGTGCTCGTGAACATGTCCTACTATTTTTATCTCATAAACTAAAGGAATAGTTAGATGTACCATAATGTCAAAGAATGAGGTTGGAAAATATATTTAAAGTTGGCACAAAGTAATTACAATCCCTCTTTACAAGGCATCCAAACTATCAAGATGTATAACGTTAAAGTAGCTGGCATTAAAGAACCGACAAAGCCTTGTGATAGCAATTCAAACATGCTTTGGAAAAATTCCATGTATAGCTATTGGCAACAAGTGTAGCATAAAAATATGACAATCATGAGACTTCATATAAATTATTTTCAACTCTTTCATCGACATGAGCTTTTTGACATTTGAAGAATACCCTTCTAGAACCTTAACACTATTATGGAAAGAGTATGACATGTTGGTGGTAAATATGTTCTTCTTTCATTGTCTCGCATTGCCAGTTCCTATCTAATACCCATATTTTCCATATCCATTTGAGCATTGATGCCATCTTTAGTCTTTCATGGAACATTAAGTAATGTACCAACAAGATTGTCATATATATTTTTCTTGATATGCATCACATCAAGGGCATGTTTCATGTATAGAGATTCCCAATAAGGAAGGTCAAAGAGTATTGACATCTTCTTCCACGAAGAAAATGGAGGCTTATCTTTATTCTTCTTCCCAAACTTGACACTCAAATGTTTCATCTTCAGCTACACTTATTGACCAGTCAACCGAATTGATACCTGCTCTTCTTCTGAGAAACCATTGAACGCTTTTCTTTGCCTACGTTAATGATGATTCTTCGGTACAAACCTATGATGCCTAATGACGAAAGTATTACGGCTATGTGTTAGCTGAACAAATGAAGTATTCTCCTCACATATCGGGCATGCATAATGGCCTTTCACACTATAACTTGATAAGATGCCATATGCAAGAAAATCATTTATAGTACAGAATAACATTGCTCTCAAAGTGAAATTTTCATCACTATATATAATAAATACTTCAACGCCCATGTCCCACAAGAACTTCAAATCTTCAATCAAAGTGCTAAATAAACATCATTATCAATCCTCGGTTGGTTTGCCTCCAAATGAGTAAAGGCGACATCATATACTTGTTTTTCATATATAACATTGGGGGTAGATTGTATATAACCAAAATCACTGGCCATAAACTATAGGTGCCTTAATCGTGCGGATTCATTCCATCCGCTGAAAGCGCAAGGTGCATATTTCTTACTTCTTTACTGAATTTAGGGAACAACCATCAATCATCATCCCTTGTGGAGAGTCAGATGGATGTCTAAGAAGCTCGTCATCTATCTTCTCATCAGCATGCCATCTCAAGTCCTTTGCATATTCAACATCATTAAACATTAGGCTTAATCTTGGTAATATAGGAAAATACCATAACACCTTAGCGGGTAACTTGTTCTTCTTGTATTGTGGTGCTTTACATTTAAGATTAGGACAACTATCTAAAGATGCATTGTCATTACAAAGTAAAATACAATCAGTAGGGCATCCATGTATCTTCTTATAACCGATGCCCATAAAGGAAAGAATCTTCTTTGCTTCATAGGTGTGATTCGGTAGAATGTTGTCATTAGGAAGTATATGCATTACAAGTGTCAACAGTTCCACGAAAATCTTATTTCTCCATCCGTTATATGCTTTTAAGTTATACAACCTTAAAGTAGCGGATAATTGAGTACATAACTTACAATCACCTTACAAAGGTTTATCCAAGTCATTCAATAACTATCAAACATTTTTGGATAATCTTGAACACTTTCCTCAACCTTTTAAGTCATCTCCTCTAATGAATGTCCCTTATTGTTCTCAAATGATGATCCACTACTTTCCCTCGTAACATCCTCATGATCATATTTAGACATTACTTTACCATGCCATATCCAACAAGTGTACTAATGATCTATTTATTAGAGCACTACGTACAACATATTAAAGGAGAGGTGGGAATGGTTTCCCAGAGCCAAAGAATCTTCAATATGAGCCAGTCATGGTAAGTAGGAAGATAACTATTTTATATTTTTTCAATTCAAATTAATATCCAATAGTTAGAGAGCTAACTGAATTCATGTGATAGTATCCACAACACCAAAATGGCGATAATTATAGATACTATTTATATAGAGCAACGGATCTGATAGTCCAGAACAAATCAGTTAATATAGATCCCATCCATATATATTTGCTTTTCCATATTTTTCCATAAATAAATCATG
The DNA here is from genome assembly GCA_030549775.1 of Tamarix chinensis. NCBI lineage: Eukaryota > Viridiplantae > Streptophyta > Magnoliopsida > Caryophyllales > Tamaricaceae > Tamarix > Tamarix chinensis. Next base: position 86,568,386 of record CM060176.1, read on the forward strand.
ACACACATATTTGGCACTTGACTTAAGTGCTAACTATATATTAATCGAAACTTGGATATTGTAGTTTTTCATCGACAACTACGCATTAGGTCAGCAATACAATGTTTATGAAATTGATTAAGTTAGAGACCAATGGGCTTAGCATGTACACTCATTCATTCAGTATTAGGTAGGGATCTATATATTCCACATGTATGTTCAGGTTTGTATTTCTTCTACTTCTTTCGGTATTCTACGCTAGGTCTATAAACCTTTTACTTTGGGGTGTAGAGCTACCAAATTATGGTATGCTCATCTAATTTTGATTCCTGAGTATGTATGGTGTATTAATACATGCATACCTATTAGAGTTTGATTGAAATTATGGTGTGATTGCAAATTTGCTATGAATTGATGTTGTTTTACAATGTAAATTTGGTAATTAATTGAACATACAACTGTGTATGTGGGCAAGAAGAAAACTGAAAAAACATTAAAAAAAGCTATAGTTTTAATCTCAAATTTTTGGTCATTTATTACATATTAGGGTTTAATAAGTGCATAATCAATCACCAAATCCCTAATTAGATGATAAAGTTTTAATAACGGTTTTCATAAGAACCGTTATTAAAACTATGCATTTAATCTCAATTTTTCGCTCATTTAACATTTATTAGGTTTAATAAATGCATAATCAATGATTGAAACCCTAATTCGATTATACTTTAACAACGATTTTTGTAATAAACGTCATTAAAATATGGTTTTCCATAATGATTTTTACTTGAAAACCGTTATCAAAACCTTATTTTTAACAATGGTTTTACTTAAGAACTGTTATTAAAACCTTGTTTTTAACAATGGTTTTTACTTGAAAATCGTTATTAAATATAAAGTTTAGGCACATATTCATAAGTTTTTGTATATTTTTTATGACGGTTATGAACTATTATTAAAGATTTAATAACAAGTGGTTCAATAACGGTTGAAAATTGTTATTAAACCTATAAAATAATAGTTATTCAAACCCCTTCATGGGGCAATGCATCATCGCTGACCGTCACCTCTTTTCCCTTCTCCTTCCCCTCGTTCATTGTAGGGTTTTCGAATGCACCGCAGTGCAATGTTTAGATTCCCTGCTATAGAGCCATGCACCTCTTGCACCATCTGGCTGTGCATTTTATTTTCTCTTAGTCCAGAGTTGTATAGCCGTGCAATTTCCACATTGCCCGATCATGCATCTTTTTTCTCTTCAATCTGTTGTGCACTATTTCTGCATGGTTGTGCAACTTCTGCACCGCCTGGCCATTTACCTTATTTTTCTCAACAAGAAGCTGCACCATCTACTGCGTAACTGTGTGACTTCATTCTTTAGATCGTGTACCCCTAGTTTTAACCCCCAAACCTTGTCCAAGCACCACCAAAATTTAACCATAGCTCTACCACAGTTTCCTCTACTCATCCATACAATTCAACATTCCATGTGAATGAAAATCTGATTAAGAGATAAATTATAAATGGAAAGATATTACTCATTTAAAGTGAAAGACTACATGAGTAAGGACTGAGGTGTTGAGTCTGTTCCACCAGATAATAATAGTCGCTCAGGTGTGATGTCCCTGAGAGATGCTTCAGATCATTCCACTGGTTTAATATATAGTGGCTCTAGGGTATTTTACTCTAAGAGGTGTTGGCTCCGTTTCATAAGATAATAATAGTGGCTTAAGTGTGTTATCCCCAAGAGATGTTTCAGACCGTTCCAGTAGTTTAAGAATAGTGAGGCCCCTGAACTCAATGTAAATAAAAGATTGAAATATGGTATATCTAATGAAATACCTGGAACTAGTTCTTATCTGGCATTCTTGATTTGTGCATGTCCTATTTGCTTATGAGAATTTTTATATCATGTGTAACCTACCCAACCTTACTCAATATGTAGCATACTGATCATCTGTTTCATGGGTGCTACTAAATCAAACGAGTAGATGGCCCAGATATTTATGTGTAGGCCGATGAGGACTAGGTGGATGATTTAACATCCTTTTATGCGATATATGTGGGGAAGTGATTTATTCGTATCTGCATTTGGGCGTAGAGTCATGTTATCCGAATGATAATTTTACCCAGACACCTTGTTAGACTCTTAGTTCCATGAGATCCCTTTTTGATATTGTAATCAGAGTTGATCTCCAAACACTTATTTGATGTTATTAAACGTTTCCTCATCTTCTTCTAATCATGTTTTAAATTTTTCTCATTGTTTTGCCTTGTGATTGGCGTAAGGATGGTGGGGTAAGCCAGAATTATGTTAATTACGGTGGTAACTCCCAAATATTTGATTATATGCTTCCGCTTAAAATGAAATTTTTCAGTAGTAAATTTTGGGGTGTTACAAATGTAGACTGGACTCTTTTTGTTTATGATTTTGGTTTATTGTGTTGTATTATTCTATCCCCTTGGGGGCTTTGACTATGTAACTATTTCTTGTTTGTAATGACTTTTAATCTTGCACTCTGATTATCTTATTTCTGAGTCCTTTGAATTTCAATGTCTTGCGATATCATTTTTATAGCCTTATGGTTGGTACAAGACTAGATAGGGGCTAGGCTTGTGTTGATTACGGCGGTAGCACCCCCTATGCTTGTATACATTTTTTGATTAAAGGAAAAAAATTTACTATTATTTTTAGGGGTGTTATAGAATCTTTGTCATTTTTATCTACAACATTCATTGCTAGAGCTACATTGTCTCTATTTTCTAGTGTGTCAATACTTGTTATGTTTCCTTCTGGAGATAAATTGGATTGCAATAGGCTCTACTTGGCATGAAATTAGAGATAGGTAGGGTAGAATTCCTAGTGGTCTTGGTTGAGTTGGACCTACATGACTTCAATCCTATCCAAGGGATGGATTAGTTGGGGAGATACTAAGAATTGATAGATTGGGTGCAAGAGAAAGTTGTGTTGCAAAGGCCTCAAGGTGCTAGGGTCTCTCATAGGGTATTTAAGCCTAACCCTATGATGAATGTCAAATTTTCATATATGTTGTATTCTTTGGTGTAGAGGAGTTACCCCTTATATTTTTGTGGGGTTTAAGAGATGAACAATGATCTATTAGCATTAGAGGATATTCTAGTCACTAAGTAATTTCCTGACTTATTTTTAAAGGAGAAACAAGCTATGTCGCTAATACATGAGATAAACTTCACCATAAGGTTAGTAGTGGGGGCAGAGCTAGTTTTGAATCACTCTTACAAGATGGTACTAGTAGAGTTGAAGGATTTTAAGGCTTAACTAGAGGATTTGTTAACTCACAAGTTGTAATCCCCCAAATTTTTAAAAGTCTATAATTTAATAAATCACTTTTATTTGGGATAACTTATCTTTTAAACCTATTTAATTTAATTATTTTGAGGATTTTACCTTTTAACTTTATTTAATTTAATTATTTTGTTATTTTTTAACTATATAAAATTAGATGTGAATGTGTAATAAATTAAAATAAATAATTTGCTATTTTACCACACTTATTTTATTTAAATAATGTTTCACACCAATATTATCTAAAATTTACCATTTAAACTAATACATTAAAATATATTAATTCAAATTATTAAAATTTGTTTATCTACCAAAAAATACTACAACTTATTTCCCATAAGTTATTTTCATCTATTTTCCCCCCTATTTTCCTTTTTCCCCTTTCCTTTTCTTTTTTTTTCTTTTCTCTCCCCCCTTCTCCTTTCTTCCTTCCTTCTCCATTTTTTCCCCCGACTGGGCCAGCCCACCGACCTAGATCACCTGTCCCTCCCTCCATCTCACGCGGCCCGAGCCGCGTAGCCTGCCCTGCACCCAACCGCCCGACCGGTTCTCTGTTCTTTTTTTTCTCCCCTAGACCGCTCGGTCCTCCCCCTTTCCTTTTCCTTCTTCTTCTTCCCCGTGTAACTACAACCCCACCTCCACCTCTACACATGCCAGCCACCCCTGCACTGCCGGTTTTCCTTCACTACCCCTCTCCCTCTCATTTTCTTTCCCTCTTTTGAAATGGTTATCATTATTATTATTATTATTATTATTATTATTATTATTATTATTATTATTATTATTATTATTATTATTATTATTATTATTATTATCATCATCATTATTATTATTATTATAATTATTTCTATTACTACTACTAATACTATTATCCTTATTATTATTACTAACAACTTTAGTGTTAATATAGTTATCTCTATTATTATTATTATTATTATTATTATTATTATTATTATTATTATTACTTAACCTAACTTTATGATTTTCCTAACCAATAATAATATTATCATTAATAATGGTCTACAACTTTAGGGTTATTATGATTAAGAATTTTCCTCATTTATTATTGTTATTATTACTAACCTCACTATTATTCCTACTATTATTACTAATGCTAGCTATGGCTTATTATCATTATATTTACTATTATGGTAAAAATTTTAACCCTTATATTACTATTACCATTTTTACTATTATTACTATTAGTATTATTATTATTAGTCATTATTATTATTATTATTAATGCCATTACTATTGTTATTATTTCTAGTTAACCCAACTTTATTTCTATTATTCTTGTTATTATTACCATTATCATTATCATTATTTTCTTACTAATATTTTTAATACTAACCTTATCCTTTATCACTTTTATTTATTAGTATAAATATTTGGACCCTTATATTATTATTACCATTTCGGTTACTATTATTATTGTTGTTGTTATTATTATTATACTTAACATTATTATCATTATCATTATTACTATTATTATTATTATTATTATTATTATTATATTTATTTAAACCGAAGTTAGCATATTATCATTTTATTTTTAAAGAAGAAGAATACTTAACCTTAGTATTTTACTATTTAATATTCGAATATTACTATTATTATTCCTAATGTCCTTGTCACTAACGTTATTAGTTATTACTATTACTATTATTATTATTTGTATTATTATTATTAGTATTATTACTATTATTATTATTTCTATTATTGTGACAAAAACATTTGAACCCTTATATTATTATTATTCAAAATATAACTTTTATCATTATTTTAATTATTATATTATCATTTTAACCCTAAAACTATTATTAGACTTAGCCTTAAAAATGTTAGGGTTTCTATCACTATAAGCACTAGCATTACTATTATTATTATTAGTATTATCACTATTTTGATATAATTAGTATTAGTACTATTATTAGAAGGATAAACCTAACAGGTTTAATAATATACGTGTAGCAATAAATATTAAAATAAACATATTTTGACTAGTAATATTTAGAAGACTATTTTTAAGATAAAAACCCTAGTTTTCGTATAATACTCGCTTTAATAATAATAATCATAATCTTAGACTAAAATAAGGAGTGACTGTACTTTTGAGGGAAACTAATACTTAGTATTTTCCCTTTTATAGGTGAATCTAACCAAAACCCTAAGGAGTTATAGGAGCGTGCTCCAAGCCCGGGGTCGCTTTAGGTAAGGATGAAGCTAAGGCCCTTGTGTGATTTGTGACTTATATGCTTTGGATGTTGTATATGCCATGCTATGTCGTGTATTATAGGATTGTGGATAACTTGTCTTATGTGTAACGCAACTTAGAGTTGAGGTATGTTTGTATGTGCATCCTATGACATGAGCATGATATGTATATATATGTATGATGTTTATGATGTGATATGATATGGCCCTCTAGGACATACATGTTAGGAAAAATAATAATATGAATTGGGAATATAAGGATGACAAGAAAGAAATAGGAAGTGAGTTCACTAAGGGGGGATATGAGGTTGACCTAAGTACCTCATGATCCATGAGAGAAAATTTAAGAGGAAGGAATGACCAAAATAAATGAGGGATGGGAACCATGCTTGGGAGTCTTAAAATTTGCATGGGGACTTGGGGTGTTTGCATGGGATGGCTAAATCTTGCATGGGGGTGAATCTTACGTGAGAAAAGTTGATTTAGGGTGTAAATAAGAGAATGGGAGAGTTGTGGAGTAATTGGAGACATGGGATGAAAAATAGTACTTAGGTTGGTGAAATGGTGTATAAGGGACCCAATTAGGGTTTTGAGAGAAAGTGGAAATTTGGGAAGTACAAAGGTAAGAATGATTAAGGAAGGGTGGAGTATGGGTTAAGAGTGAGAATCCATTTATATAAAAGATAAGTATGGGTTTTCCATGTGAAAGAAGCGACTTTGGGATGAAAAGAGAGAGGTTACTTGTGGAAGAAGTAACGTACTAGGGTTTGATGTGGCCAACTACGGTTTTGCCGGTCACATGCGAAGTTGAGAGGTAAAGTGATACGCCTTAGGGTTTGACCTAATAAGGATGAGATGTAGGGCGAGGAACAAGTAATGGTAGAGTAAGTGAGAAGAAGTTGGGCCACATAGGTCCAATTAGGGTTTCCAAGGGGAAAACCCTAGAGATGAGAATAGGTGGGGTCAATGTCATAGGGTGTTGGGCTTAACCTACACTCTCAGGAGTTAGTCTTTCATTATGTATGAGTGTAAGGGGGAATGGATGTTGGGGCGTGATAAGGGGTGCAGGAGTCTCAAAATATGGGATGGGCCTTCTTGAGAGAAAAGAAGTAGAACATCGATGACATGCATGTCAAGGGTGGAATGATATCTAATAAGACACAGATAAGATACTAATCACTTAAAGTGGAAGATTGTTGAGCCAAGCCCAAATCGGTCCACCGGCGAATAATAGTGGTCAGGAGCATTTTGCCCTGTATGATTTCCGGTCCACCAGCTATAATAGTGGGAGATTTCGTGCTCAGCAAATCAAAGTAAGTAAGCTAAGCCATGGGAAATACACTAAGTACTTATAGCGAAACACTATGTGAGTTGGGGCCAAATCGGTCCACCGGAGAATAAGAGTGGTCAGGAGCATTCTGCCCTGAGTGTATGTATTTCGGTCCACTGGCTATAATAGTGGGGTTCCCGCACTCAAATGGGCTAGTAAAGAACATGTGTGGAGTGAACATATTATTAAGAAGAATAAAGAATAAGTCACTTGGAAAGTAACTCGGCCTTATCATGGGTGTTATTTTATGTTGCCTATGTGCTTATCCTTGTTTCATGTGTTCTATGTGTTGGCCTTAGCACGTCTGTTACCTTACTTAGTACGTAGCATACTAATCACCCGTTTTATGGGTGCTGCTCATTCCCATGAGCAGAAGAGCCATCTGAGCTTGTGCAGGTGGGGGATGATATCTTCGATGCCTACGACACGTACGAGGCATCGGGTGGGGCTGAGCGTTGAGCCTAAACCTGACTTGGAGATTGAGAGCGATTCGGTCGGACTCTATTACTGTCATCGGATTTCGTATTTCCTTTTTTATCTTTATTTTGTACTATGCTCCACGTTTTGGAAATCGTACTCTTGATTTGTAATCCTAAATCGTATTCTAACTTCTATTTGATTGATTTTTCGTTAATGATTCAAGTTGAATGTCGACCCATGTTTTGATGTTTCGCACTTATTGTTGATCGGATTTAGCCTTACCACTTAGTACTGGAACAGTAGGAGTGAACCAGTCTGGTACTAAGTGTGGCGGTAACGCCCCTGAGTTTACGGTTTTATCTTTCCCTTCCGCTAAACTTTTTTGATTGAAATGAAAATTTTCAGTAGTAAATTTGGGGGTGTTACACAAGTACATTTGCTTGAATGTACCTCGATGGAGAGAATAAGTTTTGTTTTAAGAAAGAAGGATGTCAGCCTTCATCTTTGTATCAATTATCGAGATTTAAATAAGGTAACGGTAAAGATTTGCTATCTACTAATTATCGATGAATTATTCATTTAGATTCTAGGAGATTTATCTTTTTTAAAGATCAACCTAAGGTTAGGGTCTAATAAGTTAAGCATTGTTGTTGAGGACATCATGAAGACAACCTTTAGGATATGGTACAGGAACTACAAGTTCATTGCGATGCCTTTTGGGCTCACCTACGCACCTGTTATTCTTAAACATTTGATGAAATGGACTTTTTGGTCATTTCTCAATCAATTTGTGGTAGTTTTCATACATGGAATTCTATTATAATATTAGAGTGGAGAGGAGCATGAGTAGCATCATCATATAATTTTGTTACTAATTAAGGGGCATAAATTATATGCCAAATTCTATAAGTTTGAGTTTTAATTTTGATAGGGTACATTTTTAGGTTACATGGTATCTGTAGGAGGAGCCGTCATGGATCTAACAAATATTTTGGATGTAAATGAGTGGAAGGTACCCACTAGTGTCCTTGAGGTTTATAATTTTCTAGGATTTAATAGGTACTACAAATGCTTTTTTAAGGAATTCTCAAAGGAATTTCATCCCTTAAGGAACATCTTAAAGAATACAACTATATTTTAGTGAGATGATGCATGTGAGGTAGGATTTCAAGATTTGAAGCAAAATTTGATTTTGCACTAATTTTTACTTCCCATCAAAATTAGACGAGTTTAAGGTGTAGAGCAATGTGTTGATTCACAAATTGGGTTGTGTATTATTATAACATGGCAAGGTAATACATTTTTCTTCTCATGAGTTAAGGTCACATAAGCATAACTGCCCAATTCATGAATTGGAGTAAGCGGTAGTCATCTTTGCATTGATGATTTGGATGCATTATCTATATGGCACTAAGTGCAGGTTCTTGACCGACCATAAGAGACTCAACTATATATTCACATAGAAGGATTTGAATATGAGGAGATGACAAGAGTTAGGGAAGGAATATGATTTTGTGTTGAACAACCATGAGATTAAAGATAAATTTGTTGTAGATTCCTTGAGTAGGAAGACAAAACACTCCTTGATTGTCTTTATGGTGTCAAATCGGTTTCTTGTGGTGCTCAGTGAGTTGGATGTTTAGTTGATCTAGCATAGAGGGTTAAATCTCTGAAAGAGTGCATTAGTTATTACTTTGATGGTTTCTAATGATATCTAAGAGGGATAACTTAGGGATTTTAAGCTTAAGAGGATTTAGCAGAAGATTTAAGATAGTTGAGCTTAGGGGATCTAGATTCACGAGTATGGTAGCATTCCCTACCAGGGTCATTGGTGTGTACCTGTAACACCCCCCCAAATTTACTACTGAAAAATTTTGTTTAATTAAAAATGGTTTAGCGGAAGTGAAGAGATAAAACTATAAACTCGAGGACATTACCACCACACTTAGTACCAGATCGGTTCACTCCTACCATTCCAGTACTAAGTGCTAAGGCTAAATAAAGTTAATGTCAAACATGAATCATTAATAAAACACAAGTCATATAGAAATCAGAGTGCGATTTAGGATTACAAACCAAAGAGTACGTGACTAGAGTTTTTCAAAACATAAAGCATAATACAAAAACACAACTAAAATATAATAATACAAGGTCTAATAAAAGAAACAGAGTCTAGCCAAGTCGCTCTCGATCCCCAATTCAAGTTTAGGCTCAACGCTCAACCCCACCCGATGCGTAGTAGGTATCGTAGGCATCGAAGACATTATCCCCTACCCGCACATGCTCAGATGGGCCTTCTGCTCCTAGGAATGAGCAACATCCATGAAATGGGTGATCAGTACACTACGTACTGAGTAAGGTAACCGAGCACTGAGGCGAACACATAAGCACATAATCCATGCAAAATAATAATAGGGCATAATCACTGACACAATAACATAAAGGAAAATAAACAATCAGGTGGAAATGCCAATATCCAATATAGTTTAGATTAATTACTTCATTAATCCCTTATCGAAATATTTTTCACACCATGCTCTTTATCAAGTCCATACAAGTACGGGAACCCCACCATTTTTGCCGGTGGATCGGTCTCCAGGGAACTCTGGCTCCTAGACACTATTATAGCCGGTGAATCGGTCACTTAGGGTACATACCCTACCACTATTATATGCCAGTGGATCGGTCTGGCCCCTTCTCACACGGTGTTCCACGGTAAGTAATTAGTATCTTCCCACTTATTAACATCATATATAGTTTGGTTCGTTGAGCTCGGGATCCCCCACTATTTTAGCTGGTGGATCGGTCACTAAGTTAACATACCCTACCACTAATAATTTGGTGGATCAGTCTCCAGGCTACCGTAGTACCTAGCCTCTATTATTCCGATGGATCAGTCCAGGCCTGGCTCAACATCTTCCACTTTAGGTGATTAATGTCTTAAGTATCTTATTCAAAAGCTTTCACCATGGACATGCACGAATTATTCTCTTTATACTTCACACCTCAAAAATAATAAAATTCCACAATCATAATTACACTTTAATTAAAAAATACACATGATAACACAAAAACTCTAAGCAGCCACAACCAAACCTAATTGTCCACACCAAACCGTGGTTAACCACTTAAAACCCTATTTTACCATAACAACCATAATTAGCCATTCCAAACCTTAATTAACCACAAAAAAATCACAATTAGCTACTCCAACCCTAGTTAATCACAATTACCCAGCGTTAATCACTCCAAACCCTAATTGTATCTCCTCTATACCCTTATAATACTCCATGTACTATTTTTCGTCCAAAAAAGTTTAAACACCCAAATAATACTTGCATTACCTTCCTTACATCCCAAATCAACCTTTCATACATAAATTTCGCTCCCATGCAAACTTTACACATCCCATGCAACCTCTCAAACTTTTCACACCAACCCTAAATCCCATACAATCATTAACTCCCATGCAAAACCCTAACTCCACCATGCAAACCCTAATACCACCATACAACCATTAATACCACCATACAAACCATAATACCACCATGCAAATCCTAATACCACCATACAGCCATTAATATCACCATGCAACCATTAATACCACCATACAAACCCTAATGCCACCATGCAAACCCTAGATTTCATCATACAAAACCCTAAATTCAATCCACACAAAACCAAACATCCATCCATACCAGATCCTAGAGTCAAACCATATAAAACCCAAAAATTTTTCCATATAATACAATTGATGAGATTCTCCCCTTCATAACCACAAATTAGTTTCTTCCATACAACACCATAAGTTAGATTCTTCCACATAAAATCATAAATTAATATAAACTATAAAGTAGATTATCCCATGTAAAATCGTATATTACATTCTCCCATACAAAATCATCTGAACCATAAATTAGATTCTCTCATACAAAATTATAAATTAAACTCTCTCACACAAAACTATAAAAATCATAAATCAGATTCTCCCACACGAAACCCTAGAATTCTCCATTTTATTCTTCCACTCATGAATTATTAAAATAATTAGGTTAGCCCACCTCCCTTGGTCAATCTCTTTCCCATCTTCCTTTTTAATCCTTTCTCCCACACAAAACACATCAACTCCCTCACATCCATGTCTTACAGGATCACGACACATATCATCACATATACATAATACACATGCCATGTAAACACACAACACATACTTTAACTCCATGTCGTGCCACGCACAACATAATTAATAATGATAAACATAGGGTACGTAGCATGCGAAGCACATAATTCATATAAACACATAAAAGGCCTTAGTAACACCCTTACCTAAAGCAACATTGGGCTTGGAGCACGCTCCTACAACTCCTTAAGGTTTTGGTTTGATTCACCTAAGAAAGGAAGAATACTAAGTATTAGTTTCCCTCAAAAGTACCATCACTCCTTATTTTATTCTAAGATTAGGATTATTATTATTAAAGAGAGTATTATACGAAAACTAGCGTTTTTATCTTTAAAATAGTCTACTAAATATTACTAGTCAAAATATATTTATTTTAATATCTATTGCTACACTTATATTACTAAACCTCTAAGCTTTACTCTTCTAATAATAGTACTGATACTAATTATATCCAAATGGTAATAATAGTAATACTAATAGTAATGTTAATGCTTATAGTGGTAGAAACCCTAGCGTTTTTAAGGCTAAGTCTAATAATAGTGTTAGAGTTAAACTAATAATATAATAATTGCAATACCAACAAAGTACAACTATTCCTAAAAACAATACTGAAAAATTTATATTTTGAATAATAATAATATAAGGGTTCAAATGTTTTGGTCACAATAATAATAATAAAATAATAATAATGATAATAGTAATAACTAATAATGATACCATAGTAATAATTTTAGAGACAAAGGCATTAGGACTAGTATTAATGATATTCTAATATTAAATAGTAAGATACTAAGGCTTAGGTATTCTTCTTCTTTAATGACAAAATGATAATACGCCAACTTCAGTTTAAAAACATTAATAATAATAAAAGTAGCAATAATAATAATAATAATAATAATAATAATAATAATAATAATAATAATATTAATAATGTTAATTATAATAATAATAACAATAAAAATGATAATAGTAACAAAAATGAAAATAATAATCTAAGGGTCCAAATGTTTATATTAATAAATAAAAGTAATGATGGACAAAGTTAGTATTAACAATATTAGCAAGGAAATAATGATAATGATAATGGTAATAATAATAGCAACAATAACAATAATGATAAAATAAATTTGGGTCGAGTAGTAATAATAATAATAATAATGGCATTAATAATAAAAATAATAATACTAATAGTAATTATAATAAAGGTGATAATAGTAATATACGGGTTCAAATGTTTACCATAATAGTGAAGATAATGATAATAAGCCATATCTAGTATTAGTAATAATAGTAGGAATAATAGTGAGATTAGTAATACTAATAGTAGTAAACGAGGAAAAGTCTCAATCATAATGACACTAAGGTTGTAGGTCATCATTAATGATACTATTATTATTGGTTAGGAAAGTCATAAAGTTAGGTTAAGTAGTAGTAATAGTAATTGTAATAGTAATAGTAATAGTAATAATAATAATAATAATAATAATAATAATAATAATAATAACAATAATAATAATAATAATAACAACAACAATAATACCACTAATAATAATAATGATAGGGATAACCATAGTAATACTAAAGTTGTTAATAATAATAATAATAATAATAATAATAATAATAATAATAATGATGATGATGATAATAGTATTAGTAGTAGTAGTAATAATAATAACAACAATAATAACAATATTAAGGAACCATTTTATTGTTAAAGTTTTACCCTTTTAGATAGTATAACCTAGTGATAAATATTTCTGAAATTAGGTTAGGGAGTAAGGGTGATATATAATAATATTAATAATGGTAATAATAATAACAATAATAATGATAATACCAACTAATAATAATAAGAATAATAAGAATAGTAATATTAAGGATAAAACCATTAATATTAAATAAAATTATTAACACTTATAGAAAATAATTTAGGGGCTGGGGAAGTTGGAGCACCACCTCAGGTTAGCGGCGGCGCATGGTGGCGATGACGGCAGTGGTGGAGGAGGAAGAGAGGGGAAATATGGATATGTAGGCTAAGAGAGGGGAAGTGGCAGGGAGTTTGAGGTGGAGGAAGGGGCAGTAGGAGAAGAGGGATGGAATGAAGGTGGTGATGTGACTGGGAGTGGTGGCGCACGGTGGTTGGCGCGGCGGCCGAAGGTGGTGGAAGATGGAGAAGGTAGAAGGAGAGGGGGCAGGGGTAGATAAAGGTGTGGGTAGGTAGGGTAAGGTCCCCTGGGTGTTTTGGAGGGTCTAGCAGGTGCTGGTGGCAACGGGATTGGCGGTGGAAGGCGGCTCAAGAGGCGGCGAGGGGTTGGTAGGGGCTGCTCGGGGTGGCGATTTGGCACAGCCAGGGCGGCTTGTGTAGGGCAAAATAGAGAATGGTGGTGGTTTGGTTTCGTAGAGGGAATTGTGGGGATGGCCTTGGTGGGCGGCTTTTACGGCGGTGGTCGTTAATTGCGGCGAGGCAAGGATTTGTTTGGACGGCGGCGAAAGGCCAAGTTTCTGGGCTTGTGAAAAAGGGAGCTTGGCTATGGCTACCCCGACGGTGTATTTATAGGCCAATTGAGGGGGAAGATGAAAATATCAGAAGAAGAGATGCGCGGTAGGCATGGTAGGACAATCGGCCAGCGGTGGTAGGCGGTGTAGTCCTCCGAATTGCAGGTTAGGTCAGGAGAGAAAGGAAGGGCACGCGTGAGGGAGCTATGAGGTTTGTTGGGGTTGAAAGAGGGAAAGAAAATGACAGGGAGAGAGGCAAGGAAGGACAACCGGCGGTGTAGGGGTGGATGGCGTGCGCAGAGGTGCAGGTTGGGCTGCAGTTGCGCGGGGAACAAGAAGGAAAGGGAAACGGGGAGGACCGTGCTGTCCAGGGGAGGAAAAGAAAAAAAGGAAGAGGACCGACCGACGGTTCAGGCAAAGAAGGAGGGTTGGGGCAGCTTGGGCCGCACGAAACGGGGGAGGGGAAAGTGACCTAAGCCGACGGGCTGGCCCAATCGGGAAAAAATAGGGGAAAGAAAGAAGAAGGGGAAAGGATGGAGAGAAAAAAAGGAAAAAGGAAAAGGAAAAAAAAGTTAAATTAGGGGGGATATAGATAAAATAATTTATGGGAAATATGTCGTAGTATTTTTTGGTAGATAAAAAAATTTTAATAATTTGAATTAATATATTTTAATATATTAGTTTAAAAGGTAAATTTTAAATAATATTGGTGTGAAACATTATTTAAATAATATGAGCGTGATAAAATAGCAAATTATTTATTTTAATTTATTACATATTCACATCTAATTTTATATACTTTAAAATTCACAAAATAATTAAATTAAGTAAATTTCAAAGGTAAAATCCTCAAAATATTTAAATTAAATAGGTATAAAAGTTAAGTTATCCCAAATCAAAGTGATTTATTAAATTATAGACTTTTAAAAATTTTGGAGGATTATAGTACGTCGGAGTTGTGATGATCTAAAACATTAGTGTAATGCCCAAATTTTACTAGTGAAATTTTTTATTTTATAGTAGAAGCATATAAGTAAAATATTGGGAGTTACCATCTTAATTCATATATGTCTAGCTTATCTAACCATCCTTACATCAATCACAAGACAAAAATCATTTATAGTAACAAAAGAAAATTAGAAACCAATGAAATGTTTATAATATAATATCAGTTTGGAGATTAATACCAAATTATAATAAACAAAATACAAATTAAGGGATACAATGGATCAAGAATTCAGAAAGGTATTTGGGTAAATATATCAACCGAATAACATTACTCTTCACCAAAACCCCCAGTACAAATAATTGATCACTCATCCCCATATAGTGCATCAAAAGTTGCACAGTCATCTAGTGGATCTTTTGAGACCTATACATAAGAGTTAGGGTCCTACTCGTGGGAATGTGTATCACCCATAAAATGGGTGGCTAGTATGCTACGTACTGAGTAAGGAAACAATACTAACTTCTTAGGGACACAAATAACACATATATTCATAATAGATGCTAAGTATACATTCAAACTAATGTACATCTCATGAGATAAATAATAAACTAGGCCACTCTATTTTATATAACCATTTTATTTCTTTTATATTTATTTAGTTTAGGAACCACACTATTCTTAAACTGATAGACCGGTCTGAAGCAACTTCTCATAGATAACACAACTGAGCCACTACTATTGACCTGTGGAATGGATTTGAAAATATAACCTTCTCGGGGCAAAAAGCTCCCAAGCCACTATTATCCCCAATGGATTGGATATAAAAACATCACCTTTGTCTTGACTCACGTACTCTTCTACTTTAAGTGATTAGTATCTTCTCCGTAGGTTATACAGTTATGTTTTCATTTGGGATGAGTAGGGGCCCTTTATTCTTAATCTAGTGGAATGGATTAAAACACCTTCTAAAGGTAAAACGCTCTCGAGCCACTCCAAGAATGCATTGAGGACATCACACTCCTGATTTGTATCTTTTTCATGATTGATTCAGATGCATTGAAAACATTCAGATAGATAAATACATCATACAGGTCAAGATCCTTAGTTTCCTCAAACCATAATTTCACACTCCTAGCATTATCCTCTCATATCAACCACCAAATATGGTCAATCATTCTCATCGATATTGCATCCGAAATTCAAAACTAACTCCCATATCATATACATATAATGATACTCTAATCATAAAATACTACGTATAGAATTACATAAACCCTAATTTCATAGCTTAGTGATAATTCTTCCCATGATACATATAAGATTACCAAATTCAATATAGTTCCTTATAATGCTAATATTAGCAACATATCTAGAATTTTGGATTAGCTCTAAGGTTTTACATATGGAAAAATAAGATTATCATTTTAGGTTTATATACCCTAAGACAAACAATACTCCTTCCAAAGACTTCTTAGGATATCATTATCATATTTTTATCCACCTAATACATTACAATACTAAAATTTCCAAATAAACCCATAATGACCAAAATGCCCTTAAGGATAACTAATAGCCTTTATTTTTTAAAATCTCGTACCTTCAACAACTATTATTATTTCAAATAAACCATTTATCATCATACCTCATAAATATGCTTACGTCCACGTATCATAGCTTATTTGGCCAATATTTCATGCCATACAATATATTTCCCACAATTACGACATTAATATAACAAAATCATATTCATACCTCTTACCTATTCTTACTTTCTTTCAAATATATAATCTATATTACCACATTATATCATCAAATGTATACATTAAATGATATAGCAACAATATCATGAACATACACAATTCCATATAAGTAATTAACACAAAAACATTAAAACATCATTTAGTATCCTTACCAACTAGGGCACCAGACTCTAAGCATATAAATCCTAGACCTCGTCCTTTAACATCCCCAGAATATCACCTACAAAAAATAATATAAAATGTAGTTAGGTTCGATGAGTATAACTAAGGAAAAAGTTAAGATAAATAAAGGTAAAAATGGAAATAACCAAAATCAAATGGAAGCTTGAGTTATATGGATGTGTGGTAGAATGTATGGTGTAGCTAATGTGAAAATTTGTTGGTGTTTGGATAAGCTTTGGAGTGAAAAAGAGGGTGCACAATAAAAAAGGGAAGCAACACAAGCATGGTGCAAGTGGTGCACACCAAGGCTAAGAGGTGGGATCGTGCACGGGCAAGCTATAAGAAGCGCCATGGTCAAGCTCGATCACTATTAGCTCAGAATAAAATTCAAATTCTACACACAGGTGTGCAAAGGCTATGTGTGGGTGTAGGGGCACACCATACCGGTTTGCACGAGCATGGGATAAGGAGAATTAGTGGTTCACGGTCATGGTTGAGACCATGCCTAGACCATGCATCTTATAAAAACACAATCGACATGAGGGAAGAAAAGGGAAAAATGACGGTGGTCTATGGAAACAGCCAGCGACAACAAAAAGGAGGGATGGGGTGGCCTTGGTGATCGATCCACTAGGCATTGGGTTATACCTGGTGGTGCACGGTGGTGAAGATGGTGGTTCTATCATGCAACATGGTATGACCACACAGGAAGGAGATAAAGAAGAAAAGAAGAAGAAGAGCAATTATAAGGGAGCTCAAGCAATTATTTTGGACAAAGTGTGGGCAATAAATGGCAACAAACAAATGAGATAGAAGAAGAGTGTGTAGTGAGTATATATATGCATATGTATCGTGCGTGAACAGGTGAAATAAAATGTAAGGAGTGGCAATTGATATGGATGATGCAGGGGGATATTTTTAACAATGAACAAGGTGATGATAAAGTGTTGGGATGAAACTTTCAGAGGTGTGTAGCATGAGATGGTGATGGTTGTGTTTGTATGTTTCATGAAAAGAAAAATTGCAGGGGGTTGGGAGGTGTACATGTAAGTCGGAGTGGTAGCACGGGGATAGGATGGTGAGGGGCAATGGATGATGGTGGTTGTAGTGGGGTAATGGGAGATGGTGCAAGTTGCAAGTTACAGGAACAAGGTTAAGCATTACGACAAAAAGTGATGGGATAAAGGAGAAGGAAAAGAAAATGAGAAAGAAAAGATTTAAGATTTATTTTAGATAATTTTTTATTAGCTTATATAGGTAGGATTAGTGATAAGTTTTAGCATAATTAAGACCGGGTTACAAAATATGGTTTATCCAAGTTAAAGATTCTGATTTGGTTAAGGTTTCAACATTAAGGTATTTGGTTAAGGCTAAAGTAAGATTTTCTCAAGATTAGAATCAAATTAGGGTATTAAAAATATGAGATTAGGTTAAGCAAAATTTTGGGGTATTACATTACTGCTGCCTTAAAAGATATTTCATCACCAAAATTAACATGCCTAGGCTAGGGAAGAAGAGGAAAAAGGATGCAAGAAAGCGATCTCAATGGTCAATCTTATCAGAGTTACTATAATACTACTGGTTAATGCCCACTTAAAAGAGGGAAAAACTCAAAACCTAACACATATTTGCTAAAAAGCTCGGGATACGTCTCATGAATGTCCTTCTCGGTCTCCCATGTAGCCTCTTCTACTCCATGACGACTCTTAAAAATCTCCGTTAGCATAAACAAGCTCATTTAGGGCCATCAAATCATGGTGTCAAGAAACTGCAAAGGCCTCTTATTGTAGAACAAAGAATTGTCAAGATCAATCTCATCTACTTTGATCATGTGGGATAGACCTATAACATACTTTCTCAATTGAGAAATGTGGAAAATGTTATGAAGTAGGGCCAAATCTGGTGGAAGCGCTAGGCGGTATACAACCTCTCCAACTCTATTAAGAATCTCATATGTACCAATATAACTTGGGCTCAACTTTCCCTTTTGTCCAAATCTCTACACTCTCTTGGTAGGTGAAACTCTCAATAGAACTCTTTCCCCTGGCTCAAAAGCATCAATATGGTGCCTATTATCTTAGTAGCTCTTCTGGTGACTCTGAGGTACTCTCATCCTGTCCTAAATCAACCTAACCTACTCACTCATCTCCTCAATCATCTCTGGTCCAAGTACAACAATCTTAATGATGTCATACTAACATAAAGGCATTCGACACTTACTACATATAGTGCCTTAAAGGGCACCATCCCTATGCTAGCATGATAAATGTTGTCGTACAAGAATTCAAATAATGAAGACGATCTTCCCAACTACCTTCGAAGTCCAAAATACAAACCCATAGCATATCGTCTAGAGTCTAAATCATCCTCTCATTATGTACATTCGTAGCTGGGTGTAAGGCAGTACTCATCCTCTATCAAGTGCCTATAGTATCCTATAACTTTCCCTAGAAGTGCAAAAACGAATATTGAATCACGATAAGAGACTATGTTAGTAGGTGTACCATGCCTACTCACCATAAAACTCAAATATGCATAAACCAGTTGATCCATACACCAAGTCGACTTCATTGGTAAAAAAATAGTGCAGATAATAGGTCATTCATCCTCACATAGTGCATCAAAAGCAACATAGTCATCTAGTGGATTTTTTTAGGCCTGCACATAAGAGTCCGAGTCTCCTACTCATGGGAATAGGTAGCACCCATAAAAAGGGTTGCCAGTATGCTACTTACTAAACAAGGAAAAAACACTAACAAATCAAAGATACAAACAAAACATGCATTCACAATTGATGACAAGTACACATTCAAACCAATGATACATCTCATAAGATAAATACTGATCTAGGCCTATTTATTAGACATAACCATTTTCATTCTTATATATACGTTAAGGTTAGGAACCCCACTATACTCAAACTTGTAGAACGATTTGAAGTAACTTCTCAAGGATAACACCCCTGATCAATTATTATCATCCCGTGGAATGCATTTGAGAATATCACCTTCTAAGGGCAAAATGCTTCTGAGCCACTACTATCTCCACTGGAACAGATATAAAAATATCACCTTTGCCCTAATTCACGCACTCTTCCACTTTAAGTCACTAGTATCTTATCCATAGGTTATATAGTTATGTTTTCATTCAGGATGAGCAAGGCCCCACTATTCTAATCCAGTGGAATGGATTGGAGCACCTTCTTAGGGAAAAATGTTCGCTGATCGCTTCTATCCTCCAATGGAACAAATATATAAAAATATCAATTTCTCATGACAAAATAGTCCTGAGCCACTATTATCATCTGGCGAAAATGATATATAAAAACATCACCTTGGCCCTAATCATGTTCTCTTTTACTTTAAATGATTAGTATCTTATTCATGATTGATTCACAAGCATTAAACCCATTGAGGCTGATAAACACATCATACATGTCAAGATCCTTTGTTTACTAAAACCCTAATTCCACACTCCTAGCATCATGCTTTCATAGCGATCAATCAACCACCAAATATGCTATATCATTCTCATCAATATTGTATCCAAAATTCTAAACTAATTCTCACATCTCACACATATAATAATACTCTTAACCCAAAATACTACTCATAGAATTATCGAAACCCTAATTTAATAGGTTAGTCATAAATTTTCTCTACGAGACTCCTATGATTACCAAATTCAATATACATCCTTATAATACAAATATTAGCAACATATCTAGAATAAAAGATTAGCTCTAGGGTTTTACACATGGAATAATAAGATGATCACTTTACGTTACTATGCCCTAATTGGGCCATAAATCATTTTTAGAACCTTAAACAAACAATACTCCTTCCAAAGAATTCTCAGGATATCATTATCATTTTTAATCCTTATAACATATTATAAGTCAAAAATTTCTATATTAACCCAAAATGACCAAAATTCCATTAAGGATAACCAAAAGCCTTTATTTTATGAAATATCGTACCTTCAATGACCATTATTTTTTTTTCTAAATCCACTATTTATCATCATACCTCATAAATATGCTTATGTTCACTTATCATAGCTTATTTGGCCTATATTTCATGCCATACAATATCTTAACTACATTTATCACATTAGCTTCACAAAATCATAACCATACCTCTTACCAGTTCTTACTTTATTTCAAACATATAATCCATATTCTCATATCATATCATCAACATTATATATTAAATAATATGGAAAAAGTATCATGAACATAGGTAATTCAATACAAGCAATTAACATAAAAATCCTAAAACATTGATTGGTATCCTTACCAACTACGACACAAAGCTTTAAGCACATAAGTCCTATACCAACTCGTTTAAGATAACCATAATGTCACGTACAAAAATTAATCCAATACATAGTTAGATTCAAAAAGTATAAATGATGGAAAGGTTAAGGTAAACAAGGATAAAAATATGGAAGTAGCAAGAGTCAAATCGAAGCTTGAGTCGTGTGGATGTGTGGAGGAATGATAAAAATTTGGTGGTATTTGGATAAGGTTTGGGGGTGAAAGGGAGGGAGTATTGCTGAAAAAGAAGATGCACGGGTGTGTTGCAAGCGGTGTACACCCAGGCAGAGAGCGAGGATTATGTATGGGCAGGTTGTGGGATGTAGCATGGCCGAGCTCAATCATTGGTAGCTTAGAATAAAAATCGAACAAATGCACGTGGGCATACAAAAACTGTGTGTAGGCCATATAAAGGTGCACAGGCAAACAGTGCCGGTTTGCATGGGCATGCAATGAGGAACATTTTTGCTGCACTACCATGCTTGAGGTCATGCATAGGTTGTGCATCTTATAAAAATGTGATAGAAGGAAGAAGGAAAATTGGTTTTGGTCGACAACCATGGCCAGAGACAATGAAGGAGAAGGATGGGGTGACCATGGTTGTCGGTCCATCAGGTGTTTGGTGGTGTGTGGTGGATCACGCCAGTGAATATGGTGGTTTGGTTATCTAGAAGAAGAAGAGAAGAATAATAAAGTAAATGGAGTGTGGGTAGTTCTTTTCGACTACGTGTGGGCAATAAATGGTAACAAACAAATGAGGGAGGAGGAGAGTGTGTAGTGTATATATATATATATGTATATATATGGTGTGCAAATGAGTAAAAGAAATTGTAGGAGATGGTAGTTGGGATGGATGATTTAGGGGGATATTATAAACAATGGAGGCTAGAGATGATGGTAGAGAGTTAGGATGAAAAGTTTAAAGGTGTGTAGCATGAGATGGTGATTGTTATGTGTGTATATTGCATGAAAAGGAAAATTACAAGGGGGATGGGAGGTGTGTGTGTAGGGAAAAATGGCAGTATGGGGATAGGATAGTGAGGGATGATGGATGATGATGGTTGTAGTGTGGTGATGGGAGATGATGCAAGTTGCAAGTTGCAGGAACAAGGTCAAGCTTTACGCCAAAAAGTGACAGGAGAAAGGATAAGTAAAAAAAAAGGAGAAAGAAAAGGAAAATAAAAAAGGCTTAAGATTAGTTTTAGATAATTTTGGATTAGCAAAAATAGGTAGGCTTAGTGATAAAGTTTGGCGGAATTAAGATCAACTTACAAAATATGGTTTATCGGAGTCAAATATTTAGATTCAATTAAAAATTTGAGATTAATACATTTGGTTAAGGCTAAAATATGATTTTCTAAAAATACTCCATGTTCCATCCACCTAGGAGAGAATATGTTGTATAAGGACTGCAAGACAATCAATTGTGACCTCATATTAAGCGAGAACTAGTGAATTTTGTGGTGGAATCTTAGAACTCTTAGAAGGTAAACATTAAGCGCTAGTGGATTGCAGGGTTAATCCTACCCTTTGAAGTTTCAAGGTTGAATTTGTACTCCATCTTCATATATTATTTTAGTTGACTACCAAGAACTCATAGAGGGTGCGATATGATTTGGGTTATCAATGATATATTTTAAGATATGGGGTTTCTAGTGAATAGACATGTTACATGTATGGATATTATATCCAATAGGTTCCTTTTTCACTTCTATGGGAAGTTACATAAGGTTATGGGTATGTGACTGAGGATGAATACTGTCTTCCCCCTAGCTATGGATGCACAAATGAAGAGGATGATTCAGACACTCAAGGTTATGCTACAAACATATGTTCTAGAATTATGGGGTAGTTGGGAGGAGCTCCTACATTTAGGTCAATTCTCATAAAAAAAATTTATTGCACTATCATAGATATTCCACTATAGGGATGCAAATGTTGGGGACCCTTATATTGGAACGACATCATCAAGACTGTTATACTTAGACTATAGATGATTAAGCAGATGACTCACTAGGTTTGGTTTGTCTAGAACAAGATGAGAGCAAGATGAGAGCATATTAGAGTTTCCATAATAGCTTTGCAAATTAGAGGTGTCATAGTGATGGATATAAGCTAAGGGATAGAGTTTTATTGAAGATTTCACCCACCAAAGAGGTGCACAATTTTTATTGGAAAGGTAAGTCGAGTTCCAGATATATTGGTCATTATGAGATTCTTAATAGGGTTGGGGAGGTTTATACTTCCTAGTACTTCCACAAGAATTGGCCCAAGTTCATGACATCTTCTACATTTCTCAATTGAGGAAGTATGGCATTGATCTATCCCACATGATCAAACTTGATTAGATTGAGTGTGGTGACTCTTTATCTTATGATGAGATAACTTTACAAATTCTCAACATCAAGGTGTGTCAAACTCGGATGATATTAGTTCCATTTGTGAAAAATCTTTGGAAACACCACAAAGTTGAGGAGGCAACCTAGGAGAATGAGATGGACATGAGTGAGTGACATCCCTTCATTTTTAGCACATGGGTGTTAAGATTTGGGTTTCTTTCGCTTTAATAGATTAATACCCTCTACTGTTAATTAAACTCTTAATGATTTTGAGCACCGATATTGTTATTGTTACTTTTGTTTTCCTCTTCCTCTCCAACAATCACTCATAAACTTTGAGGACAAATTCTCTTTTACTAGGCGAAGTGGTCTAATACCCACATTTTGGCAATGCTTAATCCCAAGTAATTAAAACCTTAACCTAACTCTAATATCAAGAAATTGGTATTTTTGTCTTATCCTAACTTCGTAATCAAAAATCTTAACTAAATCCTAATCTTTATTTTAGTTAAATTAAATTTCTCTTACCTAACCTTAATGTCAGAGGATTTATATCCTAATCTTACCTAATTTATCAAATAACTAAAATTTTTATCTAATCATAACAATTAACACATTTTTCTATTACCTTCTTCTATGTCCACTTTGCCTTTTCTTTTCATTTTCCCCCCCACCTGCCTGATCTCCTTTTCCCTTTCTTTTTCCCATCTTCTTACATAAACCTACTCCCTGACCATACCCTTTGCCCTGTATTATACTACCACCCACACCTTACCTCCTCTACTACATCAACTCCCACTTTCTTGATGTGTTATTGTCAACCCATTTCCCTCCTTGATTATTCACCTAGTTCCCTTACCATTTCTCCTGTTTGTATGCCTTTTTCTCTGCCCTTCACCATACGCAAACCATCATACTTATACATATACATATATATACATGCATGAATATATATACACACACACACTCTCTCTCTCTCTCTCTCTTCAAATCTCTACCTCATTTAATGCTCAACTCTCCACATTCTCTATTTCTGTCGAGCAAAGAGCCACCCTAATCACCATCTTCTTTCTTCTTCTTTCTTTTTCTCTTTTTGGCATCAACCAACCATCACCACCAAACATGCCAATACCAACCACCAACTACCACTATGTTAATGAAAAATTAATAATGGCAATCTCCCCATCAATCCCCTTAATCATCGCTGACCATCACCACCCCAATCCTTTCTTCCTACCTACTTTTGTCACACTATATTTCTTTTTCCTATTGGGCATAAGGTCGTGCATATAACATCCTAAAATTTTAAAACCTAGAATTTAATAATTAATTCTCATTTGGGTTAACTTAATTATTAAATTATTAATTTAATTATTTTATGGGATTTTGGTTTATAAAAATAGATATGATTATTTAATAACTTAAAATAAATAATTTATTTTTTTATCATACATATTTTATTTATATAATTTTCCAAACCTATATTTTACTAAAATATCCCTCTTAAATTAATATCTAAAATTTTAAATAAATTAATTTACCATCTAAATAATTAAATACCCTTATTCTAAAAATTATTTTATTTTTATTATCCCCTTATCCTTATCCTTTTTCTTTCTACTTTTTCCATTCTTTTCCCTCCTTTCTCCTTTTCCTTCCTTTCTTCCTCCTTCGAGCTGCTTGGCTACTATTTCTTTTCCTCCCCCACTGGTTCATTGGCCTTTTTCTCTTCATTTCTCTTCCCCTCTCCCTAGGCCATCTAGCCCATGACTCCACTCTTCTTTTTTTCCTTCTTTCCTCCCTAGTTGGGCTAGCCTAATAACTCCTCTTGTTTTCCCTTTTTTCCCTGTTGTGCATGTGCCAGCCCACTCTCCTTCACTTTCCCTCACTTGGTCGCCCTACTTTCTTTCCTTTCTTCTTCTTCTTGTTCTTCACTTGTCCTCCCTCCTCCACCCATCGAAGACATGCTCACTTGTAATGACCTAGTAGCCCTCCCCTATAGCCTCGCCATGGCTGCCTACTCTCTCCCTCTCCCCCGTCCCTTTCTCTTCCATTTTTGACCATCCACAACACCACCTCACGTGCCCTTTCCTTTCCTTTTTCTTTGTTCCCTTCCCTTCCACCCTAAACCCCTTTCCTGCTGCCTCTCCCCCTACCACTACCTAGCCCGATGCCTCTACCTCCCCTCCACTCCCTCTTCTTTTTCTTCTTCTTCTCTACCCTATCTTTATTCTTGAGCTCCCTCATTTGCCCTACAGAACCCCCCTCTTTTCTTCTTTCATCCCTTCTTCTTCTCCTCCCCTATTTTTGCTTCACCACCCTCAACCACCACCCACCTAACAACCACAACAACCCCTAGCTGCCCCTACTTCCTCCCTACACCACCTAACGGCCACAAATCGCCCCCGCAGTCATCTTCCTCTTCCCTTTTATTTTTTCCTCCTCTTAGTCCTCCTTCTTACATGCCACCTTGCTTTGCCCATTCCCCCTCTTCCAATACCATAGAATCCACCCTTCAACCCCTTAGCACCTCCCCTACCACCACCTTACCTCACCTTGGGCAAAAATCCCCTATAGCCCTCTCCTTTCTTCTTTTATTTTTCCTTTCGTCTCCTTCTCCACCCTTCCTTCACCCCACTTTTCCAGCCTCACAGCCTCTATCCCTACCACTTTGGGCCACCAATCCTCTACCTCAACCACCACCTACACCCCTCCTCCCTCCCTACACCCAGCCACCACCCTCACTCTCCTCCATAATTCCTCAGCCAAGGCCCCCAAACCCTTACCTAAACAAACCATTTCCCCCTTTCTCCTAGCTCCTCTTTAACCTATTAATTCCCTTCCCCTCTACATGCAATTCACGCTGCCATGCAACATGAGTGTTTCTGTAAAAATTACAAGTTCTTAAGGTATAAACATAGTTATCATTTATATGTAATTATTATGCCTTTTATCAAAATTTATTCTTTTAATTTTCTACTACTAATATGTTAGTTTTGATGTTATTTTTAGGTGCAAAATTTTCTAATCAAAGCTTATGATTTTAACTGGGGTACCGATAAGGTTTAATTATTACCGGAAGCAAGGTAACCATCATACCCTACTAAAATGTGTGGATATGTGTATGCTAATACATTCAGGTTTTTCAATATGTTTATGTGCATGTTACATGATCTTAAGAATATTATGATTTGTAGCATATGTTGGTAGTTGAAATGGAAAGCATGTTATATTATGGAATATTCCACGTGTAGATATGATGATCAAGGAAGGAGCCTTATTGTTAATAATAATGTTAACTACGTGTATATGTCATGATAAGCTAATATGGCCATTTGTAGCATATATAATGTTAATATGAGCCCTAGGAGAATTTTAGTAATTTTTCTTGAACAAAAGGCGTGGCCTAAATAAATATTTATGGTAGGTGATAATGGATATTAATAATAAATAATAATAGTTGGTGGTGTTAGATGATTTATATGGACCATGGGTGTTAATATTTATATGGTACATGTATTTTAGTATATTTGGCATAAGAAGGGCAAATTGCACTACAACAAACTGGTACATTAATGACTAATTTAGCGACTATTTTTTTTTTGTCGTTATTGATATATTATTAACGACCATTGTCCAAAATTCGTCGTTGATGGTATATCTATTGCGACTAATATAATTTTTAGTCGTTAATCATTAATTTATTGATCGTTAAAAATATTTAAGTTCTATATATATATATATATATATATGTTTTATAATAATTTTTTTTGAAATCTCTAAAATTTAAAAAAATAAAATAAAAATTCACCCCCCGCGCGCCTCTACCCATTCTTATATTTGTATATACGTAACTATAACCTGTCGTCCCACCCTGACCCTTGCTCGATGTCCATTCCCCTGCCCTGATTGCCTCCTTCTCAACGGCTTCATCCCAGACTGCATCACAGTGCAATCCGCCACCGGTCGAGCAGACAGCACACAGTTGTTGTTCCTCCCATAGTTTTAAAAACCGGACCGGTCATCGAACCGGTCTCATAACTTGTTCACTGGTTTAGTGGTTGAACCAGTGGTTTGGACTGGTCGAACCAGTGGTACATTTTAAGTCAAAAAATATGAAATATATAGAAAATTAAACTCTACATAAATTTGACCGGCTCCCGACCGGTTTTTTGACAGGTTCTAAGATCGTTTTTTTGATCGGTTCACCGGTTTTCACTAGTCCGACCGGTTTTTGACCGGTTTTCACTGGTTCCGAGATCTTAAAAACCGGTACATAAAATTTAACCGGTGACCTGACCGGTTCGCCGGTTCACTGGTCGAACCGGCCGGGCTGGTTTTTAATACTAGGGCTCCTCCTCATCGTCGTCGTCCAATACAGCAGCAACAGCAGCCACCCGCAACGCAAGAGGATAGCCGCGGTGCGCCACTAATCGTCCCCATCCAGCGTTACTCGTCACCAGCAAGTGGTCCTTGACCACCGGCAAAGCTCCAACACCCTTCACTCCCTCCACTTTCGCTGCAATATGTTTGGTATAAATACTCAAACCCTAACTTATATTTTGATTAATTTTAAATGAATTAGCTTATGATAAGATAATTTAGTTGTTTAACTGTATATATATGTGTTGTATGAATGATTTAGAATGGTTAATTGTATTGGTTATGGTTAATTGTATTGGTTATGGTTGATGTGTGAAAAATGGATTTGTGACCTGGCTATATCCGAATTTGTCGATTTTATCTTATTTAGATAAATTAAATTTACAATATCCTTTAAAATGTATCTAATTTCATGTTAGAACTATCAATTTGAAATTTTTGTGCGAAATTAATCGAAATTGGATTCTTAGTTAAAAATTCTTGCGGATTCAAATTAAATTGTGTAATCGAGTTATTTTATTCAATTGATTTTATAATTTGCATTGGATTATGTTTAATTTCATTTTCAACATGTTAATTTTATATATTATAGCAATATTTGACCACATTTACAGTCCAGGCCAAAAAACCCTAATTCTGTTAAATTGGATGTTTCATTTATTGTTTTAATGAATTGAGTATATATGATTAGATGCTATCTTGAAAGTAAAATATTAGGAAGGGTTTTGATGGATGGTGGTGCTGAAGTTTTTCTTCATTACTTTATATTGTTATATAATATCTTTTTTATGTCCTTAGATTATTTTCTATGTTAATTCATTTAAGAAATCTTTAATCATTCAAGTTGATAAAATTAGATTAAGAATATGATGATGATCAACCTTGACCTTTTTTTAACAAGAAATACAATATGATATAATTGGTATAAATATTCAGACCCCAACTTATGTTTTGATTAATTTTAAATGAATTAGCTTATGATAAGATAATTTAGTTGTTTATTTGTATATATATGTGTGGTATGAATGATTTATAATGGTTAATTGTATTAGTTATGGTTAATTTGTGAAAATTAGATTTGTGACCCAGCTATATCTGGATTTGTCATTTTTATTTGTTTTAGATAAATTGAATTTACAATATCCTTTCATGTTAGAACTATCAACTTGAAATTTTTGTACGAAAATAATCGAGATTAGATTCTTAGGTCAAAATTCTTGTCGATTTAAATTGAATTTTGTAATCGAGTTATTTTATTCAATTGATTATATAATTTGCATTAGATTATGTTTAATTTCATTTTTAACATGTCAATTTAAATATTTTAGCAATATTTGACCAGATTTACAGTCCATCCTAAAAAACCATAATTATGTGAAATTAGATGTTTCGGTTATTGTTTTAATCAATTGAGTATATGATAGATGTTATCTTAAAAGTAAAATATTAGGAAGGGTTTTGATGGACGGTGGTGCTAAAGTTTTTCTTCATTACTTTATATTGTTTTATAATCTCTTTTTTATGTCCTTAGATTATTTTCTATGTTAATTCATTTAATAATTCTAGAACCATTCAACTTGATAAAATTAGATAAAGAATATGATGATGATCAACATTGACATTTTTTTTAACCAGAAATAAAATATGATATAATTGGTACAAATATTGAGAGCCTAACTTATGTTTTGATTAATTTTAAATTAATTAGCTTATGATAAGATAATTTAGTGATTTAATTATATATATATATGTTTGTGTGTGTGTGTGTTTTATGAATGATTTATAATGGTTAATTGTATTGGTTATGGTTGATTTGTGAAAATTAGATCTGCGACCCGGCTATATCCGAATTTGTCGGTTTTATCCATGTTAGATATTTTAGATAAATTGAATTTAAAAGATCCTTTAAAATGTATCTAATTTAATGTTAGATACTTTATTAATACTTTATTAATGATGTTTGGTATTATATTTTATAATCCTTGTCGTGTATTATTCAAAATGATAGTGTGCATGTTTTATCTAATTGGCAATTGTTTTCTAATTGTTACGTTTATGCCTTTTTTTTCCTTTAGAAAATGGCACCAAATAAGGAATGGATTAGCCTTGTTGATGATCATTTTCATGATCCAGCATATTTTACCGGGGTTGAAGAAATCTTGAACTATTCCTTTCAAAAAATTAATACAAATTTAATTAGATGCCTGTGTATCAATTATGTTAACACTGATTCTAGAACTTGTGATATTGTGAAAGCACACTTGATGACCTTTGGGATTATGAGAGCTTATACTTTATGGTTTCATCATGGTGAAGGACATGAGGAACATTCTAACATCAATATGGATCCTCAAAATAATGAGAATGAAGATGACTATGATGATAGTGATAACGAGATAGTGAAACTTTTAGAAAATCGGTATCCTCATTATCGGAATGTTGAGCCTAATTTGGAAATTATGGGATCCCTAAACCATGAAGAAGAACTCAACTTTGAAGTGGAAAAAAACAAAGGTTGTTAAATGACTTCCAACAACCTCTTTACGAGGGTTCTAAGGGATCTAAATTGTCTACCTTAATTCAACTGCTTCATGTGAAGAGTACTGGAAAATGGAGTAATTGTTCTTTCACAATGTTACTTAAATTTTTGAAAGAAGAGTTATTACACAAAGATTCAACCTTGCCCGACTCTTATTTTAAGGCAAAAAAGACAATTAAAGATCTTAGCTTTTCATATGAGAAGACTGATGCATGTGTGAATGATTGTATGCTATTTTGGAAAGAAGATAGTCATCTAGAGAAATGTAAAATTTGCAAAGCTTCAAGATGGAAACAAAGCAAGCATAGTGGGGAAGATAAAGTAAAAGAAATGAAAAAAAATACTTGTTAAGATATTGCGATATTTTCCACTAAAATCTCGACTTCAAATGCTTTTTGTGGCCATTAAGACGGCCTCTCTAATGAGATGGCATCATGATAAAGATAATGATGGAGATTTGAGGCATCCAGCTGATGGGTTGGCATGGAAAAAACATGATGAGCTCAATCCTAATTTTGCTTCTGAGCCTTGGAATGTTTGACTTGGGCTAGCTAGTGATGACTTTCAACCGTTTAATAATGCGAGACCATCGTATAGTATGTGGCCTGTAACCCTTATTCCATAAACTTGCCTCCTTCGTTGTACATGAAGGAACCAAGTATGTTGTTATCCATGCTCATTCTAGGTTTGCGATTTACTTTAAACTTTCACTGACCATTCCAAATTATGATATAAAAAATCACATTTTGTGTTTGCTTCTCTTTGATATCCATGTCATCCAAATTTGTTTCTTTTATGTTGATTTTAGGTCCCGATGGTCCTGGAGATGCTATTGATGTATATTTACAGCCTCTAATCAATGAATTAGAGGACTTGTGGAATAATGGTGTCCAAACATATGACGCATCAAAGCGTTAAAATTTCAATCTCCATGCATCTCTTATGTGGACTATCAATGATTTTCTTACATATGGAATATGGTCTGGATGGAGCACAAAGGGAAAACTCACTTGCCCTGTTTACAATAAGGATACTCACCCTTTGAGACTAGTTAATGGGGGAAAATAATGCTTCATGGGTCACCGACGGTACTTGGAAAATAATCATAGATGGAGAAGAGAGAAAATGTTATTTGATGGTACTATAGAAAAGGGCACACCTCTAAAGACTATAACAGGTGAAAAGATTCTTCAGCAAGTGTAAGATCTTGAAGACATCATATTAAGTAAAGATCCTGCTTTCAAAGGAAAGATCTCACACAAGAACAGACAAGATAACTAGAACAAGAAGAGTATATTTTTTAGGCTCCCATATTGGAAGCACCACTTGATACGACATACCCTAGATGTAATGCACATTGAAAAAAATATATGTGAAAACATACTTGGAACACTACTTAATGTACCAAATAAGACGAAGGATAACTATAAATCTCATCTTGATTTGCAAGAAATGGGTCTTAGGCCGGAGTTACATCCTATCACAAATGGTCATTTGAAGGTTCCAGATGGTTTTACTTCTAACATTTCACAATGTGTAAACTTGAAAGAGAATAAGATTTTTGGATTAAAGAGCCATGACCATCATATTCTCTTGCATCATATTCTTCCACTTACATTGCCTGGCCTTCTTCCGGAGGATGTGTATGAAACACTTCTTGATTTGTCTATATTTTTCAAGGATTTAGGTTTGAAACATTGGAATATGGAAGACTTGAGGTGTCTTGAAGCCCAAATTCCAATAACCCTCTATACGTTAGAGAAGATTTTTCCACCATCTTTCTTTGATGTGATGTTACATTTGCTAGTTCATTTGGCATATGAGGCTATATTATGTGGACCTATATATTCTCAATGGATGTATCAATTGGAAAGGAATTTGTATACTTTGAAGTCTTATATACGTAACATGGCTCGTCCAAAGGGTTATATTGAAGAAGGGTATATAGTAGAAGAATGCATGAATTTTTGTTCAAGATATTTGCATAAAGCAGAGACTAAGTTTAACCACCTTGATCGAAATTATGATGATGATGTGAATGTCTCTACGGAATTGTCTTCCTTTTATTACAAGGGAAGAGGGCTAGGAAGTGGTCGAACTGGATACTTAGATGCAGATGAATTAGAGCAAGCCCATATGTATGTTCTTAACATTTTTTAAGAATTTCAGCCATTTCTTAAGTAAGCCATTCCTAAAAACTGGTTCCTTTCTATCTAATTTTTTTCAAAGGCACGTATTAGACATATGATTATATCTTTTTTATTGTAGAATGTATTATCAAAACCAAGAACACAATCTACCACAAGTGTCATCCAATGAATGGAATAGAATTTTTATTGAGTTGTTTAACAAAAAAGCAAGTTTTCTATACTATTCAATATTCAATATATATAGAAATGTAAGTTTTTTTAGATCATTGGGTTTGTAAAAATAGGTTATAATAAACATTATATTTATTAGGTTGTAGATTTATATGAAATAGATAAAAGCGAGAAGATAGAAGCCTTACTCTCATTGCCTCGTGGTCCGTCAAAATATGTGATGTGTTTTTATGGCTATGTAGTAAATGGATATTGATTCCATACTACATCTCATGAGGAAAGAACAAGGTCACAATGTAGTGGAGTGGTTGTGGTTGGTGATGATGGTAGTGGATCCATCAATTACTATAGTTAATTGACCGAGATTATTAAATTGCAGTATTTGGGCAATAAATGCTTAGTCTTGTTTTGATGTTATTGGTTTGATGTAGCTGATAAAGTTAAGGGAGTGAAGGAAGATAAGTATGGGTTCATATGTGTTTATTACAGACGTATTTGGAAAACTATAGAATCTTTTGTTCTAGTAACTCAAGCATCACAAGAATTTTATGTTGAAGATAACATTAAC
Source organism: Tamarix chinensis (assembly GCA_030549775.1). Lineage (NCBI taxonomy): Eukaryota > Viridiplantae > Streptophyta > Magnoliopsida > Caryophyllales > Tamaricaceae > Tamarix > Tamarix chinensis. The sequence continues at coordinate 86,601,666 of CM060176.1, forward strand.
AAGGGTTGGCATGTTGTGTTAAAAAAATCAATCAATAGTTCCTCGTGAAGACATTACAATCGAATGAAGACTTATGCATATAAACTTTAACCATCCTTGAGATTTGTAATGGTGCTTAGTGATGTACTTTTGAATACTTGCTATTAGTAGCTTGATTTTATCAAGATGAGATGTATTTATCGAACTCGTAACACAAGTGTTTAATGGAGTGTATTATGTACTCTATTTTGGTAATGTGTTATAATGCTGATGAAGATAGGGGCCAATATCTTCTACCAAATGTTGTTTTATGGAATCTAATTATTTATATTAATAGTGTGGTTGTAGGTTTCAACGAAATGGTGTCCTTAGTTATATCAAAGATTGATGGACCTAATTATATATCACCGGGTCAATTAAATGCTATTGGCAAGGGGCATGGCCATGGATTAGGATTGAAGATGTTTCGACTATCCACTACAATCGGTGGGATTATTCAAGCCACTAATAAGATAAATGACATTCCCCCATTATCATCAACTCTAAGAGCTTTCCCTAAACACATGTCCAGCACTACTAATGTCTTTGTAGCACAAAGGGACCCCCCTCCTCCCTTAATCAATGAAGATACTGCTCCGCAAGGTGAAAAAACTATTGCCTAAGGTGGAAAGAATCATGTCATTCCTGAAAATGTCTTTTGGTCTTCTCATGTGAATCTTACAAGTGGAGGTATGACATAATAAGCTTTTGATTATTCTTATCTTACTTAATTCTTGGTCAATTTTTTTAATAGTTTTATCTAATAGATAATTCTACTTAAAAGATTTGGAAGCCTCGAGGTAGAAATAGGTGTCAAAAAGTGGCAAGACTTAGTGGTGGAAACAAGCTACCTGTGACTTTTTTTAATGGTCCTGTTGCTGGAGATAATAGCAATGAGTGGAGTAGGCACATAGGTAAATTAGTTCGCGATCACAATATAATGCCTATTCGAATCCAATCTTGGGATGTAGTTGAACAAAGACACAAGGACCACCTTTGGGTTGCAATGACGGTAATTAATTTCAAGTATTCATTTTGATATTTCATTTACTTTTACTTGTGCTACTGCAAACCTTTTCTCATTTTCCATATAATAGTTTCCTTTAACTTGTTAATTTGTAGTTCCTCAATAAATCATTACTTTTGTGTTGCAGGAGAAGTTCTCCAATGATGACATGAAGAGTTACAAAAATTCTACTCTTCGTCACCTGAAAGACTTATGGAACAATTGGAGGGGAGATAATCACATAAATATTAAAGGCTTGGATATTCATGAACAATTGAAGCTTAAACCAACTATGATTGAGGAGCAATCGAATTAGGAGTGGCTGGTGAAATGTTACTATCATAGTCCAAAGTTTGTGGTAAATCACTAATGAATAATTGATTAGAAATATTTATATATTCGTTTACCGTGCTAATTATTCTTCTCTTATTTATCATATAATACAATATATCTACATAGGACATGAGCCAAATAAATACAAACAACCACTTGATGATGGACAACAAATGTCTTCATTGTAGTGGCAGCAAGCCTTATTGAGAGATCGCCTATGATATGGTATATATTATACGTATTTACCTATAAAACACAAGATATAAAGTTTTCCAACACACTACTTTTGCCTTATAGATAAATGTTATATTATCTAGGGAGGAAAAGATGGAAAACATCCAAATTATGGCACCGTTTATTTTGAAAGCCATAAAAAGAGTGAAGAAATAGCTACAACCGAAGCTGCAGACATCCATGTACACCTTTTTTCATATATTATTCATTTTATTACTTTTATATATATTTTTTGATCTAACTAACATTCTTTGTGTTGAAGTCTCAAATTATTGAGGTCCAAGCTACTAAACCCTCCCTTACTCATGTTGAGCTGGCTGAACGTGTGCATGGAGTGACTTAAACAAGGGGCTATGTTCCTGGCTATGATGGTGGAGTGAAGCCTAGAGATATTAAAGGCCCTTACAAAGGCAAGAAAAATATTTTGGAAGATCTCAAGGCAAAGGATGCTACTATTAGAAGAAAAGAAGAAGAGATTGAGAAAAAAGAATTAAGAAAATAGAGTGTTAAAAGATAGAATGGACAAATGGGAACCTCTCATGGAGAAGATTTTGAAAAGTGCACGATTTCGATTCTTGATGGAAAATGAAGAGAATGTACATGATGATATAGAATACATGATTGCTTCTCCATCTACATCAGAGGATACTGGGTGCCCTTGAACATGAGGTTAGTTAAAATTGTTAAATGTGTTAATTGTTATGAGTATGATTTTAACTAGTTGTCTAATAAGCTTAAGTAGCTATTTTATATCTAACTAAATTTAAATAAGCTACATATGGTTCCTAGGGATGATTTTTTAAAATTAACAACCATAGGGACCCTCCTAAGACAACTACATCTGACTTTTGAGAGATTATAAGTAATAAGCTAATACTAGTGGTTAGGAAATTATAAATATTTAGAGTAGCAAAAAAGACTTCAGAATGACTTAGAAATAACACATCCAGTAATTTTGTTTAGTTCTTTACATTACTCACTATAGATTGAGTTGTACTTTCATTTTATAGTTTTGTTTCATACTTTGTTTTAGCTCTAACGGTTGATTTATTAAAATGTGTATCCAGCAACATCGAAGTGGATATATTTTTGAACATGTCGTTGATTTTGAAAGTCTAACTAGTGGTGATAATATTTCCTAGTAGAGGTGATATTTCTTCTCTTAACCTTTTGTGCATGTAATTATGTATATCTTTATAAAGACCTTCATTTTTTATTTCATACTTTATTTTTGCTCTAATGGTTTATAAAAATATTTCCCTAATAGTTTAATAGGGAAGAAAAATATTACCCTACTTTTGGGAACATCCAAGCCTTTGGAAATATATTTGGAACTTATGGAATGTATTTATAGATATAAATACACATTATACATAAAAACACTGTGTAGACATGGAACTTCTTATTGAATTCAACAATATTTCATTGCTTTGATAAATATTATAGTGTTACACAAATAATTCCTAAAGGCATCACCTAGCACCAAATATGTGATGAAGGAGGGTCTCAAATATTGAATACAAAAAATTTAGATCATCATTGAACTCGTCATAGATTGATTCACTGAGATTGTGGGAGTATGCTAGTTAAGTCTTTTGTTTCTTTGCCTTTAATACAAAATTACAGGGGGAGTAGGGTGGTTTGAGATGGGGGGATGTAAAAGTAGTCTTACATTGCTATTCAATCTGTAAGATCTGAGAACTTAGAATAAGATTATGGAGGAGGTCTTTGCACTAAACTTTGCATACGTAGATGATCATTATTACATATATAGTTTAAGATGAATGTGAACATCACAATTCACAATTTAAAAAAAAAATAAATAAAAATAAGAAACGCACCTAATTTATCCATCCATATAGTGTATATTATCAAATAGAGTTGAATTTATTTAAAGCAGTCTCTAGTGGGTTGTGAATACACACACACTCGATCTGCATAATTCTAATAGGACGCCAAAGAAAGAGAAAAAAATGTTCATACTTCAGATATCATATAAAAATAGTTGCAAATTAATGCATATATATATAGGATTAGGATCATGTACAAACTCTAATATAAAATACAAACATAGGAACTAATTATATCCATTAGATTACATATTAATGATCTATATCTACTTTCTCATTTTTTATTTAAAGTAATCTAATGGATATAATTAGTTCTTACATTTGTATTTTATGTTAGAGTTTGTACATGATCCTAACCCTATATATATATATACACACACACTTAGTATATCAATCATGTATAGAGTTCTACTATTGTGATATTCCCTATCAAATTTGAATATTTTTTAAATGGAAATATCCCAATATATGGATAGCAATATGTTTGTTGGCCTTTGAATTCTTTCTGTTGTGTTAGTGGGGTATATTGTATACAAAATTCGAAGTAGTGTTATCCATGGTTTTGAATCGAAGAAAAACTTCATCTGGAGTGTAAATGCTCTTTCTTCTCTTCTTATGTCCAGATCATATTAAATTGGTAAAATTTTAAATAATGAAGAAATCATATGTAATCAATGATAATAATGTATGATAGTAATGATAACTCCCACAAAAATTCTCATTATGGTAACAACAACAACACTGCATTAAAAGTTTCAAACCAGGTGAGATCATACCACTAAAAATAAGACACCATGTGTTATATACATATAATAAGATATGGGATACGTGTATTAATTATATGTATATGTCATTGTTTATTTGATACTTATATTAATTATTATTTTTATATTTCTATTGTTGCAGATTCAGTTTATTTTGATAAACTTACCAAGTCTATTATGTCCGATGGATAGAATGATTCATTCTTAAGTAGCTGCTAATCATGATATTTTTTTTAATGTAATGACATATTGTACCTCTTTTGTAATATATTTATATTTGATCATAGCCGAAAATTGTACTGGACATTTGATATAAATTATTTGTATGAATATTTAGTTGAATGTTTAATTATAAATAGATATTTAGAAAATTATATCCATAAGTTAGAATGGATATATATGTATGCAGGTACAGGATTTGAGAAGAACAAAATGGATATATATACATGCATATAGGTAAAGGTCTTGAGAAGATTGAAATAGATATATGTACGCATACTTGTACAGGTCTTGAAAAGAGTGAAATGGATATATGTATATCCATATAGGTGCAGGGTTATAGATAAATATTGAAATATTGATTATATATATCATTGAATATACAATTATGCCATTTGCGACCAATAAATTATGTCGTAAATAACGAATGAATTTTAGCATTGACGAAAAAATTAGTCATTATTTGTGTGATACTTTTTTAATTATGATAAAAAAATTGGTCATAAATATTATTTACGATAGTGTATTTTATTTGTCGGTATTATTTTTAGCGACTAACATCATACATTGTCGCTATTACTTTTAGCAACCAACGTCATAAGTTGTTGTTATTACTTTCAGCGACCAACACTTTGCATCGTTGTTCTTACCTTTAGTGATCAAAATTATACGCCGTTGCTATTACATTAGTGACCAACATAATATGTAGTCATTATTACTTTAGCAACAAAAAAATTTCAATTGGTCATTAAAGCCTTTAACGAGGGAGCAATAACGACCACTAACGTCCAACAAATTTTTTGGTCGTTATTAGCTTTAGCAACAAAAATTTGGCCATTAGCGACAAAATTTGTTAGTCGTTAAAAACCTCATTTCTGGTAGTGTTGGTAATTTATATGAATAATAGGGGTAATATGATAATTTAAAAAATAAGGAGGGCTTTTTAGTAATTTTACATGATAAAGGGGATAACTTGGTAATTTTGTGAGTAAAACAGTATTTTGGTAAATTAATTAAATGAGAAGGGTATTTTGGTAATTTTGGCATAAAATAGATGAATTTATAATTTAAAACATAAGGCATAAAATGGTAAAATAATAAGTAAGAAGGGTATTTTAGTAATTTGGCATAATAGAAGGGTAACTTGGTAATTTTTTGAGTGAAGGGGTAAAATGGTAATTTAGTAGGTAAGAGGGATATTTTGGTAATTTGGCACGAAAAGGCAATTTCGTAATTTTAATAAGTATGAAGGGCAATTTGGTAATTTAACTAACCAAAAGGGAAATTTGGTAATTTTAAGAAGTATAAAGGGCAATATTGTAATTCAATAAACTAAAAGGGTAATTTGGTAATTTAACATGTATGAGAAGTAAAGTTGCTAATTTAATAAGTATGGGGGTAATTTTGTAGTTTAGCAGATACAAAAGGGTATTTTGGTAATTAGACAAGTAAAAAAGGGTAACTTGGTAACTTTATAAACAAGGGGTACTATAGTAACTCTGAAGTATGAATGGGTAGATTAGTAAATTGCATATAACATGATAATAGATTAAATAAGCCTCTATAATAAGACATAAGGGATATTAAATAATGGAATAAGGGTTTATGGCCTTAGTATTACTTGTTTATGTCTAACCATATATATTATAAGGATAAGGTTATTTTGATATATCGGTCAATATCATAAGGGTAATATATGGTATAGGGTTGAATGGGTAATTAAGGGTATGATATGATGTTTATTTCATATTCATGTAAGAGGTGCCTTAATTATTAATTATGCATTGAAATGTGTGTTGGATGTGTTAGAAGCACATGTTAGGGTTTAAGTGTTCCATAATCCTTCGATCTAGAATACTTGATTCTATGACCACTATTATGAATATGACATGATAACCTATTATGGCATGTGAATAAATGAAAACGAAGTACATGATGGAAATAGATGATAAAAGGAAGTGTTTGTCTTAAGGGCATTTTGGTCATTTCAACCTTAGGTGCCTAAGTATAAGAATTGGAACATAGGATGGCCTTAGTGGTTTATTGAAGTTTACATGTATAATAATATGAATAAGGCTTACTGAATGTAAAAGAAACAAATGGAAATGATTAAGTATATGATTTTTGTTTTTCTCATGTTCACCTTAGTTAAGACACTAATAAATAAAGTGGAAGACCTTGAGATGGGGAATGGTGGCTCTTTAGGGGTCCTTACCCTAAAGATGTGTTTTACCCACAATTGTTCTAGATTTTCCTAGTGTGCCTTAGTACCCCATCCAAGCCATACATCTTACTCTATCTAGCTCTACAAACCTATTTAGGGGGTATGCATACTTATGGATTAGGTGTCCTTATTGGTAGGGTACTGTGTGTCCTCTTGCACTAGTCCAACTAGGGTACCTTTACGTCCCTGGATTGATGGTTGGAGGGTACTGTGTTGCTTGTATGCGCCAGTATGACCGGTGTACCTTTGCATCTTCGGGTTCGTGATCTCGCATGTGAGGTAAATAAACGGACTCATTGTGTTAATTAAATAGAAAATACTAATCGTGTAAAGTGGAAGATTATTGAGCTAGGTCCAGACCGTGCCACCGGAAAAAATAGTGGTCAGGTGCATTATGCCCTAGAGACCTATCCACCGGCGAATAATAGTGGCTAGGGACATGTTTTCGTAGAGTGTTTTCTATTTCAACAGCTATAATAGTGGGGGATCCCGAGCTCAATAAACCAAATCTTTGATGATAATGAATTATGGAAAAAATACTAATTGGTTATAGTGGAACACCATGTGAGTTGGGGTCAGACAATTCCACTAGTGACAATAATGTCCAGGAGCCTTTTGCTTTAGAGAATTATCAACCGGTGAATAATAGAGGTCAGGTATGTTCTGCCTCAGAGTGTATTTCTGATCCATAGGCTATAATAGTGGGGTTCCCATACTCACATGGATAATTCAAGAGATGATATTGAATATTGTTTGATTAATGGCTTAAGACTAGAAGTGTTGAATTCATCTATATAATCTATTGATATAGTATAATTTTGGCCTTGGTTCTTGTCTCTCTCTTGGTAAGTGATGGAATTGCTAAGTAAATGGACCTTATATTATGCATTTCCTATTGTATGTTGTGTTGCATTGTGTATTAGCTCATAATTCAATGGTGATTATCTCTATGCTCTTGTATGTTATTATTTTTACATTGTTTATGTATTATGTGTAGCATGTAGGCCTTGCCTTTTAGTTTGATATAAAGGGCTACTAAGTACCATAGTACTAAAGGGCTCTGGTTGTGGGTCGTTTTCTATTCAATGCGTAGTGTCCCTTCTAGGTTAGCCGCAGGTGTTATTCAAGCTATTATCTAATAAGAGTGTAAGATTTATCAGAGAAGCTTTTTAGGGTTTGTCGTTTAACATTATTATTTCATTGTTTAATGATTTCACTCTTATAACTACTAATAGAGGGTTTTATCTTTTATAACGTCATTAACATGTTACTTTCATTTAAATGAATGTCTGAATTTGTGTAAATTGTGTTATGTTTCTTTTAAACCTCATCCCTTAGTACTAGAATGGTAGGAGGAAGCAGGTCTAGTACTGGAATGGTTGTGTTTAGACAATGCACTTATCCCATACACCACTCATACCCTCTTACATAATTCAGGAGTATAGCAGTGCATCCTCACACTCCACATATGTGTGCTTTAACACAATGTTCTGCGTAGAATTGTGCAAACCCCATTCCTTCCTATTTAATTTGTGCACATCCTTACAAATTTCACATGATCCACCCATGCACCTCCCTAGCTCTCAATTAGTGAACATATTATATGTCATGTTCATGTCCTTCCCCTAGCACAACCATTATTTTGTCTAAACACAACCATGCTCCACTCTAACACCACCTTAGCACCACCATAACTTCTATGAAACCTAAGCTTTCAACTTATTTTAGGTATTCCATTTTCATCCTCAATTACCTTAGCTTTTCTCTTAATTTTTAATTTTAATTTTGAATTATTAAATATCCTTGTTTTATAGGTAATATTCTAGTGATCTCGAAGGAAATGTTTTAGGAGTTATTGGTTAGAGCCTAAAGTCCTTATTGATAAAGATACACGTCATAGTTTGGAGTCTATGAATACTATGTGTTGTATGAATATCTTGTTTACAATGTTATATGGATAATATTGATTGTTCATGCCATGATATAGCATCTTAAAAGGGTAGAGAGTGTGAAAGTATGTACTTGGGGGATAATTTTGATAAGTGGTAATTAAGTATATACTATGGAGTTTCATATCTTATATGAATATCAGGGATTGATTGATATTGGGATTCATGAGACCTTTGGGAAATATGAATCGTTAGGACATTATGGCCTTATGATGGTAATATGGGAAATAATCTTGGCTTGATAAGTTTTAAGGGTGTTATCTAAAATTTCATAAGTAATGGGATTAAATGATAGATTGAGTAAAATGCGAGTAACTTAATATGATGTTTTGAGGTTTTGATCAACAAGGGTATTTTGGTTATCAAGGTTAAAAGTGGACCTACTTATTGATTCAAGCTTGATAGTTATGTGGTTGTGTTTACTTATTCATCTACTTTATGACATGCATATTTGTATAAGACTTGTAAGATGACCTTGTATAATCAACACTGAATAAGATACAATTGTTTAAAGTGAAGGATCATATGAGTTAGCTTGAGGTGTTATGTGGGTCTATTCAAACAAATGATAACGAGTGGATCAAGTGTGTTTTTTTTAAGAGAGATGGATCAGTCTATTCCATTAAATAAAGAATAGGAGGACCATATACTTATTGTGATTGAAAATATGATTTAAGATAAGTAACTAAGGGGTAAGACATTAATTATTTATAGTGGAAGATTATGTGAGTCAAAATTGAGGTATTTGGTCTGTTCCACTAGACGATAATAGTGTTGTCCCTAAGAGGTGCTTTACACCATTTTACTGATTTAAGAATAGTATTTCAAGTGTGTTTTTCCCTTAGAGTTCTTTTGTCCATTCCACGGATGATAATCACAGCTCATGTGTGTTGTTCCCAATAGGTGCTTCAGACCATTCTAACTAGTTTAGGAATAGTGGGATACCTAAACTCAACATAAATAAAATAATGGATCATATTATCTCTAACAATGGAACATGGAATCCATAATTACCTTGTATTTTTTATGTATCTCACATATATGCTTACTTTTATTTATGCCCCTTTACTCAACTATATTGTTACCTTACTTAGTATATAGCTTACCAATCAACATTTTCATTGGTGTTGTTCATTCACATGAGTAGATGATCCTAACGTATGTGTGTAGGTCACTAAGGACTCATTGGATGATTTTGCAACTTATGATGCTTTGCGTGGGGTGAAGTGATTTTATTTATTAGGATGTTAGGTGAATATTCATGTTATATGAGTGATGGTTTACCCAGATTCCTCTTTTGACTCTTAGATCTATGGTATCTCTTTCTCCATATTTTTGATATTGTAATCAGAGTTATCTCCAACTTGTATTCGCATTTATGAAATTTCAATTGTTTTCTGTCTATCATGTTTTAGATTCTAACCATTTTGCCTTGTGATTGGCATAATGATTATTTGGTAAGCCAAACTTGTGCCATTTGTGGTAAGAGCTTAAAATAAATTATTAGCTTATTATAGAAGCACATGAGCTTGAAATTTATATATATTCTGTATTCACATATTTTGTTAAAGGTTTCAATTGTACCAAGAGCTATTACATAGATTAATACTAGGGGAGTACAACTATAGTTAGTTTTGGCGTTACTTAGGTCTAGAGTTAGACTTGATTGCTAGCATTCTAATTATTTAATTTTTACGTAGATACTGAAAGAAGAGCAATACCATCCATGGAAGTATATTAGAGTTGACTAAACCATGTGAAATCTCTATGTACTTTACTATTTTACTGTATTCATTTACTATCACGTTGTAAGAGAAGATAATGGGAACAACACTTATTACATTATTAGCAACGAATTCTGTCAAAGCCAAAATTATTCATATTTTCACACAAAAGTTGAATTTTGGCAACATTTAGTTCACCCCCTCTTGAGTGTACTTATGAGAACTAACTGTAATATTGATTAACCACTTTAAATAAACTAAGAACCTTTGTCATTATTGTCATGGAAGGAAAAAAAATTCATTCATTAACATGTTCGCACATCACTTTTCCCTTGTTGAGAATAATTTTTCCTCAAATTTGTTACTCAGACTTCAACAATAATCACCCTAAATAAAAATTTTACTCATAATAGGTCTTCAGCAATTGTTCTCTCTTATATTTTTAAAGTTGGCGGAATATTTAATGCATTATGGAATCAATGGTTTGGTGCATACACCACCACGAAACAAACCTTTAATATCGGTTAATTTTTATATTAGATAACGATACTAAGCTGTTATTGTCTTTATGATTATCTAATGTTTGATAATAATGTAAAATCATCATCTAAAATATAATAAAGATGTTTTTTTTGCAACTTTTGATGTTGGTTCTTGCTAATAGCCATTATCTAAGGCTAAAAAACATGGAACTTTAGATAATGGTTCCTTATGTAACCGTTATCTAAAGTTTACCATTTCAAATTTTTTAAATAATTTAAATAACAGTTATATTAGGAACCATTATCTAAAGTGAATGAATTTCTTGTATTTAGATAACAGTTCTTAATATAACCATTATCTAAAGTTTTTAATAAAATTTCAAATGGTAAAATTTAGATAATGGCCATATAAGGAATTGTTATCTAAAGTTGAATCATATTTTTTTTATAAACATTAGGAAACGGTTTTATAAAAAACCATTATCTTATGCTCTCTTTCCCTTTTTTTCTTTTTATTTTAGTTCTCTCAAGCTAGATAAACTATTATATATTTCTTTACATCAATTTATATTTGCAATATAAAGTTTTACATATATCTGAAAAACAAACAAGCATCCAAATTCTCTACGAATACCTGGACAAAAGTACTACTCATCAACAACATGACCAACACTACTAAACCTACACACATTCGTAATTCAAATTGAAATAAAAGTACTTAAAAGCTTTACCGAATTATCCAATAAGTAAGAAAAATCATCATTCATTGACAACATCAAATTTCAAACTTTTAAAATCACAACCTACATTTTTTGCATTACAAGAATTATTCATCAAGTACAAAGTATATAAGACATTCATTCAAAAACATAAACTATCTAAACCTAGTTAAAAAATACTAAGCAAGTTGATGTAGAAGTATCTATAGATGATCCCCATGATGATGATGATTTGACATACTTTATTATGGAACCGATCATGTATCAACCCCCATTTTTCACTACCAAAAAATTTTAGAAGAGGAAATAAAAACCCAATCTATGAAAAAACGAGGTGCTACCACCGTATCTAACTAAGGATAAGTGCCTCACTACCTACCACACATTGGAAACAAGGCTAAGTATCTGACTAATCAAAACGCAAAGAAAACGAGAGTGTACAAGATAAGAAGAATCATTATATTCAATTTCAATGAGATACATATAAACAAAATGCTTAACTAAAGCAAATCAATTTCAACAAGATACACCATGGTAGCCCAAGGACTGTAGAAAGCTCTCTGAGAAACCCAATGCTAAACAACCCAACATTTCTACAGGGAATATGAACCGTTCAATGGTCATCCTCAGCAAGCATGCAACCAACGTTCTACTTATGGGATAGACCTAGGGATTATAACAATAACCCCATCAATATGCATACATACCGAGTAAGCCAATCTACCACCATCATGTAGCTCCTGGAACAAGCAAGACCCATATGACATACTCATTATATTACTTACTAATATGTTCATATGACTTTCCTATTATATCATTCATGTACAATCATATAGGTCATTCAAGATATTAATGGATCCATTTAATTATGTGTAGTTATAATCATGCCAGCATACTAGGGTATACAAGCTTTCAACACGCCTATTGTCTACCCATGGGACGTGAACTACTTAGATTATCCATTCGACAATAGTTAGAGTATAACTTGCATGGTAATGGTGAATCATGGTTACATATATGAATTTCTATCCATGGATGGATCATGAGCATAATAATAATATGTCATGTGAAAACGCATGGAAAAATTCCATAATATAGGCATGTACGATAGTAGACATTCTAGGGGAACATATGATTAACATCAAATTCAAAATAGATGAGCATGAATTATACTACATATTCAAAGCTTTAACAGGTGTGAGCTCTTAAGTATTCATAAATAAAAGAAAAGGTCATAGTAAATAACCATGATCATGTAACAAGAGTTGGTCGATTACTTCCTCCTTAAATCTCATTCCAGTGATTACTTTTAATTTAGGTAAACATAGAATTCCTTTACCAAATTCCTTGATCAAAAAATGAGTGTATAGTTATTTTACCCCATGTTCTTGAGTAGTAGGTAGGATTATTCCCCATGGTCTTTCAATACCATGGAAGCCATCAAAATAAGTGGATATAAGGTCCTAACCCATGCTAAGGAAACCTGATGGACATAAGTCCAAGTTCCTGCCAAAGTAACATGGACAAAAGTTTATAACGATCCTGTGGTGACCAGAACCTTTAGTATCAATACCCCTAAGTACATCATGAGTTTCTAAAGTAGAAAAGGCAGCAGGATCTACAAGGATCCCAAGGTTAACTGTATCCCTCCCAAAGGCAAAGCCTAAAGGCAAAAAGTGCCTGAAGGTTTACTAACTCCTTTTTCGAATTAAGGATCAAATAATCCACACCTTTCATAGTTCTCATTCCACTTTACGTGATTAATGTGTTATTAGCTCAGAAATATCATTTCATATAAATGCCCGCAAGAATATCACACGAATCAACAAGCCTTTTTAATTCCACACACTCATATAGAATTCTCACATCATTCAATGTTCCCATTATGGTCTCTTTAAGAGATTATTCCATTACATAATCCATTAGGCTAAAGGGGGAAATTATTTAATGTTAATATCACCCATATAGTTCAAGCACACCATTAACTTTCCATTTATTCCCTTGTTCACCATTCAGCTCTAAATCATGCCAAGGTCAAAGTTAAGTTCATTATTCATTTATAGACTTATCCATTTATTAAAGGATGTTCCAATTAATTTCATAAGGCCAAAGGTGAAGGTTTAATTATAGGTTAACTAGAGTCCAATCCTAACTCGTAGCTTTTTATTTCATTTGCTAAGTGAAAATTACTAATCATAGGTAAGATTAACTCAATACCATCCTATATGTTTGTATTAATCATTGCTAAGTAATTTCACTTATAGGATTCTCATTTTAGAGTTACGATATAAGTCACTAGAAGTCTATCATCCATTATTTTAATCCATTACATCAATGATAATCATAAGGAGAATCCATTCGTAGTCATTTGATCATCTACTCATGTTATGTTCAAAAAGAGGACCAAATGCTACACTGTGGTCAAACATTGAATAATTCCTTTTTATTGCATTTAATGTTTTACTTGACTTAAATAATCTAGATAACTTCGTAGCTATCAACATACTAGGTCATTATCTAAGCATAAGAAGAATCAAGAATCATATTTGGGAAGAAAATAGGCAAGAAAGGTAAAATAGACCGAAACTAGTCATTTGGTTTGAACACTAGTTGATGGATCTCACTGACTAGTCGATCAATTTCATAGACCAGTCAATCTAATAGGCTGTTGCCAACTTTCCGGTGGTGGTAAACCAGTTGGTCGGTCAACCTCACTACTCTATTGTTTTGAGAACTAGTCTATTATTTTGGCCATAATGGTTGATGGCTCTAACTTGAGGCTAAGACTATTGTATTTTTAGGCAAACCAATCGATCGATTGATTCAACTAGTAAACTATTCTAGTAATTAGTCAATAAGTTTGTGGAACAAGTTGATCAGTTTAACCTAGTCTAAAACAACCGAAGTAATAGACCAACTAGTCAATTGGTCTACCAGACAAATTGATTGGTCTACCAGTGGTCTAAGAGACCAGTGAGTTGGTCTGGGATGAGAGCAACCCCACAAAATACAAATTACATAAAACTAAATTCCATAACTTTTTCCATTCAAATTAAAACATTAATCTCAGGTTATTCAAGATACTCAACAAGTAATATTCATGAATTGACATGCGAAACGCCAAAAATTATGCTATTAGTTGTAGAAAAAACATGCTAGCCTATTATAAACTGAAAGTAGGAAATCAAGCATCATATTCTCTTCTTACTAGGCTATTATGCAGCAATCTACTCCACATGTCACATATATCATTGTCACTTAAGACACCCAGAATATCAAGAGGTTTCGAATCCAGAATCATAGACATGAGATTCAGGCATATGAAGCTCTAAACTAAGTTTATTACAAGTCCATCATTCATTCTATACAATCTAGTGTACGAACATTGTCATCTCTACTAATCACAATATCATAGGCTTATAGAACATATACTATACTTACCCATACCATTTCTACAATAATATGAAAAGACAATGTCTTACCTTAAAAGTTGAGCAACACACTAAAAGAGCACAAGTCTCTGAAATCTCAAAACATTTTTTGACTCTCAAATACCTTTAAAGAAAAGATTAATTAAACTTGGTGAAAAAATTTCTAAAATTGTGCAAGGAAGATTTAATAAAATCAAAGACCTAGGAAAGAAAATTAGAGAAAATCCGCCTTCTAAATAGGGAAAAATAGAGAGCACTAGGGATGAAATTGAACCCTCACTCTTTTCCCTAATCTAACTCTATCCTACTTAAAATCAAAAGAAGAAGGAGCTAGGCATAGTATTAGAAGAGGAAGAGACGATCAAAAGGCAACCACCAGGAGTGGGAAATGGCAAAGTAACTGTGAAAGGAAAATAGGGCAATTTGGAGTTTAGGGAATAAGAGAGAAAAAAAAAAAATATTTTGAGTCCAAATTACTGAGGGTGCTACTAAAAGGAGAAAGGTGAGGGAGTGTATAAATCGAGACTCCGAAACCCCAGTCTAAATTAAACATTTGAAGGGTAAGTTTTTGAAGTTTCAAAGCTAACATTTTCTACCATGAGCTAGTTTTGTGAAACTGTAAGGTTCTAGATAATGCGCCTTAGAAACTTCGAACATGAAAAGGGTATGATGGCAACAATGGATGAGAATCAAAGCTCAGAAAATCTACTAAGGTTGTAGTTATAGATAATTCATTCAGGAATCTCTTCGATGAGAGAGAAAATAGGGAAGAAGAAGACTATTGAGCTGAGGGCATGAAAGTGACATCTCATGAATTCATTGAACATAAGTGAAATAGTTTAATCAAGCTCAGAAGTTTCATAAAAATTGGAAATAAATTATTCAAAACATAGTTATAATGCTGGAAAAGCTTTTGGGAAAGATTTAAAGGAAAATTCAAGTTCAAAAAACAACTACGTCATTCAAACTAGTTAATTGGTACCCAAACTAGTTGGTCAATTTGTTGGAGTTATAAATCAAATTTAATGAACAAACTAGTAGATCGGTGCCTCAAACCAGTCGGCTAATTTCTTAATAAAACCAAATATTTTCCTAATCTATATCAAGCTTATCTATGAAACATAGCAATCTTAAACACGCTTCTAAAATAAGATTAAATGCACTTATATTACCATTTAAACACCTAGATTACCACACATTAAGGACTCTAAAAATGGGGGTATTATAGATCATATTATGTGACTTTGATAATAATACTTTCACTAACTTTCATGATATTACTTTATGTCATTCTTGCAGTTATGTAACATATTTGCAGGAAGAACATTGATTCATTTAACAATTTAAGATACTTAATATTTTCATATGTTACAAGCTATTATAAAGGAAGTTATTGCGCATGAAAGTCGAGTAAAAAAGATCTAGTCAGCATTTCAAGTCAACACCACTATTTTGATTAGCATTCTTGTTAGTTGTTTTCATGTACTTCTTAGCTTACCTTATTTGTAATATTCTAGGTTGAATCATGTATTATATAGGATATATATACATTTTAATACTAGTTAGCCTTTTGTGTGAAATATGGCTAAATTAGTGTACTAGTTATCAATGTTCTATACCTATATATATACATTTGTCAACACAATATGACATGGATGGATGATTGATATATTGAAATCTAGCACAAGTAATTCACATTGTTAATTCTTTCTTTGTGATTGAATAATCATTTCCAAGAGTACCTAAAGTAATCTTATGATACTAATGAAGTTATTGCACCTAGTTCTTTTATGATACTAATGAATGAAATTCTATGTCCTTTCGTAGGGGAATTCATTGTAGTTTATTTAGTTGATATACTAGTATATAGCAAAAGTGAACATGATCATCTTCTAAATTAGAAGAAACTATTTGATAAACTAAGGGAAACTAAACTATATAGAAAATTAAAAAAGTGTTAATTTATGTTTTTGAGTATAGTTTATCTTAGTTGTATTATTAGTGCTGAGGGTATTAAAGTTGATCTTGTAAAAAATCAAGCTATTGAAGAGTGGCCTATTCCTAAATACATACATCAAGTAAGAAATGTTTATGGGTTAGCTAGTTTCTATAAAAGATTTATTAAATATATTTCTACTATAATTGCACCTATTACTCAGCTCATGAAAAAGGGACAATTTATTTGGGGAAATGAAGCCTTTAAAGATTTTAATACTCTTAAGGATAAATTATTCAACGCTCTTATATTATCTATTCCTACTCTTTGAGGTGATTTGTGATGCGAGTGGGTAAGTATTAGTGGAATTCTTTCTCAAGAAAGAGAGGCATTATAATATGGAATTCTTTGCAATCATATAATGTTTAGAGACATTGAGTCATTATTTGAGGCCTAAACCCTTTGTATCACATTCTAATTATAAAAGTTTGAGATTTTTACATGGTCAAAAGAAAATAAGTCTAAGAAATGAAAAGTGGGTAAACTTCTTACAATTCTTCGTGTTCTCTATCAAACACTTGGATGGGAAAGAAAATATAGTGGTTAATGCTCTTTTTAGAAGAGTTATCATACTTGTCATATTAGAGACTAAATTGGTAGGATTTGAAATGTTAAGAGAAATGTATCCTAATGATGAAGATTTTCATGAAGAATATCAAGCATGTAAGGAAAATGGAAACCATAGTAATTATACAATACAAGATGGATTTTTATTTAAACTTAATAGACTATGTGTACAAAGATCAAGTATAAGGGATTTAATTATCAAAGAAGTATATGAAGGAGCTATTGCAAACCATTTTAGTACTTAGAAAACTTAAGAAATATTACAAGAAAATTTATGTTGGCCACACTTGATAAAAGGTATATAAATTATAATAAACCAATGTGTTGCTAGTAAAAGAAGTAGAAAAAAAAATTTACAAAGTTTTATATACACCATTACCTTTACCTACTCAACCATAGGAAGGAGTTATTAATGACTTTATCTTAGGGTTTCCTAGACACAAAGAGGTAATGATTCTATTATGGGCGTGGAAGATAGATTTTCTAAAATGGCTCATTTTATTCGACACAATATGATTGATGATGCTACACATGTTGATTTATATTTCAAGGAAATTGTGAGACTACTTGGCATACCAAAAAGTATTATTCAAACAATGATGTCAAGTTTCTTAGTTATTTTTGAAAAATATTGTGGCACATGTTAGGCATGAAGTTATTATTTAGTACATATCATCATCCACAAACTAATGGATAAACTAAAGTTACTAACTGTACTCGTGGAACATTGTGATGAGGATTGGTAAGTAGGATTGGTAAGTAAAACTACTAGATATTAGGATATTAAGTTAGCTCATGCAGATTTTTCTTATAATCGAAGTGTTTTAAGTACTACACATTCAAGTCCATTTTAAATTGTGTATGGAGTGAATCCTTATATACCAGTTGATATGGTACCCTTAAATAAAGGTGAACTTAAAAATTACGATGCCAAGGAATGAGTGAAGTTCTTCCAAAATCTTTATCAAAAAAATTAAGGGTAACATAAAAGCAGATAATGAAAATATCAAAAATAAACTAATAAAAATCATGGCCAATAGGTATTATCTCCTGGTGATCTAGTGTGGTTACTTTTATGTAAAAAAAAATTATTTCCAAACCTTAGGAACCATAAAATAATGTCAAGAGCAAATGGACCATTTGAAATTGTTATAAAATCTAGAGAAAATGCTTACAAACTTGAACTATCTTAATCATAAGGAGGTGTTTTAAGAACATTTAATGTGGGTGATCTATCTCCTTATTCATTTCAATTTCAGCACAAATTCTTTGCAATTAACGGAGAATAAAGAAGGGTCATCCATAGATCATTCTCAAGATGATGATGATTTAGCATAATTGATTATGGAACCTATCACATTATGTGTCTTTGCTAATAATACTTTGACAAACCTTAATGATATTACTTTAAGTCATTCTTGCAGGTAGGTAACATATTTGTAGGAAGAAGATCAATCCATTTCAGAAGTCAAGATACTTAATATTTTCACATGTTACAAGCTATTACAAAAGAAAACTATTATGCAATAAAAACAAATAAATATGACCTAGTTAACCTTTTAAGTCAACATCATTGTTTTGTTTAGGATTCTAGTTAGTTTTTTTTTCATGTACTACTGAGCTTACTTTGTTTATAATAGTATTTTTTTAATCTTGTATTATATATGATATAAATAAATGTAATACTAGTTTATGTGCTAGTTAGCCATTTGTGTCTCATGTGGCTAAATTAGTGTGCTAGGTAGCAATGTGTTATACCTATATATACACACGTGTCAACACATTGTAACATGGATGGATGCTTGATATATTGAAATCTAATACAAGAAATTCACTTGGTTAATTCTCTCTTTTTGATTGAATAATCCTTTATTAAACTACTTGGAGTAATCTTAGATACGAAGCATTCAAATTTGAGTTATTTAAGTTCTTGTTGAGTTATTTGAATTCTTGATGAATTCCTTTTTAAATCCTTGCTTGAATGTCGCAAATTCTTCTTCCTAAATAGGCAACAAAAAGATCCACTTTCATCTACATTCACACCAATGTTCATCAATCCTTGAATAACCGTGTCTCAAGTACTATTTACCTTGATCAAAACCTACTTATAAGCTAGACACCAATGCATGTACGTACAAGTTTTTCTTATTGATCTCTTACTTCATTAATCTCTTTGATTGTGTATTCTCTCAAATAAAATCCATCAAGATAGAACTGCAAATCACACTTATTTAATTATCTGATTAGTAAACAAATTATCTAATGTTATTATTTATTATTCAAAAGTAACTAAATATGATTCATACATTTTCTAGATCGATATGTAAAGAGTTTCTTGACATGATATCATACATGAATCTACACACTTAGTATCCAATATCAATTTTATTTTTCTAACTATGAACCTATCAACATACATAAATTATTTAAATTGCAAGCTTAGAATATATATTTGTAACTAAACATGGTAATAAAAATTGAGACAAAATAAATTATTAAGAAATTCTAACCTTGATAAGATCATATTGAAAGTCACTTCTTAGAGCTCTTCCATCCTTCACAATAACTAAAATTCCTAGTTCCCTAATAGAAATGATAAAAAACCTAAATATAAAAAAAAATGGAATGCATTGACATAAGAAGATAAATATAAAAAAATATACTAACATTTTGATCAAATGCTTCCCCTCAAGTCATGCTTGATCAAAAGGGATTGAATGATTGACCAAGGAATCGACCATAAATACTTTGCTCTTACAAAGATGAATAACATACAAAATCAAATGTTGATCCAAAAGGTGTGGTATAAATAGTAGTTATCCTGGCAATAATTATATGATCTATTGTGCTATATATTTTATTTTTCCCCCTTCCTACTTAACATGCATATCATTTAACCAAAAATAGACATAAAAATCTATAATAAATAGTGGAAAACCTATATGTCTAAGCCATAACACCTAATGCCAAATGTATATAAATAATAATGCATATAAATTAATTACAATACTAACTCATACTAGTGTCACCACAAAATACAAAACATTAATGTATTAAGATGATATTAAATAATACTTACTTAATATGCATTGACATCATGGTAGATGAAATCAACTCTTGGTAACCACTCTGCTAATTTTATCTTTTTTAATGGGAAAAATATTGGATGTTGTTTGATCAACTAAATTAACAAGCATGTCAATAAAAAATATGATCCATGCTAAAGAAATGTTGGGTATAGAAGATTAACATATCCAAACTTGGTATGTTTGGAATTTGTCATTGGTTAGAAGTTTCAGATATTTGTTCTCGAGGTGTCATCTCTAAAGAACTTGTTAAAGAATTAATGCTTTTTCCTTTCCCTATGATGTTTTTCTCTATGCTATTTTGACCATCTTCTTTTTAATAATATTGTTAAAAAAATTATAGTGATCATAATATTAACTAACGTGAGAAATTTAATGAAAAAATGGATATTCATAGTGATAGTGAGTGTAACTACCTTGGCATTAGAAGCTTTCCAAGACTTTTATTTCTTAAATCATAGTAATAGAAAAACTATAATAATGATATAAAGCCCTAATTAGTTTAATGTAATAAATTAATAAGTTACTAACAATAACTAAGATTTTTATTACCTTTTTATTTGCCAAACATATTTGGTTTGTGGCTCAAGGCACGAAGCTTCCTTTAGCTTGTTTCATAATCACACACTCATCTCCTTCTTTATATAAGGGTAGCTGTGCATTAGGAATTATTGGAGTGTCGATACATCAATGCTTTAGATTAGCTACTAAAGGATTCCCATGAACCATCAATATGGTAGTACCATAAGGTATTTCCACCCTACCCTTCACTAAGAGAATTAAGGGGTCCTTGACTAACAAGTCACACTTATGTAGACCCTAAACAAATATTTTATGTTACATATTTGTTACATATAATTACAAATGTGAACTATAGCTTATGATTCTTACCATTGTAAGAGAAGATAAATATGGATCTTGTTCACAATTATGACTCACGCTATCTATATTAGGCATGTTAAATGGATTTTGTGACACTTGGTCATCTGGATTATACCATTGAGATTTCATTACTAACAATTCCTGTCGTATGTTGAGCATTTCCTTTGTCACTTGGTTTAATTGTTTAGTTAGGTATGCCACCTGGTCACTATCTTTAGAGACCAATGTGTTTAACCACATACACTCTTCTTTGTAGCCCCTAATCCAAGAGCCATTTGCCTTTCGGGGTGTTATTGTGTTCCTATCACTTGTGAAATGACATTGTATTCAACAATGTCTTCTATTGATTTTGATTAGTCAAGAGCATATTGATATACACACAATTAGAGAATAAATAAATTTTGAATGTTGAAATAGACATATGTTGTTTCATAGTGAGAAATAACTAGCTAGGGTAAAGGAAAATGCTCTAAAATTACAATTTTTTTCTGCCACTTAATTCACTTCCTTATTGATATAATTTCCAGTTGCACTTACTCTTGCCTTCTTCCATAGAAAGTATAGAAGAATATTTGAGGTTCTTATATCTTTTCCTTGTAGTATCAACTACAAAGTTAAACATAAGATCTAATGGTTAGAGCTATTATAACATTTTTCTTATACATTTAATTGATAAAAAGTGAAAAACTCATACTAACTCTTCCTCAAAGCCTGCATATCCTTTTTGGGACATATTGTGAGAATAATTATTCTTTTTTGATTGCTTTAAGTTTTTAGAACTTAATGCCTATATTAGAAGCCAAAAATTCATAATATTTTAGCCAATATCTATTAAGCACATATTATTAATATATATAAGTGACACATACCTTAAACTCATCCATGTTTCAAGGTAATAAAAATATGTCCCAATATTTTTGAGTTATCAATTTAAAACATTTTAGGGGGTTTGTTTGTATTCTATCGTTGAATTTGTATATTTTTTTCCTAGTCAAGTGTGACCTAAAAATTTAAAACATCCATCAAATGATGTTTTTGGTTCCTTCATCAACTTCCTTCTAGCTACTAATATTGATGGGAACATCCAAATGAGTGGCATCACTTTTTTAGGTCATGAACTCCCCATGTAGCTTGCCCATGGTTAGACCTCTAACATTGAATTACATCTCCACCACTTTTCCTCAATTTCTCATATCTATCACTTTCTTTATTATAGCCAGTCCCCTCATTTCCTCTTCATCATTGATATCCATTTCTCAAACCTTCCTTTTTTTTCTTTACTAAAAATTAAAAGAAATAAAATAAAATATGTATAAATAATATATAATTAGTAAAAATTCTTACTAAATAAATCAATAATCACAAAATATAATTACCATTATTATTTTCCTTTCTCCTTTTTTTCTTCCTTCTTTCAAAACAACTTCATGATCTAATATGCATACAACTTCACAATGATCATCTCTCACTTAGATTTCATCCTCAACAATGTCATCATTATTATCCATGAATGGTTGAGTTGCTTGCATAATTGTGATATCCTCACTTTCCTAATTGGCATCATTTTCATCACCACACTCATTTTTTTTCTAAGTAGATAGAACAAAAAAAAATCTTTTTTTAGTTGAATTAGTCATAAAGAAACCTTATGTTGCTTGTAATGACAATATGAAAGGGTCATGTTTGTTCTTGACCTAGTTGAGATATACTAATGTGAACCTATTATCATATTTAATGCCATGATTATCATCAACCCACCTACACCCAAAATTTTGTATTATGAACCCAATGTAATCAATTTCTCATATATTTTAACTAATACCATAATAATTTATATATGCATTAGTCAGATTATTATCCTTCGCACTATCAATATGCATTACCTCAGCCACTAAATTCACCCCCACTGTTTTACAATATACACTCCTCATCCTATTATTTTAATATACAAGTTGTAATCATTGATGACATAACTATTATATGAGAATACTTTTGGACATGGATTTTGAGATAACTGCATCAATGTGTAAGAAATTAAAGTTGTAGAATGCTTAATGAGGGGAATAACATGATATATGAGCTAATTTGTGAGTGAATGATTGTAATCCCCCAAAATTTTAGAAAACCTATAACTTAATAAATACCTTTTATTTGAAATAAATTAGCTTTTAAAATTATTTAGTTTAATTATTCCATGGATTTTGGAGTATATAAATTTGGATAGGAGTATTTAATAAATTAAAAATAAATATTTTGTTATTTTATCATATATTTTTATTTAAATAATTTCCCAAACTAATATTTTACTAAAATTACCCTTTTTGAACTAATATATTAAATTATATTGAATTAAATTATTAAATTAATTGACTGATCAAAAATATTATATTTTATTATTTTCTAAATTAAATTAAATTATTTTTTCTAATTTCCATTTTTCCTCTTTTTTCTTTTTCTTTTCCTTCTCCTTCTCTCCTTTTTCTTCTTTCCTTTCCTTTTCCTTTTTTTCTTAGATTTGGGTCGCCAGGCCACCCTATCCCTCTCCCTCGCCTAGGCCACATGCTCGTTCGCCCCCACACACCAATGGACCAGCCCTCTCCTTTCCTTCCTTCCCTTCTCCCCTAGACTAGGCTGACTGACGTTCCTTTTTTCCCCTACACCGGCCTGCTCCCTTATTTTTTTCTTCTTCTTTCTTCTGCCTTGACCCAGCAACGCCCAATCCAATGCCTTCCCCGACCTATCTTCATCGACCAATGTTGCCACCGTCTACTGCAACCACTGCCACCACCTGCCTTCTTCTCTCTCTCTCTCTCTCTCTCTATCCCCTACCTTTTTTTTCATCGTTTCGAAAATTGGATAGCCATGCACCCCATCCCGCATGGATCCTCTTTCCTCCCCTTTGTCACCTTGTCCCAGCCACCCTACGACATCCTGCCACCCTAAACACTACCACCGACCGACCACCTATCTCTCGTACCCTCCCTCTTATTTTTCTTCTCCTCTTCAGCCCTTTTTCTGCCCCATATTCTCGACCCCTTACCCCCCAACCTCCTCTCCTCTCTCATTTTCTTCCTCTCCCATTTCCACCCCTATTTTTGCATTGCCACCACCCTCCGTAGCTCAAGCCACCTCACTAACCCCCTGTACCGCTCCCTACAACCTTCCACCTCAGCCTTGCACCACTTCAATATCCCTCTCAAGCCATCATGTAGCCCTTCTTCACCCCACCTATTTTCTCTCCATTTTCCCCCCTTTCTCAGTAGTCCTCCTGTAACACCACCGATCACTGCCTTCCGGCCGCCTCTTCCGCCATCCAACCCACCGCTCGACTCCCTACAACCTCCTCAATGATCCCCGTACATTTTTTGGCAGGAAAAAGTCCCCGAACCCCTTCATTTTTCCATCCTTCTTAGCCCTTCCACCTCAGTAGCCAACTTCGCCACCTCGCCGCCGCCACATCTGCCGCCCTTGGCAGCCAACAACCCATCCCCAGCATCTACCTACACCCCCTCTTCACTCCTGCATCCTCCCCTTACCTCCAAACCTCCCCATCTATCTTATTTCCTAGCCCCAAACCACTAACCCAAAAATAACAAATTTTGCCTCCTTTAACCCCCTCTTCGAAACTTCCTCCTTTTTATTTTGCATGCGTTGCGGTATGATTTAGTAATTTAGTACCAAATTTTTAAGGTATAATAGCATTTTAAGTTAAGTGTTTCATTAACTAAATTTTATAAAGTTTTATGCTTGGATTCTTGTTTCTAACATCATTAGTTATGATACTCTTTTTAGGTGTTGATTTTGCTATTTAAAGCTCAAATCTTTAACTGGGATACTAGTAAGATTCGATTTTTGTAGGATAAGGTAATCATAAAACCCCACTTAAATGCATGGATAAACGTATGTTAGCACATTAGGATTTTTAATATGTTATTATGCTTGGTATTTGTGGCTTAATATAATATATATATTTGATTGTATTAGTTGATAACCAGGGAAAGTATGCTAGTTCATATTCCATGTGTGGAAATTTTGCTTAAGGGAAGAGTTTGATTATTAATAAAAGTGTTAAGTACTTATCCATGTTATTTTATGTTATTGTGACCATTTATGCATGAATAATATTATTATGAGCCCTAGGGGCATTTTAGGAATATTCCTTGTGCTAGATTATGGCCTAATATGTGTGGGTGCAAATAAGTATTATGTTAAAATTTAATAGTTGGTGGAGTTGGATATTGTTAATGGAGTATTAATATTATTATTCCATGTTGTAATGTTCGTTTAATCAAAGAGGTGTAATAAAGGGGTTAAAGTGGTAATTTTGAAGGCAAAAGGGTATTATGGTAATTTTATAAGTAAATGGGTATTGTGGTAATTTTATAAATAAAAGGATATTATGGTAATTTGGAAGTAAGGGGTAGAAGGGTAATTTTGTAAATTAATATGATATTTACGGCACACTTGGGAGTAAGAGATAACTTGGTAATAATGATAACAAGAAAGGATAAATTGGTAATTAAATTATGATTGTAAAAGGGTAATTGGATAATTATAATAATCGAGAAGGGTAATTTTGTAAATTAACCAATAAAAGGGCATTATGGTAATTTTAATAATAGAGAAGGGCAATATAGTAATTATAAGAATGCAGAAGGGTAAATTAACAATTATAATATGGACAAGAGTAAATTAATAATTATAAATATAGAGAAGGGTCAATTGGTAATTATAATTATGAAGAAGGGTAAATTAATAATTTTAATTATAAGGGTAATTAGGGATTTATAATAATTGAAAAGGGTAAAATGGCAATTATACTAATTGAGAGGGGTAAGATGGTAATTATGATAAAGCAGAAGGGCAATTTGGTAATTTATCCAACTAAAGGGGCAATCTGGTAATTTAACCGACTAAAGGGTAAATTGGTAATTATTTAACCATCTAAAGGGGCAAATTGGTAATCATGATATTGAAGGAGGGTAATTTAGTAATTATAACAAAAGACAAGGGCAATTTGGTAATCTAACCAACCAAAAAGGAAAATATGTTAAGGTTAACAATTATGAAGGGTGAATGGTGATCTAAAAAGCGTAGGAGATAACTTAGTAACATAAACCGAGTGAGGGGTAATTTGATAAATTTACAACCTTAAGGGTAATACAGTAATTTGTCAAGTAAGGAAGGGATAACAATTATATAAGTAAGGGGTAAGTGAGTAATTTTTACTTAGCATGTCGTTGTGATTATGGAATTTATAATATGACTCAAATAACACTGATTACCAAGGTAAGAGTATTTGATAATTAGTAAGTATTAAGAGAACAAATCCTAATTCGGAATTATATGAGATTATGATGGCCTTAATGAGTTCTTTATGTTACCTTGGATAACCGCCTGAATAAGAAATGACTAATGACATTACATTGATTGAAAGTGAATAAGTATCTGATTATTGTGCTTTTCGTGGTCACTTTAATTAAGACACTAATACTTAATGTGAAAGACCTCGAGATCGGGAATGGTGGCTCATTAGGGGTCGCTACCCTAAAGACGTGGTTTAGCCCACGATTATTTTGGTATTTGCTGGTGTGCCTTTATGCCCCAGGGAGGCCCTATATTTTACTCTATCTAGCTCTACAAACCCAGTTAGGGGGTATGCATAATTATGGATTAGGTATCCTTGTCGGTAGGGTACCGAGTAGCTTTATGCACCAGTACGACCAGGGTACCTCTGCGTCCCTAGGTTCATGGTTGAAAGGTACTGAGTAGCTTGTATGCACCCGTACAACTAGTGTACCTTTGTGTCTCGGGTTCTTGGTCTCCCGTCCGAGGCAAATAAATGGGATTTGTTGTGCTGATTAAAGAAAGGAAAAATACTAATAATGAAAATGAAAGATTAATGAGCTGGGCCCAGTTGACTTATGATATTGAGTACCGATCCACCGATTATAATAGTGGCCTAGGAGTGTGTTGCCCTGGCAAGTGATTATGAGTACCGATCCATCGGATATAATAGTGGTCCATAAGCGTGTTGCCCTAGCAATTGATTATGAGTACTGATCCATCGGACATAATAGTGCCCAGGAGCGTGTTCCCCTGAATGATGTTGATATATATTCCAATCCACCAGCAATAATAGTGGGGGTCCCAAGCTAAATAAAACTAGTTATGTATGTGAATAAAGTTATTGAAAAATACTAATCACTTATAGTGGAACACCATATGAGTCGAGGCCAGACCAATCCACCGACGAATAATAGTGGCGAGGAGCGTTTTGCCCTGGAGACCGATCCACCAGCTTATAATAGTGGTTAGGTGCGTTCTGCCCTATAAGTGACCGATCCACCAGTTATAATAGTGGGGTTTCCGCACTCATATAGATATAAAATATGAGAGTTGATTGAATAATGATGGACTAATGGCTTAAGGCTCGAATGTATTGATTTTGCACTATGACATGGCTTAAGGCCAAATGGATGCAACCAATACCCAAGAATAAGTCCTCACATTTTAACCTCTCAAGTTAAATGAACGGTTAGATATGCCATAATATCAAAAAATGAAGGTGGAAAGTACATCTCAAGCTGGTACAAAGTAACTAAAACTCCTCTTTGCAAAGAGTCCAAACTATTAGGGTGTATCTCTTTGGAGCAAAGTGACTTGAATAAAAAACCCAAACTAGTAATAGAAATTCGAATATGCTTCGGTAAAATTCTATGTATAGTTATCGGTAACAACTACTTTATCAAAATATGGCAATCACGGGGCTTCATACCAATTATTTTCAACTCCTTCATTGACACAAGGTTTTGGATATTTGCATAATACTATTCTAGAACATTGAAACTGCCCAAGAATTCACAAATTTTAAGCTTCTCTTTTCTAGAGAGAGTATAACAAGCCAGTGGTGAATGCTTTCTTCTTCCATTGGTTTTTAGTGACAATTCCTGCCTAATTCTCATTTCATTCATATCCATTTGAGTATTGATGTCTTATTTAGTCTCTCATGGAATATTAAGTAATGTGCTAACAAGATGATCACATATATTTCTTGATATGCATCACGTTAATGGCATGTCTTACATACAATCAATCCCAATAAGGCACATTGATGAGCATGGACATCTTCTTCCACCTAACTAATGGAATTGCATCCTGGTTCTTCTTCCCAAGCTTGATTTTCTATTATTTCATATTCAAATACACTTGTCAACCTGCCAATGGAATTGGTGTTTCCCCTTCTTCCTGCAAGCCATTGAAACCATTCCTTTGCTTACGATAATGTTAATTATTCGGTAAAAATCAATGATATCTAAGGAAAATAGTCTTTCATCCATTCTTAGCTGACCAAATGAGGTGTTTTGCTCACATATTGGATATGCATAATGGCCTTACACACTATAACCAGATACGTTCCCATATTCCAAAAAATTATTTATAGTACAAAATAATATTTCTCTCAAAGTGAAATGTTCTTGATGATATGCATCAAATACCTCAACTATAGTATTCCACGACAATTTTAAATCATCCATAAAAGGTGCTAAATAAATATCAATATAATTTTTTTAGTTCTTTTAACCTCAAAATAAGTAAAGGCAACATCATATATTTGCCTTTCATGTATAGACATAGTGGTAGATTATATATCACCAAAATCACCAGACATATGCTATAGGTACATTGATTGTGGAGATTAATTCATCACTAAAAAATGCTTGACATATATGTATTGATTCATCACCATATATGGGGAATATATTATTAATTGTCATCCATTTTGGAGAGTCAATTGGATGTCTAAGAAGCTCATCATTTTTCTTCTCATCAACATGTAATATCAACTTCTTAGCATCTTTTTCATCATCAAATATCCACCTAAATCTTGGTATTACAGAAAAATACCACAACACCTTGGTTGAAACCTTGTTCTTCCTTAATTCCTTACATTCAAGCTTGGGACACCTATTTAAAGATGCATACTCATTGTGAAATATTATACAATCATTAGGGTATACATGTATCTTCTTATAACTCATGCCCATAGATGAAAAAATATTTTTAGCTTCATAGGTGCGATCATGAAAAAAGTTGTCATCAGGATGCATATCATTCAAAAGTACAAATAATTTCACAAAACTCTTATCACTCCATCCATTGCATGCTTTCAAATTATACAATCTTAGAAAAATGAATAATCTAGTAAATGTTTTACAACCAGCATATAAAGGCTTTTCTAAATCTTTAACCATTGTCTCAAAAATTTTAGGACAATCTTGAATACTTTTCTCAACTTTCTTAGTCCTCTTTTGTAACAAATATCCCTAATAATTCTCAAATCATTGGTTATTTTCCCTTTTATCTTCCTAGTTATTATATACACACACTATCTCACCATTCCATATCTAATGAGTATAACTTCTCTATATTCCATAAAGAAATAAATAATCTCTCAGTTCATCAACAATGATATGTTCAGCATAAGCACAATCTAATAGGGATAGATTATTCTACTCGAGTCTTTGGCATGTTCTACTATAAACTTAATGAAAACCTTCACCCATTCTTCATATTCCCTAGAGAAATGATTTGCAGAAACCCATTCCCTTGACATAATTTCCAATCTATATGTCTTCCTTAGAAATATTAATATAGTAAGGAAAAAATAATCAATTTTGGAATATCACAAATATTGAAGCTAGCTTTGTGTTACAACTTATATCAACAATAAAATAAAAGCAAACTTTCTTTGGGTGTAGAGTTTAGGGTTTATTGACCATAGTTTAGGGTTTACGGTTTCAGGTTATCATAACATCATGGTATAACTATCCAATCTAGGAAATAATAAATATTACAAATTAATTACAAGCTACATAAAGAATAAATGGAAGCTCAGAAAGAATAACGGACACAAAGGAATAAATGGTATCTAAACATATATAATTAATATAAATATATATATATATATATATATATATATATATATATAAGATTGTTACAATGATTCAAAATTACATACACGCCTATAAAACAAATAGGGAGTAAAACATGGCACAAAAACTATCAAGAAATCCCATGTAAAAGTACTAATACATACAAAAAATAGATTGCCCAAGCCGAAGCATGTTATTAACATCATGCAACTTCTAAAATCTCCTATGGTACTCGTGACCATCCTAAATCCTCAAAATATCATCTATCAATCTCTAATTCCACTCTTCTCAAAGAATCATATGCTCCTTCACTTTATTATGAGATGGTTCATCCATCCTGCTAGGGTATAAACTCACCAATAACCCGTAACTATCTAGTGGTAATGTCTTGTAAAGTTGTCACCATCAAAAAACTTGGATGTGGATCATCCATGAGAAATAATTCCATATACCTACTCATAGCCCCTATCCAAAGCTTAATTTGAGGCAAGGTCAATAATAAATAGTATGACCTAATGTAACACCCCCAAAATTGACTACTAAAAAAGTTCGTTTTATTAAAAGAAATTGCGGAAGAAAAATATTAAATGGTGAGTTTCGGGAATATTACCGCCACACTTAGTACCAGACCGGTTCACTCATACCGTTCCAGTAACAAGTGCTAAGGCAAAAGAACAAAATATCAATTGCTAGAATTTCAAACCATTATTAAATCAGAGTAGTGCAAGTAAACATTTTATAAGAATAGATTCCACCAATGGTGGTTACAAGAATAAAATTACATTTAAACCATACATTAGAAGAGGAAGAATGGAATCTTAAAGGCTGGATAATGCTTACGCTCTTTCCCATTGCCCACTTGAATAGCACCTGAGAAGACCTACAAGGGACACTGTCCATTGAATAGGCAAGGGCCCCATAAAGGGAACCCTTCAGTACTATGATACTGAGTAACCCTTTAAAATCACACTTAAAATCAGGCTCGCAATGTCTCACATGATACAAATCTATACACATATATAACAAGATGTGTACATATAATATTCACATAATTAACAATCACATTAGATATCAATAGGTCGCAATGTATAATCGATACCTTCGTCCTTAAGCCATTAGTCCATCATTATTCAATCAACTCTCATATTTTATATCCATGTGAGTGCGGGAACCCCACTATTATAGCCGGTGGATCGGTCACTTATAGGGCAGAACCCACCTAACACCTATTTTTTGCCGGTGGATCGGTCTCCAAGGCAAAACGCTCCTGGCCACTATTATTTGCCGGTGGACCGGTCTGGCCCCAACTCACATGGTGTTCCACTATAAGTGATTAGTATTTTTCCATAACTTTATTCACATCCATGACTAATTTTATTAAGCTAGGGACCCCCACTATTATTTCCGGTGGATCGGTATATATATCAACATCATCCAGGGTAACACGCTCCTGGACCACTATGATGTGTGGTGGATTGGTACTTATAATCACTTGGCAGGGCAATATGCTCTTGGGCCACTATTATAACCGGTGTATCGGTGATCAATATCATAATTCAGCTGGGTCCAGCTCATGATCTTTTACTTTCATGGTTAGTATTTTTCCTTTCTTTAATTAGCAAAACAATTCCATTTATTTGTCTCGGACGGGAGATCAAGAACCCGAGATAGAAAGGTACACCGGTCGTACCGGTGCATACAAGCTACTTAGTACCCTTCAACCACGAACCTGGGGACGTAAAGGAGCCTGGTCGTATTGGTACGTAAAGCTACTCAGTACACTACCGACAAGGAAACCTAATCCATAAGTATGCATACCCCCTAACTAGGTTCG
The DNA here is from genome assembly GCA_030549775.1 of Tamarix chinensis. Classification (NCBI taxonomy): domain Eukaryota; kingdom Viridiplantae; phylum Streptophyta; class Magnoliopsida; order Caryophyllales; family Tamaricaceae; genus Tamarix; species Tamarix chinensis. Next base: position 86,633,920 of record CM060176.1, read on the forward strand.
TAGAGCTAGATAGAGTAAGATATAGGGCCTGGATGGGGCACAAGGCATACCAACAAATACGAGAATAATTGTGAGCTAAACCACGTCTTTAGGGTAGCGACCTCTAAAGAGCCACCATTCCTGATCTCGAGGTATTTCACTTTAAGTATTAGTGTCTGAATTAAGGTGATCACAAAAAGTACAATAATCAGATAGTTACACTTTCAATCGTCTGATATCATTAGTCATTTCTTATTCATACGGATATCCAAGAATATACAGAGAAATCATTGAAGCCATCATAATCTCATCTAATTCTTACTTAGGATTTGTTCTCCTCATACTTACCAATTATCAACTACTCTTACCTGACTAATCAACATCATTTAAATCATATTATGAAATTCCACAATCACAACGACATGTTAGGTTTAAATTACTTATTTACCCCTTACTTATATAATTGCTAAGTCATCCCTTCCTTACTTGACAAATTACCATATTACCCATAAGGTTGCATAATTATCAAATTACCCATTTCTTGGTTTATGTTACTAAGTTATCTCCTATACTCTTTAGATCACCATTCACCCTTCATAATTTTAACCTTAACATATTTCCCTTTTTGGTTGGTTCGATTACCAAATTGCCCTTCTCCTTTGTTATAATTACTAAATTGGCCTTAAGGTGGGTAAATTACCAAATTACCCTCCTTCATTATCATGATTACCATTTTGCCCCTTTAGTAAGTTAAATAATTACCAATTTGCCCTTTAGTTAGTTAAATTACCAAATTGCCCCTTTAGTTGGATAAATTAGCAAATTGCCCTTCTCCTTCATCATAATTACCATCTTACCCCTCTCAATTATAATAATTGCCATTTTACCCTTTTCAATTATTATAAATCTCAAATTACCCTTCTTCATAATTACAATTATTAATTTACCCTTCTTTATAATTATAATTACCAATTTACCCTTCTCCATATTTATAATTATTAATTTACCTTCTCCATTCTTATAATTACTATATTGCCCTTTTCCATTATTAAAATTACCATAATGCCCTTTTGTTGGTTAATTTACCAAATTACCCTTCTCGATTATCATAAGTATCTAATTACCCTTTTATAATCATAGTTTAATTACCAATTTATCCTTCGTCGTTATCATTCTTACCAAGTTACCTCTTACTCCCAAATGTGCCATGAATATCCTTTTAATTTACAAAATTACCCTTCCACCCCTTACTTCAAAATTACCATAATTTCCTTTTATTTACAAAATAACCACAATACCCCTTTACTTATAAAATTACCATATCACCCCTTTTACTTTACAAATTACTATTTTACCCTTTTACTTCTAAAATTAAAATTTTTATATTTCCTTATAAAATTACTATTTTACCCTTCTTTTCCAAAATTACCATAATACCCCTTTATTCATAAAATTTTATTTTCCCCTTTACTTCCAAACTTACCATAATACCCCATAACTTCCAAAATTATCGCAATACCCGTTTTTACTTGTAAAATTACCATATTGCCCTTTTACCTTCAAAATTACTACTTTACGCCCTTTATTACACCACTTTTATTTAAAATCAACATTACCACATGGAATAATAGTATTAATACTCCATTAACAACATCCAACTCTACCAACCATTATATTTTAATATAATACTTATTATCACCCACACATATTAGGCCATAATCTAGCACAAGGAATATTACTAAAATGCCCCTAGGGCTCACAATAATATTATTCATGTATAAATGGTCATAATAACATAAAATAACATGGACAAGTACTTAACACTTTCATTAAAAGTTAAACTCTTCCCTTAAGCAACACTTACACACATAGCACATAAAAAAACACACTTTCCTTTTTATTAAACAATACAAGCAAACATATAAATTATACTAGCAACCATATATCCAACATAATAACATATTAAAAATACTAACTTGTAAACATAAGTTTATCCATGCGTTTAAGTGGGGTTTCATGATTACCTTATTTTCCACAAAAATTGAATCTTACCGGTATCCCGGCTAAAGATTCAAGCTATAAATAGAAAAATCAACACTTAAAAATAATATCACTAATTATTATATTAGAAGTAGGAAAATCAAAGCATAAGACCTTATAAAATTTACTTAATGAAATTATTAACTTAACTATTATTTTACCGTAAAATTTTTAATAAAAATGGCCAATAATTGCAACAACTCATCCTGCTTATGCACCATGAGCTGCGTGCAAAAATAAGAGGAGGAAAGGCTCGAAGAGGGGGTGAGAAGAAGAATAATGGTTATTTTCGGGATGGGGTCTTTAGGCTAGAAAATAAGGTAGATGGGGAAGGATTTAAGGCAAGGAAATGGTGTAGGAGTAAAGAGGAGGTGTAGGTGGATGCTGGGGATGGGTTGTTGGCGGCAAAGGGCGAGGGTGATGGCGGCGACGAGGCGTTGAAGATGGTTGCCGAGGTGGATTGAGGTAGAGGGCCTGAGAAGGAAGGAAAAAATAAGGGAAAAATGAAGGGATGCAGGGGCTGGTTTTGGGAAAATAAGATATGGGGGTGGTAGAGGAGGTTGTAGGGAGAGGATTGGTGGTTTGGGCGGCGACAGAAGTGGCCTGACGGCAGCGAACGGGGCAGTTGTATGTAGCCTGCCGATAAGGGAGAATAATGGGGAGAAAAAGAAGAGGGGGAGAAGAGAGGAAGTGCAGGGGCTCAAGGGGGTGGTGTGATGGTGCAGGACAGTAGCAGGTGGTGGCAGAAGGCGGCGTAGGGGGTTCAGTGTGGCGGTGTAAGCGGTGGAGGGTGGCGGTGGTGCAAAAATAGGAAAATTGGGGGGAGAAGGAAGGAGAGAAGAGGAAGCTCAGGGAAGGGGAGAGACTTGAAAGATGAGGCAGGAGAGAGGCTAGAGAGGTGAAGAAAAAGAAGAGGGAGAAGAGAGGGGGTAGGTGGCTGATAGGGCGGTAGTGTCTAGGGTGGTAGGGTGTCGTAGGGTGGCAAGGAGAGTTGATGAAGATGGGGAAAGGGGAGCCATGTGGGATGGGGTGCATGGCTGCCCAGTTTCCAAAATAATGAAAAAAAGGGCAGGGGAGAGAGAGAGAGAGAGAGAGAGAGAGAGAGAGAGAGAGAAGAAGAAGAAGAAGAAGAAGAAGAAGAAGGCAGGTGGTGGCAGTGGTTGCAACAGATAGTGGCCGGCGTTCTTGAGGTGGCAGCACTGGCCGACGGAGACAGGTCGGGGAAAGCGTTGGATGGGGTATTGCTGGGTCAAGGCATAAGAAAGAAGAAGTAAGAAATAAGGGAGCAGGCCGGTCGGGGAAGGGAAAAAAAAGAGACTGGGTCGGCTGGTCCAAGGGAGAAAGGAAGGAGGAGAGGAGGAGGGCTGGGCCAACTGTGAGTGTGGGGAGGGAAGAATGGGCCATCAGCCTAGGTGCAAGGAGGGGAGGCAGGCCTGGCAGCCCGAGCCAGGAAAAGAAAAAAAAAAGAAAAAGAAAGGAAGGAGGAAAAGGAGAAAAAGAGAAGGAAAAGAAAAAGAAAGGAAAATGCAAAAGTTTAAAATAATTGAATTTATAAAATAATAGGATGTAATATTTTTAATAATAAATTTATTTAATAATTTAATATAATATAATTAAATATATTGGCATAAAAAGGATAATTATAGTAAAATAGTAGTTTGAAATTTTATTTAAGTAAAAATAATATGGTAAAATAACAAAATATTTATTTTTAATTTATTAAATACTCCTATCCAAATTTTATACTCAAAAATCCATAAAATAATTAAACTAAATAATTTTAAAAGCTAATTTATTTCAAATAAAAGTTATTTATTAAATTATAGGTTTTCTAAAATTTTGGGGGATTACACCTAACCATATTCGGCTCCATGTACTCACTACTCTCCATCATGCTCTTTAGTTGCTCATATAACAAGACTATGTGTCTCGTAATATTACCATAAGCCAGAATCCTCAAGTGCTCTAGAGGGTGTGCACACAATCAGAACACCATCTCACTACCTAAAAAAGGGAGAAAGACCAAAGTCTTATTATCTAGGTTATTCATATCACTCAAACTTAACTTAATTTAACAACCTAGGCAATAAAACAAACACCAACAACAAGTAGCCAACATTTATTGCTCTAAAGCATGAGTATATACAAAAAATAAATAATCATACAAAACATACTTTTTTTAGTGCCAAATAAACAAACAAAGCTTAAAAACAAAAACTAAACAAAATCAAAAGTAAAATCAATTATCAAGGAAACGTAAAATGTACATTTTCAAGTAACATTTCTCAATCTACAAAGTACGAGATTATAAACAAATTTTGTTGATATTTTCACCAAAACAAAGAAAAAAAAGGCTACATAATCACAATACTCATAAGACCAAATTATAATAGCTAGAAATTCTCCACCAACAAACAATTTCACCTAAAACTAACATGCAATAATACAAGCACCACATAAATAATAGTAGCTCTAAACCATGAGCATTAACATCAAAAATCATGCACAATACTCAAGGATTTACATACTAAACAATGTCAATTTAAAGAAAAAGACTAAAAATTAATTAAAATCTCAAATTGTATGGAAGTACAAAAATCAAAAATTAAAATTAAAAACTAAAATGGTGAATATATATAAAGCTTACCTAGTGAAATGAAGAAAATAGCCAAAAAAAATGACTAGGAGAAGACCAAAAATAACACCACAACAACCACAACTCATGTCTGTAAAAATAGAGGAAGAGAGATAAGCAAGATAGAGTGAGTGTGATAGAAGACATGCAAGCCTTTTGAAAACTAAAACTAAAACAAAAAGCTATAATAAAAAAAGTATACCGAGATAACTATGGTCGACAGTTGAAAACTATCAAAAAAATGAAGAAGAATAGAGAAGATAGTTCACGAGGCAACCACAAGCAAAAACCAAAGGTGGAGGAGACACAGGGCTAGAGAATGGCCATTAGATATCACCTCTAGCACCTCTTCAAAAATGGTGTTGAAAACTATAGCGAGGAAAAAAACTATCGTACTCAGTAATGGAGGAACAACAGAGAGAGAACAAGTTAGCTAGAAGTGACAGTGACAGTGACAGTGACATTAGCTAATAAATGATTTGTGATTTTGGAAAAGAAAGAGTGGAGCTAGAGAGCAAGGTGAATGGTGCACATATTTTAGATGTTGATTTTCATTAAAATTGTTATCAAAAGGGTTTCATTATAGCAACTTTAGATAATGTTTTTAATTACAACTAGTATCTAAAGTGTTGCTTGCAACCTTAGATAATGGTTTAAATGAAAACTAGAATCTAAAGTGCATCATTGTCACCTAGCTCTGTTCCCACACTCTTGAAAGCTGATATTTTACTTTGTTTTATTAACTAAATTAAAATGTCATTTATTACAAAAATTTCTATCTAAAGACGCATTAATGATGATTTTAAGTGAAACCATTATCTAAAGTTTCACAACTTTTTATAGGATAGATATTTTATACTAATTTGTAACTAAATAATTGTCTAAACTTTGTGCTTTTGTTTTTAAAAACAATTTGTGGTACCTTTAGTGAAGATTTTCATATATTTGTCATCTATGATGGGTCATTAAAACCATATTCTGTAGTATTGATAACCCATTTATGGATAAATAATGATTTTAATAAGATTCATTGGTAATATTCTAGCTAAAAATAATTAAAAATGAACAAATATTAGGTAGGGATATAAATAAAGAAATACACAAGGTAATTTATTTAAATTAGTTTTGAAAGTCTCACATAGATAACTCTCAAATGATTTCTAATAAAGAACACACATAGTAAACTTCACTAGATAACTCTTGTATTCATTCACATATAATAAATAAAGAGAGTTTATTAATTTATTTCTCACATAGCTTTGATAAAATAAGAAAGAAATAACAAAGATAGCATGATTTTATTAAAAATAAAATTTGCACCATGAGAAAATCATGTGAGTTTATATGGGATATTTATATGCTAATATCTACTTTCTCATGTAACATCCTCATCAATAATTGGATGAACTAAATCAAAACCAAAACATAAACTAATCAACCCACATGTTAATCCATAGAAAATAAAAATGATATCCTAATAAAATCTTAATAAGATAAAGCATATCATAAAATGAAACATAAATCCTACATAACTTTTTAATGACTATACAAACTAACTAAGTAACTAATGTCTGAACAAACTTATTCACTATGTAAATAACAACACAATCAATAAATATCAAAACACAATGATGTCTATATCATGATAATCTATACTATCTATTCACATGTAAAAATGTACCAAAAATGATGTGGATCTTCAAAGTGAAAGCGAGAATTCAAAGGTTTGGTAGGAATTATGGTTCGATGGTTAGAAGATTAAGGAGAGGAATGTGAATCTTCAAGAAGATTTAACCAAGTCCTAAAGAAAACTATAAATATTCAAACAAGATTCAATAAGAATGTATCTTTGAATGTTTCTCCAGAAACCCATTCAAAGGTTCTAACTAAGTTTACTCTAAGTAGTCTTAAGAAGAAATTCACTCAAAAAAGAGAAAGATAACCAAGTATAAAACTTGTGATTTTCATTCAATAATTTTGACTCTTCTTCTTCTTCTCATGTTATAAGATTGTCAACATATTTATATATATATGGGTAGCTATACTTTGCTAAGTAGCACATAAAGAGAGCCAATTTAATGCACAAATCGCTAACTAGCACTCTGACCTCTAATAGCAACATATTACTAACCTATATAATACATGATTTAAACAACAAATTATTAGAAACAAATGTAGCTAATTATTACATGGATGCAACTAACAAAAAGTCCTAATTTACATAAGAATGATAACTAAGTCTTCTTTAACTTAAAAGTTTTACTTCCATGTATAATAACTCATTTGGCTTGTAATAACTTGTAATATAAGAAGCAATCTTAGGTGTATTGACTTCTTGAATCTTCTTCTTGTACATATATTACATATCCACCAAAATTACTTAAAATATACTTATTATGGTTAGTCAAACTTATATCATCAAAGATACATATTGTAATAGGCTCCATTATTAATTAAGAATGTTAAATCCTCATTTACATGAGAACCCTTAGATGCATTCTAAGAATCTATAGATGCTCCTGCAATAATATTCCAATAGGTCAGCTGACCTAAGATCCATGTTAAGTGTGAATAACATATTATATAAGTATCTGAAGCTGTAATGCCTATTAAAAATTTCAATTCACCTAATGAGTAGAAAAAGATGTTATAAACCAAAATTCATATATAAGTTAAGGAAATGACCTAAAGTAAAATTATTGCATAAGAAAAAATACCAAAAAGATCAATTTAACAATACCATTGTGCATCTGTATCTATCATTAATTTTATAGTACATCTCTAATATACGAAACAAATCAGATGCGCACTTCTAGCTTATGTGTGTTAAGTTGATTAATAATTGTCTTTGGTATATAGTAACGGCGGGAGAGGAGGTTTTTTTGGGGGTGGGGGTCGTAGGCAGGCATGATTAAGTAACACGTGGTCGATAAATTCGTGCTAAGAACTGAATGATTTCAAATTCCCATGCATAAATAAATAAATAAATAAAACCCACCATCTCGCACCGTGCAAGCCGTAATTAGTGTTTGTCCCATCTTCGTTACATGCGCGCATGAGTCTCCAGCATGTAGCTAGAATGAGTCCCTAGTGCGTAATAGTTTTTATAGGGATCCAGCATGTAGCTAGAATGAGTCCCTAGTGCGTAATAGTATTTACAGGGATCTATGACTAGGAGTGTTGACAAACCAAACCGGCTCGCGAGTTTTTTAGGCTCGGCTCGTTAACGGCTCGGCTCGCTTGTTAAACAAGCTTAAAAATTAGGCTCGAGCTCGGCTCGAATATTAAACAAATCAAGCTTGATATTTATTTTTAGGCTCGTTTAGTAAACGAGCCAAGCCCAAGCTTATCCCGGCTCGACTCGATTCGGTTCGTTAACAGCCCTATCTATGACCCAAAGTTTCGCATCTCTCGTTCCATGAGGCGGTTTTACTTTTGTTTTTTTTAAATGGAGAACCCATGAAAGTCGGCGTAAATTGATATATATATATATATATATATTGGTTTCCGGCAATTGTTTATTTTAATTTTTATAATTGAGGGTAAAATAACAAAACAAACTTCAATCAAAACAGAAAATAACTAAAAAACCAAGGAACCACTTCCTACTGATCTATGCTAATTGCATATATATATGTATATATATATGGCAGTAGTCATTATTGATGGGAAAAACAAGGGATTCCCAAGTATTAACAGTTACCTAACACTAAATAGATGGTCTCCACCATAGAAAGATAACAATCCACAATGATATTAAATCAGCACGTAAATAAGTGCAAATACTCAAGCAAACAAATAAAAGAGAAACACAAAAAATTTTAGGTGGAAAACCATCAAAGTGAAAGAGGTAAAACCCATGTGACCTAGAACAGAAACTTGTTCCACTATAATCAAAGATGATTATGACAATCTCCTTACAATGAGCACCTAAAGGGTACACAAGCCATCAAATTCTTATCATCCAACAAACAACCAAACCAATAAAATGATGAGGTTTTGTCACCAGAAAATAAGGGCTCGGTACAGTGGTATTATCTCACAAAATGTAGCATTAATAGACAAACCTACCGTTGGATTTGAAGAACCAGATGTCCCGAAAGTTCTGTCCAAATTTTAGCTAAATCGAAGCACGTTTGACCTTCGATCTGAGCACTTGATAAAGACTGCGCATGAGAAAAATGCCCAAAACTATACTATGTAAAAACCTTTGCCCTTCCGGTTTCGGTGTTTGATGGCCTTTTGAATTCTCTCAATACTCATTAATAAAGCTGAGAGTAAAAGAATTATCAAGGAAGCCACATAATAAATGAGCCAAGACCCTTTAAGCTACACCCATAAATAAAATAAAAAAAAATATGAGTTTTTCCACATAGGAAGAGACTCATAACCCAACAAAAATTCCCCTCCCGACTATGTGAAAGTGGTCACCATCCCAGCAATTGAACGAAAAGTCTCAAACTTGCCCTTTGGTAATGCCTTTGTCATCATATCTGAGCCATTGTCATCAATGTGATTTTTCTCCAACTTAAGAAACTTCGAATCAAGAACAACTTGAATCCAATGGTATCTCACATCAATGTGATTGGACTTAGCATGGAAGGTTGGGTTCTTTACAAGATGAATTACACTTTGGTTGTCACAATACAAGACATACCTCTTTTGATTGAACCCCAACTCTCGAAAGAAATGCTTCATCCATAACAACTCCTTACAAGCTTCCGTTGTTTCAATGAACTTTAATTCAGTTGTAGATAATGCAACACATTTCTAAAGTCATGATTGCCAAGCAACAACTCCCCTTGCAAAGCTGATCAAATAACCCAAAGTAGACTTTCTTGAATCAATATCACCAGCCATATTAGAATCAGAATACCCAGCTAGCTTAGCTTTCTCATTTCCAAAACACAATTTCATATTAGCAGAACCTCTAAGATATCTCGTGATCCATTTCATAGCATTCCAATGCTCATTGCCAAGAGTAGAGAGAAATCTACTAACTAAACCAATAGCATGAGCTAAATATGGTCTTGTACAAACCATTGCATACATCAAGCTACCTATTGCCGAGGCATAAGGACTACTCACCATAGCGTTTTCCTCTTCGATGGTAGAAGGGCATTAACTTGATCTTAACTTAAAATGCATATGAAGAGGGTTACTTACAAGCTTGGCTTGTCCATGTTGAAACGTTCAAGATCTTTCTGGATGTATGTCTCTTGAGATAACCAAAGTTTTCTTGTGTTCCTATCACGAGTGATTTGTATACCAAGTATTAGCTTAGTTGGCCCAAGCTCTTTCATTGTAAATACTTTGCTCATCTCTTACTTCAACCGAGTGATTCTCACCATATTCTTTCCAACAATGAGCATATCATCAACATATAAAAACAAGATTATAAAATCATCATCAATAAACTTTTTTATGAAGACATAATGATCGGAAGAATTCTTCTTGTAGCCAAGCTCCCCCATGAATGACTCAAACTTTCGGTACCACTGTCGAGGAGCCTACTTAAGGCCATATAAAATCTTCATCAATTTGCACACATAATATTTTTTACCTTTCACCTTGAAACCCTATAGTTGCTCCATGTAAATGTCTTCCTTGAGTTCACCATGAAGGAAGGTTGTCTTGACATCCATTTGTTCAATTTCCAAGTCAAGACTTGCCGCTAGCCCCAAGACCACTCTGATCGAAGACATCTTGACAACTGGTGCAAATATCTCATTGAATTCTATGCCTTTCCATTGATTGCAGCCCTTAACAACCAGTCTAGCCTTCGGTCGCGGCTTCTTAGTAGTCTCATCTATTTTCTACTTGTATATCCATCGATTCTTTAAAGCTTTCTTACCCTTAGGCAACTTGACAAGGTTATATGTGTTATTAGTATGCAAAGAATTCAGTTCCACCTTCATTGCCTCAAGCCATTGTGTATTTCCTACACCAATTGGCCAATCCCTCTCCCTATCCCATGTGTGTCAATGATATTATATGCCTATTGGCATTTGAAAGAAGAATGTGTGTGACCTATGATGTGTGTCTTTGTCCATGCTAATTGATACAAGCCTACAAATCTAGTCCCCACATGAGTAATTGAGCATGAATACATGAGTAGAAAGATAACTTCATTTGGTCGTGTCCCAAGTGTGTGTGTGATGTTTTTCTACCACTTTGGTGAAATATAATGACTATTTGAATTAAGCTTATTTTTTATAATTTAACTTACAACAATAGAATATTATGAATATTGCTATGATCTGCATTGTTACCAATCTTAATTGTAATCTCTTCGATAATTTTACTACTACCTACACTAGTAGTTCATGTAGGATGAATATTATGAATCCCCAACTTATAAGTTATAAGTTATCCTAATTCTTTAATGTGAATTAATTTTGATTAAGCAAATAGTGGATTAGATGAAAATGAAGCAAAGTAGCATTTATGGTCAAGAAACAAATACAAAAAAGTGTATGGGTGGGGCTAAACTAAAGGGTAAAAAGGAATTGATAGAGGATGGTTAGAGAGGGAAAGCTAAGATGACAGAAAGGAGGGGATCTATATGAACAAGTATAGTTAGATTAGGTTAGTATCTCTTTGATAGCTAACATAGTAAATATAGAGAATAAAATAGAATTTATTTGTTGTAACCCTAAATAATTAATAGTAAAAGGGAGAAATTGTGTAGAAGAAGATAATGTAATGTGAAAATGTCTCATTATGATTCCTATTCTGTTGCATCATTTTTTTATGCCAACTTAATCTAACAACCAAGATAATGAAAACTTAGGGGAGGAATTAGCTAAGGGAGACTGCAACTTCTAAGAGTGGAAAGCATAAAAAAACAAGACTTAAATCTTAACTCTAAAATGCACAGCTTTAGTAAGTAGCTATAAGTGCATTGAAGGGAGTCAAGCACTAAAAGTTAAAATGTAGGTCGAGCTCTATTTACATATTCAATTAGGAGGGGTTGTATCAACACTCCTTCCTTTAGCTGACCCTTATCCACAAAGGCATTAAAAAGAATTTAGATTTTAGTATACTTTTATTTTTAATTTTAGGTAGGTTATCATTACTAGTTATTACATAGGTTACATTTGATAATATTTTATTCTTGTGGTTGCTTCAAATTTTTTTTTTCTAGTAGGTCATGGGACATGAATAAGAATATAAATGTGCTTATTTAAAGTTTTTATTGTCTAAGGGCACTCGTGTTGGTTCATTTTAACTTGCTACTTTACGTATGGATGATTTGGATGTAAACATGGAGGATGTTCAAAATCAGAACAATGACGGGCACCTTAGTGATAAAGAAGTAGATAAAGAACTTGATTCTGCTATTTGTACGAAAGAAAACTAAGAAGCACACTTTAGTGGTATAGGATTTCTTTGATAGAATTGAAGTTAAGGGTGTGGTCAAGGTAAAATTCCATCACTATAAGTCTATTGTAACTAGTGCAATTAGTGGTGGAACCTCAAATCTTAAAAAGCATGCAGAGAAGAATTGCCCTAGAAGACATTTGAGGCTTGGACTCAATATAATGGCTCAACAAGTTAGATATAAAAAAAAATAATGATACACCATTTGATCAAAAAATTTCAAGGAGGGAATTAGTAAACATAGTGGTGATGAATGAGTATTCATTGTCAATTATTGACCATATTGGATTTAAGAGATTTGTACAATACCTCAATTCTTCCTTCAATTTGATGTCAAGGAATACTTTGAAGAATGATGTGATGAAGTTGTTTCATAGTGAGAGACACAATCTAAAGGATATGTTGGATCATAATCAAAGTTGAGTTGCAATAACCACTGACATATCACTACAAAATATATGACTTATACCAACAGGGTCTTATCTATTGGTAAAAGCTATTTTTCTGTTGGTAAAAGCTTTTACCAACAGATTTTTTTTTGTGACAAAACTATGGGTAAAAACTCTGTGCTTAAAAGTTTTACCCACAGATATGTATCATCTGTTGGGAATAATTGATAATGCCCACAGATATTTATCTGTTAGTAAAACTTATGCCCACACTTATATCTGTAAGTAAAAGTATTAACCACAAAATAATATCTGTGACTAAATGTATTACCCACAAAATAATATCTGTAACTAAAACTATTATCCACAAAATAATATCTGTGACTAGAAGTATTAGGCAAAAAATTATATCTATGATAAAAAGAATTAACCACACAATCATATCTGTATATAAAAGTATTAAACACAATATTATATCTGTTATTAAAACTTATTGCCAACATATATATATTTACAAAAATATCCGTAACATTTTCATTCTCATTCCTCTCTTGTTAAAGAGAATGGGGAATACAAAAATATTGACTACCGTTCGGCCACATCTAGTACTGTTCCACATAACTAAGATAAAACAGCCATTATATCCGATGCCCTGAGAGCTATGTAGTTTGATGCATCATGGCCCTTAAAATCATTCCTAGCATATTTGGAATACAAGATAGTTAATTCCCTGGCGACATAAACAAAGGTTTTATCTTTCCTTCCTCATCCAGAGGTCCAGGTCCCACAGCAATTATCTGTGTTTCATCCAACAAATCAAAATGGATATGAAAGTTTCAGATGTCAGATCAGCTTAGTATGAAGTAGAATACATAATGATAATGGTAGAAACATTGATACAGCTTTTTTTTGTTAAACTTACAGCTCCAACTGAAGGTTTCTCCTTGGTCGTGTCTGTCAATAACAAACTTCCAACAGTTTTTCCTCAGCCTCAGCAACCTGAATTTTTGCCCCGATATTTTTAGGAGAGTTAACTCTATCCATAATCATGTAAGAACGACATAGGAAACACTTTCTAGAATGGATCACTATAAAAGCTTCCAAGCTACTAATAGCAAAGTGATATGGCATTCACCCCAATGGACTATTAAGGTAGTTGGATTCACAGGGCAGATATAAAACTAAGAATCAAACTAGCATGGTTCCCAAGGATTTAGCCAGAAATTAAGGTGCGATTGACTTTAAGAATAATAAATTCAAATTAGCCTGTAACTACTACAAAGCATGTCAGAGTTTATCTACAAGAAATGATATAGTAGTATTGGTTGACCAACCAATCGATGAAAAAGTGAGGATAGAATGCAAATGGCCATAAAAGACTTAGGATAGATATGACATCGGCAATGCAGGAAACAACAGATAGAAAGGTCAAACAAATTCAGTTTTAGGACATTCCAACAATAAACTATACAAATGATAATTTACATAATTTTATTTGAAAGTTAGGTTTTAGGACAAAAATCATAAAAGAAGGTCAAATTTTATTAATTTAATAAGACCTATTTTATAACATATTATATACTCAATTGATTAAAAAAATAAAGAAAATATCCAATTTAACATAATTAGCATTTTTGAGCCTGTACTTTAAATTCGGTCAAATCTTGCCAAAATATTTAATTGACTATTCGGAAATGAAATTAAACATATTCTATTACAAAATGTATAATCAATTTAATAAAATAACTCCACTATACAATTCAATTTAATAAGACCTAAAAATTAAATTCCGAATAATTTCGCACAATTTTCTTAAATTGACAATTCCAATATGAAACTAAGTATATTTTAAAGTATAATACGTAATCAAATTATCCCAAATAGCTTAATTGATCCAATCCAACATATGCGGACATAACCGGGTCAATAATCACAAATCTAGAAATCAACATATATCACATAATTAGCATATCCAATGCATTCATACAATACATATATACTTAATTAAATAACTAATTTAGCTTAATTAAAGCCCATTCTTTCATAATTAATCAAAACAAAAAATTAGGGTTTCAGGAATTTATACCAAACGAAATCAGTCAAATCAATGCAGGTAAATGGCGGTGGAGCTTCGTCGGTGGGAGAGGAGCAGTAACCGGTGGCTGACCGACGCTGGAGTTGTCTGGCTAGTGGCGCACCACTACTACCTTCTTCCCTTGCTGCTGCGCCACAACTTCCCTTCCACACTGTTGTTTTGCTGCTGCTGCTCCCCTGATGCTGCCGTGTGCGACGACCGGGAACTGTGGCGGCAAGGTCGAGCAGCGGCGAGATAGTGTGCGACCACCGATGCCATCCACGGACAAAGTCGGGGTGGGATCTGCAGGCACCGAACGACAGAGGGGTCGGGGAGGCGTAAGGTTCAGACAAAAATAAATCGCGGGATGTGGAGGCACAGGAAACTTAGGGAACGAAATAAGACGCGGGGTAGTTTGGGCCGAAATAAGACGCAAGTTAGGGCCGAATTTTTTTTATTTTTCAAACATTGAAAAGAATTTATGGAGACAATATAATTTTAAATAGATTAAATTTAATCTAAAAATAAATACTATACATCTAAAAATATTCTTGAAAATTTTTATCTACAAATTATTTAACAACAAATTATTTCAAACGGATCTGAAGGCCTAAAATCAATATAAGAGGTATATAAAGAATTTTAAAAATATTTTTGACAAAATTTACCAACGAGTGTAAATATCTGTATTATTTTTTTAAGTTGTGAAAGTCTTTAATTCAATATTTTTTTAAGATCTTATCGACCTCGTAAAAATAAATAAATTCAAAGATAAAAATATTTACTACAGATAAAGATATTAAAAGGCTCTATAATAGATGACATTAAAGATAATATTTCAAATACATTCGAGAAATATTCTTATAATAGTTTAAACGACTTAAAATAATTTAACATATTTTCAGAAAAGCCATATATAAGCCTTAAAAAAATAATTTTATTAATAAGAATTAATTATTATAATATTGAATATAATAATTATAAATGTTTTCTTAAAAATAATATAATTAATTTTACTACTACTAAAAATAATATTATTAATTATCTAATAATATTATTAAATAATAATTAATGTTATTGAAAAATATTTAATATAAATTAATATTTTATAATGTATTATTAATATAATGTTAATCATATTTATAATAAAATAATAATAATTATTAAAAATAATTAATACTGGGAAATAAATACAAATATTAATCATAATTTCCAAAAATTAGTAATAATAATATTTTTATTAATATAATAATAATAATAATAATAATAATAATAATAATAATAATGTCCTAAAATAATTATTTTTAGTAATCATTTATAAATAATTATATTAATAAGAATAATATGAATCATTATTTTAAATAAATTAATAATAATATCTAATAATTACTAATATATTATTAATAATGTGAATGATTATTGATAATATTTATTATTGTTAAGATAATATAGATTTGAATGATAATTGGTGGTATTTAATATTAAATTAATATAATAATAAGTGGTAGTAGATATAATATATATTATTTCATTATAACTGTTAAAAGGCACCATTATGAACAATAAATATTAATATAAAAAATTAGAAATAAAATAATAATTAATAATAATATATGTAAACTATTATTTCTAAAAATGACTAATGACTTAATTATTATTATTATTATTATTATTATTATTATATTAAAAAGAATATAATTAATCATTATTAAAATTAAATAAAAACAAATATCATTGATGAATTTCATAAACACTAATACCAACAGATGTAAAAGTGGGTATTAGTTTTGTTGGTATAATGATACTAATAACCACAGATATAAGTGATGGTAAAATATCTGTTGGCATAACATATTAATACCAACAGATAAAAAAATTCTGTTGGAAAAACTATATTATTGCCCACAGAAAATTATCTGTTGGTATTAGTTGCTTTTGCCAACAGAAAAAGTATCTGTGACTAAGTTTCTGTTGGCAAAAGTCAATTATTTTGTAGTGTATAGACTACATCTAACAAAAAAAACGGGATATATGGTCATGACGTCACACTTTATTGATGAAGATTAGAATTTGTGAAGTAGAACTTTGAGGTAACTACTTAATTATTATCATTATATGTTATTATATTTTATCTTGATTAAGTGTAATTTTTTGATGATTATTTTGTTATTATTTTGAAGGTTTTCTTATGTCCTATGTCTACGTACAAAAGGCATTATCTCCAAGGTTTTATTTGATTGTGTCTCCCAATTTTTTTAAAAGTAAAATCTATTTTGTGGTGGTTGATAATTGTAGAATTAATGATACATTGATGGGAATTTTGTTGAGAAAATTTGAGAAAAAGTCTCTTATACTTGGTGGAGCAATATTACAAATGAGGTATAGTGCTCATAATCTTATCTTGATAGTTAATGATGGACTAAATATGATCAAGATGGGGATTGAAAATATTCAAGATTGTCTCAATTTGGACTTTAACTCTTCAAAGGATTGAAAAGTTTGAGGATTCATGTCAATTTTTGAAGGTTAATGCCGCTAAAATGTTAGTTTTTTATTGTAAAACTAGTTAGAATTCTACTTATTTAATGCTCCATAGTGATTTTCCCTATACAGATGTCTTTAAAAGGTTGAAAAGTTTGTATGGTAGATTTAAGTTTGTAGTTCCTAGTGATGATGATTGGAAGTTGGCTCATGTTGTATGCGAGAAGTTCGAACTATTTTACAAGACTACCGTAGTTTTCTCTAAAAGAAATCACTCTACTACAAATTTATTTTTTCAAAAAGTATGCATGATTAGAATTTCTTTGAGAATTTGGCTACAAAGTCATGTTGAGGCCATTGGTTTTATTGTACAAATATGATTGAAAAGTTTGACAAATATTAGCGTGAAATTGATGGGATTTTAGCTGTTGCTGGTATATTGGATCCTAGAAACAAAATGGATTGTGTTGAATACTATTTTAGGAGATTAAATAATGATGAGGCTCATAATGAATTAGATAGTGTAGGAAACGTGTTAGATGCTCTCTTGGTTGAATATTAGAAGAAATTTGTTGATTGTTCTAGTGATCTCAATGCTTCTCTAAAGCTCTATTAAGGAATTCTCTAAAGCAGGCATCACCTCAAACTTCTATTGATGATGAGGAGGATGAATTTACTTTAGTTAAGAAAAATAAAGTAAGAAAAGTAAGTATGAGGTGTGCGTTAGATCATTACCTGTAAAGTAATACATTAACTGAAAGTGATCATTTTGATATCCTTAATTTTTTTAAGAATTACCTCGCATATCTAACTCTACAAAATATTGATAGCGATATTCTTACTATTCCCATTTCCATCATTGCTTTAGAAAGTGCTTTTATCACGGGAGGACGGGTTGTGAGTCCCCATCATTTTAGACTTCATATAAAAACTGTAGCAGCATTGATGTGCTACAATGATTGCCGGCATTAAAGGTAATTTTAATCACTCTTCAATAATAAATTATTTAATATTTTTTTTATATGAGATAATTTATTATTTATTTTTTTAATATTTTTTAAAGGTACATTGGAGAGTCTATATGCATGTGCTATAATGATAGAATATTTAGACACTGAGGATGGAGTAGAAGTAATTGACTTTTGTGACATGGTACATATTTATTTGATTATACTTTAATAATATTATTGTATAAAATTTGACCGAGAAAAATAAATATTTATAATCTTATAAATTTTTAGGATATTGGAAATGATGAAGAGGATGATTGATGTCAAATTTCCAATGAATTAATGCCTAAGGATATGCCCTGCAGGCTATAACCCTACTACTGTGTTGATTGAAGAACTAATTTTTACTTGATTTTCTATTTGTTGTCATTTGTATAATTTCAATAAGTCGTTTTACTATTTGTATTTGTAAGAAATGACTTATTAGGTACTATCAATCTATCATTCGTTCATTGTTGTTGTTTAAATTAGCTGGAAATGGATTTGTGTGGATGTTGTAGCATAAGTGCATGACAGGTGTTTATGTTTAGTTTTAGCTTTTAATTTTATAGGTTTAGTAGATTATTTTGTTTAAATATTTTAGTAGGTGTGCAATAGAATTACTATTTACAACATGAATTAATAGGTTTTTTAGACATAAAATGACTGGACCCATTAAGGACCCAATTACCCGATGGACCTAATGGGTCTGGGTTTGGGTCTAAAATTTTGAGACCTGCTGGGTCTAGACTAGGTTTAGATCTTCTAAAATAAATAGATCTGGGTCTGGGTCTTGTTGGACTCAACCCAAACCTGACACATTTCCATCTCTACCATTCACGCCATTGTTAAATTAAGCATCTATAACACTCAAGTCAATATGACCATATAAGGGATACCCTGGAGTACTTTTCGATTGATTGGTTGGCCCTGAAGATTAACACAAGTCGTTTTAGCATTCTTTTTCCTTATTCACACACTTTTTGAGATATTTTTAGAAAAATTCTAAATCTTTTCAAAAGGATCACCCATATTAAAAATTACCCCATAGCAAGCATGCCTAACAAGGGAATATTTATAACATTTGGCTCAATATGGGAGTATTATAAAATTCTTCTTTTCTTGTTTTAATGTTTTGATTCATCTCAATAGACTATCTTCAATCCTCTTCTTCCTATTTTTTTTCTCATTCGCACCATCAACCACCCACCATCTCATCCATCATCATAACACCTCATAGCTAACAACCACCAAGCACCACCATTTTCCCCTAAAAACAACGAGCACTACCTTCCTATCATTGCCTCTCATTATCGCCTAATCATCACCCCCTTAAACCCTTTATTTTCTTTCCACCATTATACTCTACTTCTATTTTTGTTAATGCCTATGACTGTGCACCCTCATAGTCCATTTCCCTACGTCTCTCATAAGGTACACCCACACCTCTCACATAGTTCATGAGATTTTCTTCCTCTTTTTCTCCTCACACTCACGTGCATCCCAAGCGCAACCCATGCACTTCTCTCCTCATTTTCTCCTTTCAAGCCTTTGTGACCTAAGCACACTTATTCATGCTTGGCAACCACAACTTATGCATACGCTACACATAAGATTACGCCTTCAATATTTTCCTCACATGACCATTATCATTCAGGAATTCTTCATACAATATTCCACTACATGAACTCATGCCATTTTCCTCCCTTCTAAGCCGTAGTTCATACCTTCTACCTTAGTGAAGTGGTAACCTCACACAACATAAGAGTTTTTATTATTTTAAAACAATTAATGGTTTTCGATTAAATTGTTAATGTGCTTGATTGTTTTGATGTAAGGAGTTTAAATAGGTTGAGTGGAGATTATTTGGGTGAATATGTAATACCCCATACTTTTGGGAAATGTTGAATGAGAATTTTGCCAAGTTTTTGGTCTTTGATTTGATTTAATGTTATGGTATGGTTTAAGGTAAAGTTTGATTTGTAATAAGGTTGGAAAATGAGATTTATTCAGTTTTTTTGGTGGACCGATCGACTTGTTGCATCAACCTATTTACTAATTTGTCATTTCAGCAAATATATTTTATCGACCAAACAGCTTGACTGGTTGGGGGAAACCAATTAGCTAGTTAGAATAATAGTTGACTAGTAGGTCTAAACCAATTAACTGGTTTGTCGTGTAGAATAAATTTTTTGAACTTGAATTTTTAAAAAATTTCTTACATTGAAAAGGAACTTTACCAACCAATGTTGAATTGTCCCTAAGAGATTCTTAATAGTTTTCTTGATGCATTTAGCTCGAGATATTACCTTGTATCAATTTGGTGGTTGATTGGGATAATTGAGGGGGAGAGATGACTGCAGCCTTGTCTTTTTCCACCTCTTTCCTTTGCACGTTTCTGAGATCAATGCTTCAGTATCAGGCACAATTCTAAGTAGCTAGAAGATTCCTTCCACGCTACCTTTCCATTACCTCTTTTGTGTATCCTATTTCTTACCTAATTGACCTGTATTCTTTACATACACCATTTGAAATTTGGATAATAGGTCAGCATATTATGGATAAAATCCATCTATTTAGTGGGAATCCAAATGGTAATGGTTAGGGTTTTCAAATTACTCTTGAACCTTTGTTATTCAACTCAATTGGTTGGCTATAAATAACCCTAATTATCCTTTTTATTCACCTTTCATTCAACCATCGAAATCCTTAACTCCTTGCACTCATCTTTCTTCTTTTTGGCACTTTGAAACTTATAATCAATTTCTATGCACTCATCTAATATTGGCTTTAGCTCTCTCTTATTTTAATTGATAAGCAAGGAAATGTTAAATTTGGGAAAGAGATTGAGTGGTTCCACTAAGCATTTCCCTGTTTTTACCTTATGTATGGCATATCTTCCTTTCCATTTTGTTTCAAGTTTGAAATTATTATTATTATGTATGAATTTTTGATTTTAAGATTTATTGTTTTAAGGTTTTAAAAGTTGAGATTTTTATAGATTGGAATTTTTGGTTTAAAGGGAATTTTGCCTACATCAGGTAAGTGATTCTTGCTTCTCAAATGATTTATGAGTATTTATGCATGATATGAGTTCCTTTAAGTTGATTCAGTATGTTGCTAATGAATATAGCCTGCATAAGTGATTTGGATGGATAGGTGGCATACATTGAGTAAAAAGAATGAAAATGGATAACAATAGGATGTGACGATTCAATGTTGTGACATGCAAGTTAATTTGGTTAAAAGTGTGTTAAACTAGGCAGTAGCTAGGGCTAAATAAGGGTTAAGAATTAATAAATGATATCTTTGAGTGAGATTATCAATGTTCCATTTTGGTATAAGAAATTTTTATAGAAAAATAGAGCTTCAAAATATACTTAACCCGACAAACCAGTCAATCAATTTAGCCTACTAGTTTAATGTTCTACCGACCATTCGATTAGTTTTCCAAATGACTCGATCAGTTTTATCGAGCAAAAACCTTTAGTTGAAATGATGAACTAGTTGATTGGTACACCTAAAAACTCATATTATTTAGTTTCTAAAACTTATTCAAATCCAAATTTTCCTCAAATTCAATTATAGTTCCAAATAAAATTTAAACATTATCAAACTTTAACAAACATCATAACTTCTTGTTAAATAAATCTTCCAAAATGATTGGGTATGAAAATTTTCCTCCCTTCAAGGCATAAGTTCCTACCTTCTACCTTGGTGAAGTGGTAGCCTCATACAACTTAGTATATTTGATTGTTGTAAATTAGTTAATTGTTTTGGATTAAATTTATAACATTTTTCATTGTTTTATGTGAGGTGTTCAAAGAGGTTAAGGTGAGACTAATTTGGTGAGTTTTGCTATTTCCTTTTCTTTGAAAAGTGGTAATCATATCCTTCTTCTAAAATGTAAAATTATGTGGTAACAAAATTTTTTTTTTATGATCTTAATGTATGATTTATGCATGGGCTTTTGAAAGGATAATTATGTGTTCAAAGAGGAATTATACATTTAAACTTTTACAATAGGTATGCAAATACTATAAAACAGTGTGAACCGCAAGTATAATATTAAACAATTATCATTATTTTAAATTATTCTTTAATATATGATATAAACTTGTGATATATGTATAAAAGATTAACATTTGCTTGCCTAGGGGTTCGTTAGGGTATACGGCCTTCTCAATTCATGATTATTATTAAATATTATAACTAGGAAGAAAATATAGTTTCTCTATACAAAAGACTTAATAGGGTTAAAATGTTATCATTTTTAATGTAGAATCATGCTATAAACCTGTACATATATCTTACATTGAATATATGAAGCATTAGAAATGCAAGATTATGGTTCGTAAACGTAAGTTGCTAAATGCTAGCATAATGGAAAATATGGTCATTGATAAATCTTGGAAATTAATTGAGTAATAAAATATTATAAATCATTATTTTTTAAATTTTTTATGGAAAATTATCATTGTAATAAATTTATTTACAAAATTAGATGATAGTTGTGAAATAAGCGTTTTGAGGGCACTGTGGTTATTTTTGACTTAATGTGTTGAATGTGAATAATTGGACATAGGATGGTCTTATACTTTTGATAAATTAACTTTAGTGTTAATCCGGTCTCTAAAATAGACTGATAACCTTATGATTAAATATAAAAATTGAAAATAAAGGAATAATGTTTAAAAATAGATCAGGGTTTAAGCACTAAGAGAGCCTAGAGGGATCTAATGTTTAGGGTGTTGTGTGTAGAAATATGGACTTATGGTTTGGGTGGTTTTATGGTTCGGTTAGGATTATATAATGTTTATTAAGGTTCAAAGATGATTAATATATGATGATGATGATTCAACAAGGTAGAATTAATGATGATGATGCTCAAATGATGAAGGGTTTGGGACGGTTTGGTTCATGGGCTAGGGTTAGGGCTTACGAATAAGGTTTAGTACCGATATGAATATTATGATGATGAATGAATGGAATAATGGTGATTTGATGATTAGATCATGAATTTAAGGTTTTTATTATTATCCTATGATAATAATAATATTATTATTATTATCTTAATTTTGGAAATAGATAAAATCAAATAAGGAAAATAGGTTAAAGATGAGTGTAGAAGATGATGATGATGATGACTATTATATATGGCAATTAGGGTTGGAATTGCATAGTGTTTATGGAGGGTTTGAAGGATAGATCTTAATCTCTAATTCACATAGAAAAATAGATTAAGGAATTCAATAATAATCACTCACACATAATTGATTAAAATTGAGAAGAATTCACAAAAAATTCAATTAAGCAACAACATACAAATTTCATTAAATTTTCGTCTCCCTTTTTGTGACGTGTGTTCTATGGTTTTTATAACCATTGTACCTCCCTAATATCACAAGATAAATCTCCTAAAAATATGATAGAAATCAACCCATAAGGTCGTGGCTTGCTCCCTATTCCAAACACAACTCATAAGATAGAATAAGATAACCCTAAAAGATCGAATTAAGCTACTTTTTGACTAATTCAACTTCCTTATCCTTTTAGCTAATATCAACGTAATAATAATCAATATAACCCAATTAAAGTGTATATCACAGTCTTCTCATGTAGATACCATGATCATCATTTCCATGCAACACATTTTTGCCCTCCATGCATGCCATGCACACATCTCTATTGCTAGTGACTTATTTCTCATGTTTCATCCAAAACTAGTAATGTAGTCATCAGTTTGCCTTATAATTTGTAGAGGATCCTCTCTAAATAGAGAATAATAGGTTACAACACAATAAATGCTATGTCCTGACCATTTTCTCCTACATCATAGGGAATCCATCTTATTAGTCCTTGAAAGGAAGATACTCAAGCTAGGGTTCATAAAAACCCTCTTCTCAATATTTTAACCGTTCTTACTTTGACTTCTTATGTTGTTAAATTTAATGTAATACATGTTGGATTGTTCTCAAGATGATTATGATAGGGTTTTTCTATAGGGGTAGTAACCCCATGTGCTACGTGAGCCTTATGTGCTTAATTTGTGTAGTGCAGTGTTGACTTCATGGACAAAATCCCTTTTTAAGGGGTTGTAACATGATACCTCATTTTTATAAAACCTAATTATAAACTATTAATTATGTGTAATTAGATATAATAATTAAATTAAGATATTTTGTGTCAAATGTATTATTTGTATGAATACTATTGCGGTGTATGATGTATATAAATTTAATTTTGTCATAATTTTTATAGAATTTGGGTTATTAGTTTTAATCATAGTTGGGACCTCGACCCATATTTACTTTGTCGAGGAATATTTGATTACTAGATGATTTCCAAAGTTGCACTCTCTATCTAGCCTCCATACCTGGATTTTTTGCTTGCGTATCCCACCTCTTCCCTCCCTAGAATATTTTTCTTCTATACGTCATTATCTCCTTCACGTCTCATTTACCTGTGTTCCCTTGCCACATCTTTGACTTGCTTTATTCACACCATCATCTGTTCAAGCATCACTCTTCTCTTGTTATTAATATTTGGTTCAGCCCAACTCATCATATTCATTTCTCTTCTCCTTCTTCTCCCGTCTCCCTATCTAATAAAGGAGCATATCTAGATCACTCTCAATCTTATTTTTCAAATGATTAAGAACAAGAAGAATCAGCATACTTAGAGATGGGACCCATTGTGCTTGAAAATTCTTATGTTTCTACTATTTTGTCAAGTAGTTCTTGCAGGTGTTGTATATGTTTGCAAGAAGTTCAATCTATTGAAGATCATTTATGTACAAGAAAATGGAATTACAAGGATTAGAAAGTGCATCGAAGAACAAGGCTATAAGATACAAAGTTGGATTACATATGTTAAATCTATATATTACATATTTAGAGATGAGCCATTATGCAAATAAAATAATCGAAAGAGAGAATTAACACTAGAGCGTGTGTATTCATCTTCTTATTCTCTTCTCCCTCTTCAAGTGATTTCATTAGAGAGTTGCACAGAGTTATATTGAGAAATAGATAATTTATTAGGAGAAGGCAATTGATCTTGGAGTATTTTAAGACCACCCTACTAAAGCCATCAAGTATCATCAATTTCAAGTCGAAAGTGTAGAAGTTTTTGGAAGATTTGTAAATTGTAATTCTAAAGCAAAAGGTCCTAGTTGTAGAATATTTTTTGGTGATAATATTCCACATCACTATCCCTAAATCTAATTTTCACCATCAACCATAACCACAACACCTCACCACCAAAAACTACCAAACACCAACATTTCCCCGAAAAGCCACAATCACTACCTACCCATTAATGTATTTTATCATCGCCCAACCATCACCACCTTAAACCATTTATTTCTTTCCTCTATCTTGCTCTTCATCTATATTTTTGAGGCACATGGTTGGGAACCCCATGCATGCCCCGACTATGCCTCTCACACATATTACGCGTATGACCATCGCAAAGCCCATTTACTTGTCTTCTCTTTTTCCCTTCACATTCTCGTGTATCCATTACTCTGCCCATGTGCTTCTTTTCTTAGTTTTTTCTCACAAACCTATGTACACCATACACAACTCATGCATTCTTAACCTATTCAACCCATACATGTTTTGCATGCAAGATCGTGCCCTCTAACTTTTACTCATGCAACCATGCTCATCCGTGCATTCTTCACCCAGATGCTTATGTGTGAACCCCTATCGATTTCCTCTGATACTTGTGTTTGTTCCTACCTTCTATCTTGGTAAATTTGTAACCTCACACAACTTAGTAAGTTTTATTACTTTAAATTAGTTAATGGTATTAGATTAAATTGCTATTGTGCTAGATTATTTTGATGTAAGGATTTTGAAGAGGTTGAGTGGAGACTAGTTGGGTGAATTTTCCTTATATATTTTACTTGGATAATACATAATCACACCCTTCTACTAAATTATCAAATCATGCAATGAAGCATAAAGGTAATCATAATGCTTAGGGTATGATTTATGCATTGGATTTTGAAGGGATATATGTATGCATTATATGCCAAAAGTTTTACAATTAGTATGCAAGTATTATGAAAAGGTGTGAACTGAATGTATGATATGAAATAATTATCATGTGTTTGGCTTACTAATTAATATGAGATCATGTGATATATATATATAATTTTAATGTCTTCCTGCATAGGTCTGCGTTAAGGTATGATACCTTGTCAAAATTGTATGTCCATACTTTATTAAGTGTTATGTGATTATCATTAGATGTTGAAACTAGAGTGAAAATATATATTGTTTGTACACAAGCGTAAATAGGGTAAATATGTTAATAATTGTTTCCTTAAATGTGGAATTGTGATATAAAATTGTATGTATATGTTGCAAGGAATATATGACTCATTAAAAACACATGATTAGGGTTTCTACACATAAGTTGTTAAATGATTTTATAATGGAAAATATAATCAATTGATGAATATTAGAAATTACCTAGGTACTAAAATTTTTTCAGGACAAAATCTCATATTGAAATTTTTTTTACAAAATTGGATGATAATGATGAAATTAGGTTTTTGAGGGCATTATGGTCATTTTCATAGGAACCAATCGATGTGTTTACTCCAACCGGGCGATGGGTCAAAGAAGAGACCAAACCATTTTGGTCTAGAGAGTCACCAATCAATGGGCTTAAAAAAACTGATCGACTAGTCATAGAAACCAATCAACTAGTTTCATCTAACAAGCCAATGGGTCTAAGCAAAGACCAAACCATTTTGGTCTATAGATACATCAATCAATGGGTTTGATAAACTGATTGATTGTTCATTAAAACTAGTCAACTTGTTTATCGAACCAATCGAATGATGTAACGACCAACCGATCCAAATCTCCAAACCAATAGTCTGGTCTAGGTAAAATATTACCCAAACTTGTGATACACACATCCAAAATTTACCAAATTTTATTATATTAATCCTAGCATGCTTCTATATCATAAACCACATAAAGAGACATACTCCATATATAAATTCCCACGAATCATAGTTGGAGTCATTAGTTAAAAAGATCATACATGAAATCAACAAATATGATTCATGCCTTGACTCAACAACATGGGAAAATAGTATATAAGTCACGTGGTCATCAATCCGTGATGAAGTAAGATTACACAGATTATACGCTACCCACTAATATGAAAGTGTGCGGAAGACACTACATATCTAGATCATCTTCTAAGACTGAATTAAAGACTCAAGATCATTCTATACTCACAGCCTACTCACCAAGGCCTAACGAATAAATCATGCTCAACAAACACAATATAATTCACATCCTACTCATGTTATTTCTAATAATGACATAAATACATCCTAGATATGCTCTTAAATTTGTTGCACCATACTTTTATATTTAGCACGTTGAAGTCATGATTTATGTGAAAATAGCCTAAGCAAGCCACATAGTCAACATCAAAAGGGAAATCAACGAGAGTCATATCAACATTAAAAAGTCAAGCTTCATGATATCATATCTAGCACTAATCATTCATGCATATCATATATTCATCAAAAGGCCCGAAATTCCACTTACTACTAACTCAAACATCATATGTTTCATAGTTAGAAAGCAAGATTCATGGAATTAACTAACCATATAGGCATGTTTGATACATAGAACCAACATAATTTGGTTGCTAAGTAAACATATGATGTAAACACGTTATTCACACTTACCACCAAATATCCATATGGTGCCACATCTCATGCTTCCAACCATCCACATATACAACACATACCATAATGTACCACATATCAAATAAATCCTACTTTTCTACTCGCACATACTAAAAACTCAGAGTTGTTAACTGATGCAAACATGAACACTAAAACTCATTATAGAATAGAGATTTATCTTACCTCAAGGTAAATCTTCTAGCAAAGAGAAAATACTCCTAACTCAATGGCCCACTATAAGATCCTTGATTATCTATGGAAATCAAGAATCTAAAATTGGTCGAACATACTTTTGAAATTATAATTTAAACAATAAAAATAGAGAAGAAGGATAGAGGTATGAATTCTCAACCTTTTTCCCATAAGATAGATAACTAAGAGCAGTAAGGATCAAGAAATCATCAACACTCTCAAAAACTTGTATCTCCCTTTATTTATAGAAAACAAAGAGGAACTAATGTAAAGATTAATAAGAAGGGAAAGATCGAATCTAATCAGAATAATAAGAGCCCAGAGCCTTGGCTCTCTACTAGAACAAGAAAAGGGAGAGGAGAGAAAAGAAGTCCTCCATACATAGCAAGTTATACCAAAGGAAGAAGAGATAAAAGGGAGAACAAGAGTTTTAGTGGTGATGAGGATAATTATTTGAGGCCAAAAGGAAAGGGCCTAATTCTTTATACAAAAAGGGAGGTAAGTAAAACACACAACACTAAGAAAATTTTTATGGAATGGTGAGTAACTGAAGAGGTGTTTAATTAGTGTGTGTAAAGAGGAAAAATAATCAAATAAGGAGAGCTAGAATGGTCTATGAGTTGACTAGGAAGGCAAGAGAAGAGAAGACAAGAAGTTGACTTATAAGGTTGGAGTGGAGTGTTATGTATAAATGTGTAAGAGCAATACATGATGCAGTATGGGGTAGGAAGGGTAAAGTCAAGCAAGATTAAACCAAGATAGAGTAGCAACAGGTTAGGGAATTCTACATGAACCTCAAAAATGCTTTTAGGAGATTTTTAACTAAATAAATCGTATAATGATCAAATTAATGTGAAAATAATCCCAATAAATTAGAATATGCTTAATAGCATAAAGAGACTCTAATTATGAGATTTCATAAACATTGGAAAGATAATCGGGGTCAAACATAAAAGATTTCTAGAATCGCATCTTAACTAGTCGATGGGTTTGGGTAAATCAGTCAACTAGTTATGTGGGAAATGAAAATGAGGATCGCTAGACATACCAGTAAATCAATTTGAATAACCATTCAATTGGTACTATGTAATTCCAATATTTTTCCCCTATTCCAAGTCCTTTCCAAAACCAAAACTAATTTATTTTATATTAACATAATTTTAAATATATTTTGAAAAAAATTTACGATGGGGTATTACAACACTACCCCCCCTTAAAAGAGACATTGTCAACAATGTTTAGAAAATAAAGCATCGTTGTAAGCTTAAAACGTTTTAAAGCCCTAGGCCACATGTAAATGAAAATAACACACAACACTTGGAGCACACAGTGGGGTACTACAACCCCACAAAAAAGAACATGCTAAGCAAAAGAAAAAATTGACCAAGCATTAACAATGAGGTAAACGTTCAAGAACTACCAGAAGAAACATCTACCTTGGACTCTATGAGACCTCCCTCAAACGTGACCAACTTGCCATCTTATGAGTGGGTGAGGGTCTTTCAAGCATTTAATTCTACACAAGTACACTCATACCGCATGTGTTCCTTTCTTGCCACATCTATGCCACTGAACTTTGCTGCCCAAAAAATAAATTCCTGTATGGTCCTTGCAACAACCCTTATTGTTGAAATTCCTCACGAGGCAGTGAGTAGGATGTGGGGCTCCACTATAAGGTGCATAATCTACCACAAAGCTCCCTTCAAGCTACCAAGGCATCCATCATCTACAATATTCCTTTTATCTCTAAAAAAACTTCCCAATCCTTTCCCGCCTAAGTCGATTTTGCTCCTAATGCTCCATGTATATGGTTATCCTTTCCACAGTCTACTTAATGCATTGAATTTAGGATTTATCACCCATTAAAATCCTAAGAAGCTAAGGTTAGGTTAGAGGTTACATGACTAATGCAAGTTAGAACATATAGGAAGCACATATCATGATAAGTACATCTAGTATAGGTTGTCACATAATTAAAATCCAACATCCCAACCCAAACCAATGGTTGCTCACAAACTAACTAGTTCACTACTATGACAAAGCTGGGGAAATTCGTTTTGCAGAGCAACATTAGATTTTGAAATCAAATTCCCTCATACCAACCTATGTTATGAATTCAAAACATTTAATATTCAAGAGATTTTCTAACAAAGCTCCGACAATAACTTTTAACACCCCCAATTTTTATGACAAAAAATTTGCATGCTTTAAGATAAAGTGGAAGAAAATAAATAAATCTAGGGAATGTTATCACTGCATCGAACATGTGATAGGTGTGGCCATCAGCTTAACCCATATTCAATGTAAGGATAAAACAATATACGTAAATTAGAGATAGCGCAAGGGAGATAAAAAGAGAGAGAAAGGGAGGAGAAGAAAATAAGATATGACATGATTAGTTTACAAACCAAATATAGGAACAAATCCTAGTGTTTAGGTAACAAATAAAATAAAATAAAAGAAGCATCCCAACATAGTGGGAAACTTAACTAAACAAATTAGCCTAACTCTCTAATACCATAAATATTTCCTAAGAAAAAACCATATAAAGGCCCACAACATGTTGATCAAACCTGCAAAACGTCACCTACTACTCAAAACAAAAGCTAAATGATCATAGTGACAACACAAGGCAATATTAGTACAGTGAGGTAATGGTAAAACAAGTATATTCTATAGCATGTTATGGGGCTCAAGTTGCACCTAGAAGTCATATTAACTCATGGTATAAAATATATGCTAGAGAACATAATTATGGAATGAGAGTGATAATAACATGATGATTGCATATGTCTCCATATATAAACCATATTATTATTTTGTAATATGACCACATAATCCACTTATTGAGATTTTAGTACGAAACATAAGCCTCCACACTGAAAAAGGGACATGGTAGCAACACAAGGGTATATAAGTCCCTAACATGGGTATACCCTCCACAGTGTATCACACATCCCAATGTAGGTGTTTAGATGATTACACCAAATGAAAACATGGGCATACCCTCCAGTGTAGAGCATCGATACTAATATGGGTGTCTAGATGATGACACCAAATGCAAAGATGGACATACCCTCCAAAGTGAAGCACCGACCCTAGTATGGGTGTTTAGACGATGACAAAAAATACAAACATGGGTATTCTCTCCAAAGCAGAACATTGTGTCTAATGTGAATGTTTAGACGATGACACTAAACACAAACATGGGCATACCCTCTAAAGCCAAGCACCGATGCCAATATGGGTGTTTACACGATAACATGAAATGCAAACATGGGCATATCCTCCAAAGCCGAGCATCGATCCCAATATTGATGTATAGAAGATAATAGTAAATGCAAATGAGGCAATCTAAACCTTCTAGATGGACGTTTCGAAGATGACACAAAATGAAAATGACGCAATCCAAACATCCTACAAGGGTGTTCAGGCAATGACACAAAAGGTAGGGATAAAACCCACCCATAATAGCCACAGTATTATTTGTATAATTGCATACAGACTACAACTTAGTAGTACGGGAAAGGTATTAAGAAAAGAATATGAACCTCCACCAATCATGGCATACCCACATTATATAAACTGACATCATGACCTTCTACCACAATATTATTCTTGCTCCCACGTACCGGCCACAACCTAGTTGTATGGGAAAGGTACTGAGATAAAGGAGATAAAACTCCGCTAATCATGGCATACCTACTATATAAGCATCTACACCATGCCGGTCTGCCATAGAATTATTCCAACTCCTATGTATAAGGCACAACTAATTAGTACAAGAAAGGTACTAAGAAAAAAGAGAATAAATATCATAATTATAAATTCATTAATAACTAGGTGGGTGCTACCTAGCAATAATGCCAAACAGAACACGGGAAATAAAATTTTATTATAATTATTATTAGTAATTTCCAAATAATATCACAAGTCAAAATTATACTTTCCATATGTAACACCCAGATTTTTACTACCGAAAATTTTCATTTTGCGGCAAAAGTAAATAAGTAAAATATTGGATGTTACCGCCATAACTGGCTTAAGTCTTGGTTATTAAACCATCCTTACATCAATCACAAGGTTAAAATATTTAAAGTACTAGGAGAAAACTCGAAACAAAAGTCACATTTATAATACAAAGAGTTTGGAGTTTGACTTAGTGTTACAATACAAAATACAAAAGAAGGGATACCTTCGATTAAAAGTGCAAAAAGGTATCCAGTTAAATATATCTACCAAATGACATTACTCTTCACCCAACACCTAACCCAAATGAAGTCACTCATCCCCACATAAGGCATCATAGGCAACATAATCATCTATCAAATCTTCTAAGACCTACGTATAAGAATAAGGGTCTCCTAAGCATTGGAAGGAGTGACACCCATTAAACGGGTGATTAGTACACTATGTACTGAGCAAGGGAATAATACTATCGAATAAGGATACAATTAGCATATATTTTCACATCATACAATAAGTGTATAAACAAATAAATGAAACATCTCATAAGAAAAAAAAATGATCTAGATCTCTTTATTAAGTATAATCCATTTTCATTCTTTTATATACGATAAGTGCAGGAACTCCACTATTTTAAACAGGTGGAAAAATCTAAAGCATCATCTCAGGGCAACACATATAAGCTACTATTATCATTTGGTGGAATGGATCTAGAAACATCACCATCTCGAGGCAAAATGCTCTTGGAACCTATTCTAAAAAATGAAACGAAACATATAAAAAAAATAACACCTTGGTCCTAACTCACGTACTTGCCCACTTTAAATATTTAGTATCTTTTCCATAGATTATACTATTATATTTTCATTCCACGATGAGTAGGGGTCTCACTATTCCTAATCCTATGGAATAGACTTAAACACCTTCTTAGGGAAAAATGCTCTCTAGCCACTATTCTTTCTAGTGGAAGCAAGATTAAAAAAATCACCTTCTAAGGGAAAAATACTCTCAATCCACTATTCTCCTCTATAGAACGAATATAAAAACATCACCTTGGTCCTAATTCAGGTGCTCTTTCATTTTAAGTGATTAGTATCTTATTCAAGAATAATTCTCAGGCATCGAACACATTAAAGTAGATAGACACATAGCACAGGTCAAAGTTCTCACATCCTTTCAACCCCTAATCACGCACCCATTAGCATTCATTCTCCCATATTGATTATTCCAAACAACTTATATTATATCATATTAAAACTCATCATTATTATCATACCCAAAATGCACAGTCTAGTCCCTATGTCATACACATATATTAATAATCTTACTCTAAGGTATTACTCACAAAAATCTCTAAAAAACCTAATTCCACATATTAGCCATAACACCTCCGATGAAATTCATATGGTTACCACTACCAATAGAATAACTCATAGGGCTAATCATTAGAAATGTATCTAGAATCCGATGAACCTCTAGATTTTACATAAGGAATAATGATATTATCATTATAAGATATTATGCAAAAATTAACCATTAATTCCTTAAAGAACCCCAAATTCTTTCATAACATTATCATATTTTAATCCACTAGACACAAAAATACAAGAATTATCTTATTACACCATAATGACCAAATTACCTTTAAGAAAAAGTAATAACTTTTATTTTATAAAATCTTGCACCTTCCACACACAATTATTTCCAAATCCACCAATTATCATCATACCTCTTAAAAATTCTTATGTCCACTTGTTAAAAATCATTTAGCACATATTCGATACCATAAGATATATTTCTCATAATTATGCCATTAATATAACAATATCACATCCACAATTCTTTCCCATTAGCACTTCATTCCAACATAATATTCATATAACACAACATATCATGAAAAACATATGTCAAATCATAAAGCATTGATATTAGGAAAACACACACACATAACCATACAAGCAGGTAACACACAAACCCTAAACATCAAATAGTTTCCATATCAACTAGGACACCGGGCTCTAAGCATGCAAATATTAGGCTTCCTCCTTTGAAGCTATAGGAATACCAGCTATAAAAAAATAATAAAATCCATTGTTAGGCTCAAAGAGTTTAATCGAAGGAGAAATTAAGGTAAAAAGGGTAAAACCAGAAATAACCATAGAAATATGGAAACTTGGGATGTGTGGATGTGTAGTATAATGGGTGTTGGAGCTATGGTAAAAATTTGGTTGTGTTTAAACTAGGTTTTGGGTGAAAATAAGGTTGCACGATCGAAATGGGAAGGTTATGCGATTGTGCTGCAAACGGTGCACACCCAAGCTCAAAGGAAAGATTGTGCATGGCCAGGAGGTTCAAAGTCGCATGGCCATGATCAATCACCAAGAAAATAGGTTGCAAGTTGAGTATATATACATGAGTGTGCATTTGGGCCATCCAAGGGAGTGCGAGGGTGCACGGGTGGGCTATGCTAGGTTACACGGATGTGCGATAGGAAATTATAGTGTTCTACGACCATGCTTAATGCCATGTGCAAGCCTTGCATTCCTTAAAAATGTGATTGGAGAGATATAGAAGAAGGAAAAAGAGGTTATGGTTAGCAACGATGGCTGGCGATGCTACTAAGGAAGGTTGGGGTGACCTTCGTGGTTTGTCTACCAGTCAAAGGGAAACGAGTCGTAGCTGTAGTGGTGCACAGTGGTTGAGATGGTGGTGCCAAGGCCAAAAATAGAGGATGAATGGTATGAAGAAGGAGAATAAAAGAGAAGGAAGAAAGGAGAAAGAAGGTGGGCTAGTGTAGGGCTTTTTGGATAGGTTTGGGTAGCAAATGGCATAATTAAATAAGAGAGAAGGATAGTATATAGTGTGTGTATATATATATATACATGTTTGCGTGTGTGGTGTGAATCGAGGAAAGGAAAAGATAACGAGAAGGGAGGTGTGAGATGAGCATGAAGGATGGTAGGGTGGTAAATGGGTAAAGATGGTTTAGTGTTAGGAGTAATGGCAGGTGATTGGGATGATTGTGTTTATAGATTGTGTAGGGATAAGGAAAAATAAGACAAAGAAGAGTGGCAGGGTTCGCTTGTTTGGTAGTCTAGATCAGTAGAGATATTAGAGGAAGAATGAAAAGAAGAATAAAGTTGATGGATGATGGATGGATATAGAAGATGACGGGTGATGGTACAAGTGGGAAAAGGGAAGGCAAGTTGTAGAAAATTTTCAAACATTGATGCTTGGGCTAATGAAAGAATGGAGAAAAAAGAAAAGAAAAGGAGAAATAAATAGGAAAAAGAGAAAGGGGTTGGGGATTAGTTTAGATGTTCTTAAATTAGCCAAAAGTAACTAGGACTAGTGACAATTTTAGTGGGTTTTGTTTTAGGTTTACAAAATAAGGTTTATCTGAGTCAAGGTTTCATATTTGGTTAAAGTTTTGAGATTAAGAAATTAGGTTAATGCGAAAATAAGATTTTGTTAGGATTATAATCAAATTATGGCTCTAATAATATGGGGTTAGTCTAAGAAAATTTTTGGGCTATTACATCACTACCCCTTTAAAGAGACTTCATCCCAAAAGTCAAAAAGTCTAGGTTAGGGAAGAATAAAAATAAAAAAGGATGTAAGGAAGCAATATCGATGGTTAATCCTATTGAGGTTACTACTATACTACCAGGTACTACCCCTTTAAAAGAGAAAAAAACCCCAAATTCTCACACACCTGAGCTAAAAAGCTCGAGACATACTTTACAGATATCCCTCTTGATCTCCCAGGTCACTTTTTCTAATCCATAATTGCTCCAAAGAATCTTTACGAGTGGAACTGAGCTCATTTAGGTGTGTCGAATCTTGGTGTCAAGAATCCTCAAAGGCCTCTCCTCATAGGAAAACAAATAGTCGAGCTCGATCTCTTTTGTTTTGATCACATGCGATGGATCTACGACATACTTCTTGAGTTGAGAAATTTTGAGGAAGTTGTAAACTTGAGTTACCTCTAGTGGAAGCACTAGATGATATGCTACCTCGCCAACCCTATCAAGAATATCATATGGACCAATATACCTTGGTCTCAAATTACCTTTCTGACCAAATCTCTGCACTCCGTTTATAGGTGAAACCCTCAACAGAACTCTATCCTCAAGCTTAAAACCATCACTACGACATCCATAATCTACATAGCTGTTTTGATGACTTTGAGCTGCTTTCATCCTGTCTTGAATCAAATGAACCCACTAAATTGTATCCTTAATCAACTCCAGTCCAAGTATAATAGTCTCACTGATGTCTCTCCAACATAAGGGTGTTTGAGATTTACGTCCATGTAATGCGTCAAAGGGTACCAACCTTATACTAGCATGATAATTGTTATTATACAAGAATTCAAACAAATGAAGATGATCGTCCAACCTTCCCCAAAAATCCAAAACATAAGCACATAACATATCCTCTAAAGTTTGAATCATCCTCTCAGTTTGTCCATCCATAGCTGGATGATAGGCGGTACTCATCCTCAATCTCATGCTAATAGCCTCCTACAACGTCCCCCAAAAGTGAGAAAGAAATCTCAAATTTTGGTCGGAGACTATGTCTGTAGGGGTACCATGCCTACTCACCAAAAACTTCAAATATTCATCGATTAATTGATCCATACTCCAAGTCAACTTCATTGGCACAAAAATAGCAGACTTAGTCAATCTATTAACAATAACCCAAATTGTATTACAACCACTATGAGTCCTCAGTATCCCAATAGCAAAATCCATCGAGATGGAGTCCCACTTCTAACTCAGAACATCTAAAGGTTGAACCAATCCTACAGATCTCCTATGCTCAATCTTGACCTTCTAACAAGTCAAATACATCAACACAAACTCTACTACTTCTTGCTTTATGTGAGGCCACCAGTAGATCCTCTTAAGGTCCTTATACAACTTATCCCCTCTTGCGTGGAAAAAATACAGAGTACAGTGGCATTCCTTCAAAATATGGCACTTTAGAGCATCCAACTCTTAGGTATGCACTGTAATATCCCAAAATCCTACTTTCCGAAATTATGGCCAAATAAGGAATTATTAGAAAAATTAATTATATAAATTAATTTATTAAAATGTAGAGAGTTAATTGAGGTAGATTAAGAGGAAAATAATAAAGAAATTAATTAGAAGAAAATTTGGGTATTTTTCCTAATTAGCATGGAGGTTAATGGAATTTATCTAAAATAGTCTAAAATAAGCAAAAAGGAATTTATTTAACATTTTATAAATATTAATATTCTAAATAGCCCACAAATATTCTAAATGAATTATAAAAAAATCCAAAACCCTAAATGAAACATTTTTTCTTTTCTTTTCCCTCATTTTCCTTTCTTCTTTTTCTTCCTTTTCTTTTTTTTTCTTCTTCCCCGTCGGTTGGGTCTTTCCCCGCGGCCCAGCCCTTTTGTCCTTTTCCTTTCTCCCTCCCCCACAGCCCAACGTCGCTCGCTGGCCAACGCCCGAGTGCGATGCAGCGTTTGGCCTATCGATCCACTGAAGCGTCGTGTCGCGATTAATGAGCCTTCTAACCGTTGTCAGCCAACGACACGACGCTGTGTTTCGACCTTCTAAACAATGAAACGACGCGTCAAGATTAGGAACGTTATAACCGTTGCCGACCGGCCGATTCCTCCCCTTTCTTTTCTTCCCTGGACCGCCGGTCCAACCTGCCCCGCTGTCGTCTTCTTCCTCACGCATGTGACCACCGCGCCGCTGCAACGCCGACAACGCCACAGTCCGGCCATCCTTCTCGCCTTTTTCCCGTCCCTTTCTTTCCCGATTTGGCCCAGCCTACCGTCCTGCACCGCCCAAGCCCTGCCCCCCTTTCCTTTCTCACCCAAACCGAGCCAGAACCTGCTGATAGAGAATCTGTAGGCCTGCCGATCGCCACCGAACGGCGTACTACCGTGACCTGGCGTGTCCTCTCCTCCTTCGTCGTTTTATCCCCCCAATTGCCTGTAAATACCCCCCTTCGCCAGCCATAACCTGTGCTGCAAAATTTACCCTGAAAATCTGCCTCTCCGTCGCCTGAAAATCAGACGAAGTTTCCGCCGCCGCCGGTGATCGCCGCCGCCACCGCTGGCCACAAAAAACACCCCTGCACCTTCCTCGACAAAACCAAACCATCGCCGCCCTCCACCCTGCCCTGCACGTGCCGCCATAGTCGTGAGAAACTCCCTACTGAAAAACCCCTCTTCCAGTCGCCGCCGCCGCTTGCGTCGCCTTCCACCGCCAGCCCGGCCGCCACCAGAGCCTCCTCCACCCTCCAAAATTCCCAGCAGACCTCCCTCTACCTTTCCCTGCCTTCTTCTTCCCTTGCCTCCCTCTCCTCCTTCCTCCCTCATCTTCCACCTCTCTCCACCACCCTCCGCCGCCACCGCGCGCCGCCACCCCTTGCCACGCCACCACCCTCACTCCACTCCCCTTCACCTGCTCTTTCTTTCCCCACCTCAAACTCCTCCTTTTCCCCTCCCATCTAACCGCCACCTCCATCTTTCCCCCTCTTCTCCTCCTCCACCGCCGTCGCCGTCGCCGTCGCCGCCGGACCACCACCGACCCTAGGTGGTTCTCCACTCATCCAAACCCTAATATCCCTTTTAAATAACTACTACTATTTTCCACTAATATTAATACTATTATTATTATTATTATTATTATTATTTCTTTCATTACTATTACTAATATTATTATTATCATTATTATCATTATTATGGTCTCTATTATTAATGTCTTATTTTCTTACTATTACTAAAATCCCTTTTGAACCCTAACTTTTATTATACTTAACTCTAATCTTAATTTTTATAATTTTTAGTATTAACATTGTTAATAATATTACTATTATTACTTCTATTATCCTTACTAAGGTTATTATTGTGATTGCTAAACCTTACTTGGTTGTATTATTGTTATTATCATTACTACTAGGAGTATTACTATTATTATCATCATTATTAGTATTATTACTATTATCATTATCACCCTTAAGAATAGTTTACTTGTAATATTGTGACCTTATAATATTATTATTTCAAACCTAACACCATTGTTAGACTTAATCTTAAAAATGCTAGAGTTTTATTACTTGAAACATAAGTATCACTATTAGTAGTCTTATTATTATTATTATTATTATTATTATTATTATTATTATTATTATTATTATTATTATTATTATCACTATTTTACTATGACTAGTGAACACTAGTATTATAAGAATGGAACTAATGGGCTTAATAAAATAAGTGTAACAATAAGTATCATAAATAACTATATTTTGACTACTAATATTTAGTATACTAATTCTAAGGTAAAAACCCTAGTTCTTGTAAAAAACCCTTTTTAGTAATAAAACCCTAACCTTAAACGAGAATGAGGATTGATAGTAATTATAAGGGAAACTAATACTTAGCATTTTCCCCTTTTATAGGTAACCCCGACCAAAGCCCTAAGGAGTTAGAGGAGCGTGCTCCAAGCCCGGCGTCGCCTTAGGTAAGGACGAAGCTAAGGGCCTTGTGCTATGTGTGACATGGATGTGTTGAATGTTTTGTATGCCGTGCTATGCCATGTATTATATGATTTGTGGATAACTTGTCTTATGTGTAGCGCAGCTTGGAGATTGAGGTATGTTGTATGTGCTTCCGTAACATGAGCATGAAATTTATATGTATGATGTATTATGTTATGGCCCTCTAGGACATGCATGTTAGGATAAATGGTAATATGAGTTGGGAATATAAGGATGACAGGAAATAAATGAGAAGTGAGACCACTAGAGGGGATATGAGGTTGACCTAAGTACCTCATGATCTATGAGAGAATATTTAAGTGGGAGGAATGTCCGAAATAAATGAGAGTTGGGAACCATGCATGAGAGTCTTAAAGTTTGCATGGTGGTATTCGGTTTGTATGGTGGTATTTATGATTTTATGGAGGTATTAATGTTGTATGATGGTATTAATGTTCTAGGGCAGTACTAATGGTTCGTATGGTGTTATTCGGGTTCTATGGTGGTAATTATGATTTTATGGAAGTATTAATGTTGTATGGTGGTATTAAGGTTTGTATGGTGGCATAAATGTTCGTATGGGGGTATTAATGATTGCATAGTAGTTTTAATGGCTTATGGTGGTATTAGGGTTTATATGGTGGTATAAATGTTCGTAAGGTGGTATTAATGATTGCATGGTGGTATTAATGGCTTATGGTGGTATTAGGGTTTGCATGGTGGTGTTATGGTTTGTGTGGTGGCATTAATGTTTGTATGGTGGTATTAATGATTGCATGGTAGAGTATGGGGTTGAGAGTGAGAACTCACTTATATAAAAAAAAATGAGCGGGGGGTTTCTAAATGAGAGAAGAGATTTTAGGGTGAAAGAGGGAGGTTACTTGTTGAAGAAGTAAAGTGCTAGGGTTTGGTGCGGCCAACTAGGGTTGGCGTGGTTAGATAGGGTTTTGAATGGCCAACTAGGGTTTTGTCGGTCACACGTGAACTTGGGAGAATAAGTAACACATTTGGGGAATTTCCTAATAAAAGAATGAGGTGCGCGATAGAGAATAAAGTAACGTTTGGGTAAGTAAGAAAGAGTTGGGCCAAATAGGTCCGATTAGGGTCTCCGAGGAGGAACCCTAGAGGGAGGAGGACATGCGGAGTCGACATCATATGTAATGGGATGGCCTATATTCTTGGAGATTGTGCCTTACTATATGCCACTATGCCTAAGTCTACGGGGAATGGATGTCGGGTGTGAGAAGAGGTACGAGTCTCAAAATATGGGACGGGCCCTCTTGAGAGAACGGTAGTAGAACATCGATGACATGCATGTCAAGGTGGAATGATATCTAATAAAACACGGATAAGACACTAATCATGTAAAGTGAAAGATTGTTGAGCCGAGCCCAGACAGGTCCACCGGCAAATAATAGTGGCAAGGAGCCAGGGTGCCCTGAAGACCGGTCCACCTGCAAATAATAGTGGTCAGGAGCGTTCTGCACTGAGTGTATAATTTCCGGTCACCGGCTATAATAGTGGGGGATTTCGTACTCGACAAACCAAAGTAAGTAAGTTAAACCATGGGAAATATACTAAGTACTTACAACGGAACATCATGTGAGTCGGGGCCAGACCGGTCCACCGGCAAATAATAGTGGCCAGGAGCATTTTGCCCTGGAGACCGGTTCCACCGGCAAATAATAGTGGTCAGGAGCGTTCTGCCCTGAGTGTATACTTTCCGGTCCACCGACTATAATAGTGGGGTTCCCGCACTCACATGGATTATTAAAGAATATGTGTGAATTGACATATTATTAACGAGGATAAAGAATAAGTCACCGAAAAGTGCTCAGGCCTTATCTTGCGTGTTATCGCATGTTACTTATATGATTGTGCTATGTGCGCTATGTGGTATGATTGTGTGCTTGGCCTTAGCGCACCTGCGCCCTTACTCAGTATTGGACCCGTACTGATACTACATTGATTGAATGGGTCCTGTGATGATCCATCAATGGTGGAGAGCAAACCTCCTATGCAGGTTTGATCGATTACTATTTTGGGGTGGAAGGCTTGACTTGAGTGAGTAGGTGATCCGGATACTGATCCTTTTTGGGGATTGGTTTGCTAGCTATATTTTGTATTACGTTTCCCGTTTTTAAAGAAAAAGTATTATGGGGTTGTAATCCTAAATCATATTCAAACTTCTCTTTGGCTTATATCTTATGAACGATTTATGCTAAAAGTCGTCTTGTGTTTTATGATACTTCGTACTTATTGATGATCGGATTTAGCCTTAGCACTTAGTAAGTGAACGGTAGGAATGAACCGGTCTGGTACTAAGTGTGGAGGTAATACCCCCAAGTTTACGGTTTTAATTCTCTCGCTTCCTCTAAACCTTTTGATTTAAACGAAATTTTTCAGTAGTAAATTTGGGGGTGTTACAAGTTGGTATCAGAGTTGTTGGTCCTTCGACCACTCTCGTTTTCGAAAGTAAATTTGGTTTCGAACTTTGTATTTGATTTTGAAGTGTGTTTTGACCGCTCCTCTATTTGTTTTTAAACTTTTTAAGCCGATACCACGAGTTGGTATCAAATCTTTTGGTTGTTAAGGATCGAGTTCCGGTTAGAGACTCGGTTCTCACGATCCTAAATGTTTTAGCCAAAACTGTATTTTAACTTCCTTCAAGTGATTTTTCTTTTTATCCGGATTAGCTTGTGAGGACAGTGTGATTGGGTAGTATAAGTGGCCTTGCGATTTGCTGTTGAATTATGTCTTCGAATATGCTTCCTTGCTATTTGACATGCTTAACTTGTGTTAACGTTGAATTTTATGTGTTGTGGCTATTACAGTCTTGTAACTAGTTTGCGCTTAAGGGGGTAGTGACCCCACTAGGTTAACCCCAGCCTTGTAGGTTTAGTGGACTAAAAACCTTAGGGTATACCTTGCCGGGTAAAGTGTGATGTGACATAAATTGTAAAATATTTTGGTGGATTAGTTTTACTTTTGGAGTTGCAAGGAGTTTAAGTTATTATTATCATTATTATTATTTTCACCTTTATGAGACCTTAATTTAAAGGACAACGTCTTGTGACTTGTCTTGACCTTAAGTACTATGTATTTCTTCCTTGTTGAATTCTATTATATTTGATTTGTTGGCCATCGATTCTCCTTCCTTTATTTCACCTCTTATGCCTTGTGTGATCCAACTTTACTTGGTTTAGTTCGTAAACACCGTTTTACCTTTCTTCGGAGTTCTTTTAACCTATTTACTTTGGTAAATGTTTTATTCAATTTTTTCGTCAAGTTTCCACTACTTAGGTTTCTCGAACCTCGGGAATGAAGTTCCTTTCTAAGAGGGTAGGGATGTAATACCCCGTATTTTTTTTTAAAATCCAGATTTGTTAAGTCTAATGATTTGATTAGCGTAATTTGATGTAAACAATTAATTATTTTAATTTCGATTCATTTTATGGATTTATCGACGATTTTGAATTCATAATTGAAGGTAATTAATCATTTTCGGGAAGTAATATTTTATCGACGTTTTAATTATTTGAATGTAATATTTTCGGGAAGTTTAATTTAAAATATTTTTGGAGCTTATTTAAGAATTCTTTTTGAAAATAATTTTCTTCCGTTCTATGCTTTTTAGTTGTGGAAAACCGATTTCGGAAATTATTAAAATTAGTCTTGATTTATTAGAATCTGACTTAAACATTTTATTATAGGTTTTTAAATATTATTTCAGGGTCTTATAATGTATTTTCGTAAGTAATATAAATTTTTACGTTCGATGGTAAACTCTTCCGAAAATGTTTCCAAAATTCTTATATAACTCTTTCATTATTTTTTAAGCCTTCAGATCTTTTCGAAATAGATTTTTGATAAATAAATTTTTGATTAAATTCTCCCAATATTAATCTTTGATATTTAGTATTTAATTTGAACTTATACCTCAGGCACAACAATCCCTAGTTCGTCCCTAAGGGGGTAGTTAGCTTAAGTATAGCTAGTGATGCGTTAATACAGAAGATTAGAATGCCCCAACCCTAACCCTAGAGAGCTGCAGGAGACTTCGGGGGCGAAGTCTGTTTTTAAGGGGGTAGTGATGTAATATCCCAAAATCCTAATTTCCGAAATTATGGCAAAATAAGGAATTATAAGGAAAATAAATTATATAAATTTATTTATTAAAATGTAGAGAGTTAATTGAGGTAGATTAAGAGGAAAATAATAAATAATTTAATTAGAACAAAATTTGGGTATTTTTCCTAATTAGCATGGAGGTTAATGGAAATTATCTAAAAGAGTCTAAAATAAGCAAAAAGGAATTTATTTAACATTTTATAAATATTAATATTCTAAATAGCAAACAAATATTCTAAATGAATTATAAAAAAATCCAAAACCCTAAATGAAACATTTTTTCTTTTCTTTTCCCTCATTTTCCTTTCTTCTTTTTCTTCCTTTTCTTTTTTTTTCTTCTTCCCCGTCGGTTGGGCCTCTCACCGCGGCCCAGCCCTTCTGTCCTTTTCCTTTCTCCCTCCCCCGCAGCCCAGCGTTGCTC
Source organism: Tamarix chinensis (assembly GCA_030549775.1). NCBI lineage: Eukaryota > Viridiplantae > Streptophyta > Magnoliopsida > Caryophyllales > Tamaricaceae > Tamarix > Tamarix chinensis. The sequence goes on from CM060176.1 coordinate 86,677,860, forward strand.
GCTAGCCAATGCCCAAGTGCGACGCAGCGTTTGGCCTTTCGATCCGTTGAAGCGCCGTGTCGCGATTAATGAGCCTTCTAACCGTTGCCAGCCAACGACACGACGCTGCGTTTCGACCTTCTAAACAATGAAACGACGTGTCGAGATTAGGAATGTTATAACCGTTGCCGATCGGCTGGTTCCTCCCCTTTCTTTTCTTCCCTGGACCGCCGGTCCAACCTGCCCCGTTGTCGTCTTCTTCCTCGCGCATTTGACCACCGCGCCGCTGCAACGCCGACAACGCCACAGTCCGGCCGTCCTTCTCGCCTTTTTCCTGTCCCTTTCTTTCCCGATTTGGCCCAGCCTACCGTCCTACACCGCCCAGGCCCTGCCCCCTTTCCTTTCTCACCCAAACCGAGCTAGAACCTGCTGACAGAGAATTTGCAGGCCTGCCGATCGCCGCGACGGCGTACTGCCGTGACCTGGCGTGTCCTCTCCTCCTTCGTCGTTTTATCCCCCCAATTGCCTATAAATACCCCCCTTCGACAGCCATAACCTGTGCTGCAAAAGTTACCCCGAAACTCTGCCTCTCTGTCTCCTGAAAATCAGATGAAGTTTCCGCCGCCGTCGGTGATCGCCACCGCCACCGCTGGCCACCAAAAACACCCCTGCACCTTCCTCGACAAAACCAAACCATCGCCGCCCTCCACCCTGCCCTGTACGTGCCACTATAGTCGTGCGAAACTCCCTACTGAAAAACCCCTCTTCCAGTCGCCGCCGCCACCAGAGCCTCCTCCACCCTCCAAAATGCCCAGCAGACCTCCCTCTACCTTTCCCTGCCTTCTTCTTCCCCTGCCTCCCTCTCCTCCTTCCTCCCTCATCTTCCACCTCTCTCCACCACCCTCGGCCGCCGCCGCGTGCCGCCACCCCTTGCCACGCCACCACCCTCACTCCACTCCCCCTTACCTGCTCTTTCTTTCCCCACCTCAAACTCCTCCTTTTCCCCTCCCATCTAACCGCCACCTCCATCTTTCCCCCTCTTCTCCTCCTCCACCGCCGCCGCCGTCGCCGCCGGACCACCACAGACCCTAGGTGGTTCTCCACTCATCCAAACCCTAATATCCCTTTTATATAACTACTACTATTTTCTACTAATATTAATACAATTATTATTATTATTATTATTATTATTATTATTATTTCTTTCATTACTATTACTAATATTATTATTATCATTATTATCATTATTATGGTCTCTATTATTAATGTCTTATTTTCTTACTAATACTAAAATCCCTTTTGAACCCTAACTTTTATTATACTTACCTCTAATCTTAATTTTTATAATTGTTGGTATTAACATTATTAATAATATTACTATTATTACTTCTATTATCCTTACTAAGGTTATTATTGTTATTGCTAAACCTTACTTGGTTGTATTATTGTTATTATCATTACTACTAGGAGTATTACTATTATTATCATCATTATTAGTATTATTACTATTATCATTATCACCCTTAAGAATAGTTTACTTGTAATATTGTGACCTTATAATATTATTATTTCAAACCTAACACCATTGTCAGACTTAATTTTAAAAACGCTAGAGTTCTATTACTTGAAACATAAGTATCACTATTAGTAGTCTTATTATTATTATTATTATCACTATTTTACTATGACTAGTGAACACTAGTATTATAAGAATGAAACTAATGGGCTTAATAAAATAAGTGTAACAATAAGTATCATAAATAACTATATTTTGACTACTAATATTTAGTATACTAATTCTAAGGTAAAAACCCTAGTTCTTGTAAAAAACCCTTTTTAGTAATAAAAACCCTAACCTTAAACGAGAATGAGGATTGATAGTAATTATAAGGGAAACTAATACTTAGCATTTTCCCCTTTTATAGGTAACCCCGACCAAAGCCCTAAGGAGTTAGAGGAGCGTGCTCCAAGCCCGGCGTCGCCTTAGGTAAGGACGAAGCTAAGGGCCTTGAGCTATGTGTGACATGGATGTGTTGAATGTTGTGTATGCCGTGCTATGCCATGTACTATATGATTTGTGGATAACTTGTCTTATGTGTAGCGCAGCTTGGAGATTGAGGTATGTTGTATGTGCTTCCGTAACATGAGAATGACATTTATATGTATGATGTATTATGTTATGGCCCTCTAGGACATGCATGTTAGGATAAATGGTAATATGAGTTGGGAATATAAGGATGACAGGAAATAAATGAGAAGTGAGACCACTAAGGGGGATATGAGGTTGACCTAAGTACGTCATGATCTATGAGAGAATATTTAAGTGGGAGGAATGTCCGAAATAAATGAGAGTTGGGAACCATGCATGGGAGTCTTAAAGTTTGCATGGTGGTATTCGGTTTGTATGGTGGTATTTATGATTTTATGGAGGTATTAATGTTGTATGATGGTATTAATGTTCTAGGGTGGTACTAATGGTTCGCATGGTGTTATTCGGGTTGTATGGTGTAATTATGATTTTATGGAAGTATTAATGTTGTATGGTGGTATTAAGGTTTGTATGGTGGTATAAATGTTCGTATGGGGGTATTAATGATTGCATAGTGGTTTTAATGGCTTATGGTGGTATTAGGGTTTGTATGGTGGTATAAATGTTCGTATGGTGGTATTAATGATTGCATGGTGGTATTAATGGCTTATGGTTGTATTAGGGTTTGCATGGTGGTGTTATGGTTTGTGTGGTGGCATTAATGTTTGTATGGTGGTATTAATGATTGCATGGTGGAGTATGGGGTTGAGAGTGAGAACTCACTTATATAAAAAAAATGAGAGGGGGTGTTTCTAAATGAGAGAAGAGATTTTGGGGTGAAAGAGGGAGGTTACTTGTTGAAGAAGTAAAGTGCAAGGGTTTGGTGCGGCCAACTAGGGTTGGCGTGGTTAGATAGGGTTTTGAATGGCCAACTAGGGTTTTGTCGGTCACTTGTGAACTTGGGAGAATAAGTAACACATTTGGGGAATTTCCTAATAAAAGAATGAGGTGCGAGATAGAGAATAAAGTAACGTTTGGGTAAGTAAAAAAGAGTTGGGCCACATAGGTCCGATTAGGGTCTCCGAGGAGGAACACTAGAGGGAGGAGGACATGCGGAGTCGACATCATATGTAATTGGATGGCCTATATTCTCGGAGATTGTGCCTTACTATAGGCCACTATGCCTAAGTCTATGGGGAATGGATGTCGGGTGTGAGAAGAGGTACGAGTCTCAAAATATGGGACGGGCCCTCTTGAGAGAACGGTAGTACAACATCGATGAAATGCATGTCAAGGGTGGAATGATATCTAATAAAACACGGATAAGACACTAATCATGTAAAGTGAAAGATTGTTGAGCCTAGCCCAGACCGGTCCACCGGCAAATAATAGTGACAAGGAGCCGGGGTGCCTGGTAGACCGGTCCACCGGCAAATAATAGTGGTCAGGAGCATTCTGCCCTGAGTGTATACTTTCCGGTCACTGGCTATAATAGTGGGGGATTTCTTGCTCGACAAACCAAAGTAAGTAAGTTAAACCATGGGAAATATACTAAGAACTTACAGCGGAACATCATGTGAGTCGGGGCCAGACCAGTCCACCGGCAAGTAATAGTGGCCAGGAGCATTTTGCCCTGGAGACCGGTCCACCGGCAAATAATAGTGGTCAGGAGCTTTCTGCCCTGACTGTATACTTTCCGGTCCACCGGCTATAATAGTGGGGTTCCCGCACTCACATGGATTATTAAAGAATATGTGTGAAATTGACATATTATTAACGAGGATAAAGAATAAGTCACCGGAAAGTGCTCAGGCCTTATCTTGTCTGTTATCGCATGTTACTTATATGATTGTGCTATGTGTGCTATGTGGTATGATTGTATGTTTGGCCTTAGCGCACCTGTGCCCTTACTCAGTATTGGACCCGTACTGATACTACATTGATTGAATGGGTCCTGTGATGATCCATCAATGGTGGGGAGTAGACCTCCTATGCAGGTTTGATCGATTACTATTTTTGGGTGGAAGGCTTGACTTGAGTGAGTAGGTGATCCGGATACTGATCCTTTTTGGGGATTGGTTTGCTAGCTATATTTTGTATTACGTTTCCCGTTTTTAAAGAAAAAGTATTATGGGGTTTTAATCCTAAATCGTATTCAAACTTCTCTTTGACTTATATCTTATTAACGATTTATGCTAAAAGTCGTCTTGTGTTTTATGATACTTCATACTTATTGATGATCAGATTTAGCCTTAGCACTTAGTACCAGAACGGTAGGAATGAACCGATCTGGTACTAAGTGTGGCGGTAATACCCCCAAGTTTACTATTTTAATTCTCTCGCTTCCGCTAAACTTTTTGATTTAACGAAATTTTTCAGTAGTAAATTTGGGGGTGTTACAGTATGCACCAATGACCTAGAAAGCAAATGCTACCATCCTCATGAATCTGGAAACCCTCAGCTCTACTGTCTCGAATCTTCTATCCAATCCTCTGGAGCTTAACATCCCTATGTTGTCCTAATCAAATCTCATCAAAAACTATCAGTGTAATCGTTAATGCTCACATCTGAATCTCTAAGTCACCTTGCTGGATCATCTCAATCCCCGCCCCACCAAACTCCTTTGGAAAATGACTAAACACCATAATAGAACATAAAGAATGTGATTTCTTCCTTCTCAAGGCATATGCAACGATGGTGCTTACCTTCGTTGTAGGTAAACTCGATATCATAGTCCTTCAGCAACTCTAGCCATCACGTCTGCCTCATATTCAACTCCTTCTAGGTAAATATATACTTGAGGCTCTGATGGTCGATGTAGAATTTGCACTTATTTCCATACAAATAATGCTTTTAAATCTTTAGCACAAACACAACTATTGCTAGCTCTTAATCATGTGTTAGATAATTATGCTCATGCTACTTCAATAAGCACGAAGCATAAGCCTCAACCTTACCATGTTGAATCAAAACTTAATCCATTCCATGCTTTGACACATCAATGTAGACCTCAAATCCATCAGTACCCGAAGTCAAATTCAAAATTAGTGTTGTAGTTAACTACTACTTCAACTCCTAAAATGCTCTCTAACAAGCATCATCCTACTAAAATTTGGTTGTCTTCTTCAAAAGGTTCATCAAAGGATGAGCTACCTTTGAGAAATCCTAAACAAAGTGTCTGTATTACCTAACCAAACCCATGAAACTATGCACCTCAAGAACACTAGTGGGTGCTTTCCACTTAGTCACTGGTAAAATCTTTGCCGATTCCATGGAAACTCCTCCTACTAACACCGCATGTCCCAAAAATGCAGCCTCCTAAAGCTACAATTCACACTTAGAGAGTTTAGCATACAACGTATGCTCTCTAAGGACTAATAAATTTTTTTGTATATGCTTTTCATGCTTCTCTCTTCTTCGAGAGTCAACTAATATATTTTTAATGAAAGCAACAATAAATAGATCGAGGAATAGCCAGAAAATCCTCATCATTAAGTCCAAAAAGATGTCAGGCACATTAGTAAGTCCAAAAGGCATCACAGTAAACTCGTAGTACATGTACCGTGTCCTAAAGATCTTCTTTATGATGTCTACCTTGGCAGTGCATAACTGATGATAACCTAACCTCAACTCAAACTTCAAGAAGGTCAAAGTACCCCAAAGCTAATCAAATAATTCATCAATCTTCAGAAGTGGATATCGATTCTTCACCGTCAACTAATTCAACCCTTGGAAATCCATACACAGGTGAAGGATCCCGTCCTTCTTCTTCAAAAACAACAATAGTGCTCCCTATGGAGAAACACACAGTTAGATTACCCATGAGCTCACAAATCCTCCAACTAAGTCTTCAAATCCCTCAACTCTACTATTTCCATCCCGTAAGGTGCCTTGGAAACCGGTTCGGCCCCCAATAACAACTCAATGGTGAAATCTATCTCCCGCACAAGTGATATACCTAGAATCTCCCCAGGAAACACGTTTGGAAACTCTTAGACAACTGAAATGCCCTCCAAAGCTGACACGTCCTTGTTCAAATCTTGAACTATGCACAAAAATATAGGGTAACCCCTCTACACTAAATAAAATAATGTATGGGAAGATATGACCTTCGTTGTAGGCCTAGACTTGGATCTCTAGTAAGAGACTCTATCACCCTAAGGTCCCCACAACACAACTCACTCCTACAAACAATCTTTCACTGCCTTATACCTTCCTAAAACATCCAACCCAAGGATAATATGAAAATCTTGAAGGTCCATCACAACCAACTCTAATAGAAAGTCTACCTCGCCTATCTTTAAGGCCACATCCGAGAAGAGTCTAGTACAATCCAATATATCCCCAAAAGGCAACAACACAAATATAGATATAGAAGAAGATTTGGTTAATGCAACTTTAACAACAAATAAAGAAGACACAAATGAGAGAGATGCTACCAAATCAAATAATACATAATTTGGTAATGATAATATTGAGAAAGTACTAGTAACAACAACCATCTGCATGTCAGCCTCTGCCTAGCTGATAACATTCAGGATTACACCTGACTATCCTCCCTGGTATCCTCCACTATACCCTCTATAACTCTAAGACTGACCTTCTCCCTTTCGAGGGAAAGGGCAAGGATATTACGGCCTCCCCTGACTCTATCTAGGTTGTCCATTATGTGGGGCAAGTTCTCTCTACTAAAGCTATTGTTGTGGTTGTTGGTAGGCCCCGCACTTAAAAGCATGCTGCTATAGAATCAATGGTGTCTGATGCTGATATTGACCCTACTAATGTTGACACTCAAAAGACTAGTGACCTAACTAAACACACATCCTACACAAAATTAAAGCACCTCGGCAACTCCTCCCTAGATGATTCTAACCATAAAAATAGCACACAAAGCACCTCAACTAATCCCAAGATCTACTATGACCTCTCGACTAACCTTAGTGCCTATACAAAACTCTGTGAGACTAATTTTGACCTCTCTTCCGAAACCCTAGAGGTCCTCTCCTTGGTATTAATTCTTTCCTCTAGAACCCTACAACTCCAGCTTCCTCCTACCCAAAATGGAAGCTTACTCTTGGACTAACATAGTGGAAATACACACCTTCCTATAAAGTGTGGCTAAGCCCTAAAAATCCTCAACATCCATCATCCTTCGAATACTAAAGTGGAGTCCCTGCTCAAACTAGTAAACCACAATCGACTCACTAACTATAATCTTAGGCGCGAACATCAAAAACTTTGTAAACTGTGTGTGGTACTGCCTCACCGTCATACTCTCCTTAATCAGTTGCATGAACTCCTTTAGTTTATGCATCATAATACTCTCAGGGTAAGTTTATGCATCATAATACTCTTAGGGTAAAACTTAGTACGAATAGCTACCTTGAAGTCCTCCCGGGACATATGCGACCCATCCTATGCACTGCGACCTACCCACCAAGAAAACTCCACATAAGAAAATGTTTGTAATACCCACCTTCTAAGTAGGTAGGTAATAAATTACCTTGAACATCCTTTCTAAGTCCCGAATCCATCCCTCCAGGATGACCGAGTCCTCAATATCCCTCATAGATCAGTGGGTGTTGTCCCTTAACCCTCCAAAGCAAGTCTTCTCTGATACCTCCTATGGGTGATGTGAAGGTAGTGGCTACAGATGAGGCATATATCATATGAACTCAATAAATGCCTCGAATATCTCCTCCAAAAAACTAATGCGGTCATTAAGCGCCATGAAAACTAGCTAACTGCAACACAAAAAAATTTTAGGGTTAATCTTTCCTAGGCTACCTAGGTAACCCATCCTCGATTCCTCACAAGTTAATCTAGGTTTTCATAAATATAACAATTTTTTTTAAATGTGAAATAGACCATTAAAAATCAGATGAAGGATCATTAAAAACTGAATGTTGAAAGCCAAAATATGGTAATCAAAACCAAAAGCTGTTGTACCAACATATAAGACCCCAATTTTCACTACCGAAAATTCTCATTTTATACTAAAAGTAAATAAGTAAAATATTAAGGGTTACTACTATAACTGGCATAATTCTAGCTTATTCAACCATCCTAACATTAATCACAAGGCTAAAATATTAAAGTAGTTGGAGAAAATTTGAAATAAAAGAAGCATGTATAATACAATAATGAGTTTAGAGTTTGACTCCGAGTTACAATACAAAATACTAAAGAAGAGATACCATGGATCAAGAGTCAAGAAAGGTATCTTGATAAAAACATCTACCGGATAACATTACTCTTCACCTAACCCCTAATAAAGATGAAGTCACTCATCCCCACATAAGGCATCAAAGGTCACATAATCATCTAGCGATCTTCTAAAACCTACACATAAGAATTAGGGTATTCTATTCATGGGAATAACTGGAATCCATAAAACGAGTAACCTGTAGGCTAAGTACTGATCAAAGGAACAATACTATTGAATAAGGATACAATTAGCACGTGTTTTCACATCAGATAATAAGTGTATAAACAACTAAATGAAATACCTCATAAGAACTTCTAAGGAATAACACACCTAAGCCACTATTATTATTCAGTGGAACTAATCAAAAAACATCACCTTCTTGGGGCAAAACGGTCTTCCACTTTAAATATTTAGTATCTTTTCTATAGATTATATTGTTATATTTTCATTTTACAATGAGTAGGAAGCCCACTATTCTTAATTTGATGGAATAGACTTAAACACCTTCTTAGGGAAAAATACTCCCTAGCCACTATTCTTTCCGGTGAAATAGAGAATAAAAACATCACCTTCTTAGAGCAAAATGCTCCTGAGTCACTATTCTCCTCAGTGGAACTGATGCAAGAGCAAACACGCAAGTATTGGCTTTCATAATTATGGAACCAGTTATTCTTCATTTGGAAAGTATCTCCTACAAATTTGAAGACCAACGAATGGTTACGTTGCTAGGAAAAAAAAAGAAACTAAGTTTTTACATGCTTGTGCTTAGCATGCAAGGAATGATGACCATGTGTATATGAGAGTTTATTTTAAGATTTGTCAAGCATCATTAGTAACTTAGATAATTTATTAATTAAGTTGTATATTTGGATAATAAAGTTAGCATGAAGTTATCATAAAGGTAGCATAATATCTTTTAGCTTGGAATCTTTTGAATTATGCTTTTAGCTAGTGGTATAATGGTTTTAACCTACTATGAATGTCGAGTGCGGGGAGAAGAATGGAAATGAAGTGAATGATCAAGTATTGAATTTGAATGTAATATGAATTCTATATGAGTTCAATTCAAGTTAATCGAATCTGTGTAAATGATTAATCTTGAAAATCTTAATCTCCTTATCTGTGTAAATTAGAGATTACATTGTATCCTTTCTATTCTCCATTATCCAAGTTTTTTAGTCGTCACCATCATCAAAACATGACCCAAAATTGAAGCCTAATTAAAACTTAAATTAGCTAAACCTCTAAAAACCCTAACACTAAAATCCAAATCATAACCCCTACCCAAACCCTAATCCTAACCCACAAAATTATCTTCCATTAAACCCTAACCTTCGAATCATCATCATCACCACCACATCATTGTCAAATCAACATCATAATCATATCAGCACATTCAAACCATCATCATCATTCCTCCACCGTCACCAAATCATAATATAATATTTGATTCATCATCTTAATTAGTTTACCTTATTCAAATACCTTTATCATTCATCCACCATTTTCAAGCTTCTTCCTAATAATCTCAACATAACCAAGCATTAATATGATATAATTAAGAATTGAATACTCCCACACACATCAATTTTTGTATCAAAGCCATAGGTTGGTGGAATTACAATCAAGATTCAATCTTTCTTTCAAGATTCTTCAAGATTTATGAAGAAAGTGTCCCATATTCAAGAATCACAAAGAATTAATCAAGAAAATACAAAGAGGCTGAGTAAGTAAAGGTGTGTTTGGGAGTTTTGTATTCGGTTGATAAGGAGACAGTATGGAGGGAAAAGGAGAGGACTTGAGGGATATTCTCAAGACCTTTATGGGAAAAATCAAGGAGGTTAAATTACATGTGTGTAAAATAGAAGCTTCCTAAGCCAACCATTGCGCTCTGCAGACACAAAGCCAACAGGAACAAGTAGAGGAAGGGCATGTGAGAAGGGCACAAAACCGAGTGGAAGAAAGAAAAATAGAGAATGGAAAATTATGTAAAGCCACGTGACATATCGAGAAAAACTCATGACGACATGGAAAATAAAATCTGCTTCGATCTTCCGATCTTTGAAGGTAATCTCAACCCATAATCTTTTCATCAATGGTTGTAAATCATTGAATTGATTTTTGAGTATAAGGAAATTGATGATGAAAAAAGATGCCAAGTGTGGATGTTAATGTTTAAAAAATTTGCTAGAGTGTGGTATGACAATTTAAAAAGGAGATAGGAGAGAGATGGAATATCGAATATTAAATCATGGGAAAAATTAAAAAGCACTTTAAGAAGAAGTTTGTGCCTCAGGAATACGAGCAAGAAAATTTTATAAAAATGACTACGATGAGGGAACGCTTACTTAGAGTTGAAGAATACATTTGGGAGTTTGAAAGGCTAGCTCTTATATGTGATATCCAAGAACAAGAAGAACAAAGGTGTGCACAATTCATTAGGGGTTTAAATATGAATCTTTGGGAGAAGGTAGATTTTTATCCTTGTGAAGTGTTTGAAGACATAGCCAAGTTAGAGATATAGTTGAAGAGGAAAAAGCCACCAAGAAAGTCAACCAATGTCCCATATGGTTCGACATTCAAGGACATGTCAAAGCCTCCAATTTCTCAAGAGACAAATCAAGAGAATGTTGGAAGGTTAACTCATTTAGAAAAGGACAAGGATCAAGTGGTTGATAAGGTGAGCATGTAATGCTTCAAGTGTAGAGGTTATGGCAACTTTGATCAGGATTGTCCAAACCAAATAGCATTAAATTTAAAGGAGATAGAAAATGAAGAGACTTAAGACCTTGATGAAGACTAAGAAGAAGAAAGTGATATCCTAGAGGATTCTTTGGAAGAAGGCCAAGTGGATTGCCACGTGTTGCAAAAGGTGATCCAAGTACAACAACAACCTTTACTTACTCAACAGGAGAAGATTTTCAAAGCCAAATGTAGAATTGGTGATAAAGTGTGTGAATTCATCATTGATAGTGTATCATGCACTAATGTTGCTAGCAAGAAGATGGTGAAAAAGCTCAATTTCAAGACCAAGGGTCATGGCAATTTGATATGAAGGTTGTGTATAACAAGGTCCTTAATGAGTATGTAGTATGTAAGGGTCCAAAGAAGTTTAGACTCAAACCTAATCTAGATGGGGAGGATTCAGTTTTGAGGAATGAAAAGGGGGAACCAAGAGCATGAAGGGAAAAGAGAATATATTAAGTGTAAGAAGGGAAAAAAGAAGAGAAGCATGGAGATATTGATCCTTAAGGAGTGTGAGATGAATGAATCAAGTAAAGATGAGGAGATATGTTATTCATTAGTGGTAAAAGAGGTCCAAAATGGAATAATTCTAATATTGATTAGAAATTTCAATAATCATTGAAAGAGTATGCCGATGTGATTCTGGAAGAGTTGCTAAGTGGGCTACCTCCATTGAGAGTTATTGAGCACGCTATTGATCTTATGCCAGGAGTTTCATTATCGAACAAGATGGCTTATAGATGTAATTTGTAGGAGGCTAAGGAGATATATAAACAAGTGTAAGAGTTGTGAGACCGAGGTTATATTCGAGAGTGTATGAGTCCATGCAGCGTCCTAGCTTTGTTAGTGCATAAGAAGGATGGTAAGTGGATAATCTGTATTGATTCAAGAGCTAGCAACAACATCATAATCAAGTAGAGTTTTTTGATGTCGAGATTGGATGACATGTTAGATGATTTGCATGCCATGAATGTGTTCTCAAAGATTGATCATAGAAGCAGTTATCATCAAATAAGGATACAGGAAGGGGACGAGTGGAAACTTTCAAGACTAAGTACGAATTGTATGAGTGGTTGATGATTCCATTTAGGCTATGTAATGCACCAAGTTACTTCATGAGGTTGATGACTGAGGCACTTAGACCATTCCTTGGAGTCTTTGTTGTTGTCTACCTCGATGATATCTTGGTATATAGCAAGAGTGAGTTCAACCACATACAACACTTGAAGAGAATATTTGATAAGCTTAGAGAGGTGAAGCTCTATTTTAAGATGGAGAAGTGTGATTTCAAGATAGAGTGGGTGATCTTTCTTGGTTATATTATAAGTGGGGATTGTATTCAAGATGATCCATTAAAGGTGGAAGCTATGCAAATGTGGCCCATTCTTACTAATTTCCACAAAGTTTGAAGTTTTCATGTGTTGGCCTTATTCTATAGGAGGTTCATGAAAGACTTCTCTACGATTGCAACAACTATCACACAAGTGATGAAGAAAGGAGAGTTTTATTGGAATGATCAAGTGACAAGGACTTTTGAAGATTTGAAGATAAGTCTCTCTAATGCACCGGTATTATCTTTACCTTGTTTCAATAAACCATTTAAAGAAACATGTGATGCGGGTGGTGTAGGCATTAGGGGTGTGCTTTCACAAGAAAGGAAGTTGATTGTTTTCTTTAGTGAGAAGTTGAATAGTGCAAGACTCAACAATTCAACCTATGAGAAAGAGTTCCACACTATTGCGCATTGTTTGGAGACATGGAGTCATTAGTTGAGACCCAAGCCTTTAGTACTTCAATTGGATCATGATAGTTTCAAATATCTACATGGTCAAAAGAAGTTGAGTCCAATACATGCCAAGAGGATATGCTTCTTGCATACATTTGTGTTGAGGGCAATGGTACTTACCATGATGGATACAAAGTTTTTGGGGTTCAAGATTTTGAAGGGTCAATATGCCATGGATGATGATTTTGCTATGATCTTTGAAGAGTGCAAGAAATAAGGGATTTTTGGAGCTTATGTCATTCAAGATGGGTTCTTATTCAAGCACAAAAAATTCAATGTGTCGAAGACCTCAGTTCGAGACTTAATAATCAAAGAGGTGCATGAAGGAGGAATTGTAGGACATTTTAGTTCACAACACTTTTGAGTTGCTGCAAGTACATTTCTATTGTCTAAGAATACAAAAGGGAGTATCAAGGACATTCAATGTTGGAGACATTATTCTTTATTATGGCGATGCAAATTTTAGGGCAAATTCAAATCAACAAGGGGAGAATTACTTGAGAGAAAATACTCAAGAATTGGCTTTCATAATTATGGAACAAATTATTCCTCATTTGGAAAATGTCTCCCATAAATTTGATGGCTAATGGATGGTAATGTTGCTAGAAACGTAACAAACAATCAACTAAGTTTCTACGTGCATGTGTATGGCATGCATGGAATGATGACCACGTGCATGGGAGAGTTTATTTTCATATTTCTCAATCACTATTAGTAATTTAGCTAATTTATTAATTAAGTAGTAGAGTTGGATAATAAAGTTAGCAAAAAGTTAGTATAATATCTTTTAGCTTGGAATATTTTGAATTATGCTTTTAGCTAGTGGTAGAATGGTTTTAACCTACTATGAATTTCGAGTATGGGGAGAAGAATTGAATTGAAGTGAATGATCAAGTATTGAATTTGAATGTAATATGAATTCTATATGAGTTCATTTCAAGTAAATCAAATCTGTGCAAAAGATTAATCTTGAAAATATTAATCTCTTTGTCTGTGTGAATTAGAGATTAAGTTGTATCCTTTATACTCTCAATTATTCACGTTTTTTAGCCATCACCATCATCCAAACCTCACCAAGAATCGAAGCCTAATTGAAACCTAAATTGGTTATACCATTCGAAAGCCTAACCCTAAAATCTGAATCATAACCCTAACCCTAACCTTAACCTATGAAATTATCTTCCATTAAACCCAAACCTTTCAATCATCATCATCACCAACACATTATTGAAACAACATCATAATCATATCATCACATTCGAACCATCATCATCATTCATCCACCATCACCAAGTCACAACCATAATATTTGATTTATCATCTTCATTAGTTTACCTTATTTGAATACCTTTATCACTCATCCACCATTTTCAAAGCTTCTTCTTATTAATATCAACATAACTGAGCATTAATGTAACATAATTGAGAATTGCATACTCCGACACATATCAGGAATAGATGTAAAACATCAACTTGATTCTAATTCACGTGCTCTTTCACTTTAAGTGATAATTATCTTATTCAAGATAAGTCTCAGTCATTGAACACATTAAAGTAGCTAGACACATAGCACATGTCAAAGTTCTCACATCCTTTCAAACCGTAATTACACACTCCTTAGCATTCATTCTCCATATTGACTATTCCCCACAACTTATATTATATCATCTTCAAATTTGATCATAATTATCATACCCAAAATGCATGGTCCAGTGCCCATGTCGTACACTTAAGTTAATAATCTTACGCTGAGGTATTACTCACAAAAAACTCCAAAAACCCTAATTCCATAGATTAGCCATAATACCTCCCATGAAATTCATATGGTTACAACTACAAATAAATTACTTCATAGGGCTAATCATTAGAAATGCATTCAAAATTCAATTAACCTCTAAATTTTTCATAGGGAATAATGATATTATCATTATAAGATAATATGCCAAATTGACCATTAATTCATTGAAGGACCCCAAAACAACAAGAATACTTCAAATCATTCCTCATGATATCATTATCATATTTTAATCCACTTGATACATAAAATACCATTATTACCTTATTACCCCATAATGACCAAATAACCGTTAAGCACAAACAATAACCTTTATTTTATAAAAGCTTGTACCTTCCACACATAATATTTTCCAAATCCACCAATTATGATCATACCTTATAAAATTCTTATATCCAGTTATCAAAACTCATTAAGTTTATTTTGTACCATAAGATATATTTCTCAGAATTATGCCATTAATATAACAATATCACATCCATACTTATTATCCAAGGGCACTTCCTTCAAACGTACTATTCACATATCACAACATATCATGAACAACATATATCAAATCATAAAGCATTGATATTATGAAAACACAAACATAACCATACAAGAAATTAACATAAAAACCCTAAACATCAAATAGTTTCCTTCCCAACTAGGACACCAGGCTATAAGAACTCAAATCATTGACTTCCTCCTCTGAAGCTACAAGAATACCACCTACAAAAAACAACAAAATACATGGCTAGGCTCGAAGAGTTTAATTAAAGGAGAAGTTAAGATAAAGAGACAAAAAATGGAAATAACTGTAGTCAAATGAAAGCTTGGGATGAGTGGATGTGTAGTAGAATGTGTCATGAACCTACGGTAAAATTTTGGTGGTGTTTGGACAAGGTTTGGGGGTGAAAATTGGGGAACACAGAAAAACTAGGAAGGTTGCACAATTGTGCTATAGGTAGTGAACACCTAGGCTGAGTGGAAAGTTCACTCATGGCCAGGAATTGCAAAGTGGCACGGCTATACTTAATCACTAGGTTAACAGGTCGCAAGTTGAATAGATGGGCACAAGCGTGTGTTTGGGCCACGAGGGTGCATGAGCAAGCTGTGCTGGGTTGCGTGGGCATATGATAGGAAATTTTAGTGTTTCATGGTTGTGTTTGAGGCCGTGCATAGGTCGTGTATTCTTTAAAAATGTGACGAGCAAGAGAAAGAATAAAGGAAAAGAGGCAGTGTTCGGCGATGATGGCCAATGACTGTGTTGGGGAACGTTGGGGTGACCTTGGTGGTTAGTCCACCAATCAAAAGGTGACGAGTCATGGATGTGGTGGTGTACAGATAAAAAATAGGGGACAAATGGGAAGAAGAAGGAGAAGAAAAGGGAAGGATGAAAGGAGAAAGAAAGTGGGCTTGTGCAGTTCATTTTGGATAGGTTAGGATAGGAAATGGCACAAGAAAATGAGGGAGAAGGATAGTGTGTAGCTTATTTATATATGTATATAAGTGTGAGTTTGTGGAGTGGATCAGGGAAAGGAAAAGAGACAAAGGAAGGAGGTATGCGACGAGCATGAGGGATGGCATGGTGGTGAAGGTGAATAGATGGTTGAGTGTTGGGAACAATGGCAGGTGATGGGGATGGTTATGTTTATAGGTTGCATACGGATAAGGAAGAGGAAGAAGGATAGTGGTAGGGTGTGTGCATGTGGTGGTGCAGATAAGTAGAGATATCAGAGGAAGGAGGAGAAGAAGAAAGGTGATGGATGATGAATGGATGTAGAAGATGATGGGTGATGGTACAAGTGGGAAAAGAGAAGGAAAGTTGTATAAAATTTTCAAACATTATGGCATAGGAGAAAGGAGAATAATGAAAAGAAAAGGAGAAAAAAATAGGAAAAAGAGAAAGAGTTGGGGATTAGTTTAGGTGTTTTTAGCTTAGCTAAAAGTAATTAGGATTAAAGATAATTTTAGTGGATTTTTTTTCAAGTTAAGGATTCGTATTTGGTTAATGTTCTAGGATAAAAAATTGGGTTAAGGTTAAAACAAGATTTTATTTGGATAAGAATCAAATTAGGGCGCTAAAAATGCGAGGTTAGGTTAAGGAAATTCAAGGCATTACACCTTATTAACGAAATAGGTATTACCAATGTAACACCCCCAAATTTGGAGACTTAAAAAAATTTAAAGAGTTAATAGCAGAAGCTAAAACACAAAATGTAGAGGTGTCATGCCACATCTAACATAGAAGAGGCACTCCCTATGACTAGTCTATGTCGGGTGCGAGGCAAAAGTAACCTTATACCTAGGAATCAGGTGTGGGATGCACGTGATTCCACCACAATATAAGATACAAAAAAGAGAGAAGGGAATAAATAGTGAAAATAGAAGATGATGAGTCCAAAGAGAGATAGAGATATCCGGATAACCATACCCTTTACCGATTCATTTAGTGCTCACCTAAGACAAGAAAATCAAGCTAATAATCATCAATCACTTGTAAAATAGGGTTGATCTGCTTGTGGAAATGAGCAACACCTATGAAAAGGATTATTAGTATGCTACATACTGGGTAAGGTAACAACATAGTCAAAATCGGGAACTCATATAGTGGCATACATTCATAGCGGAAAGTAGTATACATGTGAGATACAAAATGCAATACAAGATAATTACTAGTCTAGATTCGTATTATTAGATATATGAGGATCCATTTTTTTTATTTATGTTGAGTTTAGGGCACCCCACTATTCTCAATTGGTTGAACGGTTATCCTACCCTAGGGTAAAATGCTCCAAGCTACTATTCTTACCGATTATATAATCCCAATAAATACATCCAGCCACTACTCTTACCAATGAAATGGTTAATAATATACATTCTTGGGGTAAAATGCTCCTGAATAATGTTCTCGTGCGGTGGAATGGACATATACAACTTGTCTTGACTCACATAATCTTTCACTTTAAAGATTAGTGTCTTATCAATGATTATATTCATTCTCAGGATTTATTTTTAAATTGAGTTCAGAGACCCTACTATTCTCAATAGGTGGAATAGTTATCCCACCCCAGGACAAAATGCTCCATCTTAACACCAAATTAAATATACAACCTCAAAATACCGATATTAAGGAAATATCGTAAATTTGTGGCCTAAATGTAATATTTTATACAAGTGATAATAGCATTACCGTTTTAAGGCTACTATTCCCAAATTAGGCTATTTTCTCATCTAAAGAACTTATGACCTTCATAATCACTCCCAAACACTTCACATGATATCATTAGCATATTTTAATCCATATTAACACTTTAAGATATTAAAATTCCCATATTAACCCATATTGGTAAAAATGCCCTCAAAAGTAGCCAATAACCCTTATTTTACGAAAATCTCATATCCTCAATATCATTATTTCCAAATCCTCCTTTTATCAATATAGATCTTAAATATAACTATTTCCCACTTATAATAATTTTTTAGGGCCATACTACTCTCCCACAATTTATACTCATCAATTAAAATACATCCTAGCATAATATCATCGTATGAGCAATCCTTTGATATTCTCACTTCCTTTCTATCATATAATTCATATTAACATCTCATACCATCAAAAACATTTTTTTTAATTTTAAAATAACAATAAAATAATAACACACATAACCATGCAAGAATTTAACACAAAAACCTGAAAAATCAACTTATATCCTTACTAATAAGGCTCTAGTCTCTAAGCACACTTTAGCCTAATCCGCTTCTTCCAAAACTTCTAAAATATAACCTAATAATATTTTAAAAAATAAATATAAATAATAATATAAATAATGAAATTTTAAGGTAATTGAAAGGAAAAATAATGGGAAAAACCAAACCGGGTTCGAAGTACGGGTTGATGGCCAAGAAGGCTAGCAGCGGCACAAATTGTTGTTGCTAGGGAATGGGCAACAACAAGGAGGGCTGCAAAGGAAGGGTAGGCAACGTTTTGGGCTTCTGGAAGGGGGTGTAGGATGGGGCAATTTGTTTCAATGTTTTGGGGGCAGTTTTGGGTGATTTTACAAAAGGGTAGATGGTGTTTTCAGTTGGTTTTGCCGATGGTTAGGGGGTGTTTTTAGTTGGTTTTTGCTACAACTTGGGGGCTAGGATTGGGTGGTTTTTCTGTAGTTAGGGGTGGTGTTTTGTGATTTTTTCTACAGCTAAGGGTGAGGGAATGGAAGGTTTTTCTGATGGTGGTGGATGTGATGTGGTAATGGTTACCGAAGGTGAGTTTTTGAAGGTGTTTTTGGGTTTTTTTGGCGACGGTAAGGAGGGGACATAAGAAGGATGTTTGGGGTGATTTTTCGATAGAAAATTGGAGGGATAAGGAGCTAGTTATTCAGTTCATGAATGAGGGGTGTGTGTGTGTGTGTGTGTGTGTGTGTGTGTGTGTATGTATGTGTGTATTCAGTTCATGAATGAGGAGCTAGTTATTTAGTTCAGAGAGGAAGAGGAGAGAGGATGCAATCACGCAAAATTTTCAAATGCCAACACACAATCGCAAGAGCTGGGAATTGATATGGTAGGGGTATGGTATGAGGGTCATACAAGGTTGGTGTGTCGGGGTAGAGGTTAAGTTAGGTGAGGTGGAAAAAAATAGAAGATGATAGGGGTAATTTATTTAGGTACAAAATCAGGTAAAATATATGGAAAAAAAAAATATGGTTATTGGAATAGGTTTATTTAACGAAATGGATTCCGGTTACCATCCAAACCTAGGTTTAAATTTTAATATGCACTATCAAGCATATTTTAGCCTAATTAGGTTTTATATATATTAAGTCGTAATAATATTACACATATTAATAATATATTTAGTATAAACACCCTATAATAATTATTATAACTAATACACATAATTATCG
The DNA here is from genome assembly GCA_030549775.1 of Tamarix chinensis. NCBI lineage: Eukaryota > Viridiplantae > Streptophyta > Magnoliopsida > Caryophyllales > Tamaricaceae > Tamarix > Tamarix chinensis. Next base: position 86,697,288 of record CM060176.1, read on the forward strand.
ATTATAATTATTAGGGTTTTCAGAAAACGGGGTATTACATTATTACCCCATTAAAAGAGACTTCATCCCCGAAGACATGAGGTTGAGTTTGGGGAAGAAGAGAAAAAAGATGAAAGGATGGTGATCTCAAAGGTTAAATCTATTGGAGTTGGCATTATACTATCGGGGACTACCCCCTGAAAAGAGAGGGAACCCCAAAACCAAACTCACACGTGCTAACAAGCTTAATGTGCAACTTTTGCATGTCATTCTCAGTCTCCCAAGTTGCCTCATCTACTCTATGATAACTCCAAAGAATCTTCTCTAGCGGAACCGAGCTCGCCTAGGTCCATTGAATCTTAGCATCAAGAATCTGCAATGGTCTCTCTTCGTAAAGCAAGGAATCGTTGAGCTCGATCTCATCGGTTCTAATCACGTGGGGCTAATCTGCAACATACTTCTTAAAAATGATAAAGATCCAGAGGATTAAGGGTTACAAGGATTGGAGAAGTGATCAATGATACAGAGGTCGGTAAGGGTAAAGGTGGAGTGAACAAGGCCAAGGGTGGTCTCTAAGGTTACAATGCAAACATTGTAACGGATCAAGGTTGACAAGTTGGGGTAATACCCCATTAAAAGAGGTATTCGATAAGGTAAAAACTAAAAATCCCCTTGAAGAAGATAGTAATGGGGTAAAAGTTGAGAGGGAAAAGACTCAAAATAAAATAAAATCACAACATAGCATCAAACAAGAAATCTCAGTCCAAAGTGTGTCCAAGCCAAGGATCAAATGGTTAAGCAACAAGTCCACGTGTAATACAAATGTGAAAATAAAAGGTAAATGGTTAGAGTATCCCTGTCTTGATGGGTCCTAATCTGAAGGTTACTAGAGGGTTGCTTTTCCCTCCTTGATGGTCCCATCCTAGGTGAGTTGAAAACTTGTATGGCTTCACTCCATGACTAACTCTTAGATCTCATGGTCCAACGGTCAGTATCGCATGCACATCCATGGTAGGGACTCCTAGAAGCAAACATCTTGGTGCTAAACTTCTTCATAACACCAAAGGATAAACTCCTCTCCAAGCACCCGCATCAATGAACAACCCACAAAAATTGCACCCGCACGTTGTCGGGCGCCAAAAGCTAAAGTACACAAGGGCTCTTCTACGATTATCGGATATCGTCATTATGAAACCAACTCATTATCTTCATTGACTCGCTATAGCTAGGTGGAGAGTCGTACATCCTCAAATTTGTATCCATAGCCTCCAAGTGACTCCTTGAGATGAAAAAGGATCTCAAATCCCAAGGAGAGATCATGTTGGTAGGTGCACTGGCCCTCCATGATTCATGATGCGACTGGTGCGCACAGACACATCTTCCTGAGCTACAACACCAAAACCATGTTAGGAAAACCATAGCTTACTATTTATGTATAATCAATTAACACATACCTAAGCAACTTAAGCTACCTATGTCCCCATTTCTCACAAGGTTAATCCAAATTTTTAAATAGACTTGAAGATTTTAAAGTAATTTAGAATTGTGAAAACTGAGTCTCTAACTGAAATAAGATTCTCAACAACCAAAAGCTTTTAAACCATCTGTAACACCCCCAAACTTTGAGACTTAAAAATATCATTTTAAAGAGTTAATAGTAGAAGCTAAAACACTAAACGTAGGTGTGTCACGGCACATCCAACATCAAAGAGGCACTCCCTATTCCCTATCTATGTCAAGTGCAAGGCAGAAGTAACCTTATACCAAGGAATCAGGTGAGGGAAGCACATGAATCCATGATGATATAAGATACGAAATAGAGAGAAGGGAATAAATAGTTAAAATAGAGGACTATGAGTCCAAAGAGAGATAGAGATATCCGAATAACCATACCCTTTACAAGTTCATTTAGCGCTCTCCCAAGGCAAGAACATCAAGATAATAATCATCAATCACCTGCAAAATAGGGCACATCTACTCATGAGAATGAGCAGCACCCATAAAAAGGCTGATCAGTATGTCACGTACTAAGTAAGGTAACAATACATTCAAAAATGGGAAAACATATAATGGTATACATTCATAGCGGAAAGTAGTATACATGCGAGATACAAAAAGCAATACAAGATAATTACTAGTCCAGACTCATATTATTAGAATACATTAGGATCCATTCTTTTATTTATGTTGAGTTTAGGGACCCTACTATTCTCAACTAATGGAACGGTTATCCCACCCCATGGAAAAATGCTTATGGCCACTATTCTTACCGGTAAAATGGTTAATAATATATAATCTCGAGAAATAAATCCGGCCACTATTCTTATCAGTGGAACGGTTAATAATACACATTCTTGAGGCAAAACGCTTTCGGATAATGTTCTCGTTGGTGGAATAGACATATACAACTGGTCTTCACTGACATAATCTTTCACTTTAAATGATTAGTGTCTTATCAACGATTATAATCATTTTTCAGGATTTTTTTAAAATTATGTTTAGGGACCCCACTATTCTCAACTAGTGGAAGGTTATCCTACCCTAGGGCAAAATGCTCATGGCTACTATTCTTACCAGTGGAACGGTTAATAATATACAACTCCAAGAAAATACAGCCGACCACTATTCTTACTGGTGGAATAGTTAATAATATACATTCTTAGAGTAGAACTCTCCTGGATAATGCTCTCGTCCCATGGAACAGACATATACAACCGGTCTTGACTCATGTGATCTTTCACTTTAAATGATTAATATCTTATTCATGATTCATTTATTATTACAACATAATTATGGCTAGCAAATGCACCAACATACATATAACAAGACCATTCTCAAAAATTAATATGCTTATTTTTCCTAAGAACCCTAAATTCACAATTTAAGCATAACCTCCCCCATATTGATCATTTATCCACAAAATTTCGTATTTATTCCTCAAATAATATTATAATTAACATACCCAAGTTTCATGTTCTAACTCCCATGTTTTACACATGCAATAATAGTCCTGTCTCAAAAGTTACTATTTATAAGGCTCCCAAAATCCTAATTTCACAAGTAAGCTATAACTTATCCCATAAGGATCATATAATTATTGAATTAAATATAGATACTAAAAATACCCATATTAACAACATATTCGAAATTTGTGGCATAAATCTAATATTTTATACAAGTGATAATAACGTTACCGTTTGAAGGCTATTATTCCCAAATTAGGCTATTTTCTCATTTAAAGAACTTATGACCTTCATAATCACTCCCAAACACTTCCCTTGATATTATTAGCATATTTTAATCCATATTAACACATTAAGGTATTAAAATTCCCATAATAACCCATATTCATAAAATGCCCTCAAAAATACCTAATAACCTTTATTTTATGAAAAGCTCATATCCTCAATATCATTATTTCCAAATCCCCCTTTTTTGAATATACATCTTAAATATAAGTATTTCCCATTTATCATAATTTTTTAGTCCCATAATTTATACTCATCCCTAAAATTACATCCTAGCATAATATCATTGTATTAGCATGTCCTTTGATAATCTCACTTCCTTTCTATCATATAATTCATATCAATATCTCATACCATCAAAAAAATTCTTTTTAATAGTATAAAAACAATAAAATAATAACAAACAAGATCATGTAAGAATTTAACACAAAAACCCAAAACATCGACTCAAAGAATTTTTGGTAAAACCCAAAACATGCATTTTGTTAATTATGTTTCCCAAGAAGGCTAGAAGTGGCACAAAATATCATTTCTAGAGAATGGGAAATGGTAAGGAAGGCTGAAAAGGAGGGGTAGGCAATGGTTTGGGCTGCAGGAAGGAGATGTAGGACTCGATATTTTGTGCCAAAGCTATAGGGGGAGTTTTGGGTGATTTTGCCAAAGGGTAGGGGTGTTTTTTGTTGGTTTTTGCTGTAACTTTGGGGGTAGGAACGGGTGGTTTTACTGCATCTAGGGGTGGTGTTTTGGTGAGTTTTTCAGAAGCTAAGGGTGAGGGAATGGAAGTTGGTTTTGGTGGTGGTGGATGTGGTGTGGTAATGGTTTTCATAGGTGTGTTTTTAGGGGAGTTTTTTTGGTGATTTTAGCGACGGTAGGGAGGGGACATAAGGAGGATGTTTGCGGTGATTATTTGAAAATAAATTGAAGGGATAAGAGCAAGTTTTTTGTTTCATTAATGAGGTATATGTATATATATATTTACACACTCAGAAAGGATGAGGAGAGAGGATGGATTCGGGTAAAATTTTCAAACCCCAACCCACAACCATAGGATTTGGGAATTGATGGGGTAGAGGTATAGTATGAGGGTGGTGTGTTGGGGTAGAGGTTGAGTAGGGTGAGATGAAAAAAGTAGAATAGGGTAGGGGTAATTTATTTGGACACAAAACTGGGTAAAGTATTGTAATAAAAATTATTATGTTACTGGAATAGATTTATTTAACAAAATGGATACCGGTTACAATGAAAATCTTGGTCTAAATTTTAATAAACACCCACAAGCATATTTTAGCCTAAATTAGTTTTATAACTTATAAGTCATAATAATATTACACATATTAATAATATATTTAGTACAAACACCTTATAATAATTATTATAACTAATACACTTAATTCTCGGTTATAATTATTAGTGTTTTCTTAAAACGGGGTATTACAACGAAGCCCTAACGTTAACACAACACAAGACATACAAGCTACCCGTTTGGTTTCCTAGAGATGAAAACATTCCTTTCCACTCAAGGCATCAAAATATTAGTTTGATCCTTATTAAATCTAAGAATAACTGTGGTTGAAATCATGATTATATAGTTGTAATTACATGTAATTATTAACACAAAAGTCCCAAGACAATATCAACAATTAAGAATAAACTAGGTTGTATTCATCCGGACCAATCAATCGGTCCTTTGGACAAGTCAACTGGTTTGGACATACTACACTTGGACCAAAACAACCAGAGAACCAGTAGACTAATTGGTCTCACCAATCGACTATTCATAGCAACCAATCGATAGGTTTGGTCCAACAAGTTGATGGGTCTAATTAGAGACCAACCCATTTTTGTCTGCAAGGTCACTAGTCAATAGGTTTGACTAAGAGTGTCCAAATGGGTAGCCATGGTTTAATCCAACCCATAGTATCTTAACTCATATTACCCATACAACCCATGGTCTAACCCACGATGGATTGGAGAAAATAACTAATAATTTTTAACCCTACCCATTATAACCCATGAGTTATATGGGTTAACCATGGGTTAGCATGGGTTAATATATACAAACAAGCCTATCTTGACCTTTCCCATCGCCGCCTTCACAACCATTAATGCCACCCCTTCCACCACTTCCACCGCCGCCACCAACACCACAATTTTTTTCCTTCCTCTTTTTTTCCTTCCTTCAAATCACTAATGTGTTGTATACGCAAGCGCATGGATTCGTTATAGCATATCAAGGTCGTATCCACAGGGACTATGTAATTGATTACACTTATTTATGATTTTAACTATCTAAATCTACAAAAGGTGGAGGTATGCGTTCAGATGAAAAGATTAATTACAAAAAGCATTATAACTTGGAGATACTAAATAATAGGAATAAAAACTAGCATCGAATTTGGTATGTGGATTAATAATCAAATGAACGTAATAGAGAAAATGAATGAAATAAATAACATGATGAACAATATCAACGCAATAGATAAAGATGAAAAGAAGTATTAGATTGAAATAACCATAATTCGAAAGAGTGCAATGTTGATTCAAACCGACCATCACCAATTACACAATTGAATCTTTCAAATAATTACAACTAAGGAAAATAAGCTATTAAAAGAACTATGCTCGGTAATAAGAGGTCTCTCTCCCTCTAAAATGTCCTCTCGCTCTCTCTCCTTAAGAAGTCCTAGAGGTGTGCCACAAAATTTTCCATCACGTCGGCCATGTCGCTAATGATGATCTTAGGGAGGAATGCTTCTTCACGGCCTTGCGGCCCTTCCACAGCCTCCCCGTGAAGTTTCTCAACTCTTGGGAATTTGAAAAATAAGATATTGCATGGTTGTGCAGACCTTGCATGACCTAGCCGTGAAATATTTTTGGCCTCGACTTTTCAACTCAAAACCTCGCACGACCGTGTAGGTTTGGCATGGCATGGCCATGCGATTCTTTTTTTTCTATGAATACCTGGGAGTGCTACATGATTATGCAGCTCTAGCACTAGCTGGCCATGCACTCCCCTCGTGAGTCTTCTTAGGGATTTCTTAACAATCTTTTGGCTCTGATAGCTTTGATGCACCTTCATAAGCATGTTGGGTTGATGTAATCCCCTCTCAAGCTTTCAATGCTAGGTCTTTAGCTCTAAAAATAAGCAATTCTTTCTTGATCTTGGTTTTTTTGCAGGAAACGTGCAACACAAGGCTCAAGAAAACAGTAGTGCAACTAATAGGCTAAAACCATAGCAAAATATATAAAGGAGATTAAATGAAGTCCCAAACCTAAGAGAAGAGAGGTAAAAACATGGTAAAAAATTACTATGTCAACTCCCCCATGCTCATAATTTGCTTGTCCCCAAGCAAAGACGAAAAAAAACAAGAAAAATTATAACAAATCCTTAGATGATAGGAATAACAACATAAACATGGCATACTCAGTCTAGTTCGGCCTATATTACGAGCAGAAATAGTAGTACAGAAAATAAAGCGAGATAACCCTTCAATGTAGATGCACAAATAATAATTATTATGACGTTGTAAGGTTGTTTGGGATCGTGTAAATGCCATCCCAACAAAACATATGTCAAACAAGGCTGCAGACTTACTCTCTTTAATTAAGTGTAAACACTATACGCTCATGTGTATTTGCATGCATAATAATGTCACTCAATACTCTCTTATCTAATGATGATAGACCATATGCATGTAGAAACTCTTATTCTTCACCGCAAAAACACGTTATGAAGTACAAAAATTAAGATGTCTTTATAGGATTGTAATGGGGCCAGGGTGAAAAGGTAGGGCAGATCTAGGAATGTAGCTACGGGCCTAAAACTAAAGGAACGGTAACTACAAATCCAAATTAGAATAGGAAACTTTCTAATCACACCTAAATACTTCATGGCTACCTTTTTTTTTCTTTTTTAGATAAAGAAGAAAAGAAGAATTAGATATAAATGGAAATAATGAAACTTTTCTATTTTCCTTTTCTTTTTTTTTCTTTTTTTACAAAGGAGAAAAGAAGAATTACCCCCATTCTTATCTTTTACCCTTTCTACCATAATAAAATCCATTAGCTACTGCTCCCTAGTTTTTGGACCAAGGTAGGGTAGTTTTTTTGGGAAAAAAAAATAGTATGTAAGTAAACAAAGGGAAATGCTTAGCCTGAAAGGGTTTGAACAAAAGGAAAACAAATGTTATTTGGTGGCATATGGCTAAAGTAGCTAACAAAGAAGATACATGCTTCTATCACTCTAATATGAGCATAAGTCACATGCAGTTTCAAAGAGAGAGTCTGATGGTTCTAGTTTCTCATATTAGAGGAGAGAACACACAATTAGGAAAAATAAGACTGCATAAAGGTGGCCAATCTCTAAGGCTCAAAGTCTCACTAGTTCCTTGCTATGAACCTTATCTCTCAATTCTTAGTTGAGATAGGTAAGTCTACGAGAATAAATCATTAAAGTGTTATAATAACAAATTTTTTGGGAGTCTATTACTTGGGGGTGTCCATGTTATAAGCAATTTTAAAAAATAGTTGTAATAGCTCACAATTCATGAGTTTTACTAGTGCATGACCTGGTTAGGTGGAAGGTTCTTCCATTTGGTCATTGTAGGCATTCATTTCACTAAACAAAAACACAAGCAACATAACAGAAAAGGAAAATAATAGAAAATAGGCAACAGCTAAGACAAAAAAGAAAATGACTCCCCCATGCTTGAATACCACATTGTCCGCAATGTGGAAGTGAGGAACAAGGGGAGGACTAACTCAATTACTAGGGCAGTGGTGGAGGTGGGTAGCCGTGCTCCAAATGCCATTGAAACAGTTTATGTATCATGGCGTTCATTTGGTCAATGGGAGCAACAACCTCCTGGAGACTAGCAACTTGGGCATCCAACCTATCGAATCGATGATCAATGTGCTAGAAGCGGGCGTCCCATGAAGTGCTTGAGGAAGAAGGGCCTAAATTGGGGCCAAAAAAATGAGGCATTGGAAGAGTAAGCAAAGGTAAATGAAGGCCTTTCTCCAGCATGTCAGGGTTTTCATTTGAGGGAGGTGGCATAGCATGACCTGGGCGTGGCGTATGAGGAGAGGGTAATTAGTTGGTGTGCCCAGTCCCGATGAGAGTGGTGAAGACTGGATTGGGAAGTGGGTACCACACCTTATGATTATAATACAATTGATATTGATGTCAATCCTACACAATTAAATATATATTTCTGCATGTTGTTAGCCCAAGGTGGATTGGTGGTAAGTCTTCGTGGATTTCATCTAGGCTATAACTGAGCCTAGTGGCAATGTATCTATTGATACCACCTATGACAATATCACCGGTGAGATTGGAGCTCACCATACTTAGATGATTAGTTTGATAATATCCTACATTCAGAGCACTATCCTAGAGCGTACAATACAAAGCAAAGAGCTCCAATTTCTATATATTCCCCTGGCTCTCCCCTTGACTAAAAATAGAGTCGGCCAGAAGCCGTTGGACATAACGTAAGGCTAGATTGTAAATCAGAGTGGCCTCCGAGTGATGTCCACTATATGGCTTAGCGGGACATCCTGGCTTAGGCAAGGTAATTTCTTGCCAAAAGTCTTGAGGATCCCACATTTTGAAACACTCCGAAAGTCGCCGACCATAAGAGGGTAGGCGAAGCAATGATGAAAACCTAGACAACGACATCCGACGAACTTTACTAGAAAGCAAAAACATGACAGACTCATCGGAATGATCAAAAACAAAGGAACTAAAGAAATTGAGGGTGAGCCTCTTACTTGTAGGATATGCGTTAGAAAAGAAACAGTAAAGACCACTATGAGAAAGAAAATACACAACATCCTCCTATAAAAGTGGTTACAACAACACACGGTATTGCATGTGTAATCCCCCAAAAAATTTCAAAAACCTATATTTTAATAAATAACTTTTTTGAAACAAAATTTGCTTGTAAAATTATTTATTTTAATTATTTTCTAGATTTTAGAGTATATAAATTTGGATAAGATTATTTAATAAATTAAAAATAAATATTTTGCTATTTATCATATTATTTTATTTAAATAATTTTCCAAAACTAATATTTTACCAACTTTATCCTTTTTAAACTTATATATTAGATTATAATAAATTAAATTATTAAATTAAATAATTTATCAAGAATATTACATTTTATGATTTTATAAATTAATTTAATTTATTTCCGTTATTTTCCCATTTTTCCTTTTTCTTTTCCTTCTCCTTTTCTCCTTTTCTTCTTTCTTCTCTTTTCCTTTTTCTCCCCCTTGGGTCGCCCGCCTGGCCTGCTCTCCCCTCTCCCCCGCCCGTTGGGCCTTCGGCCCGTCTCCCCCTTCTCTCCTCCTCGCACGCCCGTCTCCCCAGCCCGCCTCCTTCCTTTTTTTTCCCCTGGACCGGCGGGCTCCCTCCTTTCCTGCGTCGGTCCAGCCACCCCGTCCCTTTCTTCTTCTCCTTTCTTCCTCCTCCCACGCCCGACTCTCCTTTCTGCCATTGTCAAGCACCGACCGCCACCCTGCACCTGTCACCACCACCTACTCCCTCTCCCTCTCTCTTCCCCCGTTGTTTTCCTTCCCTTTTCAAGCAAACCAGCCCTGGACGACAGCCTCGCGTGCCCTTGTTTCTTTCCTTCTTCTTCCCCGTCTTCCCCTGCCACCCGACCACCACCTGCCACCTACAGCACCGTTTGCCGGCCATCCCTGCCCCTCTCTTCTCCCTCTTCTTTTTATCCATCTACCCAGCCCTCCATTCCCCTCATTTTCGATCCTTTCTCTTCCCCCGAGCTCCCTCCTCTCTCCTTCCTTCTTCCCCATTTTTCTACCTCGTTTTTTATCACCGCTAGCCTCCGCCGCCTGAACCACCAAGCCCAGCCCTACGCCCCCTTCTGCCACCGCCTACTACCACCCTACACCACCACACAGCCCCTTCGAGCCCTGCACTTCCTCCCTTCTCCTCCCCTTCCTTTTTATTCCTAGTTTTTCCCCTTACTGTCGAGCCACCTGCAACCACCTCTACCGCCGCCGTCTGGCCACCTCTGCCGCCACCTAACCCACCGTTCGACACCCTGCAACCCCCTCTACAACCGCCATCCATTAGTTGGCCGAAAACAGCCCTTGAACCCCTCCATTTTTCCCTCTCTTTTCCTTCCTTCACAACCCCTTTCCCTCGACCCTCCTCCGCAGCCAACTTCGCCGCCTTGCCGCCGCTGTCTCCGCCGCCCTATGCCGCCGTGAAACCACCCTTTGCCTCCACCTACACCCCCTCTTCCCTTCTATACCATTCCCTTGCCTTAGAACCTCCCCCAACCACCTTCTTTTCTAACCTAAATACCCTAACCCGAAAATAATAGATTTTGCTTCCTTCACCCCCCTTTGAACCCTTCCACCCCTTATTTTTGCATGAGACTCACGCTGCTCATGCAGCATGAGCTCCCCCTTGATTTTGGAAATCATTTAGCTAATTTTTAAGGTATAATAGTATTTTATGTTAAGTGTTTTACTAATTGAACTTTATAAAGTTTTATCCTTTTTAACTTCTTATTTCTAACAATAATGATGGATATTATTTTTAGGTGTTGAGTTGCTAATTATGCTTGGTAAGATTTGATATTTTGCGGGATTAAGGTAACCGTTAATCCTCCCTTAAATATATGGAAAAACGCATGCTAGCACATTTAGGGTTTAGTGTGATTTTATGCATGTTTTGTATGCTTAGCATGATATGTTTATGGTTTCTTATATTGTTTGTTAAAAAGAAAAAGCATGATAACTTTTGTGCCATATGTAGGTATGTTAAATAAATAAGGAGTTGGAATATGGATAGAAATGTTAAACACTTGTTTATGATGTACCATGTTGTTAATGCATGAATGATGTTATTGTTTAAGGGTATTTTAGTTATTATGCTTATGAGGTATATAAATCAATGTGTGAAGTTGCCAATGAGTATTATGTTGAAAAATGACAAGTTGGTGGACTTAGATGATAAAAATGAAGTATTAATATCATTATTTTATGTAGTGTTAGTAAATTCATAAAAATGGTGAATAAAGGGGTTGAGTGGAAATTTTATAAGTGGAAAGGGTTTTTCGGTAATTTTTGAGATAAAAGAATAATATGGAAATTTTATGATTTAATGGTCAAATGATAATTTACAAATAAAGGATAAAATTATAAGTTGTGAGAAAGAAGGGTAAAATGGTAATTTTGGAAGTGGGGGTAAAATAGTAATTTTGGATGAAGGAGGGCACTATGGTAATTTTGGAGGTAAAGGGGCAAAATCGTAATTTCATAATTAAAGGGTAATATGGTAAATTTTATAAGTGAATGGTGAAGTGATAATTTATAAGTAAAGGGGTAATATGGTAATTTGGAAAAGAAGGAAAAAATGGTAATTATGTAAGGAAAGATAAAGATGGTAATCTTGGATGTGAAGGGGTAAAATAGTAATTTGTAAAGTAAAAGATGTAAGGTGGTAATTTTCATAAATAAAAGGATATTATGGTAAAATTGGATGTAAGGGGTAAAATGGTAATTTTATAAATAAAAGGATATTATGGTAAACTTGGGAGTAAGGGGTAACGTGGTAATTATGATAACGACCAAAGGTAATTTAGAAATTAAATTATGATTGGAGAAGGGAAATTGGATAAGTATGATGCTATAGAAGGGTAATTTGGTAAATTAACCAATTAAAGGGCATTATGGTAATTTTAAATATGGATAAGGGTAAAATTGGTAATTGTGATTATGAAGAGGGGTAAATTAATTATGAGGAAGGTTAATTTGGAATTTATGATAATTGAAAAGGGTAAATGGCAATTAAAATAATTGAGAGGGGTAAAATGGTAATTATGATAAAGGAGAAGGGTAATTTGGTAATTTATTCAACTAAAGGGGCAATTTGGTAATTTAGCCAATTATGGAATAAAGTGATAATTATTTAACCAACTAAAGGGGAAAAATAGTAATCATGATAATGAAGGAGGGTAATTTAGTAATTTATCCAACTCAAGGGCAATTTAGTAATTATAACAAAGGAGAAGGGCGATTTGGTGATAAGTGTAGTAATTATGAGGGGTGAATGGTGATTTAAAAAGTGTAGGAGACAATTTGGTAAACTAAAGTGGACAAGGGGTAATTTGGTAATTATGCAACCTTAAGGGTAATGTGGTAATTTATCAAGTAAGGAACGAATACTTAACAATTATATAAGTAAAGGGCAAATGAGTAATTTGTACCTAACACGTCTTTGAGATTGTGGAACATTAATATGATTAAATAATGCTGATTAGCCAAGTAAGAGTATTTGATAATTAGGATGGCCTTAATGGTTTCTCTGTGATATTCTAGATAATCATCTGAATAAGAAACGATTAATGATATCAGAACGATTGAAAGTGAATAAGTATTGGATTGCCGTGCTTTATGTGATCACCTTAATTAAGACACTATTACTTAAATCGAAAGACCTCGAGATCGGGAATGGTGACTCCTTAGGGGTCGCTACCCTCAGGACGTGGTTTAGTCCACGATTATTCTGGTATTTGCTGGTGTGCCTTTGTGCCCCAGCCATGCCCTATATCTTACTCTTCCTAGCTCTACGGACCTAGTTAGGGGGTATGCATACTTATGGATTAGGTGTCCTTGTCGGTAGGGTACTGAGTTAGCTTTATGCACCAGTACAACCAGGGTACCTTTGCGTCCTTGGGTTCATGGTTGAAGGGTACTGAGTAGCTGATATGCACCGGTACGACCGGTGTACCTTTGTGTCCTGGGTTATCGATCTCCCAATCGAGGCAAATAAATATGATTGATGTGCTGATTAAAGAAAGGAAAGATACTATTATTGAAAGTGAAATATTAATGAGCCGGGACCAGATGATTATGATATTGAGTACCGGTCCACCGGTTATAATAGTGGCCAGGAGCGTTGTGCCCTGGATGATGAGTTGTATGTATCCCGGTCCACCGGTTATAATAGTGGCCAGGAGCGTTGTGCCCTGGATGATGATTCTTTATATATCCCGGTCCACCGGTTATAATAGTGGCCAGGAGCGTTGTGCCCTGGATGATGAGTTATTTGTATTCCGGTCCATCGGCAATAATAGTGGGGGTCCCGAGCTCAATAAAATCGATTATGTATGTGAATAAGATTATGAAAAAATACTAATCACCTATAGTGGAACACCATGTGAGTCGGGGCCAGACCGGTCCACTGGCAAATAATAGTGGTCAGGTGCGTTCTGCCCTGTGTGTTTATCTTCCGGTCCACCGGCAATAATAGTGGTCAGAGGCGTTCTGCCCTGAGTGTATACGTTCGGTCCACCGGCTCTAATAGTGGGGTTCTCGCATTCACATGGATATAAAATATGATATTGATTGAATGATGATGGAATAATGGCTTAAGGCCCGAATGTATTGATCTCAGACTATGACATGGCTTAAGGCCCAAAGTATCGATCGTGACCTATAAATTATGATGTATGTTATTGTTGTGCATGCACCTCATATTATTCAGGTGTGTAGTTTGCATTTTGTGCCGTATGCGAACCTGTCTTTAAGTGTGGTATTAAAGGGTTACTCAGTACCGTAGTACTGAAGGGATTCCCTTTATGGGGCCCCTGCCTATTCAATGGGCAGTGCCTTTGCAGGTTTTTCAGGTGCTACTCAAGTGGGCTACGGGAAAGAGAGTAAGGAATTTTCCAGTATCATGGCTTTTTCTCTTTCTCATTTAAATTCTCGGTTTTAAATGTTAACGTTGTTAAAGTAACCACCATCGGTGGATTTTATTTCTAAAAACGATTTGATGCGCTACTCTAATTTATATATGTTGAAGCTTGCAATTTACTCTGATTTATGCATGTTGAATGTCTTTCGAATTGTATTTCATTTTCTTAGCATTAGCACTTGGTACTGGAACGGTATGAGTGAACCGGTCTGGTACTAAGTGTGGCGGTAATACTCCCAAAGTTCACATTTTATTTATCTGCTTCCGCTAATCATCCTTTAATTAATGAAATTTTTCAATAGTAAATTTTGGGGGTGTTACAGCATGTCCGTGCAGGTCTAGCACAGCCTAGTCATACAGAATATTTTCTCTCAGGATTTCTCATTTTTTAGTGACAGAGTCATGCACAACCGTGTAGTGAATCGTGCTTAGGCAGTGCAACCCTGTATCCTTCATTTTCTTGCTCCTTTTTGTCATGTAATGCACTATATCCTTCTATTATTCAATGGAGAGCTTGGATAATCCATCTTTCCTGCCAAAAAGCTACTTCACAGAAAAAAAAAGGAAGAGCATAAAATAGAAGAAACATACAAAATGAAAAGAAAAATAAGAAAGGGAAACATGAAACTTGGGTCTCCTCCCATGAAGTGATTGTTTAGGGTCATTAGCTCAACCTCTATGCTCTTCAGATAGATGATACCTCGAGAAGGGTGATGGAACCCATCTTCTCACTTGGATTCCCAACAACATAGTGTTTTAGACGTTGCCCGTTAACTTTAATCCTTCCCATAGGTTCACTCCAAACATCCACTACACCGTAAGGATATAATTTAAGCACTTGGAATGGACCCGACCACCTTGATCATAGTTTCCCAGAAAAAAGCTTTCGACAAAAATTGAACAGGAATACCATCTCTCCTTCCTTGAATTCTTTTCAGAGAATACATCGTTCATGCCACCTCTTCGATCTTTTCTTATATATTTTGGCATTTTCATATGCTTCTATCCGTAACTCATCGAGCTCATTGAGTTAAAGCATTCTCCGCTTACCTACTTCCTTTATACCTAGGTGAATAGTCCTTATGGCCCAATATGCCTTATATTCAACTTCAACAGGCAGATGATATGATTTTTCGTATACCATACGGAATGGCGGGGTGCCTATAGGAGTCTTATAGGCTGTCCGGTAGGCCCGAAGAACATCGTCTTGCTGGGAGGAACAATCTTTCCTTGTCTTGAACACCATCTTTTCTAGGATCCCTTTTATTTTCTAATTAGTAATCTCCACTTAACAACTTGTTTGAGGATGTTATGCAGTGGCCATTTTGTGAGCTACACCATATTTCCTCAAGAGCTTGCTTAAGACCTTGTTAGCAAAGTTGGGTCCTCCATCACTAATCACAACCCTGGCAATTCCAAAATGGGGGAAAATAACCTTCTAAAAAAGTTTAAGGACCACCTTTACGTCGTTCATTGGAGATACTAGCACCTCTGCCCATTTTGAGACATAATCCACTACTACCAATATATATTTATTGTTGTGAGATGAAGGAAATGGTCCTATGAAATCAAATCCCCATACGTCAAATAGCTCAACCTCAAGAATGTTATTTAGGGGCATCTTGTTCCATTGCGAAATATTCCCTATCCTCTGACAGCGATCAAATGCCAGCATAAAACTCCTTATGCCTTTAAAGAGCATTGGTCAATAAAACCCTAAAAGAAGTACCATTGCGGCTGTCTTGGAGTTACTAGTATGACAACCATACGGTTTATAATGAAAATGGGTAATGACATCTAAAATTTCATATTTTGGAATGCATCGCCAAAAAACTTCATCTATGCAGTGCTTATAAAGACAAGGATCATCCCAAAAATAATGTCGGACGTTGGAAGGAATTTCTTACATTGTTGATAGGATAGGTCCTTAGGTGACACCCCACAAAGAATGGAATTGACAAGAAATGCAAACAATGGAGATTGGAGACTCTTTACAGCAAAGAGATTGTCATTGGGGAATGAATTATCAATAGGGAAATCATTCTTGTCTTTTTCATGCATCTCTTGCCTCAGCCTGGAAAGATGATCTACTACTACATTTTCAGCACCTTTCTTATCTTTTATCACTAAATCAAATTCTTGCAAGAAGAGGATCCAGCTAATTAGTCTTGGTTTTGAATCTTTTTTTTCCAATAGATGCCTAAGAGCTGCATGATCGGTGAACACAATAACTCTAGATCCGACATGATAGGATCTAAACTTTTCCAAGGAAAACACCATAGTTAAGAGTTCCTTTTCAAATGTAGCATAATTCATTTGTGCATCATCTAAAGTCCTATTGGCATAGTATATGGCATATACCTTCCCGTCCTTCTTTTTTCAAGAACAGCCCCAACATCGTAGTCAATAGTGTTACACATTACCTTAAAAAGAAGGCTCCAATCATGGGGTCTCATAACTAGGGAAGAGGTCACTACTTCTTTTAACATTCTAAAAGCACTCAAATAAGATTGATCAAGTGCAAAAGGGGTATCCATGACAAGGAGGTGGGTTAGAGGCTTAGCAATTTTGGAGAAATCTTTTATGAACCTCCTATAGAATCCAACATGGCCTAGAAAACTTCGAACACCTCTGACATTAATTGGGGGATGCATTTTATCAATATTATCAATTTTTGCTTTGTCAACTTCAATCCCTCTACAGGAGATTAGGTGACCTAAAACAATGCCTTCTTGTACCATAAATTGACACTTTTCCCAGTTAAGAACAAGGTTCACTTCTTTACATCATTTTTAAGACCTTAGGAATATTATCGAGACATTCATCAAAGGTGGTGCCATAAATAGAGAAATCATCCATAAATACTTCCATAATATTTTTAATAAAATTATAGAATATGGACATCATATAGTGTTGAAAAATGGCTGAGGTGTTACACAAACTAAAAGGCATTCTCCTGTAAGCAAAAGTACCATATGGGTGTGTAAATGTTGTCTTTTCTTGATCACCAAGGTGGATAGGGATTTAGAAGAATCCTGAGTACCCATCTAGGTAGCAGAAATAAGAGTACCTAGCTAACCTTTCTAGCATCTAATTGATAAAAGGAAGGGGGAGATGATCTTTTTGGGGGACTTTATTTAACTTCCTATAGTATATACACATCCACCATCCGGTGACTATTATTGTAGGAATTAGTTCATTTTTCTTAGTTCTTATAACAGTCATGCCCCATTTCTTAGGTATAACCTGAACTAGGCTTACCCACTCACTATCTGAGATAGGGTAAATGATTTTGGCATTTGGGACCTTGAGCACTTCCTTTTTCACAACTTTATTTATATTTGGGTTTAACCATCTTTGATGCTCAATGAAGGACTTATTTCCTTCTTCTAATAAAATACAATGCATATAGAATGAAGGATTTATGCCTTTTACGTCTTCGATAGAATATCGTATAGCATCTTTGTGCAAGCTAAGAACTTTGAGCAATTTTTCAACTTCCTCATTATTTAGGCTAGCATTTACAATGACAAGTTCACCTTTTGAGTCCATAAATTCATATCTAAGTGAGGAAGGGAGAGGTTTTATAATACCCCGTATTTTAAGATTTAATTTTATTAAGCTTAAATATTTTATTAGCATAATTTGATATAAACATTTAATTATATTATGTATGATTCATTTTGTGGATTTATCAATGATTTTGAATTCATAAATGAATTTAATTAATCGTTGTCATTACAGATGATTCTAGATAAATTTGTTCACGACCATGATTTTATTATATTCATATGATTTTGATTTTCGATTAAAAATATGTATTTCGATTCTTTCTCATATTTTGATTTTTAATATTTAATATTTTTTTCCAATTATAATTTCGTCTTATGATTATGACTTTATTTTGGATTTATATTTCATTAATGATATATATATAATATTTCAATTATAAAATTTTTGTTTAAAAGAGTCAAATTTATTTTAATAATTTTAACTGTAGAAAATATTTCCGACTTTGAATTTATTTATTTCCAATGTCATTAATATTTTTGGAAAGTTTTTAATTAAAACGATTTTTGGAGCTTATTTATGAATTTCTTTTAGGAAATTATTTTTTTCCATTTTACGCTTTTTGGTTAGTGGAAAATCGTTTTAAGAAATTATTGAAATTAGTATCGGCTTATTAGAATTTGACTTAAATATTTTCTTCTATGCTTTAAATAATTTTTTGAGGTCTTATAATGTATTTCCGTAAATAATATAAATTTTTATGTTCGTTGGTAAATTCTTATGAAAATGTTTATATAGCCCTTATATTAATTTTAAGCCTTCGGAAACTTTTAAAATAATTTTTTATTAAATAAATTTTAGATAAAATTTTCTAATAATATTTTTAGACGTTTAATATTTATTTGTATATGTGTATTTGTAAGAAAAAAAGACCAAACCCATCAGTACCTGACCCCTCTCTCCTTTAAAATAATTTTTTATTAAATAAATTTTAGATAAAATTTTCTAATAATATTTTTCTCTCTTCTTCTCTCCCTTCCCTTATCTTTTTCTATTACCTACCTAACCCTGTTTTGTAGCCCCAACCGCGACCCTCATCTCCATCTCCTCCCTGCTCCTCCACTCCAACCAACCGTCGGCGACAACTAAGCACCACGAGCGACGCAACCAGCAACCATAGCAAGTAGCAGCCACAGCAATCATAGCTGCAGCAGCCATGTGTAGTGGTGGGGAATGACACTCGTGCGGCAGTCCGGCCACGGTAAGCCTCGCGGGCTGCCGGCGAGCAATCCTCTACCTCTGGCGCATCTTCTCTGGTCTCCATCTACTCCGATTTGTGTTAGTTTCGTTTGGAAAATTTTTTTGTGGATTATCAAGCTCTTGATAGCTCTCTCTCTCTCTCTCTTTCTCAATTTGCTTAGCTAGCTTTGGATTTAGGTAAGTCATTAATTACCTTTACTTATGGTGGAATCTAAAATGTCTATCTGGTTGGAGTGGAAGGTGATGAGTATGCTTATAAATTATTTAATCATATCAAGCATAAGGTGTGTTATGTGTGGTAATTGTATGAATGTATGAACCTATAACCTCAATGCAAACGCGTGTTAATATGACGCTTGAATATTA
Organism: Tamarix chinensis; assembly: GCA_030549775.1. Classification (NCBI taxonomy): domain Eukaryota; kingdom Viridiplantae; phylum Streptophyta; class Magnoliopsida; order Caryophyllales; family Tamaricaceae; genus Tamarix; species Tamarix chinensis. The sequence goes on from CM060176.1 coordinate 86,716,389, forward strand.
TATGTATGTATGAGTTATAGATTCAATGCGAACATATGTTAGCGTGCCTCTTGATTATTGTATATGTATGAGTATGTGAAGGGCCAAGTATGATTATGTTTTTAGCATGTCCAGCTAATTATAAAATATTTGGTGGTTTTGGGATTATGTTCTAATGTGCCTAAATTATAATCAGTTTGGAAAACCGTATTCATGATTGAGTATGAATTAAATTACATGATATCTTATGTTGTATTTTATGCCATGGAGTTGTTCAGCTTTAATGCCCCTGAAATTATTCGTCTTTAATGCCACATGAATTGGATCGACTTTATTGCCCCCGGAATTGAAAGGTTTTAATGCCACGTAAATTGAATCGGCTTTAACGCCACTTGGATTGGTTAGGCTTTAATGACTCTTGGATTTAATGCCACTTGAAATTGATATAATAATGGAAATTCATTGTGTTAATGGATATGAGCTAAGTGCTGTTATGTGGACCTGATTTATGATTGGTTAAACTCTTAAATAAAATATTAATCACTTAAAGTGAAAGATATTGAGTTGGGACTTGTATCACTCGAGGTGGCTATCCAAGTTAGGTTTAGTATTCACTTGGTACCATTCCAATGTTTTTCTTTTATGTGATCTCAGGTGCCTTACGAGGTTTGGAGAGGCCCTCTTCTACTCTATAGGTGTCTCGATATATTCCGGCCCTATAGGGGGTATACATACTTAAGTGATTATGTGTCCTATTTATTGGTGGTCAGGTTACATTTCAGGGAAGGCCGGCAAGGGCTAGTACCGTTCGAGTACTAGATTAGTTGTTACAATATTTTTGAGTCTCCATCCTCAAGAAAATATAATTAAATGGTTGTCATTACGATAATGAAATATAACAATGAATTATTCTCATTGGCTCTTGGACTTTATATTTCTGTTTCTTATACATGTCTCTTGGTTCTCTTTTACAATGGTGTTATCATATGACGCATGTCCTTATTCATTTATCAAATGACCTATTGTTTAAAATTGCATGTGGGTCTTATGTCCAAAATGATACATTCTAGGGTAGTATATGTTACTTAGAATGTGATCATGATTTTCTTGTCCGCTTGTACCTTATGTATTGTCATGTTTAGTCATGTATTATAAGCATGAGTTTGTGACCCCATGTTCTATTGTATGTATCATATGTATAATCAAGCATGAGTTATTATATGAATAAAATAGTGTATGTATATGTAACACCCTCAAAATTCATTCCTGAAAAAAAAAATTGAAAGAATAAAGCGAAAGTTAGAAGAGAATTTGGGGAATGTTATCGCTACATCTAACACAAGATAAATGACCACCATCTATCTCACGCTAGATGCAAGGCTAAAACATGTTGAATAAAATTCCAAACAACGTTTATGTCGAGAGGATAAACTCCCACAAGGAAATATCCACAAGAAAATGTCAAGTGAATAAATTCACTAAATAAAATCATTGCTGAATCAATCAGCGGAACCTGTGAAATAAATCCGAATTTTAAAAACTTATCGAATTATGAGGAATTAAAAGTCAATTACAACACACTTCAAATTTTAAATACAATACTTGAAACCTTTGAAAATAAATATAATCAAACAAGACAATTTCTAATAGATCAAATTCCAGATTGCCTACTCTCTCAAACCAAGCCTTCCACCCAAATACAATATTTGATCTCAAACCAGCACAAGAGGTCTGCTCCCCACCATCAGTGGATCATCACAGGACCCATTCAACCAAGGTAGCATCAGTACGGATCCAATACTGAGTAAATCCCTCTACCCTATCTTATGGGAGAGACGTAAACTATAACATCAAGTGCATATTGACTCATTGTACATTACGTTGATACAATATTATGCATAGTCAATACCCACATCATAAGTCCTACCATACACATATAATAACATGCGAAACATATGTAACATCCTATTTAAACATGTAAATGTTTTATGACCGAAATATAAAGTAACTCATACACCTCAGCTAGGAATAATCCATATTATTGACAACTCATTACATGGCCATGATCGCTTAAGCAGCATGTAGCATTATAGATAATGAAGGCCGACAATGGTCCGGGTAGACTCATTCTTTAGATCTTTGGTAAATATAGTCGATTCACATTATAGTCTTTATTAATTCATGTGAGTGCGGGAACCCCACTATTATAGTCGGTGGACTGGAATACATACAGGGCAAAACGCTCCTAACCACTATTATTCATCAGTGGACCGGTCTCCAAGCTAGAACGCTCCTGGCCACTATTATTCACTGGTGGACCGGTTTGGGCCCAGCTCAACAATCTTTCTCTTTAAGTAATTAGTGTCTTAACATATCTTATTTGAAAGTATTTTACCCTTGGCATGCATGACTAACTATATCCACACTTATCCTCCCAAGAGAGCCCATCCCATATCTTGCGACTCTGGTGCCCCTTATCACACCTCGATATCCATTCCCATTTACACTTACACATAATGAAAACCAACTCCTAAGGGTGTGGGTTAAGGCCCAACACCTCGTGACATCAGACTCCACCCACTATTAGCCTCTAGGGTTTCCCTTGAAACCCTAATTGGACCTATATGGCCAAACTTCTTCTTACTTCACTACCATTAATTCATTTATCCAGAAACACCTCATCTCATTTAGGTTCAATCCCAAATCATATCACTTTACTCATGGATTTCGTAGGTGATCGAAAACCCTAGTTAGCCACTCCAAACCCTAGCACATTTCTTCCCCCACAGATAATCTCTCTACTTTTCACCTAACATTACTTACTTCCCATGGCACCTATACTCATCCTTCGTATATTAAATTTCCACTCTTAACCCATTACTCTACTCTTCCTTAATTGTTCTTACTTCCACATTTTCCCCCATTTTATCCTTTCACCACACATCATATTATTAATATCCTAGCATGCATGTCCTAGAGGGTCACATCATAAAATATCATAAACACAATAGAACAATCATTACACACATGCCGTAAGGAATACATATAAGCATACCTTAGCTTCAAGCTGCGCTACAAGTAATTAGTCATTAAAAACATAAGGTAAACAACATGGCATAACATATGGTACACAAGGCACATAACACACACATAGTTGTTCTTAGCCACATTCTTACGAAACACCCATAAATGGAGGCAAGTAGAAACTTACCTATATAAGAGGGAGAGAGAGATCACTAGCCCGAGGGTCCACAATAAAGCTTTCCTAGATTGGAGATAGAAATCAAAAACTAAGTTAGAAACTATCTTATCAATCAATAATTCAATTATTATAATTAAATCTACACAAAGAGACACAAACAATTTTTCTTGGAAAACGTGTCCAAAACCTAGGATCAAGAGCATAGCTCTATTAAGATTTAAGGTTAAATATTACTCAAATTGGATTAATATACATATCACTTGGGACATTTCAAATTAATTTGAAAAGCCGGAGAAGGATAATTGATTATAAGTTAATTTATCGAAAATAACTTATTCATTAGGTTTTACAACTTAATAGGTAAACCAACCATTTGCATAGAACCAAATCCAAACCGATTAGATTAAAATATAACTTAAATGATTTAAAACCCAAAGACAGAAATCGATTAGATAAAAGACGCATAGCAAAAATCAATTTTATAAAATCATCCCCAAAGATTAGGGTTTTTAATGCCTAAACTAGGAATCAACCAAATCACTTCGATTAACTCAAATTGATAGTTTTAAAACACAATTAAACTAATTTTAGATAAATCTAGATAATCATTTTCAACAAAACAATCTTCCGATTAACCAATTCAAGACGATCCGTTTTCAAAATTAGTGTTTTAAAGCCCATGACACAAACTCAGATAATTCAAATCAATTAATTCCAATTTAAGGTATCAGAAAACTATTAGCATAATTTCAACTACTTCTATAAATTTAATTTTAGAAAAAAAACTATACAGATAACCAATTTCGTAATCTCACTTGAACGCTAGGGTTTTAGGCTTGAAAAAGCAATTCGGTAAAATTCTATAAAGTTAATCAAATTGAATGTTTAGAAATGCAAGTAAACACATTTTATAACATACCAAATAATCAATTGACCAAAATCACTAAAAGAAATACCCAATTTAGCACAATTAAGGTTTTTGGGCCCAGAATGCAAATCCTATCAATTCTTGCTAAAATAAATAAATTGGTAGTTCGAAAATATAATTAAATGTGTTCTAATATAAATTGTATAGTCAATTGAATAAAACGACCCGATTACACAATCCAATTTAGTCTCGCAACAATTTTGACCTAAAAATCCAATTCCGATCAATTACGCACAAGTTTCCCAAATCAACACTTCCGATACGAAATTAAATACATTTCAAACGATATTGTAAAATCAATTGAGTGAAACGACTCAATTATGTGACCTAATTTTATCACACATGAATTTTGGACCTAATAATCAAATTCCGATAAGTTCTGCATAAATTTCTCAAATTGACGGGTCTGACATGAAATTAGATACATTTTAAAACATATGGTATAATCAATTTATCCAAAATCGCTAAAACGGACGAATCCAAAAAATTTGGGCATAACCCGACCAAAAATTTAATTTTCCAGAAATCTAACCTAAACCATATAATTAACGTATCCAAATCAATCTCACAGCACATACATACATAATCAAACAATTAATTTAGCTTATAACAAGCTAAATCATACTCAATTAATCAAATCCATATTAGGGTTTTTCAGAAATTTATACCAAATGAAACCAACACAAATCGAGACAAGAGAAGGCTGGAGAAGCTTCGTCAGAGGCTAGGGGTGGCTCTCCGGTCATCACTCGAGCTCGCCGTGGCTGGACGGTGGCACGACCAGTGCGGCTGGCGGCTGCTCCTCACGGCTGCTGTTGCGCTGGTGGTTGCTGCTACTACTGCGGTCAAGCTGGCTACTACAGCTGCTGCTGCTGCATCGCTGGTGGCAGTCGTGGCTGGCGGTGCCGGTAACTAGCAGGCAATGAAGGACCAGGGAGGATGAGGCGAGTCACTATTTGGGGCTGGAGAATAGAGAGCAGGTCGGGAGAGTCAGGAAAGGGAAAGGGGCGGGAACGCCGGCTGGGGTGGCTCGATTTTATTTTTTCAAATACAAGTAGAAAATAAATACTAAATATGTAAAATTATTATTGAAGATTTTATCAAAAATTTATTAAAAAAAACTTATTTCGTAAGGTTCCGAAAGATTAAAATTAATAAAAGAACTGTATAAAGAATTTCAGAGACATTTTTGGAAGAATTTACTAACAAACGTAAAAATTTATATTATTTATAGAAATACATTATAAGACCTCAAAATTTTATTTAAAAGCATATAATAAAATATTTAACTCAAATTCTAATAAACCGAGACCAATTAAGTAATTTCTGAAATCGGTTTTCCGTAAAACAAAAAGCGTAAAACTAAAGAAAATTAATTTCGGAAAGAAATTCTTAAATAATCTTCGAAAGACCTTTTTAATTTAAAACTTTCCGAAAGTATTAATGATTTCCAAAAGCGAATGAATTTAAAGTCGGAAATATTTTCTATAGATATAATTATTAAAATTAATTTAACTACTTAAACAGAAATTCTATAATTTAAAAAATATACTTCGTGAATAAACTATAACTCCAAAATAAAGGCATAATCACATGACAAAATTATAATTGAAAACAAATCTAAAATATTAAAAATAAAAATATGAGAAGAACGGGAATACATATTTTTAACCGAAAATTGAAATCATATGAATGAAATAAAATCATTGTCGTCAACAAACTTATCTAGAATGGTTCGCAACGACAACGATTAATTAAATTCAAATATGAATTCAAAATCGTCGATAAATCCATAAAACGAATCAAAATTAAAATAATTAATTGTTTACATCACATTACGCTAATAAAATCATTAAACTTAATAAATTTGGATTTTAAAAATATAAGGTATTACAGTATAATCGAGCATGAGTTACTATATGAGTAGAATAGTATAAGTATCACATGTGTAATCAAGTATGCGTTATTGCATGAGTGGAATGGTATATGTATCAAATGTATAATAAAGTATGAGTATTGGAAGCTAAAGATTGTCATATCTTATGTGTATCATGTTTTCTTCCATGAGTTCGGTGGTCGTGATTAACTTAATACCGAACCTGTACTGATACTACCTTGATTGTTTGGGTCCTGTGATGATCCACTAATGGTGGGGAGCAGACCATTTGTGCAGGTTCATTATTGAATGTCTTATTGTTGGGAGGAATGTTTTCCTTAGATTTTGAGAGTAGGTTATCTGGTGATTCAATTTGATGAATAAAGCTAGCTCCACAGTTGGGATGCCCTTAGTTCTCTTTTCAGATTTTATTGTATCTCAAATGTATTATTTTGGTGTGTAAATAATTCATTTGATTTGTATTTAGTTGGTTTGTGATTTTAAGGCAAATATATTTGGATTTTATATCCTTTTTCTTTTTAAGGTTTAAAGTCCAAGATTATTTCATAGGTCTCACTCATTTATTCAACGATGATTTTATTCAGTGAAAGTGTTCACATCCCCCCTGCTTGTGGATATTTCCTTATGGGAGTTTGTTCTCTTGGCATAAATATTGTTTGAATTTTTGTTAGACAGGTTTTAGCCTTACATCTAGCATAAGATAGATGGTAGACATTTATCTTGTGTTAGGTATCACGGTAACATTACCCAAATTGTAATTTAGCTTCTGTAGTATTCTCTTAAACTCAAAATTTTTTAGGAGTGAAATTTGGGGGTGTTATAGTTTTTGTCTCTACCTTAGGTGCAGGTTTTTCTGTACAAGATGAGCCATAAAATTCTCTTCCAATCGGGGTCACCACACCTGATTTTTTTGCATAAGTATGATCCTCTCTAAGTATGGCAGCATAAGCAGCTGCTTCTTCATCACCTTCATGGATTAGCTCATTTCCCATTCAACATTTCTCTAGTAGATCTTCTACGATCAAATTAGCTAGATCTTCTTGAATCATTCTATCCTCCATATCGATCCTACAATAAGTATCGTCAATTAATGGAAATTCCACTGTAGAAGGTAATTCAAAATCTTCTTTCTCTTCCCCAATGTTGAGGGAGAGTTCTCCATTCTTCACGTCTATTACTTCTCTTCTAGTGGCTAAGAAAGGTCTTCCTAAAATGATGGCAATTTGAGCATCTTCCTCTATTTCTGAAATGACAAAATCAACCGAAACATAGGACTTACCAACTTGGATAGGTACATCTTCTACTATACCTACTGGGTGTTTTACCAACTGGTATGCTAGCTGAAGGTAGATGGTGGTAGGCTTCAAATCTCCCATATGCGGTTTCTTACGAATAGAAAGGGGCATTAGACTAACACTAGATCCAAGATCACATGGTGCACGATTAATAGACATGTCACCTATAGTGCTGGGAATAGAGAATAAATCGAGATCTTTAAGCTTGGGTGGAAGCTTATTTTGAATAATATCACTACACTCCTGCGTTAGTGCTACTATCTTATACTCTTCTAACCATCTTTTATTGAAGAGGATTTCTTTTAAAAATTTGGCAAAGGCAGGCATTTGTGATATGGCTTCCAAAAATGGAATATTGATTTTTAATTTCATTAGATTTTTTGCAAACCTTCCAAATTGTTTTTCCAATCTCACTTTTTCTTGTCATTAAGGGAAAGGTAGGGGAGGTCTATATGGTCGCGGAGGGACATACTTTTCTACCTTGGTTTCTTTCACTAAAATGGTCTCACTCTCAATCTGTGCGTCTTCTTGTTGTGTTTCCAATCCCTCTTTGAATCCTCTACTTCCTTCTTCTATTTCCTTCTGCAAAATAGGGTCATCTAACTCCTTTTCAATTTGAAGGGCTATAGCATTAATGGATCATTTAAGATTTTTCTCTAGCTATCCTAGAAGTATTCCAGTGGGTCAAGAGGAGGATCCCGATTGTTGATCCACTTGGATGATTTGATTTTCTAGCATTTTATTGTGGGTGGCTAGGGATTCAACCTTAGAGCATAAGCTTTTAACCGAATTCTTCAAATCCTCAGTTTGTTTGTTTTGAGAGGCTATGAATTTATCCATCATCAACTCAAGATTTAACTTAGGGAGAGATGGGAATGGTGGTCTAAGGTTTTGGAAACCTGGTGGCCTAAAATTTGATTGAGGGATGGGGTTCTGAGCTGGGTTCTTGTAAGAGAGGTTTGGATGGTTGTGCCATCCAGGGTTGTAGGTGGGGGCAAATGGATCTCCCTTTTTGTTGAAGTTATTGACATAATTAACATAGTCCGCTAGGGTTTCTATGGGGGGTAGAGGAGTAACTAATGGACATTCTACCGATGAATATCTTGTAATGCCACAAATCTCACAAACATCATGGGTTGTTAATGCATTAACACTTAGTTTATCAATTTTCTGAAATAACACATCAACTCATGAAGAAAGATGATCCAGTGTATTAATGTCATACATGCCACTCTTCTTGGCTGCAAAGCGCTCACCTTACCATTGGCAATGATTCTGAGCCATATCTTTAGTTAGTTGTTTGGCTTCCGGTATACTTTTATTCATGAGGGTGCCTCTTACTGCTACATCCAAAATCAACCTAGTGTTATAATGCAAGCCATTATAAAATGTATGGAATAGCAACCATTCTTCTAAACCATGATGTGGGCACATTATTAGCATGTCTTTGTAGCGCTCCAATGCATCATAGAGTGATTCACCATCCTTTTGGCCAAAGTTCATAATCAGGTTCCTCAAATGTATTGTTTTAGATAGTGGGAATTATTTGTTGAGGAAGGCTCGAGAAAGCTGATCCAAAGTGGTAATGGACCTAGGGGAAGTGATTGCAACAAGGCCCTTGCTTTGTCCCGCAAGGAAAACGTAAATAAGCGAATCTTGATCGCATCATCTGATACTCCTTCCGTTTTTAGGGTGTCGCAATACTCTAGAAAAATAGAGATATGTAAATTAGGGTCCTCTTTTGGGCTACCACTGAATTGATTCTACAAAACCATATTGAGCAAAGCAGGTTTGAGTTCGAAATTGTTTGCAGCTACATTAGGCTTTCGGATGCTGGATTGCATCCCATCAACATTTGGAGATACAAACTCTTTAAGAGAGTGATGATGCTCCTCTTCTCCGTTAGTGTTAGCCATAGTTTCTGAACTCGCACTTGCTTTTGTCTCAAATATCCACCTCTGTAACCCAGTCGCGTTCAATTGATCTCAGGGTCAAGCTCTCTTGGGGACCCAAGTCGAAAGGATTGTTGCATAAAAGGTTCCTGAAAGTGAATAGAGAAAACAATCAACCAGCAAAGATAAATAATATAAAGGAATCAAAGGATTTAGTCTAGCTAAAATAACAAAGTATAGAATATCAACTTGTCGAAGTCCCCGGCAACAACGCTAAAAGCTTGTTGTGTTGTTTCCCCAAGCACACGGATTCGTTATAGCATTTCATGGTCGTATCCACAGGGACTTCATAATTGATTACACTTCTTTACTATTTTAACTATCTAAATCTACAAAAGGTGGAGGTATGCGTTCAGATGAAAAGATTAATTACAAAAAGCATTCTAAGTTAAAGATATTAAATAATAGGAACAAAACCTAAGATCAAACTTTGACTACGAATTAATAATCAATAATGAAACAATACTTATGCCGCAAATAAATTCACTAATTGTGGATAATTGGTTAAATCGGATTCGTTAGCCTATTTCAAGGTCTAAGAATGTATTTAATCTAATTTGCCAACTAATTTCGTGACTTACAAACTAAATTAAACCCATTAAGCACCACCAATAATAAAGTCCCTAAGAATTAAACATCTGCTTTTGAGATTGCTTCAATTCCCATATGTATGCTAATTTCCGATAATAATCACATCCTTTTAGTTGTACATAACATCTATGGAAGTTAGATTTCAACAAATCCACTTTATTACAATCAAATCTAGCATATATAACAATATCAATGAATCAATCATATGACATAATTCTTTATTTCACCATTTAGATTACTGAAACGATACATAAGTCCAATCCTAGAAAAGAGACTACTCACTCATACTTGCAGATAAAATGAACGAAATAAATAATATGATGAACAATAACGACATAATAGATAAAGAAGAAAAGAAGAATTAGATTGAAATAACAGTAATCCAAAAGATTGTAATGTTAATTCAAAAAACCATCACCAATTACACAATTGAATATTTCAAATAATTAAAACTAAGGAAAACAAGCTATTATGAGAAGCTATGCTCGATAATCGGCTGTCTATATCCCTCTAAAATGTCCTCTCTCTCTCCTTAAGCATTCCCCCATCACACAGGCCATGTTATGCATGAAGATCATGGGGAGGAACGCTTCTTCATTGTCGTGTGGCCCTTGGAAGGCCTGCCCATGCAGTTTCTCAACTCCCGATAATTTGGAAAATTCGATATTGCACAGCCATAAAATATTTTTGGTCTCGACTTTTCAGCTCAAAAAATACACGGTCGTACAGGTGTGGCACGGCCTGGCCGTTTAATTCTATTTTCTTCTATAAATTCCTAGGACTACTACACGGTTGTGCAGCTCTAGCACTGGCCTCCCCTCTTGAGTCTTCATAGGGATGTCTTAGCAATCTTTTGGCTCTAATAGCTTTGATGCACCATCATAAGCATGTTGGGTTGATACACTCTCCTCCTAAGCTTTCAATGCTACATCTTTAGCTCCAAAAATAAGAAATTCTTTCTCAATCTTAGTGTTTTTTGCGGGGAATCTTGTAACACAAGGCTTAAGAAAACACTAGTGCAACTAATAGGTCATAACCATAGCAAATTATATAAAAGAGATTAAATGAAGTGTCAAAGTTAAGGGAAATAGAGGTAAAAATATGGTAAAATTTTACTTTATTAATCACAACCACCACCTCCATTATGATAAAATAATTATGTTAAGCTTCAAACATATTATAAACGGATGATGATCACATTTATTCAGTATGTTTGTCTTCTTTATACAAATTTCTAATACAACACTATCTTAATTAGAGTAAGAAGAGGAATTTTAAATAGTTTTTTTCTTCTTTAAAGAAGATGATTTTTTTCTCTAATCTTTGTTATAGGAATCTAAAACTCTTTTAAAGCATAAAAAAATTAACATGAATTCATAAAGGCAATGGGATATCAATGATGATGTCACTACTGGGCAATAAAGATTATTTTTTATGCAAACATTTTAGAATTGAATCCTCCCTTTTTCTCATACAATATTAATTATATATATGTATATCGGTCCTATTGTGTTTTAAGGCTTTAAAAAGAGGAGAGAAAAAGTAATGGTGCAATTAACTATGATAAGTAAAATAAAAAAAACAAATATCTAAGTATGCAAACAAATAAATCATTACAGAGGATAAAAAAAAGAACCAACTAGAACTATAGCATGTTTAATATCAACATAAAATAATTAATCTTATGAGTGAAAACTTTTGGAGAATGAAGTTATAATTTCAAGATATGTTAACGAAAAGACATTTATAGTATATAACAAGTTCTAATACTGGTTTTTAAAAAAGTTCAATTAACCTAGTTCATCATATCTAATTAATAGTGATCTACTATATAGTCTAAAATGAGTACAACACTTCATTTCTAGCCTTCTTAATAAACTCTTCGTGGGACGAAAGATCCATATTTCACATCATGGGTAACACTTGAAAAAAAAATCAATCTTAATTGAAAAGTAAATACATATATAAGTACATAACAATAATTGTTTAAATAATAGTATAAACACATTCCAATTTCAAATTCCTCAAGCACCTCTAGAAATTCTTCGATTTCAAGTGGTGTAGAGGATGATCTAAACCAATCTTGGCTACAAACTCGAGCTTCCACTATCTTTGTAGTTAAATAAATCCTAAAAGGATCAAGTATTCTACCACTAGTGGAAAACACATTTTCTAAAGGAATAGTAGAAAACTGAATTGGCAATATGTCCCGGGCCATAATCGAGAGCACATGATATATGCTAGCTTTAGACCACCACCAATGCAAAATATCAAAGTTGGGTTTTTCTTCTTCAATGCTATCATCCAAATACTGTTGTAAATTTAAGTTGCTTTTTTTCTTCTCCACGTCTTGCAAAAAATGTTTCCAATCTTCTTGGCTTTCATTCACCACTTCCACCACATTAGGGACGACATCTACATTTGTACTTGGTAGGGCTTGAGAAAAAGAAATAGGAGAACCACTACCATAACCTAATGATAATGTAAATAATGATTAAATAGTCATTGTAAAGTATTATCCACTTTCTTCATTAACCTTACAACATTTTCCTCATTTTGATCCTTATAAAACCTCTTGAAACTAAATTGCAAATACACCAATTTATAATGAGGATCTAAGACCACAGAAATAAAAAACATATTATTGACCTTTTTTAAATCACAATATTTCTCAAACTTTTGTCTCATAGCCAATGCCATACCCTAAAATGTAGAATTTTAACTACAACACCATTTTATCAAGATCGACATAATGGTATTCAACTCTTTAAAGAAAATGTTAAAGGTTATATACTTAGACGCCAAAATTTTCTATGTCATATGATAAAATTGCTCCAAATACTTATTTAATGACTTCAAAACACCTCAATAAAAATCTCTTAGAAAACCTGAATTTCATTCCATCAATAAAAAACATTGACTCAAGAGCTTTTTGATTTCTATTGCAGCTTCTATCATCATGTATGTGGAGTTCCAATGAGTGGTAATATCTAAACACAATGCATTTATTGATACCACCTTTTCTCTTACAACACATTTTTTTAACCATTCTAAATAAGATGGAGAGCTCCTCACATATGTCACACAATCACGAAGAGTGGTGATTTCACCATCTACCATATTAATTCTTTCCTTTATCATAAAATTAAAAAAATATGTGCAAAGCATCTAACATGCAAAAGATCACCATTCAAAAGCAATGAATTTCTTTTATTGAGTGTCTCTTTGAAATGGTTAATAGTTGTATCATTAGAGCTAGCATTATCTACAGTTAATGTACACAATTTATCTAAACCCCAAGATAACAAACAATCATCAATAGCTTTTGTAATATTTTCTCCATGATGAGGGGTAGGGAGGACAAAAAAATTGACAATTTTTTTATGTAACTTCCACTCTTTAATAATGAAGTGCACGGTTAAACACATATACCCAAGGTTCTGGACCGATGTCCACAAATATGTGGTCAAGCACACTTGAGATGATGCTTGTTGAAGACCTAACTATAAATTCTCCTTCTCATCTATATAAATTTGGATGCAGTCCCTAGTTACCATTGCACTTGAAACCATATGAAATATAGGTTGCAAATGCTTACAAAATCTTCTAAAACCCTCCTTCTTAATGAAACAAAAGGGAAAAGCATCAACTATCATCATCCTTACAAGCTCCTTGTGACACAATTCTTGATCAAATCTCTAATTTTTCATACCAATATACACATCATGCTTCTCATAGGTAGTATTCCCCCAACAATTCAATTCATTGTATGGATATGATCAACATTAATCTAGGTGCCTAGTCAAGGTGCTTGTTCCATTAGTCTTTTCAATTTATACTCTTGATTACAATACTTATATAGTACAGATGTGATTAGAGTGGACTCACCTTGTTTGATTTGTGTAAAATGCTCTTAAACTAGTGAGATAGTCTTATAAGATCACTTTCTTTTAGAACTAACCAAGATCAGTTCTTCAAACATTATAAATATCCTGTTAAATGTAAATAAGAGGCATAAGTAAATAACAAAGCCAAGAAGAGATGCTCATGAGTCCATATTATCAATTTCCATAAAAATAACTATGAAATAGCTAGCTAGCTGAAACATACCTCTTCAATAGCATCATGAAAGTTTTTCCTTTTACTTGCCAATATAGCTTCAGTCTCATTGAAAATAACATAAATGAAAAGTTGTAACTAGTATAAATTTGAATGGGACAAAGGCATGGTTAACATGAAGGATGAAGCATGACATAACACTATATTTTTAGATATTCAGATTCGAAGATTTTAGGAAAATAAAAGAAGAGAAGCAGTATTGAAACTTTGGTAGTGACTTATTACCTTGTAGTAACATATACGAAATGTTATTCCAGTGAATGGGATATAGGGAGGGTAGTCTTAGAAATGGGGAAAACAAAAGGAGACTAGACTCATAGTGGGATCATCATCTTTATCATCAATTCATGTGAAATGCCCCGAAAATTCCTAATTTTATAAACTACATTTAAAGGATATTTATTATAATAATTATTTAAATAAATTATTTTTGAATTAAATTAATTAGGGCAAATCAAGAAGAAATTTATAAGTATTTTAATTAGGAAGGATTTGGGTATTTTAGCTAATTAAGCATTTTATTTTGAAAATAAATTAAGTAAATTATTTTATTTAAAATAAGAAGGAGAAAATAGTTTCAAATTAATATTAATTTTATAAATAATTTAATTGGAGAAAATTGGGGTGTTTTGCTAATTAAAAAGGAATTTGTGGAAAATCTTTTAAAAATCCTAATTTAGCCTAAAAAGGGATTTTAAATATTATTTTATTTAAATATTAATAATTTTAAATATCCCAAATATTCTAATTAATTTAATTATCCCAAACCATTATTTTTTCCTTTTTCCTTTTTTCTTTCTTTTCCTTCTTTTTCTTTCTTCTTCTTTTCTTTTCTTTTTTTTTCTTTTTCTTCTCCTCGCCGAACTGGGCCAGCCCGGCGGCCCAGTCTGCCTCTTCTTCCTCCTTCAGCCCAGCCCATGCCGCGCGTCCTCCTTTCGCCCGCCCTTGATGCGCCGCGTTTTATTTCTTTTCCAGTGGAAACACGGAGTTTCATTTAAACGCCTTCGACCAGCGCCCGACCGGCCCGGTCTGCCCCTTTTTTCTTCCTTTCTTCCCCTGAACCGCCCGGCCCAGCCTTTCTTCTTCCTCCTCCTTCGCGCCTGCCAGCCTTCCCCGACGTTGCACCTGCAACGTTTCCGCCGCCGCCCAGCCGAGATTTCCGGCGCCAATTCCGCTCATTTGACTGGAATTTTCCTTCCTTCCTCTTCCCATTTGTTTCGAAAACCCTATGACCCGACCAAATCTCCCTCCTCTCGTGCCATTCTCTCTCTCTCTCTCCTGCGCACACCCATGCTCGATTTGCTGCCGCCGGCCAAACGCCGCCTCCGGCGAGCTGAACCCTACCTTCCCTATCTACTAGTCGGCCCAAAGAACCCTACCCTATATTATTTTCCCTATAAATACCCTCGTAAGCAGCTCTGTATCGAGCCCTTGATCCCCCAACCCAAAATCCCGATCTTGCCATCGTCGCCACTTCAGACGCCTCGTTCTCCGCCTACAGCCAACTTCGCCGCCCGTTCTGGCCACCCGTGTCCTCCTTACACTTCCTTCTAGTTAACCAAATCTACCTAACCATTCGATTCTTCCTGCACAAGCCTCCCCAGCTGTGCGAAGTCCCCTTCCCGATCCACCCTGTTTTCTGCCCCACCACCCTTCGCGCCGCCCTTAGCCACCTCCTCCGCCGCTAAGGCCGCTTCTTTCACCTCCCAAAATGTGCTGCAGACCCTGCCCTACCTTCCCATATCTTTATTTTCCTTTTTCTCCCCCTCCTCCTCTCTCTTTCTCCATCTCCTCCATTCGGCCACCACCACCGCCGCCGTGCATCGCCACCTTTGGCTGCGCCACCACCTCTATTCTGTCCCTCTCCTTCTGGGGAACTCAAAACAACCCATCTTCCATTTTAATTCTTCCTATCTTATTCCCAGCATGCAACTTTCCCCTCTTTCTTTCCTCTTTCCGGCCACCGCCGCCACTGCCGTGCGCCACCGCCGGTGCCGCCTATCCCCACCAACATTTGATTGAACCCTAGACCCTCTCAGCTATTTTCCCTATTTTTATAACCCTTAAATTATTTTATTTCAATTATTTACATGTAAATACTATTATTATTATTCTTAATATTTATATTTTAATATGCATTAATATTATTATTATTAGTATTAATATTTTATTATTATTTATGTTGAGGGCTGAAGCCTAATATATTTTAATTCGATTTTATTATTATTCTTCTTATTATTTATATAATTACTATTATTAATATTAAAATGTTATAAGTATAATTATTATTATTATTATTATTATTATTTTCTATTTTGAATTTCCATTATTCTTATTTATTATTATTAATATAAATATTTTAACATTAGTGTTGTTAATAATATTACTATTATTATCATTATTATTATCATAATCATTATCATTATCATTATTATTATTATTATTATTATTATTTCTGAATTGGGTTATTTAATTTACAAATAATCTTTTTAGTATGATTTTGGTAAAGGGTCCAAATCCCTTATTTCACTTTATTTTTGAGTAATGCCTTTTTATTATTATTTCTACTATTTTATTATTCTTATTAATATTAATATTGATATTATTTTGGTATTTTTGTTATTATTATTTTATAAAAAAAACTATTCTTATATTAAATTAGTGTTTAATATTATTTTGATAGGAGAGAGTCTAATTTTAGCTTTTCTCTCAAAATAGGTAAAAACTAGTCAAAACCCTAAGGAGGCGTAGGAGCGTGCTCCAAGACCGGTGTCGTTTTAGGTAAGGAGTGCTAAGGTCTTTTATGTGCTTATGTGTATTATGTGTTTCGCATGTTATGTATCCAGCATTTATTATTATTAAATATTTTATATGTGGTATGACTTGGAGTTGAAGTATGTTGTGCATGGTATGTGTATTACTTATGTATGATGATGTGTGTGTTGTGCATGTGAGGAAGTCGATGTGGTTTGTGTGAGAGGAAGGATGAAAAAGGAGGATGGGGAAAGAAGTTGACTAAGGGAAGTGAGTTGACCTAAATTTTATGGTTTTATAAGGAATAATCTAGTTTATGATGCTATTTGGGAGAATTTAATTTATGATGTTATTTGGGAGAGTGTAATTTATGATTGATTGGGAGAATTAAATTATGGTTTGGTTGGGAGAATTTAGTTTATGATGTTATTTGGGAGAATGTAATTTATAATATTATATGGGAGAATTTAAGTTATGATTTGATTGGGAGAGTTAATTTATAATTTGTTTGGGAGAATCTAATTCATGGTGTTATTCGGGAAAATGTAATTTATGATATTATATGGGGGAATCTAATTTATGATTTGCTTGGGGGAAATTCAATTTATACTTTTCCTTGGGAGATTCTAATTTATGATTTATGTGGAAGAATCTTTATGGCTTGAATTTAGGGTTTGGTATGGAAGAATCTTTATGGTTTGAATTTAGGGTTTGGTATGGGTGAATCTTTGGTTTTGGTTGGATTGAATTTATGGTTTTGTATAACGGAATCTAGAGTTTACCTGGTGGTATTAATGGTTGTATGTTGGTATTAGGGTTTGTATGATGATATTAAGGTTTGTATGGTGGTAATTATAGTTGTATGGTGGTATTAGGATTTACATGGCGATATTGATGGTTGAATGGCGGTATTAGGGTTTGCATGATTGAATTTAGGATTTCACGTGGAATTTTAGGGTTTGCATGAAAACGGTTCAAAGGTTTGCATGGGGAGATTAATGTTTGCATGGAAGCGAAATTTACGTGTGAAAAGTTGATTTGGGATGTAAGGGAGGAAGTAGAAGAGTTATTTGGGTGTTTGAATATTTTTGGTGAAAAATAATACGTAGGACGTTATAAGGGTATGGAGGAGACTGAATTATGGTTTGTTGTGGTTAATTGGGGTCTATGGTGGCTGATTAGGGTTTTTGGTGTTATCATGTGTATGTGGTGATTAAGTGTAATTATGATTGTGGAATTTTATGATCTATGATGTGTAATGCATAAAGAGAATGATTTGAGTATGTCCAGAATGAAAGCTTCTGAATAAGATACTTAAGACACTAATCACTTAAAGGGGAAGATTGTTGAGCCGGGTCCAGACCGATCCACCGGTCAGAAATAGTGGTTAGGGTTATTACCCTATGTGTAACCGATCCACCGGTAATAATAGTGGTGAGGACTATGTCCCGCAAGTGTCCGGCCCACCGGAAATAATAGTGGGGTGACTCGAGCTCAATAAAAATAAATCATAGTTGCCAAAACATTTAAAAGGTACTAATTACTTACAGTGGAACACCATGTGAGCAGGAACCAGCCGATCCACCGGTAAGGAATAGTGGTGAGGACTTTGTCCCGCAAGTTACCGATCCACCGGCGAATAATAGTGGTGTGGACTTTGTCCCGCAAGTGACCGGCCCACCGGCAATAATAGTGGGGTGTTCCTGTGCTCACATGGACTTGATAAAAAGGCATGGTGTGAATCGAATTCTGATAAGAGATTAATGAAACGATTAATCTGGACTACAATTGGGCCTTTGTACGTACTTTTACCTGGTTGATCATATGCATTTATGATGGTGTTCTTCTATTTTTCTGCATGGCGTATGTGTTTATGTGTGGCCTTAGTGATCAAGTCACCTTACTCAGTACTGGACCTGTACTGATACTACCTTGGTTGATGGGTCCTGTGATGATCCACCGATGGTGGGGAGCAGACCGCTTGTGCAGGTTTATGATCAGAGACTGTTTGGGGTGGCAGGCCTGACTTGAGTGAGTAGGCAATCCGGAATTTGACCCATCGGGTTTTATATTGTTTAAATGTATTTCTATTTGGAAGTTACAAGTGTTAATAAACATTTATGCGTACTCTGATTTTGTTGTATGATCTTTCGAATTCATTTATGAATGGTTAATTTGAATTTAACGTAAATCTTTTCTTTAGCCTTAGCACTTGGTACTGAAACGGTTGGAGAGAACCGGTTTGGTACTAAGTGTGGCGGTAACATTCCCAGAATTCACAGGTTTTAAGTGTTTCCATCTTAATTGCTTCCGCTTTCAAAAAAAAAAGTAGTGAATTTTGGGGTGTTACATCATGAGCCATGAGTAAATATATATAAGGATGAAGAGGAGGAAGAAGAAAAAGAAGAAGGCCAAGTGTGGTGTTGGGAACTAAATTGGGTATAATTAAATTCAATGCATTCAACCAGCTAATTGATTTGGGAGGAAAGGGGAGAATAAGGATGGGTTACTTTAACTAGAGGGTGTGTGAATGAAGAACCGAATAAAAAGTAAAGTTAAATAGAGATCAAACGAGAAGGGTTAGAAATATATATATCTACTAGTAGAAGATGTAAGGAAAACGGAGTGTGGGAGAGGGGTGGGTGAGGTGGACAAATATTATTAAGACAAAGTAGTTGTTTTTAGCTACCAAGTGGCATATAACAAGAGGGACAAGTCACACGTTCTCTTTCTCTCTCTCTCTCTCTGGCTTCCTCTACCTTTTTGTTTTCTTTTATGTTATGCGAGATCTATGCATCCCATGTAATGACTCATGAAATTACAAAAAATAGAGCCACCACTGTATTGAACCCAACAATTAAAAAATAGAGGGAGGATAAGTTAGGATTGGGGAAAGAGAGTAGGTACATGGAAGTGAAGAGACAATCTTCGGAGCTTTCTTCTTAACCTTATCATCATGCAAATCCACTTTCAAAATAATTTTCTAACGCACCACACACACAGAAACACACAAAAAAAACACAACATTAATAAATCAAGAAAAAACATAAAATAAAAAAATTCCTCTAATTGGTTTCATAAAGTTTGAAGCTTCCTCCTATTTTTAAAGCCCTGGCATAAAAAATTAGAGCTTCCATGGATGTACTTGCTCATCAAAGGCCGAAGTAGTCGAAGATGTAGATCTCCTCTAAGAATCACATCATGGAGGGCATTAACGTGAGTTGAATTTGCTCCGAGACCTAACTAAATATGTCTATATTCCGTAAGAAGAGGAGGTCTTTTTAATTTGTAAAATCATAATTTAGACGTGCGTGGATGGGAAGAGAAAAATAATAATATTGAGGGAGAAATTTTCCAAGTTGCAAATTATTTTTTGTTGCTCGAAATTGGTAGATACTTTTTCATATATTTGTCGTTAATGCTATATGCAAAGTACCAAACACATGACACGACCGAGTTGAGTTTAACAACATTACTGGACATTGCATGGGCTTACACCCTAATCAACTAGGATTCCAAGTCTCAGAGCTACATGCACGTCACAAACACCACCCTCTAATTTTCAAAATCCAGAAGACAAATAAAACATTCACCAAAACCATAATCCAATTCAAAATTACAGGAAGAGCCCAGCCCTAATTCCCTATTACACTAGAACTAAGAAACAACCAACGATGCCCACAAACCAATTGGCAAGAGCATCGCCCCTAGGCAACGACGTAGAAACTATCGATTCAGCGTTCGTGTTCATAAATGTGCTACCTATCCCCTTTCTTCTCTTTTCATCTCAGTTTCTAGTTTTCATAATCAAAAAAATTGAAGTGACTGTTTTGTAAAGTAAGAGAATGGATAGAGAACATACATATTTTGTAAGTTGACAAACCTTTGCAGTTGTGACTGGAATTGAAGCGGGAAGGTAAAAATTAAACTAATTTGTATTTTTTTAATGTCAAAGATGAAGTAATTGAGATGGAGATCGAGCGATTAGAGAGAAAAATTAGGTGTAATTCATGGAAAAATAGACTAACGAGAGGCGAAGAGAGAATAGGGCTGAGACAAAAATAATTTCTGAACATAAATATTACCATGGCAACCTATGGCCAGCCATAATTAAACCTATAAAAACCCACAATTAAATATTATATATATGAGTTCAACCTATAACAATCCATACAAAATAATAACCCAGCCCACTTACATTATAACTTAAGTTCATGGGTTGGATTATAAATTTCCATGGAAAGCCCAATCCATTTAACATGCCTAAGTTTGACAAACCGATTGACTAGCCACAAAAAGTAGCCGACTGGTTTGATTCAACTAGTTAATGGGTCTAAGCAGAGACCAAACCAATTTGGTCTGTAGACACACCAATCAATAGGTTTGACAAATCAGTCACCTATTCATTAAAACCAATTGACTAATCTCATGACAAACTGTTCCAAATTTCCAAACCATTAGACTGCTCACACAACTAGTCGATGAATTCAATGAACCTATCAACTGGTATAGGTAAAAGATTACCTAGACTTGCTATACACACACCCAAAATTTACCAAACTTTACCATATTAATCCTATCATGCTTGTGTGCCATAAACCACATAAAGAGGCATACTCCATATAAGAATTCACACTAATCATAGCAGGAATTATTACTTAACATAATCATGCATGAATTTAATAAAAATTATGATTCAAGGTTTTACTCATCAACATGGAAAAGTAGTATATAACTCATGTTGATATCAATCCAATGCTCAAGTAAGGTTGCACAAGTTATGCACTACCCACTCATATAAAAGTGAGTAGAAGACGTTGCATATCTAGATCATCTTCTAAGATTAA
Source organism: Tamarix chinensis (assembly GCA_030549775.1). Taxonomy (NCBI): domain Eukaryota; kingdom Viridiplantae; phylum Streptophyta; class Magnoliopsida; order Caryophyllales; family Tamaricaceae; genus Tamarix; species Tamarix chinensis. The sequence continues at coordinate 86,737,953 of CM060176.1, forward strand.
ATTAAAGACTCAAGAACATACAATACTCACAACCTTCTCACTAAGGCCAAACGTTTAAATCATGCTTAACACGCCATAATTCACATCCTGCTCATGCTATTTCTATTAATGACATAAATACATCCTAAACATGCTCTTAAATTAGGTGCACCACACTTTCATGCTTAACTCATCAAATTCTTTCTTTAAGTTAGATAACCTAAGGAAGCCCACATAGTCAACATCAAGGGGGAAATCAATGAGATTCATACCAATGTAAAAGGTCAAACTTTATTATATCACGTCTAGTACCAATCATTTACACATATCATAAATTCTTCAAGAGGCCTAAATGACCATATACTACTCTCTCAAACATCATATGATTCATGGTTAAAAAGCTACAGTCATGGAATTAGCTAAGCATATAGGCATGTTTGATACATAAAACCTTCGTAATCGGGTTACTAAGCTAACTTATGATGTAAACACATGATTCACACTTATCACCAAAGATCCATATGATTACACATCTCATGCTTGCAACCACCCACATTCACAATTCATAACTTAATATAGAACATATCTAGTAGATCCTAATTTTCTACAGGCACATGCTAAAAACTCAGAGGTGTTAACTAATGCAAATAAGAACACCAAACCTCATAATAGAATAGAGATTACTATTACCTTGAGGTAATTCTTCTAGAAAAGAGAATATACTCCTAATTCGATGGCCCACTATAAGATCCTTGATTATCTAAGGAAATCAAGAATCCAAAATTAGTATAACATGCTTTTAAAATTTTAATTTAAACAATACAAATACAGAAGAAGGATAGAGATATGAATTCTCAACCTTTTCCCACAATATAAAAAACCAAGAGTAGTGATGATAAGAAGTCTTAAACTCTCCAAAAAAATTAATCTTCCTTTATTTATAGTAAACAAAGAGGAACTAAAGTAAAGATTAAGAAGAAGGGAAAGATCAAATCCAATTGGAAGAATAAGGTCTAAGGGCCTTGGCACTCTAGTGGAATAAGAAAAGGGAAAGGAGAGGAAAGAAGTCATCCACACTTAGCAAGGTTTGCCAATGGAAGAAGAGAGGAAAGGGAGAGCAAGAGCTTAAGTGGCAATAAGGATCATAATTTAAGGAAAAGAGGAAAGGGTCTCATTCTTCATACCAAAAAGGGAGGGAAGAAGAACACCCAACACTTAGAAATTTTGAATGGAAAGGAGAGCAAGTGAAGAGGGGTTTAATGAGTGAGTGTAATGAGGAGAAAGAATCAGATAAGGAGACCTAGAAGCGGTCTACTAGTCGATAAGAAAACATGGAGGAGAGAAGATAGGTTGACTTACAATGTTTGAGTGGAGTGTTGTGTATAAATGTGTAAGAGGATTACAAGATGTGATATGGGGTAGGAAGGGTAAATTAAAGCAAGATCATACCTAGATATGGATCCAACACATTAACGAGTTCTACATGAGGTAGAAATAAGATAGAAAAGATAGGAGGAGAGAGAAAATGTGGTAGGTAAAAAGAAATTACCATAAAAATGCTTTTGGGAGATTTTTGGTTAAATAAAATCATATTATGATCTAATTAATGTGAAAATAATTCCAATGCAACAAAATACACTAATTAGCATAAAGAGACTCTAATGAGAAGTTTTAACAACATTGGAAATAGGATGGAAGTAAAATAGAAAAGAAATTTAAAATCGCTGCCTAATAAATTGATGGGTTTGGGAAAACTAGTCAACTGATGATGTGGAAAATAAAAATGAGAATTGTTGGATGTACCAGTCGATCCGTCTGAGCAACCAATCAACTGGTATTGCTAAAACCTCACATTTTTCCCAATTTCAAGTTCTTTCTATAACCAAAATCACTTTATTTTATATTAACATAATTTTAAATATATTTTTGAAGAATTTTAGGATGGGTTTTAGAGCATTATATTGTTAAAAGAGATTTAGTCCTTGAAGTCTATAAAATAAAGCATTGTTGTAAGCTTAGTTCTTTTTTAAACCCTAAGCCACATGTAAACAAAAATTGCACACAATACTTGGAGCACGCATTGGGATGCTACAATCCCTCAAAAGAGAGATTGCTAAGGAAGGAAGGAAAGAAAGAAATTAGCCAAGGGAAAATAATGTGGAAAAAGTTTAAGAACTATAAGATGTAACATCTGCATCGCACTCTTTGAGACCTGCCATAGAGTAGCCTAACCTACTGTCTCATGACTGGGTAAGGATATTTCGAGCATTACCTCCTACATGAGTATAATTGTACCTCATGTATCCCTTCTTGCCATATCTATGGTAGTAAACCATGACACCCAAACAAGCATTCCTTTATAGTCCTTGTCGCATTGCTTACAGTTGAACTGCCTCAAGAGGCAACAACTAGGACGTCGGGCTCCATTACTAGGTGTAGAATCTACCAAAGGGCCCCCTTCTCTATGGGCTTTCTTCGAGCCGCCAACGCATCCATCACCCACCATCTTTCTTTTATCTCCGACTAGAACTTCCTGATCCCAACCCACCTCTACTCATTTCGCTCTTGATACTCCATGTATGTGGCTATCGTATCCAGAGTCTTCTTAACTCGTTGAATTTGACCTTCATCCCCCTTCGGATTATTAAAAAGCTAAAGTTAGTTTAGAAGTTACACAACTAACACAAGTTAGCACACATAGGAAGCACATAATCTCATAAGTACATAAGGTATAACGAGTCACATAATTAAAAGCCAACACCCCAACCAAAACAAATGCTTGCTCATATACTAATCAGTTCACTACGTGGACTAAGTCAGAGAAATTTGTTTTGCAATGCAAATTTGGATTTTAAAACCAAATGCCCTCGTACCGACCTGTGGTATGAGCACAAAATATTTAAAAGTTAAGGGATTTTGAAACAAAGCTCTAATGCAACCCTGTAACACCCCAAATTTTTATGAAATTTTTTTTCTTGTTTTAAGACAATGTAGAAGCAAATACATAAAACTGGGGAATGTTACCACCACACAAAATATGTGAGAGGTGTGGCCATCAGCCTAACCTATACTTGATGCAAGGCTAAAACATTAAAACAAAACTATGTATGAAAATTAGAGATAGTGTGAGGGAGATAAAAAGAGAGACAAAGGAAAGAGAAATAAATATGATATGACATGAATAGTTTAAAAACCTAATACGGTAACAGAGACGAGAGTTTAGGTAAGAAAAATAAAAATAAACATAAAAGAAGCATCACAAAATAGTGGAAAGCTTAATTGAACTAGTTAGCCTAACTCTTTAATATCATAAATCATCCCCAATAGAAGTCATACAGAGGCCCAACCAACAGAACATCATCCTCTACTCAAAACAAAAGTCGGATCATCATAGTGAGCACATAAAGGTAGTATCAATACGGTGAGGTATTACTAAAACAAGTATATTCTATAGTATAGAAAGGGGATAAGGTTGCACCAAGAAGTTATATTAACTTGTGGTAAAAAAGATATGTTCACGCACATAATTATGGAATAAGAGTAATAATAACATGATGATTGCATATGGCACTAACATAAATAAAACATATTATTATTATCCCATTATATGACAACAATCCACTTATTAAGACATTCATATGACACACATAAACCTCTACCATAAACATGGGTCATGGTAGCAACACAAGGGTATATAAGTCCTTAACATGGGCACACCATCCAAAGCAAAGCATCGATCCCAATATGGGTCTTTAGGCAATGAAACCAAATGCCAACATGGGCTTACCCTCTAAATCGGAGCACTGGTCCCAATATGTGTGTTTAGATGATGACACCAAAATCAAACATGGGCAAGCCCTCCAAAGCAGAGCACCAATCCCAATATAGTTGTTTAGATGATTCCACAAAACGTAAACATGGGTATACCCTTAGAAGCAGAGCACCAATCCCAATATGGGTGTTTAGACAATGAAGCTAAATACAAACATGGCATACCCTCCAAAGTGGAGCACCAATCCTAATATGGGTGTTAGACAATGACACAAAACACAAACAATGGCATACCCTCCAAAGTGGAGCATCGATCCCAATATATGTGTTTAGATGATGACTACAAATGCAAGCATGGGCATACCCTCTAAAGCAAAGCATCAATCCCAATACTGGTGTTTAAATGATGACACCAAACACAAACATGGGCATACCCTCTGAAGTGGAGCACCGATCCCATTATGGATGTTTAGACGATAACACCAAATGCATATGAGGCAATCAAAATCTACTAGATGGATGTTTAAGCGATGACACTAAATGCAAATGAGGCAATAATATAAACCACCCAGATGGGTGTTTAGGCAATGACACCAAACACAAGGGTAAACCCACATGTCATGGTGTACCCTCTACACGAGCATCGATGCCAAAATGGCCAACCACAGTATTATTCCTACTCTAGCATACGGGCCACAACCTCGTAGTATAAGAAAGGTATTGAGAAAAAGAAGATAAAACTCCACTAATCATGATGTACCCTCTTTACAATCGCTAACATCATGATAGTTTGCCACAGTATTATTCCTAATCCCATGTGATGGCCAAAACCTAGTAGTACGGGAAAGGTGCTGAAAAAAAAAAGAAGATAAAACTCCACCAATCATGACATATCCTCTATACGAGCATCGATACCATGATGGCCTACTATAGTATTTTTCCTACTCCTACGTACATAACACAACCTAGTAGTACGGGAAAGGTACTGAGAAAAAGGAGTATAAATATCATATTTACAATTTCATCAATATCTAGATGGGTGTTACCTAGCAACAACACCAAACACAGCATAAGAAATACAATTTATTTTTATTATTAATAATAATAATTACCAAATAGCATCACAAGTCATAATTACACTTTCATTAATAAGCAAACAGGTATTACCAAGCAATAACGTTAACAAAACATAAGACATACAAGCCAATTCCTTTGGGTGCCTAGAGATAACACCAAGCTTAACCACTTAAGGCGTCACAATATTAGTTTGACCTATTTCAAAACTATGATCAAGTGTGGTTGAAAACATGATTAAATAGTTGTAATTACATGGAAGTATTGACACAAAAGGCTCAAGAGAATGTCAACAATAACACTAAACTAGGTGACATTCATTCGGACTAGTCGATCAGTCCCTAGGACCAACTGACTGGTCTGGTCATACCAAACCTTGACTAAAACAACACTAGAGGACCAGCCAACTGACTGGTCTCACTAATTGATTATTCATAGGAACCAATCAATGGGTTTAAATAGAGGCCAACCCATTTTTTTCTATAAAGTCATCAACCAATTGGTTTGACAAACAGATTGAATTGTTATAGAAATAAGTCAACTTGTTTGATCTAACCAATCAATGGATCTATGCAAAGAACAAACCATTTTAGTCTACAGTGACACCAGTCCATGGGTTTGACAAACCAATTGACTATTCATTAAAACCAATCAACTAGTTCATCAAACTAATCACTGATCTCACTTACCAATCGATCAAAAACTCCTAACCATTCGACAACTCGTACAAATAGTCGATGGTTTCAATGAACCTTTCAACTAATCTGGGTAAAACATTACCTAGATTTGCAATACACACACCCAAAATTTACCAAACTTTACCATATTAATCCTAGCATGCTTCTGTTTCATAAACCACATATAAAGGCATACTCCACTTATGGATTCATATCAATCATAGTAGGAATCAGTACTAAACAAGATCAAGCATGAATTCAATAAAAATTCTGATTAATGCCTCGACTCATCAATATGGGAAAATAGTATATATGTCATGTTGTCATCAATCTAATGCTCAAGTAAGGTTACATAGGTTATATGCCAGCCACTCATATGAAAGCTTACGGAAGACACTCCATATCTAGATCCTCTTCTAAGATAGAATTAAAGACTCAACATGATACTATACTCACTTCCTTCTCAACAAGGCCAAATGATTAAATCATACTTGACACCCCATATTTCACAACCTACTCATATTATTCCTATTAATGACATATATACATCCTAAACATGCTCTTAAAACAGTTGAAACACGCTTTCATGTTTAACTCATCAAATTCATGCTTTATGTAAAAATAACATGAGCAAGCCCACATAGTCAACATGAAGGAGGAAATCAGCTAGAGTTAGAACAACGTTAAAATGCCAAGCTTTAAGATGTCACATCTAACCCCAATCAAAAGAATAAGGGTTAGGGGCCTTGGCTCTCTATCAGAAAAAGAAAACAGAAAGGATAGGAAATAATTCCTTCACACTTAGCAAAGTATGCCAAAGGTGGAAGAGGGGAAAGGGAGAAGAAGAGTTTAAGTGCTGATAAGGATTAGAATTTGAGGCCAAGAGGAAAGGGCCGGATTATTCATACCAAAAGGGGAGGAAAGTTGAACACCTAACATTTAAAAATTTTATAAGGAAAGGACCGCAAGTGAAGAGGGGTTTAATGAGTATATATAAAGAGGAGAAAGAATTAGACAAGGAGAGCGAGAAAAGGTCTGTTGCTTAACTAAAAAGGAAGGTGAGAGAAGATAGCAAGTTGACTTACAAGAGTGGAGTGGAGTGTTGTATATAAATGTGTAAGTAGAATATATGAAGTAGTATAGGATAAGAAGGGTAAAGTCAAGCATGATCAAACCAAGATAGAGCAAAAACAGTAGGGGAAGAGAGGAAAGGTGGTAGGTGAGGAGAAAGTACCTCAAAAATGTTTTGGGAATATTTTTAACTAAATAAAATCATATAAATATCCAATTAATGTGAAAATAATCCCAAAGCATCAAAATATGCTAAGTAGCATAAGGAGACTTTAACTAGGAGTTTTCACAAACATTAGAAAGAGAACCAAAGAAAAATAGAAAAGGATTCTAGAATCTCAACCTTACCAATTGATGGGTTTGGGGAAACTAGTCGACTGGTTATGTAGGAAATAAAAATGAAGATCACTAGACACACCAGTCAACTGGTATTGTTGAAATCCTACATTTTCATCCAATTCCAAGTCCTTTCCAAAACTAAATCCACTTTATTTTATATTAACATAATTTTAAATATATTTTTGGAAACTTTTAGGATGGGGTATTACACCTCCTACCTGTATCTATTTTGTCTGTGAATCTTAATTTTGCTTACTATATGTTTTTCCTAATTCTACTCGCTATCTAGCCTCCATACCTGACTTTTTTGCTTGTACATCCTACCTCCTCTTCCCCTGGAATATTTATCTTCTACATATCAGTATCTCTTTCATGTATCCTTTTCCCATTTTCCCCTTGCCATGTTTTGCTTGACTTGCTTTATTCACACCATTGTCTATTTAAGCATCACGCTTCTCTTTTTATGATGTTTTGAATCTGCCTAACTGATCATCTTCATTTCTCTTCTTCTTCTTGTTCCCCCTTCTCCCTATCCCTAAATCTCATTCACACCATCAACCATCACCACAACACCTCACCACCCAAAACTACCAAACACCACCATTTCCCCAAAAAACCACAATCACTACCTACCTATTAATGTCTCTCATCATCACCCAACCATCACCACCTTAAACCCTTTGTTTTCGTTCCCCTTTATGCTCTTCTTCTATTTTTTTGATTCAAATGGTCACACACCTCACACATGCCTCGGTTATGCCTCTCTCACATGTTACACACACAACCCTCATAAAGCCCATTTACTTAACTTCTCCTTTTCCCCCTCACATACTCATGCATCCATTACACTCCCCATGTGCTTCTCTCTATTTTTTCCTCACGTGCCTATTCACACCACACACATCTCATGCATTGTTAACCTTCTCAACCCATATATGCTTCTCATGCAAGATCGTGCCCTCTATCTTGTCCTCATGTAACCATGCTCATCCATACATTCTTCACCCAGATTACTCGTGCATGAACCCTTTTCGGTGTCCTCCAATCCTGGTGTGGGTTCCTCCCTTCTGCCGTAGTTAATTTGTAACCTCATAAAATTTATTATGTTTGATTGTTGTAAATTAATTAATGGTTTTAGATTAAATTGCTAATGTGTTTTATTGTTTTGATATAAGGATTTTGAGGAGGTTGAGTGGAGACCAGTTGAGCAAATTTTACTTATATCTTTTACTTGGATAAGATGTAATAGTACCCTTCTACTAAAATTTAAAATCATGTGGTGACACATAAAGGTAATTACATTGCTTAGTGTATGATTTATGCATTATATTTTGAAGGGATATATGTATGCATTATATGCCAAAATTTTTACATTAGGTATGCAAGTACTATAAAAAAGGTGTGAACTAAAAGTATGATATTAAATAACTAACATGTTTTTGGCTTACTATTTAATATGATATCATGTGATATATATATATATATATAAGGTTAATGTCTGCCTTCTTAGAGCTTTGTTTGGGTAAGAAACCTTGTCAAAATTATATGCCAATACCTTGTTAAGTGTTCCGTGATTATCATTACATGTTGGAACTAGAGTCAAAATATATATTGATTGTAAAAAGCTTAACTAGGGAAAATCTATAATGACTGTTACCTTAAATTTGGAATCGTGATATAAAATTGTATGTATATGTTGCATGGAATATATGACTTGTTAGAAACATATAACTAGGGTTTCTACACATACGTTACAAAATGTTGTTATAATGGTAAATATAGCCAATTGGTAAATCTTAGAAATTACCTATGTACTAAAATATTGTTATAACAAACTCTCATAAGAATAATATTTTATACAAAATTGGATGATAATGATGAAATTAGGGTTTTGAGGGCGTTATGATCACTTTCAACCTAATGTGCCTAGTATGAATAATTGGACATAGGATAGTCTTAGAATTTTGATAGGTTGACATTAGTGGTTACTTTTTCTTTTAAATAGAACGATAACCTTAAATTTTACTATAAATAATTGGATATAAAGGATAAATGGTTATGGTTACTTTTTCTTTGACATAGAACGATGACCTTAAGTTTTACTAAAAATAATTGGATATAAAGGATAAATAGTTATGTATAGCAATGAGGATTACCGTGCAACTTGTGATATTTGTGATCATCTTACTCAAATGGCACTCTGCAGGGTCAAAGATCCTCTTCGAATACCAAGCCACTTCCGAATCTCCCTCCAAACAATGTAGAACTAGGCACAAAAGGAAAAAGGTGTTGAGGCAATTCATTTAGCTCACCACAGAAAGGGCAGTTGGTTAGTCCACCCAAAAAAAAAATAAGTTGATCCCTTGTTTTAAGTCTCCCCTTTAGAGCTAACCAAAGCATAAAAGCATAACTTGGTCTCTTGCACCACTTCCATACAACATGTCAGTTTGCCCATCTTTGTCCCTTCTCTCTAAAGAAATTATAAGCTTTTCTCATAACTATACTTTCCCCTTCCTTCCATGACTACCAATTAGTTGTGTATATATTTTCCACAGCTCCTTCACAAAATGAGACATGTCATTTGATGGCTGGAATTAATGAACTCTTTTCCCTTTTAAATAATTTCCATGAACCCATTTATTCAACAGAGTCTATTTTTTCTCCTACAGAGCCAAAATATTTTTACATAATAATGTAAGGTTCCATGCCTTGAGGTTCCTAAGCCTAAGGGACCTGTTCTCTTTTGGGTATATATACAGTGGTCCACAACACTAGCGCATGTTTCCCTTGCCACGGGAAAGTTTTGCATAGACCCCAAATATGATTAAGTACCTCCCTTGGCAAGGGGGCAACCTATAGCCAAAACACCCTATACCATAAATTTTAGAAGCTCACATCTTCCTACCAAGTATAGTGAGTATGGTTTCCAGTTTTTCAACTATTCACATGCACCATTAATTAGGTCTTCATAATCCGAGACACGAAGCTTACAGGAAATCATAGGTTTACCGAGATACCTAAAGAGCTAAACCCTAGGAGATATACCAGAAAGAGCAAAGCGTCTCTCCCTCACTTGGTTACAAACCTCAACAAAGAAACCTGAGACTTCACATCTCCAAACCTGAGACATGTTGGAAGATGCCTTTCATAAGGACTTTGAATTACTCTTCATCACCTTTGCAAAAAAGGATTACATCATCAACGAAAGCAAGGTGAGAGATGCCTTGAGCCTTGCAAGCCGAATGGAAGGAGAACCCCTAACTATTCGTGAGCCTCTTCAACAACCTAGATAAGTATTCCATACACAGGACAAAAAGAAATATGGAGATGGGGTCCCCCTGCTGGAGGCCCCGAGCACCCTGAAAAAAATCGAACATCTCACCACTTAAGTTGAGGGAAAAAGAAGTACATGTGATGCACTCCATAAAGCACATAATAAATCTTTCAGGGAAGTTGAGACACATCAAGACATCCTGAATAAAAGGCCAAGCCATGGGATCATACACATTCTTAATATCCACTTTAATCATCGCGTTAGGTGTCATTCTTTTCCTAGCATATTCCTACACTAATTCTTGAGCTAACAGAATGTTTTCATTCATAAATCTACCTTTAACAATTGCACCCTTCTCCAGACTAATAATCTCTGGTATATGCGCTGAAATACAACCAACAATAATTTTAGCAATGACCTTATAAATGGTCGTGTAGTATGAAATTGGTCTATGGTCCCATACTATATCTGCCTAGGTTTTCTTCAGAATGAGAACAAGAGCACTATGGTTAATGCGCTTCAACAATCTCACATGTGAAAAATTCTTTAACATCATCATAAAAATTGTTCCCTACAATTAGCCACGCTTTCTTGAAAAGGTGGGCAGAGTACCCATCCGATCCCACCACCTTAAAGTCTCTCTAAGAAAGAAAGGTAGGCTTCATCTTAGCATCAGTACTTCCTTGATCAGAGTAGCTTAAAGTCAATGTTGTAACCTCTTCCCAAGCTTAGAATAGCTAATTTAATCCGGACATGTGTCCCAAAATGCGCTAATAAATTATTATAATACTCCAAAAAATTCATTTGCATTTCGTCATTTGTCTTAGTCCAAGTCCCATCCATATTTGACCAAATTTTTAGCCTTTCTAGCCTTCACCATTTGATGAAAAAACCTGACATTTTTTGTCTGCCAGAAACAAAAATTTGTTTTTATTTTTCTACACAACAAAAAGCTCTGCAGCCTTCGCCAGACATTTAACCATCCTTCACAAGGTAGCTAGCACAACATTCTATGCAGAGCCATGATTACTCAAAAATTTAATCTACAACACCTTTAATTGTTCATTTGCAGCTTCATGTCACATGCTTAGATGTTTTAGCCCCATCTTCCCTTGTGAGGCCAGCATTCGTCATCCCATACAACTGACCATAAAACTGAATATGCACAACATTCCATAATAATAACATAAAGAGATGCATAGGAGAGACACTAAGTTGTACATGAGACATAATATCGACATTAACAATCAAAAGTTGTGCGAAAGACTTGTCATATTTCTTCGAAGTAGAGGATTTCCCACGGGGCGAGGTTGGTTGTCCCCCCTCACTGCCCAAATTCACACCCGCAGACATAGCAGACTCAGACACCAACTCAGGCATACTTGGCGACTTTGCAGCATCATTACTTCTACCCATACAAGTCGAATCTAGCCTCACACCAGACTTACCATTCAACGGAATGCCAGATCTGCCTCTACCATCCGAACTCGGACAACTGGGAGAAGAAGCCCTAATTATCACACCCGACCCAAGCAATCCATTACTCGACGAAGCAAACCCAACATCCCAATCGGACAATGTTGGTTGAATCTCGCCCAGTGCACAGTATTGACCAGCCTCTTGCGGCCATTTACCAGCCAAATCACACATAGCCCCTTTTTCGAGAGGCTTACCTTTTGCAGATCTGATTTTTGTCACCATAATAAAAAAAACAGAAATCATACAATTTAGAGAACAGTTAGGAAAAGAGAGAATTTGCTGTAGAGAACGCTAAAGATTTTAGAGCTAGAGAGCCTCTATTGTTCCAGGAAATCGACATTGGGGAAGAAAAGGGTTGACAGAGCCTCTAAAATTTTTGTTACTAAAAAAATTTATTTTTAAATAAAAATATTAATATAATATAATTATATTACCATCACACCTATCATAAATTTAGTTCATACTTTTCTTATATTATGTAGAAGACTAAAATATTATAAAAATAAATTAAAATTTTTGAAAATAGATATAGAAATTAAAATGCTTTAATAACAAAGTAAAAAATACATATTTTAAATAATACAATACATAAAAAAAAATAGAGATAAAAAAAGATGAATAGTCTAAAAAAAATACCCAGTTCTAGAAGACACATAACATATAACATATGCAACATCGGATAGATATAACTCTATACTTTAACACTAAGGTATAAACCCGCATTACTCTATCTAAAGAACCTCTTCAAAGTCAGTTGGATCATCATTATTGAAATATTCCAAAATTTCTAATTTTAAAAATTATATTTAAATGAAGTTTTATTATGAAAATTAATTAAATAAATTATTTTTTTATAAAAGGGAATTAATTAGGGTAAATTAAGAAGAAATTTATAAGTATTTTAATTAGGAGGAATTTGGGTATTTTAGCTAATTAATGATTTTACTTTGGAAATTAATTAAATAAATTATTTTATTTAAAATAAGAAGGAGAAAATAGTTTCAAATTAATATAAATTTTATAAATAATTTAATTAAAGAAAATTAGACTTATTTGCTAATTAAAATGAAATTTATGGAAAGTCTTTTTAAAATCCTAAATTATCCTAAAAAGGGATTTAAATATTTTATTTAAACTTTATTATTTTTAAATATCCCAAATATTTTAATTAATTTAAATACCCAAGGTAATTATTTTTCTATTTTCTTTTTTTTTTTCCTTTTTCTTTCTTTCTCCTTTTCTTTTTCTTTTTCTCCTCGCCGAACTAGGCTAGCCCAGTCGCGCGGTGCCTCCTTCCTTCTCCCTTCCGCACCGCGTTTTTCTTCTCTTGCCCCCAACACGCGTCGTTTGGTTTAAAAACTTTAGCCCCATGCTCGGTCGGTTTCCCCCCTTTTTTCCTTTCTTTCCTTTTCTTCTAGACCGCTGATCCAACCCTTTCTTTTTCCTTCGCACCTGCCTAGCCCCATCCACGCCGACCTACACCATTTCCGTCACCGATGCCTTGGTTTTTCGGCACCAATCTTGCCCCTTTGACTGGCCTTTTCCTCCATTTCTCTTCCCCTTGTTTCGGTAGCCTCATAAACCCAATCAACTCCCCTATTTCTGTGAGTTTTTCTCTCTCCCAGCCGACCACAACCCTTGCCTCGTTTTGATTTCCACCGGCCAACCTCACCACCGATGACCAGAACCCTACCTTACCTATTTCCTAGCCGACCCACAGAACCCTACCCTATCTTCTAAAGCCTATAAATACCCTCGTAAGCTACTTTGTATCGAGCTTTTAACTCCTACCAAGAATTTTCCATCCTTGCCACTACCGCCCCTTTAGACACCTCATTCGCCGCCTCCGGCCCACTTCGCCGCCATCTCTAGCCACCAAACTCTTCCTTGCACTGCCCTCTAGCTAACCAAACGTCATGTATCCCTCGATTTATCTTGCGCAAGCCACCTCAACTGTGCGAAGTAGCCCCCTCAACCAACCTATTTTTCTACCTCTGCCACCCTTCGAACCACCATTAGCTGCCTCTTCTGCCCCTGCCGCAACTTATTTCACCTTCCATTCTCTTCTACAGACCCTCCTCTACCTTCCCCTACCTCTCTTTTCCTCTCCCTCCCTCTCCTCCTCTCTTTCTCTCCTTCTTCCCCATTCGACCACCACCGCCGCCGTCGTGCGCCGCCACCTTTGGTTGTGCCCCCATCTTCACTCAACTCCTCTCCCTCTAGGCAGTCTTAAACACCCTAACTCCCACCTTAATTCTCCCTACCTTTTTCTCAACATTCAACTTTTACCCTTTTCTTTCCTTTTATCGGCCATCGCCGCCGCTGCCACTGTCCACCACTGACAGTGCCGCCCATCCCTACTAGCCTAATGTTGAACCCTAGACCCCCTCAACTATTTATCCTATTTTTATAAGCCTTAATTTATTTTATTTCATATATTTGAATATAAATACTATTATTAGTATTATTATTTCCATTTTTAATATCTATTATTATTATTATTAGTATTAATGTTTTTATTATTATTTCTGTTGAGGGTTGAAGCCCCATTGTATTTTTATTTCGATTTTATTACTATTATTATTATTATTATGTGTTTATTATTACAATTATTATTTTTATTATTACTATTTTGAATTATTAATATTATTATTTTCATAACTATTTTACTATTAGTTTCGCTATTATTATTATTATTATTATTATTAGTATTAGTATTATTATTAGTATTATTATTATTATTATTATTTTGGTAAAGGGGTCGAAGCCCTTATTTCACTATGTTTTTGAGTAATGCCCTTTTTATTATTGCTGTTACTATTTTTATTATTCTTGTTAATATTTAATATTTATATTATTTTTGGTATTTTTTCTATTATTATTTTAGTATTTTATCAAAAGCCTAGTCTTAGAATAAGTTAGTATTTAATAGTATTTTTGGTAGGAGGGAATCTAATTTTTGCTTTTCCTCATAATAGGTGAGACCAATCAAAGCCCTAAGGAGGCATAGGAGGGTGCTCCAAGATCGGTGTCGTTTTAGGTAAGGGGTTACTAAGGCCTATTATGTGTCGATGTGCACTAAATGCCTTGTATGTTATGCATCCTATGTTTATTATTGTAATTATTTCGTATATGGTATGATGTGGAATTCAGGCATATTCTTGTGCATTTACATGGCATGTGTACTACATGTGATGAATTATTGTGGTATATGATGGCATGTGTTGTGACCCTATAAGGCATGCATTAAGGATGTATAAAGTGGTATTATGTGGGGAAAAGGTTGAAATGGAAAATGGGAAGTAAGTTGACTAAAGGAAAAATGAGTTGACCTAAGTATTTTTATGATTCATGAGTGGAAGAATAAAATGGGAAATTTAGGGTTTCGTGTGAAAGAATCTAATTTAGGGTTTCGTGTGGAAGAATCTAATTTATGGTTTTGTGTGGAAGAATATAATTTATGGTTTTATATGGGAGAATCTAATTTATGGTTTTGTGTGGAAGAATATAATTTATGGTTTTATATGAGAGAATCTAATTTATGGTTTTCTATGTGAGAATCTAAATTATGGTTTTATATGGGAGAATCTAATTTATGTTTCATATGGGAGAATCTAATATATGGGTTATATGGATGAATCTTTGGTTTTATATGGTTTGAATTTAGGGTTTGGTAAGGATAAATCTTTGGTTTGGTATGGATTGAATTTAAGGTTTGGTAAAGATGAATCTTTGGTTTTGTATGGATTGAATTTAGGGTTTGATATGGATAAATCTTTGGTTTTATATGGTTTGAATCTAAGGTTTGGAATGGATGAATCTTTGGGTTTTATATGGTTTGAATTCTAGGGTTTGGTATGGATGAATCTTTAGTTTTGTGTGGATTGAATTTAGGGCTTTGTATGACGAAATCTTGGGTTTTGTATGGTGGTATTAGGGTGTGCATGGTGGTATTAATGGTTGCATGGTGTTATTAGGGTTGGCATGGAATGTATAAAATCTGTATGGGAGTGAAATTTATATATAGAAAGTTGGTTTGGGATGTGAAGAAAGTAATGTAAGCATTGTTTGGGGGGTTGAACACTTTGGATGAAAAATAATATGTGGAGCATTATAAGGGTACATAAGAG
Source organism: Tamarix chinensis (assembly GCA_030549775.1). Lineage (NCBI taxonomy): Eukaryota > Viridiplantae > Streptophyta > Magnoliopsida > Caryophyllales > Tamaricaceae > Tamarix > Tamarix chinensis. Next base: position 86,753,747 of record CM060176.1, read on the forward strand.
ATCGAGCTAGGGTTTGTGTGGATAATTAGGGTTTGGTGTGATTGCTTAGGGTTTTTTTAGTATCATGTGCTTAGGGTTTTTGTAGTATCATGTGTATTTGGTGATTAAATTGTAATTATGAGGATGTAATCTATGATTTGTGATGTGTGAAGTGTAAAGGTAATGATTCATGCATGTTCAGGGTGAAAGCTTTTGAATAAGATACTTAAAACATTAATCATGTAAAGTGGAAGATGTTGAGTCAGGCCTAGACTGGTCCACAGGCAAATAATAGTGGTTAGGGCATGATGCCCTATGTGTAACTGATCCACCGATTATAATAGTGGTTAGGCTTTGTACCTGTGCGTTTTCGGTCCACCGGCTATAGGGGGATTGTATGCTCAACAAAACCAAACATATTTGTACCAAGACATGGGAAAGACATTAATTACTTACACTAGAACACCATGCGAGAAGGGGCCAGACCAGTCCATCGGTGAATAATAGTGGCCAGGTACTGTGGTATCCTGGAGACCGGTCTACTAGCAAATAATAGTGGTTAGGCCATGATGTCCTATGTGTTTCCAGTCCATTGGCTATAATAGTGGGGTTCCCGTACTTTCGTGGATTTGATAAAAAGTATGATGTGAATCGACTTCTGATCAAAGATTAATTAAGTAATAAAATCGAATTATATATGGGCCTTTGTACTTTTACTTGGATGGTCATATGTATTTGTGTTCTCATGTTGGTCTTATGCTCTATTATTATTCTACATTATTTTATGTGACGTTATGTGTTGGCCTTAGTGATCGGTTACCTTACTCAGTACGTAGTGTACTAATCACCCTTTTTATGGGTGTTGCTCATTCCCACGAGTAGTGTGCCCTTCTGACTTTGTGTCGGTGGGTGAGACATCAGTCGGGGGTGTGTGTTGAGCATGTTTTGGCTCCAAGTTCAAGAGTGTCGCAGTCGTATTCATTATTTATGTGATTTATGTCTTTTTTTTATTTTGTTTGTATTGAATTTATCGTTTTTGATTTATTACCTTGCATTGAGTATTTCAGATAAACCTTTGATCGGTTGTAAGCTCATTTTCTTTTGAATTTGAATAATAATTCTTTATGCATACTCTGATTTTTGTTTTACAATAGTTTAATGCTTATTTGGAATTTGGATTGTCTTGATGTATAATTGATTATTACCTTTCTTTCAGCCTTAGCACTTGGTACTAAAACGGTCGGAGAGAACCAGTTTGGTACTAAGTGTGGCAGTAACATCCCCGGAATTCATGGGTTTCAATTTAAATTATTCTGGTTTAAAAAAAAGTAGTAAATTTTGGGGTGTTACAATCATATACCTATGATACAACGTCTACAAATATGCAGTATCAATACACATCTTGTACTAAGTAATGCAACTATCCTAAAAGAGATATCATTATGTACATGACTCATATGAAGAAAGCAATCGAACATATAATAACAATATAATAATATGCTTACATATAGATGATAATTGAGTTGAATAAAAATCAACCATCAAGTATAAAATAATACAATAGAAATCTACTGATAGATGATATTCAGTTATTATTATATTTTATTATAGCGATTACAACCTATATATTATATTAACTTGATGACAGAGACTTAAAGAAATAATAACTAATCTAGTACTCAGAAGATATTGTCCCTAGTTGTCCTACTCAAAAACGTTACTAAACCACCAAATAATAGGGCACCTAATCACATAGGTATGCATACTCCCTATAGGGCCAAAATGTATCAATTCACCTATAGAGTAATTAAGGGTTTCTTTGAGCCTCATAAGGAAACTAAGATCACAAAATATAAAACACTGAAATAGTAAACCTAACCCATATAACTACTTCGAGTGTTACAAGTCCTGACCAAAGATCTTTCAATTTAAATGATTAATAATTTATAAAATATTTAGGTCAAATAGAAGAAAAGGCCATAAAATATCACTTAATCACTTCCATGAATATAAACCAATTATTTTATTAAAATTTGATATTATCCAAGCACTTGATCCACATAGAAATCAAGGCTCAACCATTGAGAGCACAAAGACCCATTAACATGCTATAGAAGCCCAACTGATTATATGAGGCATTAAAGCCCAAGAAAGATTATTAAGGCATTAAAGTCCAAGCTAGATTATTAAAGTATTAAAGCCCAAGTTCTATGACATGGATTAATAGCCAACATTTAAGTTAACCAAGGATTTACTTATAACACCAAATTAAATAACTAGTCTAAAGGCACATAAAATGACTAAAATATCTTTAAGGTCCACTAATTACCTTAATATTAAGAAAATTGTATTTCATGTTAGAAGGATGATACTTAACCAATTGTTATTTAGGATGAAATATAAATAGGACAACAAGATAAAATACTAAGATTACTCAATACACCCAAAGTGTCTTTTTCTCCTTTTCTTTTTCTTTCTTGATTAAATATTTTAATTAAGGCATCTAGGTCTAATCATATAATGTCATCCCAAGTTTTAAGTTATACATTTTAACTTCTTTATTAATATAATACTCACCTAGATCTCAAAATTTTCGGAATTACATGTAATGGCCAAAATTGTCCTTATTCACTTAAAATTACCTTAAACATCTAAAATTCATAACTTACTATAAACAAACCCAAACATATCATGTATTTAATTTATGTAAAAGATCCGATGAAGATAATGGTGCACTTAAAATTTCAAAAACATTCTGTAATGCTCAATATATCCATGGTCAAATATGTATAAACCTTAAATAAATTTATTTCAACTCTAAATGATCAAAAATTCATAATATAGCTTCTATACCCTATTATAAAAACAATGGAGTAATTAGATGAATTTAAAACAACCAAAACTCACATAAAATAACGACGAGGATAGATAAACAACTCAAATAAAGATATATTCATCATGACTATATTGAATATTCATCACTATTCTGCCAAACATTCATCATGACTCTATTAAATATTTATCACATTTCCAATAGATGTAAGAACATGTAAAAATCATATAATTCATCATCTAATTAAATTTTCATGCTTTTGAACATAAGATAGAAACATACACATGTCTTACAAGATTTTTCAAGATATTATTTCATTCTTATAATTAAAATAAAACTAATAATTCATAAAATAACATATAATACATCTAGTAAAAAATCATATTTCTAAAGGTTAGTTTAGTTATCAAAATTCCTAAGCTCCATAAAAAATCTAGAAAAAGGAATCTACAAACTCCTTATCTAACCCCACTTTGTAACCTTTAAGAATATCATATTAAAAATAATTAGATAAACTAATATTAATAAATATATAAAAGGGAAGAAAGAAAATGAAATGGAAGAAGTGAAATGACAAGATTACTCTTTAATATGGAGGCTTGGAAACCACTACCAAAACCACTAACAACTACCAATTAATGATAGGATAAGGTTTTGGAGGGTTAATGGGAAGAAAAGGATGAGGAAGTAATAATGCAATGAACTATTTTTTTGTTAAACCAATGAATAGCAACATTAACAATTTTACAAGGAATGGTTGGAAAGAAAGATATGAGAGGAGAAAGAAGAGGGTAGAGGCACAATTTCTTGGGTAAAAATGGTGCCTAGATGAAGTATAATATGCAAAGACAAAAAAACAAATAAGATTTAAAGGTAAAGGAATATAGGTATATGCATGGTAGAGGATGGAAGTCACAAAAAATCAACTTTGTTGTAGTTGTGCAGCTAGTTAGGAAGCGGATGTCAAGGTAAAATGAAGCTTGAATGAGATTAATTTCAAAGAGGAAAAAAGTATAGAGTTTTAGTATGCAAAATATGGTGTGATATGTGTGAAAGGGGTGACTAAGAAAATGGATTTGATGAGTGTTAAGTGCATATACATGTCAAGCTAAGAGAGTATAGACATTTATAATTAAATAGAAGTAATAGAAGTCCTAGGGGCGATTTGGCCTTTTGGACACCTCCGGGTGTTTAAACCTAAGTGGGGTGCTTAATGTGTTAGGAATGTTGTTAAGAGTAGAGATAGGTGTTTGGTGGGTTATAAATGTATGTGATAGTGGAATATTAATATTTTAGGGTCTATGGTATTTTAGTAAATTTTATGGTATGACAACAATAATTATAATGAATGTGATGGTTAAGGAATTAGTGGTGCTAGGAATAATAATAAGGGTTTCATGGCATTGATAGTGTATGTGGGGAAATACTATTGATATTTTGGATTCTATGTGCATTTAGTAATTTTTCATGCAAAACGGAGTACACACAAATAAACACACATGATAGATGACAATTGGTGCTAAAACTAATACCATAGGTTTTGTGGTATTGGTAGTACATGGTTAGGTACGAGTATTAGTTTTTTATGGCCTAAGGGTATTTTAGTAATTTGGCATATGCAGTAGAAGTCAACTTAGTAAGTGTGCATGATAGATGGTAAACGGGTGCCATGTATGGAAATAGGGGTTTTGAGGTGTTACTAATACAAGTTTGGGGTATAAATGGTGAAATAAATGGAATAGGGGTATTTTGGTAATTTTAGAGGGGTCAGGGTGAAGGTACTAATAAATGTACATGCTAAGCGTAAAAGGGTGATCATGCGTAGAGATTAGGTTTGGTGGTGCTAATATTTCATGCTTGGGTATAAATGGTGATATCATATGAAATAGGGATATTTTGGTAATTTTCGAGGTGTAAGGGTGATGGTGCTCATAAATGTACATGCTAAGTGTAAAGGTGATCATATATGGAAATAAGGTTTGTTGGTGCTAATATTTCATGCTTGGGTATAAATGGTGGTAATATATGGAATAGGGGTATTTTGGCAATTTTGGAGGTGCAAGGGTTATTTATAATACCTTGTATTTTAAAATTTAATTTTATTAAGCTTAATTATTTTATTAGCGTAATTTGATATAAAAATTTAATTATTTTCGTTTTGTGGATTTATCGATGATTTTGACTTCATAATTGAATTTAATTAATCGTTGTCATTGTGGATGATTCTAGATAAATTCGTTCACGACTATGATTTTATTATATTCATATAATTTTGATTTTCGGTTAAAAATATATATTTCCATTCGTTCTCGTATTTTGATTTTTCATATTTTAGCTTCGTTTTCGATTATAACTTCGTCGTGTGATTACAACTTTGTTTTGCAATTATATTTCATTAATGATATATATGTTATTTAAATTATAAAATTTCCATTTAAAATAGTCAAATTTATTTTAATAATTTTATCGGTAAAAAATATTTCCAACTTTCAATTCATTTGTTTTCGAAGTCGTTAAGATTTTTAGAAAGTTTTAAATTAAAAAGATTTCGGAGCTTATTTATGAATTTGTTTTCGAAATTAATTTTCTTTTGTTTTACCATTTTTGGTTTGCAGAAAACTGAATTTAAAAATTATTGAAATTAGTCTTGATTTATTAGAATTTCATTTAAATATTTACTTATATGCTTTTAAATATTATTTCAAGGTCTTATTATGTATTTCTATAAATAATATAAATTTTTACGTTCGTTGGTAAATTCTTCCGAAAATATTTCCAAAATTCTTTATATAACTCTTATATCGATTTTAAGACATCGAAAAAGTACGAAATAATTTTTCGTTAAATAAATGTTAGATAAAATCTTCCAATATTAATTTTAGATATTTATTATTTTATAATATACTTGTGTATTTGCGGGAAAAAAAAAACCAAACCCAAACCGGTACCCGACACTCATCTCTTCTTTTTCTTTTCTCTCTTCTTCTCTCCCTTCTCTTCTCCTTCTTTTTCCCGACTTGTGCCTATTCTGCACCCAAAAATGCAGCCCTCATCTCCATCTCCTCCCTGCTTCTCCACGCTAGCCAACCTCCAGCCACAGACCGCCACTACCAGCCACTACAACAAGCAATAGTTGCGAGCAATCACAATAGTAGCAGCAGCGCTGCAGTAGGAAGTGGAGTAGCGAGTAGTAGTGTCGTTCACATCGCCATCGTTCGACCACGGCGAGCCTTGCTGGCTGCCGACGAGTGGTCCTCGACCTCAGACAAAGCTTCTCTGGCCTTATTTTGTCCCGATTTGTTGGTTTTGATTTGATTAATTGAGTATAAATTAGCTTATGAAAAGCTAAATTGATTGTTTGATTATCTATATATATGTTGTATGATTGATTTAGAGTGGTTAATTGTAGTATATTTGGTTGATTTGTGAAAATTGGATTTTTGTCCGGGTTACGCCCGAATTTTTCGGATTCGTCCGATTTAGTTATTTTGGGTAAATTGATTATACAATACATTTTAAAATATATCTAATTTCATGTCTGAAGTGTAAATTTGAGAAATTTATGTGGGATTAATCGGAATTGGCCTTCTATGTCAAAATCCGTGTGTAATCAAATTGAGTTGCATAATTGAGTCATTTTACTCAATTGATTTTGTAATATCGTTTAAAATGTATTTAATTTTATATCAGAAGTGTTGATTTGGGAAAATTGTGTGAAATTGATCGGAATTGGATTTTTAGGTCAAAACTCTTAGGGTGTAAATTAGATTGTGTGATCGGGTTGTTTTATTCAATTGATTATATAATTTACATTAGAATACATTTAATTACATTTCTGAATCGTTAATTTATATGTTTTAGTAAGAATTGATCGGATTTGCATTTCGGGCTCATAAACCCTAATTATGGTAAATTCTGTATTTCTTTTATTTTTTTTAATCAATGAATTGTATGATATGTTATAAAATATGTCAAATTGCATTTCTAAACATTCAATTTAAATAAATTAATAAATTTAACCGATCATTTTTGGGCCTAAAACCCTAAATTTCAAGTAAAATTATGAAATTGATCATTTCTATTGTTGGTTTTCTAAAATTGAATTTATAGAAATAGTTTAAATGGTATTAATTGCATTCTAACACCTTTAATTGGAATTAATTGATTTGAATTATCCGAGTTTGTGTCTTTTTGAAACCCTAATTGCGGAAACTAATTGTCTTGAACTGGCTCCTCGAAAGATTTTTTTTGTTGAAATTGACTATCTAGATTTATCTAAAATTATTTTAATTGTGTTTTAAAGCTATCAATTTGGAGTAATTGAAGTGAATTGGTTGGTTCATATTCCGCGTATTAAAAACCGTTAATTTCATAGATGACTTTATAAAAAAGGTTTGCTTATGTATCTCTCACCTAGTAGATTACTAACTTTGATTTAAAGTCATTTGAATTTTATTCTTATGTTATCGGGTTAAATTGGTATTGTAAAAATGGTTGGTTTGCCTCTTTAGTTATAAAACCTAATGAGCAAGTCATTTTTCGATAAAATTAACTTATAATTTATTATTCTTTTCACAAGTTTCTAAATCTATTTGAAATTCTCCAAGTGATATTTATTTAACTCGATTTGAGTAATATTTAATCTTAAATCCTAATAGAGCTATGCTCGCGAGTCCTAGGTTTTGGACATGTTTTTTGAGAAAGATCATTTGTGTCCGTTTATGTTGATTTTCTTAAAATAATTGAATTATTGAGCAATAAAATAGTTTCTAACCTAGTTCTGATTTCCATCGATGATCTAGGAAAAATTTCCTTTGGATTGTCGAGCTCTCTCTTTCTCAAATTTCTTAGCTAGCTTCAAATTTAGGTAAGTTATTACTTACCTTACTTATGACGGAATCTCGATGTATGTCTGCTTGGAGTGTAAGTTGATGATGATGCTTATCGATTATTTAATTATGTCAAGCACATGCTATGTTCTACATGGTAATTGTATGAATGTATGAATTTATAGCCTTAATGCAATGCATGTTTGTATGCCTCTTGAATATTGTATGTGTGTAAGTGTGTGAAGGGTTGAGTATGGATTGAAGTTGCATAATACTTTATGCTATATTTTATGCCATGGACTTATTCGGCTTTAATGCTCCTAAAATTATTTGGCTTTAATGCCTTATGAATTGGATCAACTTTAATGCCTTTGGAATTGATCGGCTTTGATGCCACTTGAATTGGATCGGCTTTAATGTCTCTAGAATCGATCGGTTTTAATGCCACTGGAATTGGTTCGGCTTTAATACCCCTTAAATCAATCGGTTTTAATGTCATTTGGATTGGTTCTGCTTTAACGCCACTTGGATTGGTTTGGCTTTAATGCAGCTTGAAATTTATTGGCTTTAATGCCACTCAAAATTGATATAATAATGGAAATTCATTGTGTTGATGGCTGTGAGCTAAATGTTGTTATGTGGGTCTGATATATGATTGGCTAAATCCTTGAATAAAATATTAATCACTTAAAGTGAAAGATCTTGAGTTGGGACTTGTATCACATGGGGTAGCTATCAGAGTTAGGTTTGGTATTCACTTGGTACCATTCTAGTGTTTTTCTATTCTATCATCTCGGGTGCCTTACGAGGTCTGAAGAGGCCCTCTTCTACTCTATAGGTGTCTCAATATATATTTCGGCCCTATAAGGGGCATGCATACTTAAGCAATTAGGTGTCCTATTTATTGGTTGTCTGGTTACGTTTCTAAGTGGGCTAGCTAGGGCTAGTACCATTCAAGTACTAGATTAGTTGTTACGATCTCTTTGAGTCTCCATCCTCAATAAAATATAATTAAATGGTTGTGATTACGATAATGAAATAAAATAATAAATTATTCTCGTTGTCTCATGGGCTTTATATTTTTGTTTCCTATGCATATTTCTTGGTTGGCACCTTTACAATAATGTTTCCATGTAACGCATGTCCATACCTAATTATCATATAATCTATTATTAAAATCACATGTGGGCCGTATGTGTAGAATGATACCTTCTAAGGTAGTATGTGATTCTGAGCATGTGATCATGATTTTCTTGTATGCTTGAACCTTATGTATTGTAATGTCTGGTCATGTATTATAAGTATGAGTCTTTGAACCCATGCTCTATTGTATGTATCATATGTATAATCGAGCATAAGTTATTATAATGGTATATGTATCGCATGTATAAATCGAGCATGAGTTATTATATGACTAGAATGGCATATGTATCGCATGTATAATTGAGCATAAATTGTTGTATGAGTAGAATGGTGCATTATCATATGTATAATTGACCATGAGTATTGTAAGATGAATATTATTGTATCTTATGTGTATTATGTTTCCTCCGATGAGTACGATAGTCTTAGTTTACTCAATATCGGATCTGTACTGATACTACCTTGATTGTTTGGGTTCTGTGATGATCCACTGATGGTGGGGAGCAAACCATTTGTGTAGGTTCAGTATTAAATATCTTATTGTTGGGAGGAATATTTTCTTTGGATTTTGAGAGTAAGATATCCAATGATTTAATTTGGTGAATACAATTGGCTCCACTATTGGGATGCCCCTTGGTTTTCTTCTCATATTTTATTGTATCTCAAATGTATTATTTTAGTGTATAAATCATTCACTTGATTTGTATTTATTTGGTTTGTAATTTTGTTGGAGATGTATTTGGATTTTATATCCTTTTTCTTTTTAAGTTTTAAAGTCCAAGATTATTTCACAGGTTTCTGCTGATTTATTCAGCGATTATTTTATTTAGTAAAATTGTTCACTTCCCATCTGTATGTGGATATCTCCTTGTAGAAGTTTATCCATACTGCATAGATGTTGGTTGAATGTTGTTGGACAAGTTGTAGCCTTGCATCTAGCATAAGATAGATGGTAGATATTTATCTTGTGCTAGGTGTGGCGGTACCTTTTTCCCAAATTGTGTTTTAGCTTCTGCATTATTCTTTTAAATGAAAATTTTTTCAGAAGTGAAATTTGGGGGTTTTACATTATTATACTAGTACATATACATGCTAAGTGTAACAAGGTGATTATGTGTGGAAGTAAGGATATGGTTAAGGCTTTGGGTTGTTATAAAGTATGTGTTTATGGATATAATGGTATATGTTGTGTACTTATATGTGAATGTGAACTAAATATGTGTGTAGTGCAGCTTGGCTTGCAAGGAGCTAAGGTATGTTGTGTGTGATTTATATTATGTGTAATATTAGTGATATGACTTGTTATGTATGACATACTCTTATAAATTATTTTTATGGTTTGACATGAATGCTTAGAGACCTTACGTGGATTTGAGTGGTTGTGGGGATCTAAATGAAATAAAGAGGGTGGAGTGAGTAAGAAGAAGTGGGGGGAAAGCCTAAGTGTATTGTGACATATGGGTGATAAAATAAAGGAAGAAAGTAATAAAATGAAGGGTTAGTGCAGAATCTTGCATGGGGAGTGTAAGGCTTACATGGGGTGCTTAGTATTTGCATGGGGGAAAAGCTTATGTGGACAAAGTTAGTTTGAGGGTTAAACATGGAGAGGAAAGAGTATTTTAGGTGATTAGAGTGTTAAGGGAAGAGACAACACATAGGTTGGGAATGTATGCATGGAAGCCTAACGAGGGTTTTTGGGGTAAAACCCCAAGTATATATAGGGGTGTTATGAGAGATTTTATAGTGGTTGGTCGGATTTTGGTTTGTGATTAGGAGTGTGTCATGTGAAGGGTGTGAGTCAAGTGAATAAGAGGGTGGAATTTGTGTGTGAAGGGAAGGTGTAAAAGAAAAGAGATGTATTAAGGTTTTCGGGATGACCAACTATTGTTCTTAATCACCTGTGGAAGTGGGAGAGTCGGGTTGTGATGTTTGGAGTGGGTTGAGTTGTAACAACCCCAAAATTTACTACTGAAAATTTTATTTTATTAAAAGATTAGCAGAAGCAAAATAACAAACTGTGAATTTCGAGGATATTATTGCCACACTTAGTACCAGACCAGTTCACTCCTACCATTTTAGTAACAAGTGTTAAGGCTGAAAGTGTAAAACACAATTTATAACCCATATTTAAATTAAAGTAGTGTGATAAACCATTTATAAGAATAAAGTTTATCGGTGGTGGTTACAAAAACAACAATAATATTAAAACCATGAATTTAAAAGAGAAACGGAAAAACTCTAACGGTTCCGGACGATTCCTTACTCTCTTTCCCATTGCCCGCTTGATTAGCACCTGAAAAGGACTTGCAAGGGACACTACCCATTAAATAGGTAGGGGCCCCACTAATGGAACCCTTTAGTACTATGGTACTGAGTAACCCTTTAAAACAAACCTAAAAGCAGGCCCGCAATGGAACACATGATACAAAGCTATATACATATATAACAAGAAATACGTGCACCACAATCACGTATTTAACAAGTCCATCAATTATTAATGAGTCATAATGTACAATTAATGATTCTGGGCCTTAAGTCATGTCATAGTGCAAAATCAAAATGTTCGGGCCTTAAGCTATTAGTCGATCATTATTCAATCATCTCTCAGATTTTTTACCCATGTGAGTATGGGAACCCCGCTATTATTTGCTGGTGGACCGGTCATATAGGGCAAAACGCTCTTGGCTACTATTATTTATAGGTGGACTGGTCCAGCCCCAACTCACATGGTGTTCCACTCTAAGTGATTAGTATTTTTCCATAACTTTATTCACATCCATGACTGGTTTTATTGAGCTCCGAACCCCCACTATTATTACTAGTGGATCGAAATATATATCAACATCATCCAAGGCAACACGCTCTTGGGCCATTATTATATTTAGTGGATCGGTACTCATAATGATCTGCTAGGGCATCACACTCCTTGGCCACTATTATATCCGGTGTATCGATACCCATAATCATCTGCCAGGGCAACACGCTTCTGGGCCACTATTATAACCGGTGGGTCGGTACTCAATATCATAATTCAACTGGCCTCGACTCATTAATCTTTCACTTTCATTATTAGTGTTTTTTCTTTTTTAATCAGCACAACAATTCCATTTATTTGCCTCAAATGAGAGATCAAGAACCCAGGAAAAAAAGTTACACCGGTCGTACTGGTGCATACAAGCTACTCAGTACCCTTCAACCATCAACCCAGGGATGCAAAGGTACCCTGGTCGTACTGGTGCATAAAGCTACTTAGTAGCCTACCGACAAGGAAACCTAATCCATAAGTCTGTGTACCCACTAAATAAGTCCGTAGTGCTAGATAGAGTAAGATATACGGCTTGGCTAGGACACAAAGACACACCAGCAAATACCAGAATAATCGTGGGTAGAACCACGTCTTTAGGATAGTGACCCCTAAAGAGCCACCATTCCCGATCTCGAGGTCTTTCACTTGAAGTATTAGCATCTTAATTAAGGTGATCAAGAAAAGAACAACAATTAGATTCTTATTTACTTTCGATCATTCTGATATCATTAGGCATTTCTTATTCACACGGTTATCTAAAATAATACAGAGGAATCATTAAAGCTATCATAATCTCTTCCAATTCTAATTAAGGATTTGTTCTCGTGATACTTACTAATCGCCAAATACTCTTACCACTTTTATTAAATTAACATTACCACATGTAATAATAATATTAATACTCCGTTAATAATATCCAACTCCACCAACTATTATTTTTTAATATAATACTTATTAGCACCCACACATATTAGGCCACACTCTTGCACAAGAAATATTACTAAAATGCCCCTAGGGCTCACAATAATATTATTCATGAATAAATAGTCACAATAACATAATATGACATGGATAAGTACTTAAAACATTCATTAATAATCAAACTCTTCCCTTAACCAGCATTTCCCCACATGGCATATAAACTAGCATACTTTCCTTTTTATCAATCAATACAAGCAAATATATATATATATATATAACATATCAAAAATCCTAATGCGCTAACATATGTTTATCCATGAGTTTAAGTGGGGTTTAACAATTACCTTAATTCCTGCAAAATTAAAACTTACCGGTATTCTGGTTAAAGATTCAAGCTTTGATTTGCATAACCAATACCTAAAAATAATATCAATATTTATTATATTATAAGTAAGAAAATCAAAGCATAAGAATTTATAAATTTTATGTAATGAAATAAGTAATTTGAATATTATCATACCTTAAAATTATTAAAAAAAATGGGCTAATAAATGTAGCAACTCATGCTGCTTATGCAGCATAACCTGCATGGAAAAATAAGGGTGGAAGGGGTGTTTTCAGGTTGGGGTCTTTAGGCTAGGATAGAAGGTAGATGGGGAAGGATTTAGGGAAAGGGAAGGGTGCAGAAGTGAAGAAGGGGTATAGGTGGTGGTTGGGGGTACGTTTACAGCGGCGAAGGGTGGTGGTGATAGCGATAGCGAGGCCTCATAGGTGGCTACTGAGGTAGGTCAATATGGAGGGGGCTGAGGAGAAAGGAAGATGGAGGGGAAAATGAAGGGGTTTAGGGGCTATTTTTGGCCAAAGAAGACGTAGGGGTGGTAGAGGAGGTTGTGGGGAGTGGATTGGTGGTTTGGGTGGCGGTAGAGGAGGCCGGACGGCGATGAACGGTGGGGTTGCAGGGGGGTTGCCGAGAAAGGAGTAAAATGGAGAGAAAAAGAAGAGGGGAAGAAGAAGTAGTTGTGGGGTGGCATGGACAATGTTGTGGTGGTGCAGGGCGGGAGTAGAAGGGTGCAGAAAGTGGTGCAAGTGGTTGGTGAGGCGGTTGAAGTGGGGAAGGGCGGCGGCATAACCAAAACAGGGAGGAAAAAGGAAGGAGAAGAAAGGGAGAAGAGGGAGGTCGGGTAAGGTTTGGAGCTAGAAAATGGGGCAGAAAAAGGGCTGAAGAGGAGAAGAAAAAGAAGAGGGAGGATAGGTGGCCAGTCGATGGCAATGTTTAGGGTGGCCGGGTGGTGGTAGGGTAGCAGGGAGAGGGAGGGGAAGAAAGGAAAGGGAGAGCCATGCGAGTGGGGAATGCATGGCTGGTACGTTTAAAATGGTAAAAAAAAGGGATGGGAAAGAGAGAGAGAGAGAGAGAGAGTTACAATGGTGGCAGGTGGTGGCAGCTGGGCAGTGGTTGACATGCCCGAGGTCGCAAAACTAGCCAAAAAAGACAGGTCGGGGGGATTCTAGGTCGATGTAGAAGAAAGGAAGGGGAGCAGGCCGGCATAGGGGAAAGAGAAAAAAAAAGAAGAGTGGGGCCAGCCCGGTCTAAGGGGAGAAAGGAAGGAAAGAAAAGAGGGGGAGCTGGGCTGGGTGGCTGTGCCGGGGGAAAGGAGAGGAAGGAAGGGAGTGGGTCAGAGGGCCACAAGCAAGGGAAAGGAAGGAGGCTAGCCTGGCGGGTGGCCCGAAGGAGGAAAAAAAGGAAAAAGAAAGAAAGGAGGAAAAAGGAGAAAAAGGTGAAGGAAAGGAAAAAAAGAAATGGAAATTGGGAAAATGGGAGAATTTAAAATAATTTAATTCATACAAAAATAAGATGTAATATTTTCGATAATAAATTTATTTAATAATTTAATTTAATATAATTAAATATATGGGCTTAAAAAGGATATTTTTAGTGAAATATTGGTTTGATAAAAATTATTTAAATAAAAAGAGTGATAAAATTAAAAAATATTTGTTTTAATTTATCAAATATTCCTATCCAAATTTATATACTCAAAAATCCATAAAATAATTAAATTAAATAAATTTAAAAGCTAATTTATACTAAATAAAGACTATTTATTATATTCTAGGTTTTTAGAATTTTAAAGGATTACATGAGTGGAGTGATGGTGTTAGAATCAAAGGGGAGTATAGGTTATATAGGAAAAGGAAAGACTAGGGCCACATAGGCTAGATTAAGGTTTTAAAGGGAAAACTTAGTAAGCGATAGTGACCCTAGGTGGAGAAATGGAAAAGTGGACCTTAACCCAAATGTATGGGGGCGTTTGGATTCATAGTGAGTAGGATGGAAGGAGAAAAAGGGGTCCTAGAGTTTTGGGGTGTAATACCCCATTTTTAGAAATGTTAATTATAAATTAATAATCATATGATTAGTTATAATTATTATTTTAGAAGGTTTGGTATTAAGCGTGTTATTATTATTCATATTATTATTACAGCGGTTTGCATATAAATATAATTAGGTTAAAATTTGATAGGAATTGGATTATTTAATTTAATCCTAGTTTATATCCGTAAATCTTATCTTAAATTATTTTATTAACACCCTTAGCTTGTAACTCGAAATAAATCGCTAAAAAATTATTCCTAATTATTTTTATCATTTCTGTTTTATTAAACCAATCCTATTTTGGATTCTCCCCGAATTATTTTTCTATCCAGTACTCTAATGTACCAAAACTAAACTTAAAATAAACATAAAACTTTTTTTACTCTACCATTTTACCCTCTGATATTACCCATTGCTTGTCCAAATTTCCTCCCCTAATCACTCTCCAAGTCTCCATCAATTCCTTACCTCACGCTACATCGTCTACATTCTGCATTATATACATATACATGCTACATACACCATTGTAGAACCCATCACCTAAACGACCCCTCTATTCTTTTCGGTACACCCTTCCTCCAGCTTCCAACCAAATAAGCCCCCTGCATTATACATACACACGCATACACTCTAACCAACCATTCCCCCTCTACTATCTAACTTCCTCCCTCTGTTTTGTTTAGCCTTGCCAGCTCCCCCGACCATTTTGTGCAGCCTGCAAACAACCATTTAGCACTGACACCACCTCAATCTATGCAGCCCATCGCCCAACTCTCCAACCTTCTACCACCAACCACACCACCTCGACAGCCCTAGCTTGCATAGCACCACCCCATCACCACCACCGTAGCCGACCAACACCACCAACCCTTCCCTTATCCCTTTGAACTCCAATCGAGCTATCCCTGACAGTCACCACCAAGCAAACTTCCACCTTGCAGCACCTCCACAACCCATCTTTCACATGCAACCAAACCAACACTGTTGCCTAACCCAGCCGTCTCCACCACTATCGCCACACTTTCTGCAACACCACCCTATCACCAATGACCAGAACTACCCCAGCCTCCACCCTCTTCCATTCGTACCACTACTACCAAGTAGCATCAACTAGCCTCTGCACCTTTCCCTATGTTGCCACCAGCAGCTTCCCACTCCTTCCATTACCTCACCTAGCAAACCCCTTGCCCGAGCCTTCTCCATATGCATGGCTCATGCTGCTATGTAGCATGAGTTGTTTTAAAAATGTTAGGTACCTATATTAAATGTAAGGGTATTTTAGTAATTTTAGAAGAATAATTATTTTATATAATAATTATTATTTTATCTTATAGATATTAGCTCAGTAATTGTGGTATTATTTTTAGGTACGAAAGTTGATTAACATAACCTAATAATTTTTAGTGGATACCGCTAATTTTACATTTTTGGTGGAACTCAATTAACCATTATACCCTACTAAAATGATAGATATTGTGTGATAGCACATTAGGGTTTTTGATATATGAAAATATGTTAAGCATGAATTGTTATGATATAATTATGTGTTAATTATTTATTATCATGAAAATTGGTAAAAACGAGCATGTTATTTGATGAAAAATATTTCGGGCACTGAAGTATAATTAAAATGATTTTAATGGTGGGAAAATATTATGTATGATAATTATGTATGAAATAATAGGTTGAGCATGCTTAGATATAATTATGGAATAATTATTATGGACATGTTCCCTAGGAGCAATTTAGTCATTATTGTGTATTATGATATTTATCCTAAAAAGTCATGTCTAATATGTATTATCTGTTGTGGATTATGCAATCATGTGTTTTGGATGTTTTGAAAGTGTATGCTAAGGTTTTGTATGTAGAAACATATGTAAGGGAAAAATGGTCTTTTGACATAGCTAATAATTTAAATTACATAACAAATAATTCAATTATTTTATTTTAGCCTTTTCCCTACAAATTAGGAAATAAAATGGATTTAGTATTTAAATGGATGATAATATGGTAATTATTGGTATTAGAGGCATTTTGGTTATTTCGACCTAATGTGCCCAAATGTGAATAATTGGACATAAGATGGCCTTAGACTTTTAATAGGTTGACCTTAGTGTTGACTTTGTCCTTGTTTAATATCTCTAATGTTAGGGCTGACTTGGATAATTGGAAATAAAGGAAAAATGAATAAGTATGGAAATAAGAATAATTGTGCAATATGTGTTATCTATGATCACCTTATAAAATACTAAAACATAAAATGGAAGACCTCGAGTTTGGGAATGGTTTCTCTCTAGGGGTAGATACCTAAGAGATGAGGTAGGATTCTCTATTTGTTTTTTTTGGTGAGTTGGTTGTGCTCTAGTAAGGACCTAGTCTACTTTATAGGTGACCTATGGGCCGTATAAGGGGTATCAATACTTAAGGATTAAGGAGGGTATTGTGTGCCTTGTGCATCAGTATGACCAGAGTGTTGTTATGCCTTTTGGTTGGATGGTTGGGAGGGTACCGTAATGTCTTATGTGCTGGTATAACTGGTGTACTTTTATGTCTCTGAGTTATTATTCTATCCCCATCGAATAAATAAAAATAGAAATAGTATTATTTGATTAGAATGATTATTACTGGATATTGGATTAGTTTGGTAGTATCTTTTGTGCCTAGCTATGGTTTTGGGTAGTAGCCTTCATGCCTACCTGTGGTTTTGGTAGTAGCCTTTTATGCCTACCTATGTTTTTCGGTAGTAGCCTTTGTGCCTACCTGTGGTTTCGATAGTAACCTTTGTGCCTACTCGTTATTTTAGATAGTGGCCTTTATGCCTACTTATGGTTTTGGGTAGTAGCCTTTTTGCCTACCTATGGTTTTGGGTACTAGCCTTTGGGCCTACTAGTGGTTTTGGTAGTAGCCTTCATGCCTACTTGTGGTTTTAGTAGTAACCTTTGGGCCTACCTATAGTTTGGTAGTAGCCTTTATGCCTACTTGTGGTTTTGATAGCAACATTTGTGCCTACCTGTGTTGGCATTATATCTATAGCCATTTTGTGAGGTTATGGATTTTATTCTACTGTACCTATAAGTATACCTATGATGTTATGTATTCAGTTATTATACAGTACCTATAAGTATACATGTGATGTTATTGATTTTTATCATACTATACTTGTACGTATACCTATATTGTTATGTATTTTATTATACTGTACCTATAAGTATACCTGTGATGTTATGTATTTTATTATAATATACCTATAAGTATACCCTTGATGTTATGTATTTTGTTATGCTGTACATGTATGAAGTTATGGATCTATTATATTGTACCTGTGAAAATACCTATGATGTTATGTAATTGGCTAGGATTGATGTTGAGACATGAATTATGTTGTGAAGATTCTAATTGTGGTGTAGAGTGGGTTTTGATTATTGCTTCAGAGAGCATCTAGGGATGCTAAGTTGATAAGTATTATTACGTTCTAAATAAACACACATGACTAGTATGTAGTTGGTGACTACTACTTATTTGTCATGATAATTGTTCTTAGATCATCTCATGTATGTGTTAATGTTTATACCATGTATTGTCATGATGCTTTATGGTTATTGTGATGTGGTTGATCCAATCATACTTCAGAGAGCATCTCTAGTATGTTAGTTTGGTAAGTTTTGCTATATCCTTAATGAACTAGTATGAATAGTATGTGGTTTCGGCTATTATGATTTATCTAATATGATTTTTGTACCTTGATCATCTTATGCATGTCTTAAGATTATAACATGTATTATCATGATGCCTTATGGTTAATGTATTAGGGTTTTCTTTTAATCACACTTCAGATAGTATCTCGGGGTTGCTCATTTGGTAAGTTTAGTTGTTTTAGATGAATGAAATGAGTAGTACGTGCCCTAGATGGGATTTGATTATCTAAATGATTATTATATTTCAATCCTCATATGTGTATGTATATGTCTTATTCAATGTTATTTTTATGTCTTGCATGTGTTCTATGTAGTACTGAAGGGTTCATTTTCACACTACTATGGAAAGGAGAATTAATAACAGTGGTTAGAAAACCGTTGTTAAACGCGTGAAAATTAATGCACGGTATAGTTTTGATAACATTTATAGTTTAAAACTGTTGTTAAAACCTCAACACTAAAATTATTGTAATATCCCGTTTTTCAAAACTATAATTGTAAATTAATAATCGTATGATTAGCTATAATTATTATTTTAGGAGGTTTAATTTTAAAAATGTTACTATTTTTCATATTATTTCGACGATTTAATTAGAAATTTAATCAGGTTAAAATTTTACTAGAAATTAGATTATTTAATTTAATTCTAGTTATACTCGTAAATATTATTTTAAATTATTTTATTAATAATCTATTGATCTGTAACCTAAAAGTAATCTTCTAAAAATTATTCCCAATTATTTTACTTTTTCTGACCCTTTTTAAACCTATCCTAATTCAGAAAATTTTCCCAAACTATTTTTATATCCGATATTTTAATCTATCTAAATTAAATCTAAAACTAAATAAATAAACTTCTGCTTGGTGCTACTAATTTACCTCCTACTCTACCCTCTGCCTGCCCCAAATATCTTTTCTAAATATCTTTTTCTGTCTCGTCTGTCCATTTTATAGACACATATAGACGCTACCACCTGTTCTGCAACTACGCACATATATACACGCTACACTTACGCACTCTACACACACTCATACACTCCACCAACTAAATAAACACTATTACTACCAGCAGCCCCCTCAAAATTCGTTCGGCTAAACCCAACCAAACAACACCCCTAGTCCCCCTCTCTTGTGTTCAGTTCTTTCCAACCAAACGAGCCCTTTTACCCTGCATGTATACATATACACACGCACACAGCACCAGCCACCGACCAACCCTCCCTTCTCTACATATACATATGCTCGCATACAACCTCACTTCCCATCTCTTCTCCTCTCCTTCCACAACTGTTCACATCACCAAATAACACCCAGCCCTCTGCCCAACCAAATAGACCTTTCATCCCTCTATTCTTTTCGGCCAACTATCCCAGCACCACCACACCCTACCTCTGCCTCACAGTCCTAGTGCACCTTTCTCCTACCTTCAATCCGCAGCACTAGCCCACACCAACCGTGCAAGCCCCGACCTCCCTCACCCTCACAGTCCCACTTGGCTAGCTTCCTCCATCCCAACAGTTTCCACCTTGCCATTTTTGGCCCTACAACCAGCAGCTCCCCTATTCCTTTCAGTTAAACCCAGCCCCAACCATTTCATGCAGCCCTAACCTCCTATAGCCCTTGTTTTTCTCCCACCGAACCCAACGCCACGCATCCTGTCACCATCCTACCAAATCCCTTCTCCCCTACATCCATTTCCCAACTTTTCCCCCATCCCAGAACCTAGCCCAACCTCTTCACCACCACATCTCGACTAACCAACACACCACTCCAGCCACCCAAACCCAGTAACCCCCGACCACCTCGCAGCACCGGCCCCCCTCGCTCCCCCTCTTTTCGTTCGGTTTTCCTCCCACCCAAACACCACTACAACACCTCCATCACAATCCCCCTGCGCGTCTACCAGCCCTGCACCCACCCCGTCGCCCAAACAACCCTCTGCATGCTTCCATCCCACAACAACCACCGACCACCATCTTCTCCTGCAGCCCTACCTCCTGCAGTGCCAACCACCACCGTCGCCTAGTAGCCACTAGCACTGCTGACCACCACCTCTGCCACCCTCTCCCTTTCCCTACCTTACCCGACCAACCTTCTTGCCAGCCAACCTCCCCGCAACACCCTTGTTTCCTATCACACAAGCTCACGTTGCATGTTAGCGTGAGTGAATTATTTTACCCCATAAAATGTGGTTGAATGTGTTGGTGAAAAATATTAGTTTTCATTATTGAATTTGTAAATACTTTTATATATTAACATGCATGAGTGTGTTGGCCGAGACATTACATATATATATAAATTATTGTTATGCTTAATTACCAAGAGAAATAAAATACTAAAAAATATTAGTAATGTCACTTATAAAACTATACACACACACACACACACACATTTTCATTAATAAGTATAGGACACTAAGATGTTAGGAAATATCATATAATTAAATGAAAATATATTTTACATATGCACATCATTAAATGAAAAGTTCAATTAGAGATACATGTTAATGATTTTTATTTGATGATGATTAAATAGACATAGAAAATAAAAAAGATATAAAAGTTAATAATTAAATAGAGAGGAATAATTGTGTATAAAAATAAAAATAAAAATAAAAATAATAATAATATGGATTTATTAGGGTTTAATTATAGTTAGCTAGGTTTAGGATTAGGGTTAGTTTTTATTATAATTTATTAGGGTTCGGGTTAGGGTTTTGCATTTATTATACTAAATATAATAATTAATATATTCCCTTATAAAAAATATTATATATATTATTCTCAAATATACTTTTAATAACATCATATTATTATACTTAACCTATATAAATTATCTTATTAATATCTACTTGATTTTACTATGTGGAGCTTGAATGATTTGATGATAGTTTGATGTTCAACTAGTTTTTTATATATATAACTTAAGATTATATCCTCATTTTAAATATGTTGAGTATAATAAGAGGAAGTTTGATTCAAATTAACTCATTGACAAATCTAGTGGGAGTAAATAAAAGGATGTATTTCGTAATTTATCTTTTCTTGATATTTAATGACACATTTATATCAATTGAGAAATAAATAAAAATCAATTCATGATTATAAGTTTTATGATGAGTATCTTATGTGGGTATGTTGTTAGCTTTACATAGTTGGTTAAGATATGGTAGAATATATTTATTATTTGTCTAGCTAGTTGAAGAGTTTGCATATTATGTAATTTAGATCCTTTCAAGAACAACCTTGATGATAAGATTTAGTGGTTCTCATTTATAGGTAGTGAGATAACATACCCTCCACCATATCTATGCATGGCGCCACATGCTAATCTATGGACTCATGTCATATGGTTATACAATGAGCTAGTTTGTTTGTATGCGAGTGCGCATCCAATGACCCATTCTATTTCAGATCGCATCACTTATTATTGACCCTTCCTCAGATAGAGCCATAGTCATTGGCTACATCTACTTTTTGAATTAGTTTGTCCACCCCACTGATGCACCACACCAAAGATTTATTAAGGGTAAGGTGTTTGCTAGAGAGTATGATCTGATATCTAGAGAGGTGATGGTGATTGATGATGAGTGGAGGTTTCATCATAACTTACCTTTGAGTATCTACCCCGGTTACCCTAGAGTATCCGTGACTAGACACTCTGGTGATGATGTGAGGGAACAGATAATATATTGAGATGAGTGGACTTTGGGAGAGATAGTTATTAGTCGGGCTCGACGATGCTACCGAGGGATTTAGTTTTACGGTTATGAGTTTTTTCAGTAAGGTGTTTGGGCTTTAGCAACCTTTTGATGTATATAGTGTTACTATTACTTTAGTCCCATATTATGTATATCTTTATTAATTTAAATCATTGTATAATGTTTTTCTATGTATGTATGTGTGTGTGTGTGTGTGTGTGTGTGTGTGTGTGTATGAACTATTTCTAAGTATGAGTAGTTTGAGTATTGATATCTTTTTGGAAATGTCTTCTCATGATTTGTATATATATATATACACAAAATAGCATGATGCATTTGAGATTAATTCTTTCGAAGCATAAGCGATTTATGAATTATTAAACTTATAATTGAATTAATTTATAATAATTACTTTTGCGTGGGATACATCTAGATTGAAAAACTATGGATCGGAAATGGTTAATTGTAAATCATTTGTCTAGAGAATATAATGAAGGAGTGGAGTTTTTGATTAAATTTGTAATTGAACATACTTGGGACTGTAGTAGAATAGTTTTTCCTTATTTGAACTGTGTTTATATTCAACGTGTTAACGCTAATAATTTGATAGATCATTTGTTTACATATGGAATTGTTACAAGTTACACATGTTGGATATGGTATGGTGAGACAGAGTCTAAATATGATAATGAGGATGTTATGAAGGAGAGTAGTGGATCATCATTTGAGAACTATGAGGATCATTTGTTAGAGGTGATGACTCAAAAGGTTGAGGAAAGTGTTTTGGATTGTCAAAAAATGTTTTAAAAGTTATTGAATGACTCAGAGAAACCTTTATACGGTGATTGTAAGACAATTGCTCAATTATCTACTACTTTAATATTGTACAACTTAAAAGCATGTAATGGATAGAGTGATAATAGTTTCACGGAATTATTGACGTTTATAAAGAATATGCTTCCTAATGATAACGTTCTACCCGATTATACCTACGAAGTGAAGAAGATTCTTTCCTCTATGGGCATGAGTTATGAGAAGATACATGCATGCCCTAATGATTGTATTTTATTTGGTAATGACAATTCTTGTTTGGATAATTGTCCTAATCCTGAGTATAAAGCACCACAATGGAAGACGAACAAGGTGCGCGTAAGGTGTTATAGTATTTTCCTATAATAACAAGATTAAGGCAGATGTTTAATGATGTTGAAGATGCTAAGAACTTGAAATGGAATACTCATGAGAATATAAATGATGGTCTTCTTAGAAATCCATCTAACTCTCCATAATAGATGATGATTGATGGCTTGTTCCTTGAATTCGGTAAAGAAGTAAGAAATATGCACCTTGCACTTTTTGTGAATGGAATAAATCTGCACAATCAAGGCACCTACAGTTTATAGCCAATGATTTTGGTTATATACAATCTACCTCCGTGGCTCTATATGAAACACAAGTATATATTGTTGTCTTTACTCATTTCGGGGCCAAACCAACCGGGGAATGATATTGATGTTTATTTGGCACCTTTGATTGATGATTTAAAGTTCTTGTGAGATATGGGCATTGAAGTATTTGATGTATACACTGAAGAAAATTTCACTTTGAGAGCAATGTTATTCTGTACTATAAATGATTTTATAGCTTATAGCCACTTGTTAGGTTATAGTGTGAAAGGCTATTATGTATGCCCAATATGTGAGGATAATACTTCATTTGTTCAGCGAACACATGGCCAAAAGACTGTCTTCCTTGAGCATCATAGATTTTTATAGGGAATTAAGAGCATAGGGTTTTCTAGGGGCGCTGACCCATGTTTCAAACTGGAAAGTACTTCTGTGTCTTTCATGAACAATTTGTATTTCTTTTCTACTAACACTCTTTTTGTAACCATGATTAGTAGGCTGTTCTTGGAAGGAGAGTTAACATTCCTAACTATTTGATGCACTGTCGTATGTACAACAAATTTAATAAATAAATCCTAATTTCCAAATACGTAGTATAAGGCAAGAATGAGTCGAACCCACAAGGAATGGTATATAATCAATAATTCTGTAATTGATGTTAAAACCCTAGTTATGAAATAACATGTAATTATATCATCAAAATATAAACTATGGATAAATAATAAAACACCATACTCACTAATTAATTGAATAAGGACAAGAAGATATTGATTATGGAATTAGGATATCAAATAATCATGGAGAAAAGAATAATTCCAAATGATTTAATGTTGACCTATAGAAACACACATTAATTCATCTCTTTGGTTTCTCTCAATTCTAATAAATTGAATAAGCTCTCAATTTATCACTTCACTAATTAATAACCTAGGTTAAGAACACTAGATTCAATTAATGGTAGCATTACGAACGGAAAGCAGTCAACTACGACCATAATCACATAAGCTCGGATCATGCAATCAAACGAATTAATGGAAAAGAGTAATAATTAATCTTTTGCTACTTTGGAAACGTTAATTAACAATTACGTGTTAATTCCGTTATCCTAGCATAGATTAAGATCTAAACTAGAAAGGTGATCAGTCTAATTAGTTTAAATTCTTAATCTTTGATGCGAGATCATTCAATTCCGTCCCTCAATTCAATTAAATTCCATCTAGAATCATGAATTCAAAATCCAAAACCCTAATTCCGTCATCAAATCCTCCTACCTTATACTATCTACAAAATTGCAATAACACAAAATTAAATGCAATAATCTATAATTAACATCAATGCTTAAAAATAAATTAACAATGAAACACTAAACACAAGAAAAATAATAATGCAACAAAGAGAATTGAATTGCATTCAATCAAAAATCAAAACTTGCAATTAAAAGAGGAATGGAGAAGAACTTATCGAATTGAATTCCAGATTGTTGATTGTTCAATTGAATACAATGGAGAGAAAGAGAATTGGAATTAGAAATTACATGTGGTATCTAGAGAGTATAGAGAGAAAGAGATAATCCCATTCTCAAACTCCCCCGAACCACCTTTCGAATGTTCAAAATTTAGAAATATATCGGGGAAACGTTGCGCGAACGGTTACATAATTTGAGAAAAACATGGTCCGTATTAGAAAACACAGGACCCCCGTGTTTTTTCTTGAACTCTCGGCCAAATACTGAATTTTAAATGCTAAAATTTTGTGTGCTGATAGAAAAACACAGGCCGTGTTTAGGAAACACGGGGGGGGGGGGCGTGTTTCTTGTTTCTTCATTATTTCTTCATGAAATTTCAACACAATCTTCCCTTTGATATATATTCTTCATTTCTAGTCTTTTATTCCATTGATTCCATATCTATTGATGTGTTCTTTGTTGCCTTTTCTCTTTCCATCGATTTCTCCTTTGAATTTCTTCATTTTTATCTTTTCCTGCAAAATCTATCCAAAAGAGAAAAACTCGAGAAAAGATTAAATGTTATAAAAATAATGAGGAATAAATGACATTTTTACTTAGCAAAAATAACATATAAATCTCATATATCAAATACCCCCATGCTTAAATCGTTGCTTGTTCTCAAGCAACATCATGTCATGCACAAAAGAAACATCAAGGATTACAAATGAGATAAGTTCTAAACTACAAGAAATATAAGATTGTATTTATTCATTCATAGAGTTTAACAATGCATTGGGACTTAAAACACTTATGAATCATAAAATCACAATGTTGAAAATATTTTGGTCACAATAATCATACACATTACCAATTTAATACAAAAACATTAATTAACTTACAACAGTCACACATACTTATTTGTATGAGGTTACCACTTCACCATGTTAGAAGGCAGGAACTCACACTAGGAAGGGAGGACAATGACAAGAGTTAATTCACGGGAAAGAATAGGTGAAGAACACATAGATCCGTACACCTTTATGATGAAATGATCAAAGGAACAATGTTGTATACAACACATGCACAAGCATCATGAGTTGCGCGTAGGGCACACACACTACAAAATAATTGACTTTTGCCAACAGGCCTTATCTGTTGGTAAAAGCCATGTTTCTGTTGGTAAAAGTTTTTACCAACAGATTTTTTTTTGTGACAAAACTGTGGGTAAAAACTCTGTGCTTAAAAGTTTTACCCACAGATATATATGATCCGTTGGTAAAATTTATACCCACAATTATATCTATGAGTAAAGTATTAACCACAAAATAATATCTGTGACTAAAAGTATTGTCCACAAAACAATATCTGTGACTAAAAATATTGCCCACAAAAAAAAATCTGTGACTAAAATTATTACCAACAAAAGAAAATCTATGACTAAAAGTAGTATCCACAAAATTATATCAGTTGCTAAAATTATATATATATATATATTATCTGTTAGTAAAACGATAATAATGTCCATTATACCTGTTATCCTTATATAAAATGTAGTACACCATACATAATCATCGTTCTTTAGTTTGACTATCAAAACGATAATAGTCTTATAGGTATAATATATATAGAACTTGTAACCTATGCTAACATATAAGACATCTTCGTTAATATATGAAACACCATCCTCTTCATTCCCATCCTATTTAGCATGTCTAACGACTTCAGCGTCTCCAATATTTTCTTTGATAATCATCAAGATGTATTCCCTGAAAAAATATACATGTAACTTAATTAGATTAATATAAATTTGCCTAGGATATTTTTTAACTGGTCTAGTGTCTTTTAATATGCCTCAATTCACTAAGATCTACAAGTAATCCTATGATAATGACAAATATAGAAAATAAAAGGTGGCAAATGATAGCAAAAGAGAATAGAAAAGAAGATGAACATATAATTTCAAGCATCGGGGGTGTTTGCAATTGCAATGCTTTTACCTTTTGAGATTGCCGCCTTTTGCTTCACTAAATGCCCCAATACTAGAAGACATGTAACTAAATGTAAAGAGAGTATAGATTAGAGAGATGGAGTAGAAACAACTAAAAGAAAGGCATGGAAAGTAGAACAATAAAAATCCAAACTTACATTGTATTGGATTTTTAACTGGAGGTCTCCCTAAATTGCTTATTTATAGACATAAATTTATTTGTCTATGAACTTTATGAGCACATGTAGTTTCTAAAATTCATCAGGTACTGAGTTAAAATAAGAATTAGCATAAGGCTGAAACTCTATTCAACTAAATGTAGTTGTTGTCCAAATTTATTATCTATGTATTTCAACATGATTTGGATAAATTTGTCATCAAATGTGAGCTGCTACAGTTCTAGATATGTTTGGACACATGGAGAAATTTGATTAAGTGTTACATGGCATGCTATAATAACCTAAAGCTAAGATTTAAAGCTAAATCCTATGGTAGTAATTTATAAAGCTTCAGGCCATATTCTTGAAATCTAATTTTTCTACTGCTGGTTCCTTCTTATTTTATCTCAAATTCAGTATGCTTCTAAGACAATAGGGGAACTTAGACAATGAAGGAAAGAATCAAGAAATCATATATTGAAACGGGTTGAACTAAGTTATTTTTGTACGTTGCTTATGAATGCTTAACCTATATTTATGTGCTATTACTGTCATATCTTACTTTTTCTGGTTTCACTAGCTAAATGCGTGTTTATAGACCTATAAAATGATGAAAAATTTAGTGCACTATGTGCTAAGAGATTTAGCTAAGTTTTGATAGGTTTTGATGGTTCGGAGGGGCATTTCTCTTCATGTTTTTCCATTATTTTGCAACATTCTGCAAATCTGATTTCAGACCTGAAGTCCACTCAATTTCAATTTAAAAAAAAATAAGTATAGACCTATAGTACACTAGGGAACGCCATTTATAGAGTTTAGAATCTAGTAAGGATAGTTTGAATGAGTTCTTGAACATATTTAGAGTTGATTTATGCATATTTGGGACTGATTTTGCTAACAAACTCAAACCTAATTTTAGATATGAAAACAAGTTGTTCTTACCTTGTAAACAAATTTAGAGGCCTATCATATGAGCAGAAACTCATTATTTTAATAGCATAATCAAATGGGATAAGTTTAGATAGATTTTTCATCATTTTCAGAAATAAAAAGCTTCAAGTTTTGAGCTGATTTTACGGTTTAGCTCCACATCTAATTTATTTTTGTTAGAGCCTGATTTTGCATAGATGTATAGAAGCATAACAACACTAGATGCACAGAAGTGTATGAATAGATCTTGTATGTAATTCCAAAACAATAGATCTCCCACAAATCATCCAATTTTTAGATGAAACTTTATACGTAAGCAAAAGTAAATAAACGAACAAACATACAAACAACCTATAACCTCAAATTTCAACCATAAAACATATAACTTCAATTTTCAATCAAACAACATGTAATTTTAATTTTCAACCAAACAACTTGTAATTCCAAGTTTTTAACTTGCAATTTCAATTACCGATACCCACCTTAGCTACAAAAGTCCAACAACAATCAAATACCAGTATTAAAAATGAAGTGATAAGACTATTAAATTTTGAAACTAGGGTTTCAAAGCCCAAGACACAAAATCGGATAGTTCAAATCAATTAATTTCAATTAAAGGTGTTACAATGCAAGTAATACCATTTCAACTATTTCTATATATTCAAGTTTAGAAAAACAACCATACATATGACCAACTTCATAATTTCACTTAAAATCTAAGATTTTAGGCCCGAAAATACAATTCGATTGAATTTCATTAGTTTATTTAAATTGAATGTTTAGAAATACAACTAAACATATTTTATAACATAACATATAATCAATTGCTCAAAAATAATAAAAGAAATATCCAATTTAGCATAATTAGAGTTTTTGAGCCCGGAAGGCAAATCTGATCAATTCTTCCTAAAGTATATAAATTGACTGTTTGGAATTGTAATTAAATGTATTCTAATGTAATTTATATAATCAATTAAATAAAATAATCTGATTACACAATCCAATTTAGACCTTCAAGAGTTTTGACCCAAAATCCAATTCCAGTCAATTTCACATAATTTTCCCAAATCAACACTTTCAATATGAAATTAAATACATTTCAAAAGATATTATAAAATCAATTGAGTGAAAAAACTCAATTATGCAATCCAATTCCATTACACACGAATTTTTACCTAGAAAGTCAATTCCAATGAATTCCACATAAATTTCTCAAATTGACAGTTCTAACATAAAATTAGATACATTTTAAAGCATAACATAAAATCAATTTGCCCAAAATAGCTTAATCGGACGAATCCGAAAAATTCGGACATAACCCGGCCTAAAATCCGATTTTCACAAATCAACCAAATGCACTAGAATTAACCATTCTAAATTAATCATACAACATATATATACATAATTACACAATCAATTTAGCTTATAATAAGTTAATTCATACTCAATTAATCAAAACAAGGGTTAGGGTTTTCAGAAATTTATACCAAACGAAACTAACAAATCTTAATGGGTGAAGGCTAGAGAAGATACGCCAGAGGTCTAGGATTGATCGTCGGCAGCCAGCGAGGCTCGCCGTGGCTAGAGGATGGCGGCGCGACCTGTGCTGCTGCTGCGCGCTGCTACTGCTTCGGCTGCTGCTTGTTGTAGCGCTAGAGCTGGCAGGCACGACGGTGGCGTGCGGTTGGAGTGGCGACATCGATGGTGGCCGACAGTCGGTTGGTGACAATTGAGGAGCTAGGGAGAAGGAAGCAAGACGGGGCGCAGAGGGCAGGGAGCCCGACGAGAGAACTAACAGAATAGAAGGGAGTGAAGAAGAGAGAAAGGGAAAAGGAAGAGGGTCGAGGCGACGTGGTCCGTTTTTTTTTTTAATTATTTTATTACAAATACACCTATATAAATAAATACTATACATCTAAAAATATTATTGAAAAATTTTATCAACAAATTATTTAACAAAAAATAATTTCAAAAGGATCTAAGGCCTAAAATCGATATAAGAACTATATAAAGAATTTCAAAAAAAAATTCAAAAAAATTTACTAACTAGTATAAATATCTATATTATTTACTAAACATATTATAAGACCTCGAAATAATATTTTCTTTTTTAACTTTAGAAAGTATTCGTAAAAAAATATAATTAGGAAACTTTCAATTAAGATAAATTATAATAGAAATACACTCATAAAAACTATAAATAGTTTTTCAGATAAAAATAAAAGACTCATTCGAATAAATAATTTTATTTTAAATAAATCGTAACACTTATTAAAATAAAAAATAATATTTAAAATAAATCAAAAGAAATAGTTTTATATGTTTTTGATCGACTAAAAATAAAATAACACATTTTTAAACAGTCATTCATAAGTCAAAATGGAAAGAAAAACATAAATAAGTTGTGAAAATATTTAATTTAATATTTTTTTAAGATCTTATCAACCTCGTAAAAATAAATAAATTCAAAGATATTAAAAGTTTCTATAATAGATGACATTAAAGATAATATTTCAAATACATTCGAGAAATAATCTTATCATAGTTTAAACGACTAAAAATAATTTAACACATTTTCAGAAAAGCCATCTGTAAGCCCTAAAAAAATAATTCTATTAGTTATAATTAATTATTATAATATTGACTATAATAATTATAATTTTTTTCTTACAAATAATATAATTAATTTTATTGCTACTAATAATATTATTATTAATTATCTAATAATATTATTAAATAATGAATTTAAATAATAATTAGTATTATTTAAAATTATTTAATATAAAATTAATATTTTATAATGTATTGATAAAATTAAAACGAGTTGTGCTAGGGACACACAAGTGTTTGATGAGAATGTAGAAGAGAAGTGCATGGGTTGTGTGAGGGTCGTGCACATGCCTTGCTAGAGAGGCATGACTAGGGTCTATGAGGGCGAATGACTGTGTGTCTAGAAAAAATTGATGCAAAGCATGGCAAAGGAAAGAAAATAAAGAGTTTAAGCTAGTGATAGTTGGGTGACAATGAGAGACACTGATAGGGAGGTATAGTACTTGTGGTTTTTATAGGAAAATGGTGGTACTTGGTGGTTGGTAGTCATGAGGTGATGTGGAGATTGTTTATGATGGTGGGTGGGTAATGGAGTGAACGGGAAGGAGAGAAAGGGAGAAGAGAGAAGAAGATGACGAAAGAAGATGGTTGGCTAGGATGAATCAAAACATCAAAACAAGAGAAGAGGGATACTTAAACGGGTGATGGTGTGAATGGAGTGCATGTCAACCAAGGCATAGCAAGGGGAACACGAGCATAGGAGATGTGAAGGAGAAAAATGTGTAGGGGGAGGAGAATATGGAATACGCAGACACAAAATAGGGTATAGAGGCTAGATAGATAAAGCTTAACCTCAAAAAGTATTCGATTCGCATAGGTAGGATTAATCGGCAAAACGGTTACGGACAGGGTTTCCAACTATGTTAAAACTAATAACCCAAATTCTATCCAAATTTTAACCTAATTAAATATATATATATATATATATAATATGAAAAAATAATATATATAAATAATACATTTAATATAGAACATACTAAAATAATTATTATAACTAATTACATATAATTACTAGTTTATAATTATGGTATCGACAAATGGGGTGTTAACACCCATTATTTTTGTAATTAACATTTTCACAAAACAAAACTCTTAAGTAGTAAAATTGGGGTGTATTAGAAATGGGTGAGAAAAATGAGATGGGCTACTAAGTGGTTTATATTATTATTAGAGATGACATTTGTTATCCTTAATACCAACATTGTCGTTGATAATGATGGAAAAATTAATTCAGCGTGGAGAGCACATAACCCATTAGCAGTGACATGTCACTCCTAATAATACAATATTGACTAAAAGAAATTCGCTCAAATATTTTCACCAAATATATTGTCCCTATAGCCACTATTAGCGACGACATATGTCTTACCTTATAGTATATTTCGCCAAAAAAATGGCCCAAAGAAAATTTGGGTAGAAAATTTTCCGCCAATATTTTTACCTAATATGTTGTTCCTATAGTCACTTTCAGAGATGATATATATCGTTCCTATTAGTATTTAACAAAAAAACAATTAATCTAAGCAAAATTTAGGTGAAAATTTTTTTTCCAATATTTTTACCAATTATGTCGTCCTTATAGCCACTATTAGCAATGATATATGTGGTCTCTAATAGTATTTTTAGAAAGAAAAAAAATTATCTAGAGAAAAATTTGGGTGGAAATTTTCTATGAATTAATTAGCAACAACATTGTTGTTACTAATAATCTCATGGGACGATATTTCCCTAATAATTTTTTAGTCTCTAAAATAAATTTTAATAGCTACTTATCATTGCTAATAGTAAATATTCGTGAACACAAAGTATATTAGCTAAAACCATGGTTGTAAATTTACCTTTTTCTTATAGAATTTAGACCCAATTCATTGTTACCTGTGTCTAGAATGTTTAGAGAGGAGCATTTTTTATGTTTCTTAGGTGGCCTTCGCATATAAAATGGCTATACTGTTATGTGTTGTCAACGTGTGACATTTATTATTGATCATAGAAAAAAGTCAAACTTATGTAGGTCGTATGAGATTTTCCATGCCACTTTACTTTAGGAATAAATCACTCTTAAACTGATACGCTCGAACTCTTACTCTTCACCTACTTAGTTACTGTTTGGCGTTTAAACTTAATAAAAATGTTATAAATTTTATAAAAATGCGGTCGAAAGAAGTAAATATTTGAATCTAAAATAGTCACTCAAAGATACACTTAGTCGTGGTTAAACAAATTTAGCATGTATTTTATCTGAAATTTACTTAGATTGTTGTGCAATTCTTAAAAAAATACATACATTTTTAATGAGATTTGTTTAATTTTGTTTTGATTTATAGCAGTGTCTGTATCCTATTAGTCGTGTCACAAAGACCATATATGTATATAAATAATTTATTACGTTGTACTTAAAGAAGATGCTTCTTAATTTATATATAGTCCTAGGATTCCTTGGTGTGCATGTAAGCAATCATCAACTCCAAAATCTGACCCATAGAAGCATTTATAATGAGCACCCAACATAAAATGGATGAGAATGAAGGAGGTCTCCATCATTTTGCTGGAAAACATAAAAGCAGCTTTTTCAAGGATGTTTGACAATTTTCCTCAGCGTCAAACCACACAGTCCACTTTGATGGATGAGAATCAAGGAGGTCTACATCATTCCTATGTTCCCACTTTTGCATGCTTTGCATCATGCATGCTGCCCATCCCTTGTAATTATAAATATGCACAATAATGCTCTATCAACATAGCCAGCCAGTTAGTATCCATCCAAATAGAGAAGAAATTTCATGTCCGCCTGCAGTAATAAAACTAGCTAGGCCAGGTACTTATCGAAGAAAAGTAATTAGTCTTAGCATGCTAGCTATAGCATGCTTGAAGGTTGCAATCAAGCTAGCAAGCTACATATGTGCACTCAAGAGGGTCCAAATCCAGATTTCACAAGGTTAAGCAGGATTATTTCGTCACACTCTTTGTACTATAATTTTTCATCCACTGTTCTTATTTCTTGATAGAGGCGCGAGCGCACACACACCATTTATTTTGTATCCTATTATAACATGCATATATATACATGGTATGAATTAGAGTAAAGCATGAACGCTTGCCTTGCTTTCCTCGGTGGTTGCTGGGGCTTTCTCATTTTAGTAACAACATATGGAAACGACTCGAGGTTAGCTGCCGCAATAAGTAATTAATTTTGTTGCTGTTCATGCGGAAGAAAAAAAGATATTAGAGATACGTAAATGTATATATTGAGTTATATATGTGTATATATATATCAACAATTTGTTTAATTTATCGTTTTTCATCTTTAATCTGATTTTATTCATTGCGTTACATTATTATATTTTCTCCACTTGTTTATAATTTGGAAAAACAAAACACGAATTAGTGTTACTTATGTGTGTTCCTTAATTTTTTTTTCCTTTGGGTAATATATAAAAATTTTCTCGCGGGATCACCAAGTGAAGATTGCAAATGCATTCATGCATGTGGGTAGCTATGTATTGGACATGTTAGATCGAGCAAATTTTTTGATGGATTTTAATGTTTGGAAAAAATGTACTCTAGGATACCGCAGAGACAGGCGAAATGAAGGTCCATATATAAGGGTGTCCATTCCAAGACAATATTCAAAGTATTACTGCTCAGCAAAACATTCGATATCTTCTACTGTCATATAGGCAATCTGCATGGGAGCCAAGGCCGCATGGGGTTTGGCAATCGGGTGGTATGTTTCACTGGGGATGCTGTATGGTTTCTGCTCCCTCATTCTGTACCCGGAGGGGACTTGAGTGTTCTGGTCTCTTACATTTGTTTCTCAACTAAAATTTTTCAAGATTTGAAAAACTTTTTATAAATTTATTTTCTAAACAAAATAAAGCAGCTGACAACAATATTTAACATAAAAAAAATTATATATATATATATATAAAGTGAACATATATTTGTAGGGTTGCCAATATATAGCTGTATATTTTTTTCCGACTCATCCATTATTCATTTAATATAATGGCTGTAGGCGTGTTTCAAAAATAAATATCATATAATTTTCTTAAATAAGAGTATATGGGAACAACAACATTGTTCTTATTGATCGTCCTAGGTGATTTATAAACTTGGAAAAAAAAGGCAGAATAATCTACTATTTATTTTTCCTTTTCTTTAATTGATTTGAAATGTCTCTTGAAATTCGCTTAATCATATTGAACTGTTTTCATAAACTAGTGGCTATACATCTTCATGGCAAGATACTTAATCAAGGCTCTTTCTTGCCGAATGAAAAAAAGTTGGTTAAAAAGTTACTACTGTGGAGAGATAATTTTCATTGCGTCCATGGCAGGTCGTGTTAGAATTAGTAAAGGTGCTATGCAACCAAAAAGGACAAAAAAAAAAACAGAGAAGATAACATCCGTATCGAACGCAACATCATACATTATCCATCATCACTGTTGTCATCTTTCTCATCATCCATATGTATGCACATGTGATGATCAATGATTCATATGTAGCCAGCACATGCACAACATTAAAGCTTAAGTTGTTGGTCGTTTCTTCCCTTCAAAGCAATTCATAGTTATTGATTAAGGAATTAGTGGTTTGGGTGTTTATACTTGAGTTCTACTCTTGACGGACCGATCGTCATAATTAGATTACGTACACACACTTCCTCTATCTTACTCCTTACTGTTGTGATACTATACACCTGAAACAAAAAATACCGTCATAAGCGCTAGTGCCACCCGTTCACAAGAGATATCTAACTATACCGATACATCGTTGTGTATGGAACGAAGCATCACACCTCGATTTAACTATTGATATATTAATTTATCTTTCACTGATCGCACAAAAAAATAGTCTTTGCGCAAATTTATTTCAGCTAGCTAGCAGAAATTTTCTGCATACAATGTAATATATGTAAAGAAAAATTCCATAGAGTGCGTGATGAAAGCCTTACTAATTGATGCACTTAGCCATGATCGAAATCAATTTGTTTTTCTCTTTATTTTGTTATATACTAAATGTTAGAGTACGATATGAAATTATATTTTTCAATATATATAGATATATATTCATGAATTACTAGTAAAGTGGGTGAACTTAGCAGTTTAAACTTCAATAATTTCACTGATAATTTGAAATGATAAGGGATATATACACCATGCATGTGTGCGAACGCACGAGTCTTCTCAGTATCTGATACAATGAAAATGAACTACGTACGGCAGCAAGAGAAGAAGCAAGATATCATGGGAAATTTACACAAAGATACATGATATACTGCACGGCGGCGTATCAATTGTCATTGTTCTTACTCCACGTACCATAAGACAGCGAATACACTGGATCAAATCAACTGCTTTCGATAAGTAATTAGTACATTAACAAACAGTATATATATATATATATAATGTGTAGCATTCGATTTTGGTGGTCTGTCTAGACTGCTCACACACAGTGCTTGCTAGCTAGGTAGACCAGACAAATAGAGGCTCTAAAATAAACACGAGCCATGCATACATGATTTTGTGATCTAATCTCGCCTTTTGTTCATTTTTTTTATGAAAAAAAAGAAAAGAAAAAAAGTTTCACTTAACGCAAATGGAAAAACCATATGGCCTGATCAGCTATACTTATGCTTAATTGTTACGCAATGTTTTATGTACAATAAGGCAAAAGAGCTCGCCGTGATTTGCTTCCCCGTTTCCTATAATTAATCAGCATAATTAATTGATCCGTAAGGAATATTTACTTCATTAGGGCGAGCTAGTTAGCTTCGTATTTCCATATGTCAACTTGAGACGCAGAAGCACCTGATGTAGAAGCCCTTTCAGACATGATTCCTTCTCGTTTCTCGGCATTCTCGGGAACTAGTACGTTTCCTGATTCTCCCGGAGCCACCATTTCTGTCGAGCCGGACACGTAGTTACTGTTCCGATTCATTCTCGATATATCATGATCTCCTTGACTGAGTTGTGACGCGACGAACTTATCCATAGCTCTCCAATCCGTGGCAACCAATTCGGCGGCCGCCTCTCCATCGTCTTGTTGGTGTGGGTTCCTGCTGCTGATGTTATTGTTTCCGGTATACATGGAATGGACCAACTGCATGTTGTGAGGATGAGTAGTATTATGCGAGGATCCTTCTGCTGATGTTTGCCCGTCTTGTTTGAGCTGTGTGGAACATGGCGCGGTGTTTATGTCATGAATAGTAGTGCCATAATCGGGGGCAGGAACCAAACAGGTGGTTGTACCAGCTGGACCACCGGAGGACGGAATGATAAAAGGGAGTTGAAGCAGATTTCCTTGGGAGAGTTGGAATGGAAGACCTAATTCCTTCTTGCAATTAGGGTATATACCGCGGTGATAGTTGACCGCGGACATGCTGCTGTTAATCTGATTAGATTGATGAGGAGGAGGGGGGTTGTTGTGATCAGTTGGGGAGTCGAGATCTGGCATGAATGACATTTGATCATCGTACCAACATGGTGATTCATGCTCGCCCATTCTCCTCATTGTGGCTGCAACTCTTTTCTTGAACACCCTACATACCACCCAACCTTCTTCCTGCGCGCACGTCATTATTATAATGCAGTTTAATAATATGAGACATCAACTAATTTGTTGTAAGGAAGAAATTCTTAGTTGATCCTGAGTTAGTATAAATAAATATGTATATAGGGTGCAAACTACATCTATTATTCCATTTTTACTTGGGAGCGTTCACGATGTGTCGGACTGGCACATGTGTGTGTGCGTGTGCGTATTATATATTATTCAGTACTTACCTGGGGAGTGCCATTCTCATCAGTTTCAAGCCTATACTCGTGCATAATCCAATCAGACTTCTGTCCGTTAGGTGCTCGTCCTTTATAGAAAACTAGGGTCTTTCGCATGCCGATCAAGTCGTGCTTAGAGTAAATAGCCTTGTCTCTCCCCGTTGCTTTCCAGAAACCAGCTGTTGTTGCCCTATTAGTTCGAGTACCCGTCGGGTACTTCTTATCCTTGTGGCTGAAGAAATACCATTCGTTTTGCTCCTCCGTTCCTAATCGGCATAGTTCTGCACCATCCAATTTTCAAAACAATATTTTCACTGATCATGCATGCATCAGCTGATTAATCTAGCTAGAGTCCACGTGCAGTTGTGCACCATACGTACGATATATGAATAAGAGAAATGAAAGTCGTCTGCACTAGCTAGCTAGTAATATCAAGGTCAATCTACACATGAATCTTCTTCCGCGGCTTGGAAGAGGTCAAGATATACACATGTAATCTCACTTCTACAAGTTCGCCATCGAACAGACATATATATATATATATATATATATATATATATATATATATACTGTATACAAATTATTACCAAAATTAAATATTCATTTGTAGGAGTTAAAAAATAATCTAATCTTATACGTCTATACGTACCTTGGAGATCCCATGGCTCGATTTTATAGAGATCGACGTCTTTGATAACATCAAGGTCGATTGGCCTAGAGTTGATTTTTCTTCTCAGATAGTAATCGACGAGCTCTTCATCGGTGGGATGGAAACGAAAACCGGGTGGAACATGAGAGAAAGTATTCATATCCCCCGAAGCAATTGGCACCTGCACGTATATACAAATATACATACTACGTTAAATATATATCATGTATCTGCGTGCGCAAATATGTGATCATTTGATTCACTCATCCATTAATCCTGACCGAAAGAAGCTACTATTAATAGCATCCGCTTCTCATAATCATTTTAAAGCTTCAAAATGAAATTAATCAAGAATCTCATGTCGCATACATATTATTGGGTTTCGGACGATTGACTTGAATATTAAACACTGGAGGTTGGAGGAAGGTCGAAGGAGATGGAAGATTGTGAATGCTGGAGATGGCTGAGGGGATGAGGGGCGAGTTCGCTGGAGAAGTATCGAGCACGAATTTTCCTCACCTGTTTCCTATTTTCCTCAGCTTGCAGTGCGGAAAATACACTTATATAAATTTCCCTCTCATTTTTCTCCGTATTTTCTTTCTGTTTGATTTTCCATGGTACCAAACAGTATAAAAATATTTTCCACCTGATTTTTTTTCCTTTCCCTCTCATTTTCTTCGAACCAAATAGAGAGTAAATGATATAATTGAGGATATATTCTCCTTTATTTTTTGTTAGATCATATAATATAAGATCAGTTAGAATAGATTAAATCAGATCAATAAAATTATAGTAATTATTAAAATAATATGAAGTTATTAATAATAAATATTATAATAATCGTAGTGATAATAATGAGGACGATGATGATAATAATAATAATAATAACAACAAATAATTTTTTTCTCATTTGCTATCAGGAGAGAAAAGAGAAACGAAATATATAAGACAAATCATCAGTTAGGAAGATGGATATACAATGGTACTTTACGGTTTACGTTGCCTTGCCTCTATATAGGGCGATAGCAGATTATTTTGTTCAACCGATCAACCGGAAATTCAACTAAACTAGATGGGCATAAATACATGTGAGCCACAATGCATGGTGTCGCTCATAAGTCTCCAACTTTTTGTCCCACTTTCACGAATGCTGTTAATACTAAACATACTTGATCAATTGTGTCTCATACATTCGTTAAGAGCCATCCGCCCACCTAAGAAATTACAGTCCACATATAAACACCACTCGTCCTCCCGTAAGAAAACTAATCATTAAATTTCAATTTTCAACTGCTACATCAATTGATATTTTTTAAACTTCTTCTCTTAAAGAAAAATTCATGACTCCTTGCAGAGTAGATAGAGTAAAATATTCATTAATCAATTCTGCATAAATACTTTTGAATGGAGAACCCATCTGACTGCAACGGCTTTCGTAGTAGATACATACATATATATATATATATATCTGTTTGTGTAACATATGTCATAGGCATTTATTGAGACTTTAATTTTTTTTTTGAAAATAATATAGTTAGTGCATTAATGATACATGCTTATGTTATTAAATGTATTTTTAGTTAATTTAACAACTGTTCCATGCACGCATGTAAGAAGACCCATATATGTATGTCTCTGTGTGTGCATATATATATATATATATATATATATTTCAATTGATTAACATAATGCAAAAACTGCTTTATTTATTTTCTTTAAATCAAATAAACTTACTGAAAAATCAAATTTATAAGCTTAAGGATGAAAAAGCATGGAAGTAATCATGAGAAACTAATTTAAATTTTTAGTTTCGATGTCATATTCTGTATTTATTGCAAATGAATTGCTATACCCATATTAATAAATAGCAATCATAAGAGTATACCCCATGATTTTGCAACATTATTGCAATATTTGGAATGATTTGAGAACCACTACTTTAATGGAGAAATCAAATAATAAATGCCAACTAGTAAAGAAATTCGCAATTTTAACGTTATATATATATATATAATATTGAGAGAGAGAGAGAGAGAAAGATTAAGCTTGTAGCAAATAAAATCGTAAAATCTTACGTTCAGGAAAGAACACAAAAATACAATTATTTGCAATAAGTAATGTGTAGAGACAGTGAGATCTTTTAGGTTTTCATGGTTGCGTCACCCTAGAAGCAAATACACAAACTATAAATTCAAGCGATAGTGGAAAGAGAGAGAGGGGAGAGGAGATAACTCACAGTACAAGATGATATAAGTTGCAATGATCACTATGAACACGCTCTTAAAGGCCTGGCCTTTTTCTAAACTCCAAGATCTTTGTAGGCGTGCTTCTTGATGGCTGCTTCTTCCGAAACCAAAGCAATGATTCTCCCGAATAGCAAGACTTCCGAACAAGACAGGCAAACCTGGCAGGAGAAAAAGGGAAGGAAAAATAAAGGAGATGTGATATTGGGAATTGAACCACCAACCAGCCAACGGAACCCCCCGTGCACAAATTGTTTGTAAAGATGCCAACAAGAACTTTCTAAGTTACTGTAACCCGGCCAACACACCCAGGCCCCCTAAAAAACAAAAGAAGCTTTTACTGGGTTTCTTGTCGGTCCAGATCCAGAAACAATCACGCTTAGTTTTCGAAACAAAAGGCAACAACATGAAGAAGAAGAAGAGGAGAAAAAAGAACTATAGCAGCTTTCGGAATAATTGGCCGGTTTATGATATAATGATTTAATAGCTAGTTAGGTATAGCTTTGGTGCTTTGCCCAAGTAAATATCCCTATCAATCTAGAGAGAGAGCGCTTGCTAGATTGACGGCAAAGCCATGAGGACCAGAAAGGGAGCTTGGGCGGGAAGAAAGGGAGGCGGGTTATGAAGATGATGAGCTTAATATCACCAGGTAGCTCACGAGACACATACACACAAGCTATAGAGAGGAGAGGGAATAATGAAGTTGGATGGAAGATATGATTTCAACGGCACTGTTTATGCCTTTCTTCTTTTTTTCCCTCCTCCTTTTCGTCACTTCTTCTCTACCAGCTACTGATTGCGACGGGTGAGATTAATCACTTGATCGATCGTATCTTTCTGAAGACAGAATCATATGTCTTCTCTTCCCTAGGTGTCTCTGTCTCTTTGATGAGTCTGTGTGAGGGAGAAGAGAGGGGCGGTTTGCAGGAGTGAAAACGGGGTTGAAGAGTAACGCAACGGGACGGACCAATCACATTGCTTTAAAGGACCTAAACCTAGCTGAAAGTTGCTCCACTAACCCACCCTTTTCTAATAAAATTTAGTAATTAATTTTTGCTCGTATATATGTATCACACTAGCAAGCCTAACTTCTTGATTATACTACATAAAAACTATACTATTGCTAACCGTTTGGTGATCCGGATCAAATATACAAGAGACCCCTATATCTTAAAAGTATTTTATTATTTATATAAATGATACATACATTATCACATTAAATAACATCAGTACAATCGGATTCTGCATTGAGAAGTTCTCCACAAAATAATAAAGCACAAAAATTTGTGATAAGATTTTAACTCTTTTATTGTTCGATATGTTTGTATCTTTCTAGAAGGGTCATGCATTTAGTATAGACCCTCATAATCATAAGTAGATATGTTAATCATAGTCTGGTGGGATATTAATGATACTATAACACCTTGATGTTTTGAACAAAAAAATTTACTTTCAAGACAATCCTGAAGCATTCATAAGAGCAAAATCGGAAAATATTACCGCCACATCAACTATATATGTGAGAGTTGTGATCATCACTTAACCCATGTTTGATGTAAGACAAAGGGGGAACAATAATAAAAGAATGAGTGCTCTACTAATAATACAACAATTCTATGATAACAATGATAAGAATAGTAATATAGGTAAAAGAGAGTTTATAGAGTCTAATTATAGGAATCAAAGCTAAGAGTTTAAATAATTGAATAAAACCAAAAGCATCCAAACACAATAGGTAAAATACATCTAATCGGTTTGCCTAACTCTTAGCTAAACTAAAATGTAACTGATCAAGTCCCAAGTAATGGTCAAGTATTGACCCAGGACATCATCATCAACGTACTATAGTTGAGAATCATAACTCTACAAATTGTCCTCTACACACTAGACAAGAAGTCATATTATCACAATGACCACGCGAATGTAGTATTAGTATGGTGAAGTACTTGTAAAAAAAAAACTATCCAAAACATGCACCGCTGAAAAGAAACTTATACATGGCGGATGAAAATGTAGTATAAGTGGTG
Organism: Tamarix chinensis; assembly: GCA_030549775.1. Classification (NCBI taxonomy): domain Eukaryota; kingdom Viridiplantae; phylum Streptophyta; class Magnoliopsida; order Caryophyllales; family Tamaricaceae; genus Tamarix; species Tamarix chinensis. The sequence goes on from CM060176.1 coordinate 86,796,263, forward strand.
GTTTATAAGCGCTGCCTAATCAATCGCCGTATATATTATATACAGTGGTTCAAACATGTCATAATTATTTTAATTTGGCTAAAAAATTATTTCCATAATATTTTATATAGTGGTTTTAATAAAAACATAATTGGGTATATTTAAAATATTAGGCGATTTTACATAAAAACAATCGTGTATACCACAAGAGATAATAGAATACATGACTGTTCTTTATCCCAACTATTGTGTATATCCATGCCATGATAATACACAATAGTTATGTGCCCAAGACCCCCGTGTATTCTATTATTTTTTTCGGTATACACAATAGTTATACTTAAAAAATACCATGTATTCCTATATTTTTTTTAAAGAGTACTACTATTGTTGCCCTACAAATTTTTTTTCTTGTAAAAAGCCTGCATATGTTTCAATGATGCTTTCTACAACATCATAATTATTTGTCTCATCCAAAACAGCAAGTAACCAGAAATAACCATTTATATACTTTCCTTAATACCCCAAATTGAGCGGAGTGTTATAAGGATTGATCTGGCTACTTATATCAAGATAGTGTACCATCCTTTTGGTGGTTCCATCCTAAGAACTCTACAATTAAGCATGCTGACTGTGGAACAATTTTAGGATGGGTGACCCTCTTGGAAAGTTTAAGAAATTTTTGAAAAATTCCTCGAGAAGTGTGTGAGTGAGGAAAAAGCGTGCTGAAAGGACTCGTGTTGATTTGTGGAGCCTGGCGATCAATCCGAAAGCGGTTCAAGGTAGCCCCCACGTAGTTGTATCGACTTGAGGTGTTACAATTTCATTATCTACTTCCCACCGTGATCAGTTTGATTTCTATCTTCCTAATCTCTTGTCACATATGATCTAACAATATGATCGTCCTCAAGGAATCTCATATCTTTTGGCTAAGTGCATTTGCTACCACATTGGCTTTATCTAATGGTAAGTCAATTCTATGTCATAGTTCTTGACCAATTCCAACCATTATTGTTGTCTCAGGTTCAACTCCAGCTAAGTGAAAATGTACATGAGAGTTCTATGGTTAGTGTAGAACTTGCACTGAACTCCAGCAAACACTACCGTAACAAGTTCCATGTCATGCATTGGGTAGTTTTGTTCATGTAGCTTTATTCATCGTGTGGCATAAGACACCATTCTTCCATTGTGCATCAACACATGCCCTAGCCCATGCTTGGAAGCATCAATGTACACTTCAAAACCATCAGTTCCACTTAGCAATGTGAGCATTGGGGCTAAAGTTAAACACCTCTTCAACTCCTCAAATGCTTCAGCACACTTCTCATCTTACTGAAATCGTCTAGCCTTCTTTAAAAGATGGGTTAACGATTGAGATATCTTAGAAAAGTCTACCACCAACCGATGATAATAATCGACCAACCCTCGAAAACTACGCACCTCCTTCACTGAAGTGGGTACTGGCCATTTAGAAACAACTTTAATCTTGGTAAGATCCACTGCCATGCCATTTTTAGTGATCACATGGCAAAGGAAGGCCACTTGATCTAACTAGAATTCACACTTCAAGAGCTTGGCATACAATTGGTGTGATCTGAGCAAGGTTAAAGTCTTTCTTAGATGTTGTTCATACATCTTTCAGTTGCTAGAGTAGATGATAATGTCATCCATGAACAACATGTTAAATTATTCCAAATAGGAATAAATGATCTGGTTCATGAAAGACATAAAAGCTATAGGCACATTAGTGAGTCTGAAGGGCATTATTGTAAACTCATAATGGCCATACATTTTTAAGAAAGTAGTATTAGGAATATCCTATTTTGTGATCCTCAACTAATGATAACTTGATAAAAGATTGATCTTTAAGAAGACCTTAGCTCCCATGAGTTGATCAAACAAATTTTCGATCCTTGGCAATGGACAATGGTTCTTCATCGTCATCTAATTCAACTCGTGATAGTCGATTCATGGTCTCAGGCTTCCACTCTTCTTCTTTACAAACAATACTAGCACTCCCCACGTTAATATGCCTAGATATATGTAGCCTTTTTCTAAATTCTCTTCCAACTAAGCCTTAAGCTCTTTCCTCTCTGTAGATGCCATATGGTATGGAGCCTTAGGCACTAGCACTGTACCTAGCAAAAAGTTCATGGTCAACTTAACTTCTCAAACTAGCGGCATTCTATAATACCCCAATTTAAGTGGAGTGTTATAAGAATTGATTTGGCTACTTATATTAATATGATATACCATTCTTTTGGTGATTCCATCCTAAAAAACTCCATAGTTAAATATGCTGGCAATGGAGTAATTTTAGGATGGGTGAGCCTCTTAGGAAGTTTTAGAATTTTTCTAAACTTTTTTTTAGGAAGTATGTGCGTGAGGACAAAGCGCACTAAAAGGACTTGTGTTGATCTGTGGGGCTAGCCGATCAATCCGAAAGTGCTCCAAGTTATCCCCTGCATAGTCATATCGACTCAAGGTGTTATAGATCCTTTCCGTTTCCCAAATATATGGGGCTTTCATTTGTCCTTATCCACTATTATTTAGGCTCATCATGTTGTTTTTTTCAAGGCCCAATTGTACTTCATTATGCTTTTCTCCAATCCATCACATATATAACTAGAATTACCCATTTAGCCTTTACCATAATCATAAATTTGGTCATTCATTATGATCCATTTAATCCTTCCATTAGGCTATTAATACATCATAAAATCTATCTTTTATACCATTAATAATCATAGGAAAATCCCCAAAATAGAAACAAAGCATAACGAAAACCAAAAGGAACAAATCATACAAACATGTTGAACTAGTCGATCGGTCTAGCCCAACCAATTAATCCCTTGCACCAACTAGTCAATCAGTTTAATTCAACTAGACCCTACTTTTCTCCAAACATGTGGATTAGTCTGAGTAGACCATATGACTGTTCATAGACCAGTTGATGGTTATGCTAAACATGTCGATGGGTTTAAGTAGAGAGTATGACTAATGTCTCTCTAGGCATACCAATCGATGGGGATGTTAAACCGATTGCTCACTACAACAAACTAGACCATTAACGACCAATTTAGCGGCCAAATTTTTTTTTTGTCGTTATTGATATATTATTAACGACCATTGTCAAAAGTCATCGTTGATGGTATATCTATTGCGACTAATATAATTTTTGGTCATTAATCATTAATTTATTGGTCGTTAAAAAAATTTAAGTTATATATATATATGTTTTATAATAATTTTTTTTCAAATCTCTAAAATCCAAAAAAAAAACACTTAATTGCCCCAACTCCTTAAAAAAAAAACACACACACACACACAACATTTCACCCGCGCGTCTGTACCCTTTTAAACAAAAATTTGGGGTCTGGTCGACTCGTCCTCCCTCCCTAACCCTTGCTCGACGACCGCAAGTCGCAACCCTGCCCTGGCCGTCTCCCGTTTGCAACGCTTCTTCCCGGACTGCACCACCACGCAATCCGCCGCCGGTCGAGCAGACAGCCCACAGCTGCTCCTGCACCTCCTCCTCGTCGTCCAATACAGCAGCAGCGGAGTAGCAGCAGCAGCCACCAGCAACGCACGAGGGCAGCCTTGGCGCGCCACCACCCCTCCTCCTCCAGCACCGCTCCTCACCGGCGAGTGGTCCTTGACCACCGGCGAAGGTCCAGCACCGCTCACTCCCTCCAATTTCGCTGCAATACATTTGGTATAAATACTCAAACCCTAACTTATGTTTTGATTAATTTTAGATGAATTAGATTTTGATAAGATAATTTAGTTGTTTAATTGTATATATATGTGTTGTATGAATGATTTAGAATGGTTAATTGTATTGGTTATGGTTGATTTGGGAAAATTAAAAATCTATTGCTTGAGGGGATATTAAAACACCACAGTCAAATAAGTTTCTCCTCTATTTGAGGGGATATTAAAAATCTATTGTTGGATGATTGAACGTATATAAGCTTGGAGATCTCCTGATGATGTCATTGTAGATGACAGCATGGAAATGGAATAAAAGCCCGAGAGATTTCAGCTTTTGGTTTGGAAATTGGCAGACAGTTGGATTAATGTTGGTCTTTTTTCCTAACGTTTATTTATTTATTCGACTGCAACTAGTAAAATCCATACAACCAATTGCCAATGCAACTTGTTTATTACTTTTAACTCGATTTGGGTATATTTTCAATTACTTGTGATGGTAATGTCGGAGTACTCTTATCAAAAAAGTCCTTCTAGCTACTTCATCATCATCATTATAGTCCTCATCTTCTCCATCTTTATGTGCTCTTAGGGATTCTCGGGATTGGCCTTTGTTTAAATTCAATGCCTGCCAATTCTCATGAGCTTTGTTATTATTACTATTATGTATCATTTTTTTCATGTAGAGTGTGGTGTTTCCCTGCAGCAATGATTTGTGTGATGTGTCCGGGGAATCCTCAAAAGGGGATACTTTACACAAGGCCAAACGATCATTTGGTTTGCCTGACTCCTTTTCTGCTCACGGTATTACTTTATTTACTGTCTCTTTGTCATCGTTTCATATCTAAGGTTCATCCTTGGATTGTAGTAATAAGTATTCTTTAATCATCGTAACTTAATGACGTTTAAATGCTTATAAATTGTATCAGACTTGACATCATTTGATTTTGAAGCCCTAGAGATGGCAGATATGCATAGAAGTCTCACATAAGCTAATATGTAGACTGTAGAGGTATTCCATGTATACTGTAGAGGTACATTTTGTATCAATCCCACACCAAGAACACTAAGGAATCACACTACTAAATCAAAACCAAAGGAGTAGAGGCCTCATAGAACTGACTTTGCATAGGTCACAAAGAAGCATCTAACCTGAGCGAGGAGGTTTGCAAAATATCATATAGATAGCTAGATCAACTGTGCTACAGTTCATCAGAACAAAAAACATCTACATTTACTAATAACACATCATTAGATCACAATGAGGCTCCCCCATCAAAATTAAGAATTCTCAAGGGCATCAAGTAAAAAAGTTTGGGCATCGCAAAGAAGTCTGAACTTAAAGCCAGCATCTTCATTTTCACTTGAGTTGGTTTGATGGAAGTATCATGAGAAACTCTAAGGGAGACAACCAACCAGCGAAGACATAAAGGCAGACCAAAGAAAGGAAAAAAATTACCTAGTAGACTACGCGAGAGGCTATTATTCTCCATATAGTTGTAGACCAGTATTCTGTGATTTCTTTCAACACAACAACCATACAGTTTAACTAGGTTTTCATGCTGTATATCTGTAATAACTTTGATCTCTGTCAAGAACTATTTAACTCCTTGTTATGATTCAGCAGATAATACCTTTATGGCTATAAGCTTCCCACCTTTGAGCTTTCCCTGAAAGCAAAATGCACTTATTTAGTTCAAAATAATGATGGAATAAATTACAACAGCATCAAATAAAAACAACCAGCAGACAAAGCTCATTTACAAATTGTTAACACAAGCTGTAGGCTGCTGACCTTATAGACGGACCCAAAACCACCTTCTCAAATTTTATTGGCCTGATCAAAGCCATTGGTGGCTTTATTTAGTTCCTTCAAACTGTACTGCTTAACATTGTTGATACCTGAAAGCTCTATACATTGATAACAGTGAGTTAGAAGGCAGGCTTTACTTAAGCATATGCTAATTGTATATGCATATTCGTTGGTGTTTGTGAATATTAAATAAACATGTTTTACAAAGTTTTTCTCATTATTAGCATATAAATGCTCGAACAAGATCAGTAGTTACCATCATCGCCTTCAGATGCAGATTCTACTCTCCTACAGAATAAGAGAGGAAAACAAGTCATATCTCAGTTGTATCCAATCGATAAGATTCCTTGGTCGATTGAGAATAGATTCTTTGAATGTAAATAGAATATACATGATGATATAGAATACATGCTTGCTTCTCCATCTACATCAGAGGATACTGGGTGTCCTTGAACATGAGGTTAGTTAAAATTGTTAAATGTGTTAATTATTATGAGTATGATTCTAACTAGTTGTCTAATAAGCTTAAGTAACTAGTTTAGATCTAAATAAATTCAAATAAGCTACATATCATTCCTAGGGATGACTTTTTAAAATTAACAAGCATAGGGACCCTCCTAAGACAACTACATCTGACTTTGAGAGATTATAAGTAATAAGCTAATACTAGTGGTATAAGTTGGCTCACATAAGTGCTCGCCTTGTTTTAAACTTCACTCTATTTATGCTGGTTGATGATTTTGCTCTAGGTTACTGTTGCTACAGATGATGTGGATGTGCTTCAACGGATTACATTGCAGCTCTCTAGACATTTTTGTATAGGTTGGTTTTCTCCCGCTTTCTCTATATTTATATTTTTCCATATTATGAAATGATAAAAATTACTATGATAAACATAACAATAATAATAAATCACAAAATTTAATTATTATTCATATTAAATTGATAACAATCACTGTGAATATAAATTCTAAATTGAATTAATTTGGCCCTTATTTGATACGACCCAAAATTTATAGATTAATGAGTTACATAGGCAATAAAATATAGAAAAGTCGCAATAAAATTTGTCTACGATCCATAAGAGAGATATGACCTTTGTTATGATAGAATATAACAACTAATTTGATAATTTCAAGTCTTGTAAGGGATTTTGTTGCCATATTCAATATGATTCCGAGCCCCAAATTAAGCACAAGCTTTACATCTACAGGGGCTGTTAGAATGCTAAAAAATCATCGTCTATATGTTCCAACCACAAAACCAAATAGCTCTCCTAAATCTTTTTTCTCAACTGCTTCTTTGAGTTTAGCTCCCAAGGCAAACGTTAAAGGAGGTGGAATAGCATTCCCAATCTGCCTATGCCTATGCTAAATGTTACCAACATATTTATAGCTATTCTCGGTTGATGCTTCTTTATGACTGGTGTCAGGAAAGTAACCTAAGTGATTTTAAGAAGAAATTAAGCAGATTACATGATTGTCTTTTTTCTCAACAAAATTTTACCTTTGGGCCTTCAAAGTAGGCATAGATTATCATCTAAGTTCTATGTTTTCTTAGATGAAGTGGTTATCATCATGGCAAAATGAAATATGTTTTTCTTTGGGACATTGAGAAGTACCTAGATTCATTTTGGATTGTTTACATTGCTGGAAAGAGTCCCATGTTGGTTATCCTGGGATCAACTAATTCTGCAAGTATTTGCCTAAAACTTTATCTACTTTTGTGGAGATAACATGTTTCTTTGGGTTTCTACCCAAATCAACTTCCACACTTACTTGACCCAGTTTGCATTCCTCATGCATCACTTAGTGCTAGTACTTAGTCCACTGAAAACTTTTTGAACTTTCAGCTATGTTCATATGCTGCCAGGTCTGAAATTGCTGATTGTCCAACAGCCAATTTAAAATCAATATCCAACATGGGACACAGTTTCAGACGTGTGTCCACACACTTCACATCTATCATCTGCTGTTATTCTCCACTCTGGTAGCTTATCTCTTTATAGCAACCCTCTTTGACAAGCAAGCCACATGATCAGCTTATGCTTTGGCATTCCATGTTTGATGTTGGTGAATTGGAATTTTTGGAAGAATATCAACTACTTTTTTTCTTTTTTAATTTGACATTGGCAATGATATGTAAGGTTTGGTTTCTACCACTTTTTAACCAGGACCTCATTAGGTCATCTTTTTCTGTGGTCAACTTTTTGAACTTTCAGCTATGTTTATGTGAAATATTGATATTTTTCTTTGTTGTTTTTGTCCTTATGTCTTCATCGTTCATGTTGTCCTTCGGTAAGTTTTGTAACTGATATTTCAGTGCTAAAAGACTAAACCTATGTGCAAACCAAAACTAGAAATAAGCCATCTTATTTAATTCAAGAACAGTAGAACACCTAGATATGAGAATCTTTCTCTTTTTCTGCACTAATGTCCCAACCAATTAGCAATTACAAATACAAACTAATAACACAATAATTTAGAAGCGAGAAATTTAGAAAGCTATCTAAGAAATACCGGAACGTCCGCAAGAAAACTTCATCCACGCATAGTAATGCCTTAATGTTAGAAATAACTATAGTCGCTCCACTGTTTCTTTTGAACACCATTTCTCTTTCTTGATGATGAATAATTTTTATATTCAGTGGCTGAATTATGAAAAAAAAATACATGACCAACTTAGGACATTTGAAAATGTTCTTTAACCCAATTAATATTCGACTTTACATCTAAAGGAAAAATACAAAAGAAAAAAACAATAGATAAATAAATAAAAGCTTAGTATGCATGCCCATAACTGTTGAAAAAAACTAAAATTTTAAAGTAAATTACTGTACTCTTCTGATATATTTGAAAACATTGTGACAATTGATAACCTGCATCCTCGTTAAATACTTTTAGTAAATTTAGTTTTGTATATATTCTAGAAGTAAAAGTGTAATTGATGCATGAATCATAGAAAAAATATTGTCTAATACACTCTGTGACCAAAACACACCATATTAATTAGGTATTGCCGTATTGAATCATTGATAACAGACTTAAGGAAATTCTGTTATCAAATATATAAATTATATGAAAAGTCACCAGAAGTTGAAGATGAATTTGTAACCTTTTTCTCTAATTCTGCAATAGTTTTTATCTTGTTAAATTTCTAATATTTTATGTAATTTCCATAGTAATGATGATGCATGATCTAGGTTGTCGTAGTAGAGCACATTTAATAAGTTCGGATGTTATTCAATCATATTTATTTCCATTTTCATTATTTTCCTTGTATTTGGAGATTTCATTTTATATATCTGATTTCATGAATTGCATGTTAAGGAAATTACTCATTGTTTATTTGATACTTATATTAATTATTATTTTTATATTTCTATTGTTGCAGATCTAGTTTATTTTGATAAACTTACCAAGTCTATTGTATTCGATGGATAGAATGATTAATTCTTAAGCAGTTGTTAATCATGATATTTTTGTAATGCAATGACATATTCTAGCTCTTTTGTAATATATTTATATTTGATCATAGCCGAAAATTGTACCGGACATTTGATACAAATTATTTGTATGAATATTTAGTTCAATGTTTAATTATAAACAGATATTTAGAAAATTATATCTATATGTTAGAATGAATATATATGTATGCAGGTACAGGATTTGAGAAGATCAAAATGGATATATATACATGCATACAGGTACAGGTCTTGAGAAGAATGAAATGGATATATGTACGCAAATATGTACAGGTCTTCAAAAGATTGAAATGGATATATGTATATCCATATAGATGCAGGGTTATAGATGAATATTGAAATGTTGATTATATATATTATTGAATATATAATTATGCCATTTGCGACCAATAAATTATGTCGCAAATAATGAATGAATTTTAGTATTGACAGAAAAATTAGTCGTTATTGGTGTGATACTTTTTTAATTACGATAAAAAAAATTGGTCGTTAATATTATTTACGACAGTGTATTTTATTCATCGTTATTATTTTTAGCGACCAACATCATACGTTGTCGCTATTACTTTTAGTGACCAACGTCATAAGTTATCGTTATTATTTTCAGCGACCAACACTTTGCGTCGTCGTTATTACCTTTAGCGACCAAAATTATACGCCGTTGTTATTTCATTAACGACCAACATAATATGTAGTCGTTATTGCTTTAGCGACCAAAAAATTTTAGTTGGTCGTTAAAGCCTTTAACGAGGGAGCAATAACGACCACTGACGACCAACAAATTTTTTGGTCATTAATAGCTTTAGCGACCAAAATTTGGCCATTAACGATGAAATTTGTTGGTCGTTAAAAACCTTATTTCTAGTAGTGGCTATTGTAGGAACTGGTTAATTGATTTGCCCTATAATAACATAAAACCATTATTTTCCTATACATTCATGCTTATAAATCAACATTAACGACATTAAAACATGTATTAGCATAGGATAGCATATTTGCAACCAAATTAAGTAGCATAACTTATCATCCCATTTTTCTTAAGTTTCATGATTTTTAATCAAAATATACAATCTACCAATATAAAGCGATTCCACCAAGTATGTACATTCATGCTAACATATAGGATTAACTAAAAGAAACTCATATCATACACAAATACTTATAAACCATTTTAGGAGCAAGAATCACTTACTTGATGCGGGTAAAATTCCTCTTAAACTAGATATTCCAATTAGTGAACATGTCAAGTTTCAAAACCTTAAAACAATAAGTCTTAAACTCTAAATTAATTTTAAAACCTTAATAATTTTTGAACTTGAAACTCAAGCAAAAGAGGGAACATACAACACTTAAGGTAAAATAGGGAATGCTCTTCACAACCACTCAATATTTTTCCCATATCTAACTCTACCATGCTTAAAAATTAAAACAAGAGAGAGCTAGACAAAGGATCAGAAGAGTGTAAGAAATTAAATACAAGTTTTAACTTTGAGAAAGGAAGAGGGAGAATATAGAGACTTAAGGATTTTTGTGGCTAAAAGAAAGGTGCACAAAAGGGGTGATTGAGGCAATTTATAGCCAACTAATCTAGAAGAATCATAGAGGGTTCTAGAACAACTCACCAACCCTAATATTTACCTTTTTAATTTGAGCTAAAGAGATAGATTTCATCTAAGATGTGCCAACCTATTGTCTAGAGCTCAAATGGTGTTTTCCAAATTATATGTTACTTGGGTTGGAATTAAACATCATAAGAGAGGTAATGAAATGTCATCATGGAAAGAGTCTTCTTGTAATCCCTTAAAATTTTAAAAGACTATAATGTAATAAATAACTTTTAATTGAGATAAATTAGCTTTTAAATCTATTTAATTTAATTATTTTATGGATTTTTAAGTATATAAAATTGGATATAAATATTTAATAAATTAAAATAAATATTTTATTATTTTATCATACTCTTTTTATTTAAATAATTTCCAAACCATTATTTTACTAAAATTATCCTTTTAAACCCATATATTTTAATTATATTAAATTAAATCATTAAATAAATTTATTACCTATAAATATTGCATTTTAGTATTTTATAAATTAAATATTTTATTTTATCCCCTTTTTTCCCTTTTCTTTTTCTTATTTTTACTTTTTCCTCGTCCTTTTTCTCCTTTCTTTCTTTCTTTCTTTTTCCTTTTACTTTCCTTCACACCACCATCCTCGGCCTGCCTCCCCACCACTACGCGTTGTGTCGTCAACCCATCTCCCTCTTGTCCCTTCCTTTCCTTTCTTTCCCTTGGCTCAAATCCCCTCTCTTTTCTTCCTTCCTCCCCCACGCGAGCCTAGCCTGCCTTCTTCCTTTCTTTCCTACCATCTCCCCTGACTGGCTCAGTTCGAGTCCTTCACCCCTTCAGCCGGCCTACATGCACCCACCAACCCCCCTTCCTCTTTCTTTCTTCTTCTTCCTTTCCCTAACGCCATACCCGACCACCACCGCCATCTCCGCCACCCCACCTGCAACCCTCCTCCCCCTACTACTCCTCCTATCTCTCTCTCTCTCTCTTTGTCTCATCATTTTCCTTCCCTATCCCTACCTTACCACCTCTCCCTCTCCTTAACCATGCCCCTACCTTCCCTTCCCTCTCCCTACAACTCCCATGCCCCTACGACCCAGTTGCCGCCCTACTGAGCCACCCTATCCCCTTATTTCTCTTCTTCTTCTTCTTTTTCTTATTCCCTTCCAACCTCATTCTGGCATTTTCTCTAGCCTTATATGCCTCCCCGACCTTCTTTTTCTTCCTCTCTTCTCATTCCATCATCCTCCCTATTTTTCTTTGCCACCACCGTTCCACCACTACCGCCGACGCAATAGCCACCTGCACCACCCCTACCACCCTCTACCTCACCCTTAAACCATCACAACACCCCTCGAACCACCCCACAACCTCCTTCTTCCTCCCCTCTATTTTTCTCTTCTTTCCCTCCCTTCTCGACAACCACCTTGCACCGCCTCGTCTCGTCACCTCTTCCGCCACCTGAGCCATCAAACCAATCCCTTCAATCCCCTCTACCACCCCCAAATCTCCTTAGGCCGAAACCACCACCCGTAGGCCTCCATTTTTCCCCTCCCTTTTCCTTCCTCCTCAGCCCCTCCATCTTGACCCATCTCGGCAGCCACCTTCGTCGCCTCGCTGCCACCGCCCTTAGCTGCCGTCAACCTATCCCTGACCACCACCTACACCCCCTCCACTTTTGCACCCTTCCTTTGCCCCAAATCCCCCCTGTCTACCCTTTTTCGTAGCCTAAAAACCCTTACCCAAAATTGATTTTCTCTTCTTCTCCTTATGCCATTTTTGATCCCCTACCCTATTATTTTGCATGTAGCTCATGCTGTATAAGCAGGATGAGTTGTTGCATTTCTTGGCCCATTTTTGTTAAAACAATTTAAGGTATAATAATATTTAATTTAATTATTTCATTAAGTGAATTTTATAAAGTCCTATGCTTAACGTTCCTTATTTCTAATATAATAAATATTGATATTATTTTTAGGTGTTGGTTTTGCTAATCAAAGCTTAAACCTTTCACCAAAATACTAGTAATGTTTGTTTTTGTAGGAATTAAGGTAACCATTAAACCTCACATAAACGCATGGATAACGTATGTTAGCACATTAGGCTTTTTAATATGTTATTATGCTTGATATATGTTGTTTAATGTAATATATGTAGTTTCTTATTTTTGTTATATATGCTATTTATGAAAATATTGTTTAAGGTAAGAGTTTTGTTATTAATGAAAATGTTAAGTGTTTATCCCTGTTGTGTTATGCTATTATGATTATTAATACATGGTTAATATTATTGTGAGCCCTAGGAATATTTTAGTCATATGTCTTGTGCAAGAATGTGGCCAAATATGTATGGGTGTTAATGAGTATTATATTAAATATAATGAGAATGGGGTATTAATGCTAGTAATCCATGTGGTGATGATAATTTAATATAAGTGGAGTAATAAGGGGAACAATGGTAATTTGTAAGTGAAAAGGGTAAATTAGTAATTTTAGAAGTAAGGGGTAAAATGGTAATTTTGGAGGCAAGGGCAAAATGGTAATTTGCAAGTCAAAAGGGTAAATTGGTAATTTTAAAAGTAAAGGGTAAAATGGTAATTTGCAAGTAAAAATGATAAATTGGTAATTTTGGAAGTAAAGGGTAAATTAGTAATTTTGGAGGTAAAGAGGTAAAATGGTAATTTTATAATTAAAGGTAAAGTGGTAATTTTGTAATTTAAGGGCAAAATGGTAATTTTGTAATTAAAGGGTAAATTGTTATTTTGGAATTAAAGGGAAAAATGGTAATTTCTTAATTAAAGGGTAAATGGCAATTTTGGATGCAAAGGTGCAAAATGGTAATTTTATAAGTAAAAGGTTGTTACGGTAATTTTTGGAAGTTAAGGGTTAAAATGGTAATTTCAATAGTAAAGGGGAAAAATAGTAATTGTAAAAATAACGGGGTAAAGTGAAAATTAGAAACGAGTAACTTGGTAATTATAATAATGGAGAACTACAATTTGGTAATTTAACTAATAAAAGGGTAATTTGGTAATTTTGGAAACGGAGAAGGGTAAATTGGTAATTTAACCAACTAAAGATTAATTTGGTAATTATGATAATAGAGAAGAGAAATTTGGTAATTTAGCCAACAAAAGGGTAATTTGGTAATTTTGATAATAGAGAATGGTAGCTTGGTAATTTTATCATGTAGGACATCTTGGTAGTTCAACCGATTAAAGGGTAATTTGGTAATTTTGATGATGGTGAAGGGTAGTTTGGTAATTATGATAATAGAGAATGGTAATTTGGTAATTTAACCAACTAAAGGGGCAATTTGGTAATTAGGATAATAAAGAAGGGCAATTTGATAATTTGACTAAAGGGCAATTTGCTAATTATAATAAAGGAAAAGGGAAAATTAGTAATCTAACCAACTGAATGGAAAATATGTTAAGTGTAACAATTATGAAGGGGGATTGGTGACCTAATAAGTATGGGAGATAACTTTGTATCCTAATTTGAGTAAAGGGTAATTTGGTAGTTATGTGACAAGGAGGGTAATATGGCAATTTTTCAAGTAAAGAAGGGATGACGTAGCAATTATATAAGCAAGGGGTAAATGAGAAATTTTTATCTAACATGTCGTTGTGATTGTGGAATTTTGTAATATAATTTGAATAATGCTGAATAGCAAGTAAGAGTATTTGATAATTAGTAAGTATCACGATAACAAATTCTAATTCAAAATTAGATGAGATTATGATGGCCTTAATGATTCCTCTATGTTACCTTGGATAATCGTCTGAATAAGAAATATCTAATGATATCATAATGATTGAAAGTGAATAAGTATCTGATTGTCATGCTTTTTTGATCACCTCAATTAAGACACTAATACTTAAAGTGAAAGACCTTGAGATCGGGAATGGTGGCTCTTTAGGGGTCGCTACCCTATTGACGTGGTTTAGCTAACGGTTATTCTAGTATTTGCTGGTGTGCCTTTGTGCCCTAACCATACCCTATATCTTATTCTATCTAGCTCTACAAACCTATTTAGGGGGTATGCATACTTATGGATTAGGTGTCCTTGTCGATAGGGTACTGAGTTAGCTTTATGCACCAGTATGATTATGGTACCTTTGTGTCCCTAGGTTGATAGTTGAAGGGTACTGAGTAGTTTTTATGCACTACTGTGACCAGTGCACCTTTGTGTCTCAGGATCTTGATCTCCATATCGAGGAAAATAAAAGGAATTGTTGTGCAGATTAAAAAGGGAAAACACTAATCGTGAAAGTGAAAGATTAATGAGCCGGGCCTAGTTGAATTATATTATGAGTACCGATCCACCTGATATAATAGTAGCCCAGGAGGTTTTTCTATGGATGATGTTTTTGAGTACTGATCCACCAGATATAATAGTGGCCCAGGTGTGTGTTGCCCTGGATGATGTATATCTGTATCCTAATCCACCGACTACAATATTAGGGATCCAAAGCTCAATAAATTTGATTTGGTTGTGAATAAATTATTGAAAAATACTAATAACGTATAGTGGAACACCCTATGAGTCAGGGCTATACCAATTCACCAGCAAATAATAGTGGCTAAGAGCATTCTACCCTGGAGACTGATCCACCGACAATAAATAGTGATTAGGAGCATTCTACCTTATATGTATTCTGGTCTATTGACTACAATGTGGGGTTCCCACACTCACACGGATATTTATAATCCGATATGATTGATAATGATGTACTAAAGGATTAAGGCCCAAAAGTATCAATTATTCTCTATGGCCTATTAACATCTGATTGATTTGTTAAGTACGTGGATGTTTGAATGTGGATATTAAGTATTTACCTTTCATTATGTTTGTATGTAGTATCATGTATTGCATTGCAGGCCTATTGTTAGGTGTGTTTTAAAGGATTACTCAGTACTATAGTACTGAAAGGTTCCATTTGTGGGACCCCTGCCTATTCAATGGGCAGTGTCCCTTGCAAGTCCTTTTCAGGTGTTATTCAAGTGGGATCTTGGAAAAAAGTGTAAGGTACTACCAGAATATCTTAAGAGTGTACTCTTTCTCCTTTAAAATTTATGGTTTCGGTGTATTTGTTGATTTGTAACCACCACTGGGGATTTTTATTATTGTAAAGTGTTGTTCATAGTACTTTGATTTAAATATGTTTGAGTTTCTCGTAAGTTTTATTTTTCTCTTTTAGCCGTAGCACATGGTACTGGAATGGTAGGAGTGAACCGATCTGGTACTAAGTGTGGCGATAATATCCCTAAAATTTACAGCTTTGTTATTTTACTTCCGCTGATTGTTTTAATAAAATGAAATTTTTCAGTAGTGAATTTTGGGGGTGTTACACTTCTAGCTACTCAAAATCATACCTTAGATCTAAGCATTGACATTAGCTACACTTCCGTATGGTAAAAATACAGAGTAAGACTTAATTATCACACATAAGCATATTTCATTCCAAAAACATTTAACATCATAATCTATCAATCTATTAAGCACATGGCATGATAACATAGGACTACATGCTAACATCGAAATATAGAAATCATATAAACAACGAAATATAGGTTTTAAGGAATCTTTAGGATTGCTATTTCAATTACTTCTCTTTCATATATCGCAGTAATATAAGTCTAATTTCTTATCATCTGACCCATGTTAACTCAAGTATTTACACTAAACATATATCAATGTCTATATATGGATATCATTCCCCATCATAAATAGATATGCATGTAAAAATCATAAGCATCACCATCACAACATGTAATTATTACACAAGGAAGTCTTAAAAAATGATAAAAAAATAGCTATCTTTTCAAAAGTATCAAATAATAGAAGTTCAACTCCACTACAAATGAACATTTTGATGGAGGGATTGATATGAGTATGGAACATCTACCTCACATATATCATCAAATGTCATTACAAATTGGAAATCTAATGCCCACCACCAATGGTATGTTTCCATTGTTATCCCACTAATAATATCTTAATCTTTAAGTATGCACACCCTTTATCTGATTTAGAGGGGCCTATAGAACAGAAAAGGCACAAAGCTACTATATAACTTGCATACCCTTTTTTATGAGAAGAAAAAATCAAGGTCCATAAGAACAAGTTTTAAATAATAAAACCAAACGTAATATTTGCATACCATGTTTTATACTTTAACACTAAACATATACACAAATTACACTTTGATAGCACAAAAAAAACATCATATAAGTGTTTCATGTGAACACAAAACCTCAAATAACATTCACAAATCCTTAAAAAAAATGAAAACCATTGATCCATAAGATTAACATGGATCATAGTATCCCTAAAACATTCTTATAATTATACCTAAAATGAAGGACTAGAAGTCACAATAATTACTTTTTAACAAATAAAAGCATACCACCTCTTAGCAAGTAAGAGTCATAGAAAACTAAAAGTTAAACTTTAGTTAACAAGGCTCTAAATTCTAACCTAACTCATGATTCCTTTATTTAGTCTATCAATGACCAAAACACTCTTTAAAGATCTTAAACATGATCCATAATTTTAGATAACTTGAAAATTAGAGTAAAAAGGCAAATATAAATAACTTAACCTAATCAAAATAATGTTTCACACCATATTTAAAAATTTTCACTATTTATAAATATATAAATCATTAGATGACAGAAAGTGTAGTTTTTATGCCGAAAAGGTTAATAAAAAAAGCAAGATATATTTTATTATCAGGAATTATTATTTATAAGAATTCTCTTTTTCATGATTAGTTACTTTTTTTAGCGTTAAAAGGTCAATGGTTAAAAGCGACAGTCAACCTTTAACTCTAATACAAGATTAAATATTTTTAAGCATATTTATGCCCTTTTTAATGTTTCATTATACAAAAATATAATTTACAGTAAATTAAACCTTACTCGGTAAGTTTTTGATGTTATTTTCAAGGAATCTATCAAAATAAAAAAAAAACACAAATAAAATCACCTAGACCTTATAACATTAGAACCAAAAATTACACCATGCAAACATACATGAATCAAAGCATGTCATATATGGAAACTTATCAACAAATTATAGTATACAACATTTTATAATCAAATAAGAAACACCATTAAAAGATCACCCTAGAACATTCATAACTTTTCTTCTCTAAAAATTATCCAAAATATGCTTTTATTTAAACAAGCTAAACATTGAAGATTATATACCATTCAATATCTATAATATGGTATTATTGATTTAATTAAAATAACATGATCCTCAAAAATCTCCAAATTTACCAAAACTCATCACCAATAAATCATGGTACTTATCAATCAATAAAAATAATGTATCATGCTTATATGTAGTAAGAAAATCTATCCATAAACCTAAGATCCAAAAATTAGCCTGAGAAGAGAAGGATTAAAGACTAACAAAGTGGTATCAAAAAGCCTCCATCAACCACCAAATATTAGGAAAAAAATATAGAGAATCAATACATAAAACCTGAACAAAAGAAGGTAGAATATAAAAGATAAGGAGGGTGAACTATTAGTGAACTATTATTTTGAGTTTAAATGGAAGCTATGATTTAACTAGGGAGGAAATGAGGAAGGTAGTTTTCTAAAATTTGAGAAGAGGAGGAGAAGAAAAGTGGAGGAAGAAAATAGTGGTGCTTGTGGTGATTAATAAGTGCGTAGGGAAGAGGCTATAGATATGGTAATATACATCAACAAAAAGAATGAAGAAAAAGTAAATGAATCTAAAAATAATGAAGTGGAGGAAATGATAAGATGAAAGAGGGAACAAGTTAGATTTTTTTTCTTAATCATGTAAACAAAGGGTAATTATGTTAAGGCACCAAGGTTAGGATAACTTGTTTAAGGATATCAATAAAATAGGAAGAAAGGTAGAATACATAAGTAGGGCTAAGAAGAGGAGAAAAGTGGAAGGAAAAAGAATATGTTAAGCTGAAATGATTAAAGGGTAAGTTGAAAAATAGGCTAAGATTTAACTATTATGGTTTAGAAGATATTTTGTGAGAAATTATCAATGGAAGGAGGGAAGGGAAACATAAGCCATGGTTAAAAGGATAAGTGACCAAAATAATTCATCACAACTAAAAAATGAAGGTTGGAGAAAGACGGAAGAAATATTTTCTAACTTAAGAGTAAAATGGCGACTTTATCAAGAATACAAAACTAAGTTAACAAATATAAAAGGGAAGGCTAAGTGAGGAAATTCATGGCATAAAGGATTGTTTTATATCCAAAATAGTTAAAAATTAGAGGTTTTTATTTATCCTTAAAAGATTCAATAAATATTAGGAGAAGAAAAATTACATTTGATGACTTATCCTTTTAATAATTTGAATTATAAAAGTAATTATTTAAAATTTAAAAAACATGTATGGCTGAATAAGCATAAAATATAGTGATATGCAAAGTTATAAAAATTTTAGATAGCTAAAAGTGTTATTTCCAAGCTTAAAATAAAGTTAACTAGGACATGAATTATATCATTTATACAGATCTCTTATTAAATTTTAACACAAGGGACTAAAAGAACCAAGGACTTGAAATAAAAAATAATTAGAATGACTTGGATGGAATATGATATTTTAAACTAGTTTAGAATAGCTCATAGAAATACATTTATATGAACGGAATAACAAATAGAAATGATATATTTTAAAAAAGAAACAATAGTTTTAAATTTCATAAAGGATGTAATTTAAAATAAGATAATTTAACTCATAAATACATAAGATCATAAAATTTTAAGGTTTTTGAATAATGGGGTATTAGGGGCATACATTATCACTTCTCAACATGCTCTAAACATACAATAGTATATGGTACAAATGTGTACTTCATTATAGAATTGAATTAAAAAGCTAATTCTTTTTTCCTTCTTTTTATTTCTTTATTATTATTATTTATTTATTTTTGATAAAGAAGCCAATTCCAAAGCACACAAACTAGCAGAAAAGGATATTGTTGGTAATGAAGCCCCCTATTTAACATAAATTATTTTTAATAATCACTTTTATATAAAAGTTACTTTTAGAAAACTACCTACAAGGAAGTATTTCTTTAAGTATGTTTTTTCTTTTACTTTTTTTGTATAATTAATTATTATTAAAAAGTTAATTATTTTAACTCATTAGTTTTTAATTTTTACTTTTCTATGAGTTTACTTTTTAATTTTAATCTTTATTTTTTATCTTTCTATATCCATATTTTTTTTGTAATAATAATTATATAAATTCTTTAATATTAAACATTCAAAATAATAAACAAAAATATATATATTAAAAAGATATAATAAAGTATTAAAAAAATTATAAATAATTCTAAAGTTATTAAAAAAAATCTAAACAATAACTTAAAAAATTTACAAAATTTACTAAAGTTATAAAATAAATAGTGTGGTGAAGTTTATGGTGAATATCATCTACACTCATGCACCTTAAGATTTCCATTTCTTTAGGAGCTATACATGTTTTTAAGATCCTTGAAAGCATAATTAGCAAGGATAACTAACTTGTTAGAAATTTCATCAACTATGGCATTTAGAATAGCTAAGCATTTTTGTATAGTGGGGGTTGTTGAGGGTTGAGGTGTTGGAAAAGGAGGATCATTAGTACTCTTATATGGTCATTCACTAGCTAACTCTTTCTTTTATAAAATTAGATTTTTGACTCTTAGAAGTCTTGTTGCGTGACTGATAAATGGGATTTATAGATTATTTACATGCATAAAAATGTCATTTATCCCTCATTAATTTTATAAGATTTAATCTTTTCATTGAGTTTTTCACTTTTGAATAGATTTTGTAGGAAAAGAAAAAATTGAAAAAAAATTCAATGGAGAAATCAACGAAAAGAAGAGATCAAGTAAAGAACACATTAAGAAACATTGAATCAACGGGAGAAAAGTTGGAAATGAAGCAAATACATCAAGAGAAGTTGTATTGAAATTTTATGGGAAGAATAGTGAAACAACAAAAAACATGGCACCCCCGTGTTTCCTAAACACAGGCCTTGTTAACATCTCAGGCTTATATTCAGAATCCAGTATTGGGCAAAGAAGTTAGAGAAAAACACGGAGGTCTTGTATTTCCAAAACACAGAACTTGTTTTCCTTAAAATTTGTAACCGCCTGCGTGACCTATTTTCTAATATATTCTCTATCAACTAAGGGTTAAAAAAATCAGTTTTTAGATGTCGAACCATTTTGAATGTACTCTATTTCTCTATTCCCTCTAGAATATACATGTATTTCACATTTCCAACTTCCTTTATTTTATTTCATTGTAGTGAACAATTGACAATCTGCACTTCAATTGATTAGTCCTTCTCTATTCCTTTATCAGTTGCAATTTCTCCATTTTGATTCAATGCAAGTAAATTGTCTGCAATTACATTTTTATTTGTTTTATTATTAGTGTGTTGTTATTACTATTGGATGTTGTTTGTATCAATTTCAAGTCATTGTATGTAATAGTGTGATTTCTAAGTATGCAGATCTTAGAGTAAATAAAATAGGGTAGGATGATTTGAGGACAGAATTATGTTTCAAATAGAACAACATTATTTGAATGTTTGATTCTAGATAAAATTTAATTGAATAAATGGATGGAATTGAATGATTTCATATCATATATTAAGAACATAAACTAATTAGTTTGATCACCTAATTAGTTTAGAACTTAATCATCGCTAAAGTAATGCCATTAACCCGTAATTTTTAACTAATATGTTCAGAGTAGCAGGAAGATTAATTGTTAATCTTGTCCGTTAATTCGTACAATTGCATAATCTGAGCTTATGTGGTTATGATTGTTGTTGATTGATTTTCATTCATAATGCTGCCATTAATTGACTCTAGTTTTCGTAACAAAGGTTATTAAATGGTTAGGTAATAAATTGAGAGCTTATTCAATTTATTAAGATTGAGAGAAAGCAATGAAATGAATTATTATGAGTTTCTAGAGGTTAACATTAAATCACATAGAATCATTCCTCTTTTTTGAGTATTTGGTACCTTGATTCCATCATTAATTCATTCCTACCCCCATTTATCAAGTAGTGAGCAAAGTTTAATATAATTTAGATTTAGTATTAGAATTAATGAAATTGCATAACTGGGATTATAACATCAATTACAAAATTAGTGATTAAAATACCATTCCTTATGGGTTTGACTACTTCTTACCATTTACTACATAATTGGGAATCAAGATTTATGTATTAAATTTGTTGTGTAAACCACAACGCATCAAATTATTTGTGCCACTACTCAGAAATGCCGATTCTACTCTTTAGTTTTGTTTTTGGTGTTGTTTCTTATTTTTATTTTCAATCAATTATCCAAGTGTATTCATCTATTCTTTAATTGTGTGTAATCCTAAGGCACTTGCAATTTAGATTGTTCACAATTGAGCATCAAGGACAAATTATCCCATCCATAGATCTAAATTCTTCCTCTCCAATTGTAACCCAAACAAGAAGGAAATTGGAGTACGCTCGTCATATTTCTATACCTTATGAAGGAAGTTCCACATATTTGGAAGAAGACCATATAGAGGCTCTATTTAATACACCTTGTCACATCGATCCACCTATGGTAGAACAAACCCTCAAGGAGCTAGCTACTCCTGTCTTCAACCTTAATCTTTTATGCATTAATTTTCTTGCTGATAATGACACTTGTGAGATCAAACCTAGATTAATATGCACTTTACCTATTTTTACATGATTCAGAGACAACAACTCCATGGGTTCAGGTTGTTTCACTGATCCTAATAAATTTCTTAAGCAATTGCATATAGTATGTTCTAGTAAGAAACCGAATGGAGTAAGTGTAGAACAACTTAAACTTAAAGCTTTACCTTTTGCTTTGGCAGATGCTACTAAGGAATGGTTATATGACTTACCAGCAGGGTCGATGAATAATTGGACAGATATGCAAAAATTTTTCCTTGAAAAATATTTTCCTTCATCTAGAGCAACTAACATAAGAAAAGAAATATGTGGTATTAGGCAAGATGGAGGAGAATCATTACATTAATATTTGGAACATTTTAAGAAATTGTGTGGTAGTTATCCTAATCATCAAATTAGTGAGAAATTATTAATGCAATACCTTTTTGAAGGTTTATCTACTATGGATCATAATATGATAGATGTGCTTTGGTTGATAAAACTCCTAACGAGGCTAAAAGATTAATTGCTAATATGGCATATAACTCTCAATATTGCAATAGGGGTACTACTTCTATGTCTCAATAGGTGAAAGAGACAAATATTGCATAATTGAAAACACAAGTGTCGAATTTGACAACTCTTGTAGAAAGATTTGTCGGTGAAAAGATTCCTACAAAGGTATGTAGAATTTGTTCTTTTAATGGGAATCCTACTAATATGTGTCCTACTTTGCAGGAAGAATATCAAGTGAATGCCATTGGAGGACAACCATTACCAAAAATAAATGATCCATTTGCTCCAACATATAATCCCAGATGGAAGGATCATCCAAATATAAGGTATGGAAATACTCAACAAGGTGGTAATTCATGTTTGCGACCAAAGGCTTATCAAAATCAACAAGGATCAAATCCACCTCCTTGATTCTTTCAAGTCCCACCAAATCACCCAAGACCACCATTTCAACCAATACCTCCACCACAAGTTCTAGAACAATCAGGAGGAATGCCTTTGGAAGACTTGGTGAAATCTTTGGTTACCAATACATTATAATTTAAAAAAGAAACCAAAAATGGTATCAAGAATTAGGAGAATCAAGTGAGTCCATTGGCAGATTCCCTTGGAAAAATACAAGCACAAGGATCCTCAAAACTCCCTAGTTAGACAGAAAGAAATCCTAGGGAAAATTCTAGTACAATCACAGCTCGTAGTGAGAAATAGTTGATAGATCTAAGAAAAGCGAGTGAGGAAGAAGACATAAATAAAGATTCATATGAAACAATTGCTGAAGAAGAAAATAATGAAGATTCACAATAGGTAACTAAAGGTAAGTCATCCTCTCCTATTAAAATTCCTGCTCCGTTTCCTAGGAGGTTGGTAAGAAACAAGAAGATGATATATGACAAAGAGATATTTGACATATTTAAAATAGTAGAATTTAATCTCCCTCTCATCGATGCAATTAAACAAGTACCAAGGTATGAAAAATTCCTTAAGGATTTGTGTACTAGAAAAAGAAAACTGAAGGGGGATGAAAAGGTAAGTGTGGGAGAAAATATGTCAGCAATTTTGCAAAGAAAGCTTCCACCAAAATGCAGGGATCGAGGTATTTTTACTCTACCTTGCAAGATTGGAAACACGAGGTATGAAAAATGCATGCTTGACTTAGGTGCTTCAATCAATGTCATGCCTTTATCTATTTTTAATACCCTAAGTCTAGGTCCTTCAAAGGAAACTCATGTTGTTATTCAATTCATTGATAGATCTAACACATATCCTGAAGGTGTGATTGAAGATGTCTTAGTTAAGATGAATGAATTGGTTTTCCCTACTGATTTTTATGTTTTAGATATGCAAGATAATGGTTTCTCTAATCCCTCTCCTATATTGTTAGGTAGACCATTCCTGAATACCTAAAAAAAAAATTGATGTACATGATGGAGTTTTACCCATGGAATTTGATGGTGAAGTCATTAGGTTTAACATATCTGACTCCATGCGATACCCTATAGATGGTGAAGTAATATCTATGATTGATGTCATTCATGATTTAACTGAAATGGTGTACAAATTATCATCTGTAGATCCTTTAGAAGTAACCTTGACTCAATGCATAGAAACTGAAGGATTGGAAGAGCTAAACAAGATGTATAATGTTGAAGAAGAAATAAAAGAGGTAGTAGCTGCTTTAGGGGCATGTCCTAGTAGAATTGGAACATTTTTGGATTTACCATTGACATTGGAGAGACCTTTACCTTCCATAGAGCAAGCACCAGAAACGGAGTTGAAACCTCTACCTAACCATCTCAAATATGCATTCTTAGGAGATAATTATACCCTTCATATTATCATCTCTAGTGAACTAACATCCCAAAAAGAAGAAAAACTTGTTAATGTTTTGAAAAAGTATAAATCTGCTTTGGGATGGACAGTTGCTAATATTAAGGGTATTATTCCTTCAGTATGTATGCATTGGATTTTAATGGAAGATTATGTGAAGCCAAGTAGACAAGTACAACGTAGGTTGAATCCGATCAAGATGGAGGTTGTGAAGAAAGAGGTGTTTAAATTGTTATCTATGGGAGTCATATATCCAATTTTTGATATTAGTTGGGTTAGTCCTCTACAATTTGTCCCAAATAAAATAGGAATAACAATAGTGGAAAATGATAAGGGAGAGATGGTTCCTACTAGAGTTCAAAATGGTTTGAGGGTATGTGTCAACTATAGGAAACTGAACTCCATGACAAGGAAATATCATTTTATTTTACCATTTATGGACTAAATGTTAGAATGGCTAGCGGATCATGCTTATTATTATTTTCTCGATGGTTATTTTGGATATGTGCAGGTTCCCATAACTCTAGAAGATAAAGAGAAAACCACATTTACATGTCCTTACAGTACGTTTGCATATCGACGCATGCCATTCTGATTATGTAATGCCCCAGCTACATTCCAATGGTGTATGGTAAGCATATTTTCTGAATATCTAGAGAAAATTATCGAGGTATTTATGGATGACTTTAGTATTCATGGAGATACTTTTGAAGAATGCCTAGGTAATTTAACTCTTATCTTGAAAAGATGTCTTGAAATGAATCTTGTGCTAAACTCTGAAAAAATGTCATTTTATGGTTCAACAAGGAATAGTTTTGGGACATGCCATTTAAGTTAAAGGAATTGAAGTGGATAAGGCAAAAATCAATCTTATAGCTTCATTACCTTACCCATCAACTGTTAAAGATGTGCATTCATTTTTAGGCCATGCTGGATTTTATCGCTGATTTATTAATAATTTTTCTAAAATAACCCAAACATTGTGTAGCTTCTTCAAAAAGAAACATAGTTTCAATTTGATGATGCATGCAACAAATCATTTGACCACCTAAAGGAAAAATTGGTCAGTGCACCCATACTTCAACCACTTGATTGGAACTTTCCATTTGAATTAATGTGTGATGCATCTAACTTTGTTGTTGGTGCAGTGTTAGGTCAAAGGATTGGGAAAGACCCACATGTGATATACTATTCCTCACGAACTTTGAATGAAGCTTAGCTTTATTACACAATTATTGAAAAGGAGCTTCCCGCCATTGTCTTTACTTTTGTTAAATTTTGTTCTTATCTGTTAGGAACTGAGATAATTGTTTATTCTAACCATGCAACCTTGAAATATCTTTTAAAAAAGAAGGAAGAAAAACCCAAATTAATTGGATGAATACTTATACTCTAAGAATTCAATATACTTATCAAAGATAAGAAATGATCAGAAAACGGAGTAGCAGATCATCTTAGTCGGTTAATCAAGGAGGTTGAAGTTGAGGTACCTATCAATGAAGCATTTCTAGACAAACAACTTCATGTAATTGGGAATGAGATACCATGGTATACTGGTATGGTAAATTTTTTGGTGACAAAGATATTTCCTTCACACTTTACTAAATTAGAGAATGATAGGATGAAGAGTCAGGAAAAATATTTTGTATGGGATGATCCATATTTGTTGAAACAATGTGCTGACCAAATCATTTGAAGGTGTATTCTTAATAGTGAAATTCTTTCTGTCTTAACAATTTATCATAGTTATGCTTGTGGGGGTAATTTTGGTCCCAAAAGAATAGCCTATAAAATTTTAGAAAGTGGATTTTTCTGGCCTACATTGTTTAAGGATGCTTATAAATTTTGCAAAACATGTGAAAATTGTCAAAAGACAAGGGGACTAGCTCCTAGAAATGAACTACCACAAACTCCTATCATAGCATATGAATTATTTTATGTTTGGGGTATGGATTTCATGGGTCCTTTTCCATCAACTTTTGGTTTCAAATATGTTCTTGTCGCTGTTGATTATATGTTAAAATGGGTGGAGGCAAGGCCACCCATACCGATCAAGCTAAGGTTGTTGTAGAATTTCTTCAAACTAACATTTTTCCAAGGTTTGGCTTACCAAAAGTTATAATTAACGAAAAAGTTTCACACTTCTGTAACAGAACAGTAGAAGCATTGTTAAAGAAATACCATATGACACATTGAATCTCTACATTGTACATCCACAAACCAATGGTCAAGTTGAAATATCCAATCGATAAATTACATCAACCTTAGAAAAGATGGTGAAACTGTAACACCCCCAAATTTATTACTGAAAAATTTCGTTTAAATCAACAGATTTAGCGAAAGCGAAAGAATTAAAACCATAACTTGGGAGTGTTACCGCCACACTTGGCACCGGACCGGTTCACTCCTACCATTCTGATGCTAAGTGCTAAGGCTAAACCAGGAAATCGTAAATAAGAATCATCAAAACATAAGCGCATCGTTATCATTAAGCATCCATGAAAACAAGATATCAACCATCGTCAAAATGTCGTTAAGATTACAACTTAAAGGTTCCACTTCCAAAATACGAACATAATAAAAATACGAAAAACTACAATAGATGAAAGCGAGGATCATAAAAGAGTCCGGCCAACTCGCTCTCGGCCCCAACCAGGATGGGCTCAACACTCGGCCCCACCAGATGCCTCGTAGGTATCGTAGGCATCGAACACTAGGTCTCCTACCTACACAAGGTCAGATGGGCCCTCTGCTCGTGGGAATGAGCAGCACCCATGAAACGGATGATCAGTACACTACGTACTGAGTAAGGTAACAGACGAGCTAAGGCACACACCAAGATACACAACATAGCAGACATAGCATAATTACGTAGATAACATGCAATAACACAGATAGATAATTCAAGTTACGAACCAGATAACTCTTTCAACAGGTTTTTGATCATTATAATCGGTTCACATTATCGTCCTTATCAGTCCATGTGAGTGCAGGAACCCCACTATTATAGCCAGTGGAACGGTCACGAGGGCCATGCCCTGCCACTATTATAGCTGGTGGACCGGTCACGAGGGTAACATACCCTGCCACTATTATTTGCCGGTGGACCGGTCTGGCCCCGACTCACAAGGTGTTCCACTGTAAATATTAGTATGTTTCCCATGTCTTATCATCATTCTAATTAGTTTGTTGAGCACGGAATCCCCCACTATTATAGCCGGTGGAACGGTCACGAGGGCCATGCCCTGCCACTATTATAGCCGGTGGACCGATCATGAGGGTAACATACCCTGCCACTATTATTTGTCGGTGGACCGGTCTGGGTCCGGCTCAACATCTTTCTCTGTAAGTGGTTAGTGTCTTAACATATCTTGTTCAGAAGGTTTCACCATGGATATGCGTAAATCATTCTCTCTCTGCCTTACACGTCGCAAACAATAAAATTCCACATTCCTAACTACACATTAATCAATAATACACATGATAACGCCAAACAACTCTAAGCAGCCATAACCAACCCTAATTGTCCACAACAACCCATGGTTAACCACTCCTATCCCTATTTTACCATAACCACCGTACTTAGCCATCCCAAACCTTAATTATCCTCAACAATCATGATTAGTTACTCCAACCCTACTTAATCACAATGTCCCAGAGTTAATCACTCCAAACCCTAATCCCGTACAATTATTAACTCCCATGCAAAACCCAAACTCCACCATGCAAACCCTAATACCACCATACCAACATTAATACCACCATACAAACCATAACACCACCATGCAAACCCTAATACCACCATAAGCCATTAATACCACTATGCAATCATTAATACCACCATAGGAACATTAATACCACCATACAAACCCTAATACCACCATACCAACATTAATACCACCATACAAACCATAACACCACCATGCAAACCCTAATACCACCATAAGCCATTAATACCACTATGCAATCATTAATACCACCATACGAACATTAATACCACCATACAAACCCTAATACCACCATACAACATTAATACCTCCATAAGATCACAAATACCACCATAGAAACCCTAATACCACCATAAGCCATTAGTACCACTATGCAATCATTAATACCACCATACGAACCCTAATACCACCATGCAAACCCTAATACCACCATACTAACCATAATACCACCATACAAACCCTAATACAACCATACAACATTAATACCTCCATAAAATCACAAATACCACCATACAAACCTTAATACCACCATAAGCCATTAATACCACTATGCAATCATTAATACCACCATACGAACCCCAATACCACCATACAACATTAATACCTCCATAAAATCACAAATACCACCATACAAACCCTAATACCACCATGTGAACCATTAGTATCGCCATAGAACATTAATACCGTCATACAAACTTCAAGACTCCCATGATGGTTCCCAACTCATATTACCATTTATCCTAATATGCATGTCCTAGAGAGCCATAACATAATACATCATAAACATCATAGATATAAATGTCATGCTCATGTCACGGAAGCATATACAACATACCTCAATCTCCAAGCTACGCTACACATAAGACAAGTTATCCACAAATCATATAATACATGGCATAACATGGCATACAAAACATTCAACACATCCATGTCACACATAGCACAAGGCCATTAGCTTCGTCCTTACCTAAGGTGACAACGGGCTTGGAGCACGCTCCTCTAACTCCTTAGGGCTTTGGTCGGGATTACCTATAAAAGGGGGAAATGCTAAGTATTAGTTTCCCTTATAAGTACCATAATTCCTTATTCTAGTTTAGGATTAGAGTTTTTATTACTAAAAAGGGTATTATACAAAAACTAGCGTTTTTACCTTAGAATTAGTATACTAAATATTAGTAGTCAAAATGTATTTATTTTGATACTTATTGTTACACTTATTTTATTAAATCCATTAGTTCTAATCTTGTAGTAATAGGGTTTATGCTAGCTATCGCAAAATAGTGTTAGTATTAATAAAATAGTGACACTAATGTCTAGGGATAGAAACCCTAGCGTTTTAAGGCTAAGTCTATTAATGGCGTTATATTTGAAATAATAATATTATAATGTCACAATATTACAAGTAACTATTCCTAAGGGTGATAATGTTAATAATAATAATAGATAATAATAATAATAATAATAATAATAATAATAATAATAATAATAATAATAATAATAATAATGATAATGTTAATACCAATAATTATAATAATAACACTAAAGTTAAGTATAATAGAAGCTAAGGTTCGAAGGGATGATGGTGTTGGTAAAAATGATAACTTTAATAAGAGAGATAATAATATTAGTAATATTAATAATAATAAAAGTAATACTAATAATAATAATGAAAGGAATAATAATAATGATGATAATAAGTATAATAACATTAATATTAGTTAGACTTAGTAGTAGCTATATAAAAGAAAGGTTAAGGTTTGGGATGAGTGGAAGACCACCTAGGGTCGGTGGTGGTTCGGCGGCGGCGCGTGGCGGTGACGGCGACAGCGGTGGAGGAGGAGAAGAGAGGGAAAGATTCAGGTGGAGGTTAGATGGGAGGAGGAAAGGAGAAGTTTGAGGTGGGGGAAGGATCAGCAGGTGAAGGGAAGTGGAATGAGGGTGGTGGCGTGGCAAGGGGCGGCGGCGCGCGGTGGTTGAAGCAGCGGCCGAGGGTGGTGGAGAGAGGTGGAAAGAGGTGGAGGTAGAAGGAGAGGGAGGCAGGGGGAGATGAAGTTGTGGGGAGGTAGGGGAAGGCCTGCTGGTTACTTTGGGAGGTGGGACGTGGGTTGATTATTGCGGTGGTGGCGGTAGAGGGTGGCGCAAGGTGGCGGCGGTGTTCTTTTTGGGCAGGTACCTTCGCACGATCGTGGTGGCTCGTACGGGGTAGGAAGGGCAGCGGAGGTTGTTTGATTGCGTGGGGGGTGGCGCAAGGAGGAGTTTGGTGGGTAGAGGTGGTCTCAGCGGTGGCTGGCGGCGGCGGAAACGGCGTCTGTTCTGGCGGCGGCGGGGTAGGGTTTCAGCAAGGTCCAAAGGGAGGGACTTGATGTGGCCATTCGGGAGGGGGTATTTATAGGCCATGGGGGAGGAAAATGATGAGAGGAAGGGAGGTGGCACGCGGGGCAGGCACGGCAGGTGGCCGGTTGGCGGTGGCAGCGTCACGTGCCCTGTGATTTGCAGGGTACGTTTGGCTATTTTTCGAAAAAGGAAGGGGCGGCAGGACGCGTGAGGGAGTGCTGGGTTGAATTGGCGAAGAAAGGGACTGAAATGGCAGGGAAGGACACCGAACGGCAGGTGGCAGGCGACAGGCGACAGACCTGCGCGGGAGGGGAGGAAGAAGACGACTCCTAGACCGGCGGTCCAGGAGGAAAAGAAAATAGGGGGGAACCAGCTGGTTTGGCAACGGATATAAAATCCGTAAATCAAACGCGGTGTATTAGGGGTTGTGGGAGGAAAACGCAGCGTCGCGTCGAAGGTTGGCAACGGCTATCTCTTTACTTAGCGCGACGCGGCGTCTCAGCAAATTGAGGGGCGAAATGCTGCGTCGCGATTATGGGAAGCGGGCCGAATGGCGCTGGGCCACGTGGGAGGGGAAGGAAGGAGGGAAGGAGTTGGGCCGGGTGAGGCCCAATTCCAGCGGAAGAAGAAAAGAAGAAAAAGGGAGGAAAGAAAAAGGAAAAAGGGAGAAAAAGGGTTTCTTTAGGATTTTGGATTTTTGCACAATTTATTTAGAATGTTTTTGGGTTATTATACATTTAAATATATATATATATTTATTTATTTTCTTGATTATTTAAAAATTATTTAGATAATAATTTAATTCTATTCTTAGATTAATTTTGGCTATTTTGGGTAATTTTCCTCCACTTTCATTTTAATTAGTAAAATGTCCAAAATTTTCTAAATAATTTATTCATTATTTCCTCCTTAATTCCCTTAATTCATTTCCTCTTTATTTAGTGAATTAATTTATTTCTCTTAAATTTTTCCTACTAAATCCCTATTTTACCAAAATTCCTAAGTTAGGGTTTTTGGGGTGTTTTAGAAACCAACAAGAAAGGATTGGATCTTACACCTCAATGATGCTCTCTAGGCTTATCGCACAGTTTTCAAAACTCCAATTGGTATGTCACCATATCGTTTGGTTTACGGTAAGCATTGTCATCCTGTATTTGAATTGGAACATAAAGCATTTTGGGCCGTAAAGAAATTTAACATGGAGTCAAATGAAATTGGAAGGTGTAGAAAACTCCAATTACAAGAATTGGAAGAAATAAAGAATGATGCTTTTGAAACTGCATTGAGATATAAAGAGAGAACTAAGGTAGTTCATGATAAGTTCATTCTAGAAAGAGTTTCGAAATTGGCCAAAAAGGTTTTCTATACAATTCTCGCTTGAAGTTGTTTCCAGGGAACTTAAGGTCAAGATGGATCAACCCATTTATTGTAACTAATGTGCTTTCTCATGGTCCAGTAGAGATTAAGAGTGAGAAAACAGGAAAGATGTGGAAAATGAATGGACATCGTCTCAAAACTTTTTATGAAGGACACTATGTATGAAATCTGGTAGTGGTAGACCTTACCATTCCAATTTTTGAAAGTTGAAAGAATGGAATTTTATCACTTAGGAAACACCCAAGTGTTGTACATAAGTTTTCCTTATCTCATACGTTTTTATATTTGGCATGGTATTGTATGTTTACCATGTTTATGTGTGTAAAAGTATATCTTATGTATATTTGTATTTCTATTCCTTAAAAAAAACATAGGGGCACCATATTACAAAAACACGCCTCGTGTTTTTCCATTAGAAGAAAAAACGAAAAAGGCAAAAACATTCTGAAATATCACCGGGGGGACCGTGTTTATTAAACACGGCCCGTGTTTTTATATTAGGGAAATTTTTCAAAAATTTTAGGGACATTTCTAAAGAACAAGGGGTCTGTATTTCCCAAATACAGACCATGTTTTATGTCAGTCATTTTTTCCAAATTTCAGAAACTTTTCAAAATAACACGGGCTATCCGTGTTTACCAAACATGGCCCGTATTTTTCTATTAGGAATTTTTCCCGTGTACCAGAGAGTTTAAAAATAAACATGGGGGTACCATATTTCTTAAATATGATCCATTTTTCTTGATAAAACTTCCTATTTCTACGCATGTTTTCTGATCTACAAAACATGGCTTCCAACCTTGTTTGGCACTATCTCTGACCTGCGATAAACTACCAGTTCGAATCCTCTCAAATCGTCCTTTTTCTTGCAAATTCTTTTAATTCCACTCATTCTCACTCTCATTCATCATTCCTACCACTCTTCTATCCATATTTCACTTTCTTAGAACCGTTCTATTTCTCATACCCCTGCAAAGTCAACAAACACTGATTTCAAACCCTAATTTCAATTCTTGCTACAATCGTCCATATTTCAGTGAATTAATTTTGGGATTTAGTTTAATTTGAATTTTTGGGCATTGTCACTCTTCTTTCTACAATTTCATTCATCAATATTCACAATCCTAAGGTATGTGCTCTATTTCACATTCTTTGCAAAAAAAATTTGATTCTACACTTGTTGATATAATTATGCAGATCCTCTATTTGTGGAAATATATTGTAACATAACATTTGCAATCGTGTGTTGAATTTTTTGCCAAATTTAAAATGTACGTCATTATTGATTTATTACAAGTTTAGGGGCATATGTTGCAAAAGTTATAAATTGAAATTTTGTTGCTAGATGTAATACAATCTTGATAAATTAGGGGTATATGCTGAATTCATTCTTGAAAGATGAAATTCTTTATCCCTGCATATTGTGAATGTGGATATGCTTATGAATGATACATCTCAAAGACAATCACTTCATGGCACATAAATTTACTGAATTATAGGCCAAGTCTTAACATAATTGTTGCATCAAATTGATATTTGACATGACAACCTAACAAAATTTTATTACCTTACTAATGTTTTTGTGTTTTTTAGATGGCAGCCAAAAAGAAACAATGGATCGAGGGGGAATCTTCTAGGCCTCGATCGTCACCAAATCAACAATGGAACTAAAGAACCCAGCCAAATGAACTAGGTATCATATTTAACACTCTTGAACAACAAAAAAGGTACGAATACTTATCTCAAAGGCGTATTATTGGCACTAGGTATTTAGATGATGGTTGTCTAAATACTTTAGGAATACATGTGCAAGTAATGCAACTACTACAGAATGTAGACTTGCATAATTTCATCTATTTTTCTAATCATACATATAGGCGTTCGACATTACAAGTTCTCAGTACCTTCGAACTATGTGCTAATGTTAGTGATCCCAAAATGACTAAGGGTATATATGTTTTTGCCTTTGTAATGAGGATAGACAATTATCCCTACATAAGCTAGCACATATTTTTATGTTTCCTTCAGGGGCCATCATTTCATACTTCCCTGGTTCAATGTGAACAATTTCTTTGCTAAAATTGGTGATGTCACCAATATACCCACCCGCGATACTTTTCGAATATCTAAAGCCAAAGCTTCCAGGATTTTCAATCTCGTCTTTAGATATTTACCAAGACTCTTAGCTACAACTATTTTTGGGAGGGGAGATAGTACAAGGGTAGTTCACTCCATTGAACTTTTTTTCATCAGTGCTATGCTAGACCATACTTCACTTGACACTACTTATTTTAGAGGGTAAGCAATTCTAAACAGGGCGATATAGTCATCGGTGGTTTAATTACCACTATTTATTTATGTTTGGACATACCTCTTCCTGAGGATATGCCCGTAGAAGCTATGAGCACTCGTATCGATATTGAACATTGTCATCTTACACATCGTATCGAGCGTAGGGGCAATGCATGGTATATTTCATACCAAGGCCATGCTCATTTCCCTCTACCGAACCCTGCCAAAACCAACCCTTTAAACCCACAGAATTGGCAACCATTTGATGATGAGGATGTTCCTACTCCTCTTGCCCTTGAACATCCAATCCCTACTCGTGGTGACCATGCACCACTGCCTCCCCCACCTCAATCACAAGTTGGTTCTTCTTCCTCTTCAACTTATATTCTGGAATGACATCTCTAGTTTCAAACCCAAGTCTATTCCCAATTGGATTCCATACACGAAAATCAAGACCAAATGATGGAGATGATGAAATCTCTTTACGAGTTTCATCTTGGACATCAAGACCCCCACCACCTCCTTCATGAATCTAATTCCTTATCTTTTTATTAGGTTAGTTCATTGGGGACAATGAAAAAGATAAGTAGGAGGATGGGCTTGTGTGCTTGTGATAGTTTGTTAAGTAAAAATAGTTTTTGTGGGTGTTATGTGCATATATATGGAGTTTTACTTATTCAGTTTTATTAATTTCTTTCCCTTTTGTTGTACCTATTTTGCTTAGGTAAGTTGTGTTCTAAGTAGATAATATTGTATTTCTTGTTTAGTTTGTTTTGAAATAACAATTGTTAGATTTGAGTTATCCATTTATGGAGTAAAACAAAGTAATGGGACCGAATTCTTTTCACAAAGGATATTTTTAAATCATATTGACTAATTTGATCAACAGCTTCTGAAACCTTAAAAATAGAAATTGAGAATGTGATAATAGTGAAGGAAAGAAAGTTAGGATGGTTAGGAATCAATCCATGAATTGAATATGAATGAGATGAAATGAAACTAAAAATAGGTAGATACACCATTGTGAGCACTTGAGCCTAATCATTGGATACATTGTTTATTAAGAAAATATTTTACTTTTGTGTGTACTCTCCAATAGTATGTGAAACTAGAATTTGCCATTAATTCTCTTTAAGAGTGCATAGAACATTAGGATATTTTAAAATTATGAAGGCAATATTTTGTTTCTTTCTTTATTAGCTACAAAAAACCAAAAAGCTTACCTTGAAAATTATTATTCATTTGCATAAACCCCTTTGAGCCTAAGCCTTATTCTATTGATTTAACCTTCATTAACAAGTGATACCCACATGAATTTTCCTTTCCTACTCTATAATTAGTGAAGCAATAAATTTTTAGGGAAAACGTGTGTTCATAAGTTTAAATCCAAGCATGGGGGTGCAAAACATTTGGAGAAGGGGTTGAAAAAAAAATATTTAATTCTATATATGGTTGAAGAGCAAGGGTATGATATTAAAAAAAATTGGAAGGATTGTATCTTCTATATATATATATGTAAAAAAAAAGGAAAAAAATATACATATATATTTTGCCTCTCTAGTTAATGGAGTCTCGCCATAATCCCAAAATTCTATCTTACCTTAAAACCCTAACCCCATTATAACCAAATTTAAGACCTTTTGATTCTTATATACTTTAGTTCTTTTTAGCAGTGTCAAATTGAGAATAATGGCAAACATATGGACGATCATTAGCATTTGGAGATGTTTTGAGAGTAACCACATCATACCATAGACACGTAAGAGTGAGTGTTTTTACGTATTGAAAGTAAGAATCTACAAATTTGAATTTCATTAATCTTAATCTAACTTTGCATGGTGAGATTCTAACTATATTAACTCTCATTCCCTACCCATTTGAGCATTTGATAAGACTGTGTATAAGGTGAGTTAGAGTTGTGGTCCAAAATATTTTCATCATTGTGATTTTATGATTTACAAGTGTCTTCAATCCCAATGCATTGTTAAGCTTTGTAAATGAATAATTCTAGTCTAATAACTTTTATAATCCGTGACTTGTCTCACTTGCATTTCTTGATGTACTCATGTGCATGTTATGATGTTGCTTGAGGACAAGCAATGATTCAAGCATGAGGGTATTTGATAAATGAAATTTATAGAATATTTTCATGTATAAAAATATCATTTATCCCTCATTAATTTTATAAGATTTAATATTGTCTTTGAGTTTTTCTTTTTTGAATAAATTTAGCAGGAAAAGAAAAAATTGAAGAAATTGAAAGGAGAAATCAATGAAAAGAAGAGATCAAGTAAATAATACATCAAGAAACATTGAATAAAGGGGAGAAAAGTTAGAAATGAAGCAAATACACCAAGAGAAGTTGTGCTGATGTTTTATGGGAAGAATAGTGAAAGAGTAAAAAACACGACACCCCCATGATAAAATCTCAGGCTTATATTTAGAATCCAGCATTGGGTAGAGAAGAACATAGAGATCCTGTGTTTCTTAAACATGGAACGTGTTTCCTTAAAATTTGTAACCGCCTGCGTGACCTATTTTCTAATATATGCTCTCTCAATTCAGGGTTAAAAAAATCAGCTTTTAGATGTCAAAACATTTTGAATGTATTCTCTTTCTCTATTCCTTCTAGAATATACATGTATTTCACATTTCCAACTTCCTTTATCTTCTTGTATTCTAGTGAAAAATTAACAATCTACACTTCAACTGATAAGTCCTTCTCTATTCCTTTATCCATTGCAATTTCTCCATTTTCATTGAATGCAAGTAAATTGTCTACATTTGCATTTTTATTTATTTTTTTATTAGTGTGTTGTTATTACTATAGGATGTTGTTTATATTAATTTCAATTCATTATATGTAATATTGTGATTTCTGAGTATGCAGATGTTCGAGTAAATAAAACAGGGTAGGATGATTTGAGGATGGAATTATGTTTCAAATACAACAACGTTATTTGAATGTTTTATTCTAGATGAAATTTAATTGAATTAACGGATGGAATTGAATGATTTCATATCATAGATTAAGAATTTAAACTAATTTGATTGATCACCTATTTAAATTCAAACTTAATATTCGCTAAGATAACATAATTAATCCGTAATTTTTAATTAATGTGTCTAGATTAGCAAGAAGATTAATTGTTAATCTTTTCCATTAATTCGTACAATTACATAATCTGAGCTTATATGTTTATGATTGTAGTTAATTGCTTTCCATTCATAATGCTGCCATTAAATGAATCTAGTATTCGTAACCTAGGTTATTAAATGGTCAGGTAATAAATTGAGAGCTTATTCAATTTATTATGATTGAGAGAAAGTAAAGAAATGAATTATTATGAGTTTTTAGAGGTCAACATTAAATCACATAGAATCATTCCTCTTCTTTGAGTATTTGATACCTTGATTCCATCATCAATTCTTTCCTACCCCCATTTATCAAGTAGTGAGCAAAGTTTAATATAATTTAGATTTAGTATTAGAATTAATGAAATTTCATAACTAGGATTATAACATCAATTACAAAATTAGTGATTAAAATACCATTCCTCGTGGGTTCCACTCCTTCTTACCATTTACTACATAATTGAAAATTAGGATTTATATATCAAATTTGTTGTGTATAGAACAGTGCATCAGTGACTTTTACTTTTGGCATGTTACACCATCTTAATCATTAGAATCACAACTCTTAATATAATACTTAGAATTGATTAGAGTGTTTTAAAGAATTATATGAAAACTTATATTAATATGTTATACCATTATTTTGAATGATGTTATCCTAAGAATTTCATAATTAAGTGTGGTAGTTGTGGAGTAATTTAAGAATGAGTGATATTCATGGTATGCTTTGGAAATATTCTAAAAATATTTCAAGTAGCGAGTGAGTTAGGAAAAAGTGAGTTTAAAGGAATTTTACTGATTTTTAGGGTTAGCCAATAAATCCAAAACTCAAGGGTAGCTCCATAACCCTTATTGGATTGGGGTTCTATTAGGTGATAAGTAAATGGCCCCCGTGTGGTTATATTGACTTGGAGTATAACAAATGGTATTAGAATAAAACTATGACTGCAAGATGAACTTAGATAATCCAATAGCCTACCTTGTGTGACAATTATTGGGATAATTGGTTGTCGAGACATAATAA
Organism: Tamarix chinensis; assembly: GCA_030549775.1. Taxonomy (NCBI): domain Eukaryota; kingdom Viridiplantae; phylum Streptophyta; class Magnoliopsida; order Caryophyllales; family Tamaricaceae; genus Tamarix; species Tamarix chinensis. The sequence goes on from CM060176.1 coordinate 86,834,752, forward strand.
GGATATTACTTTCTTTGAATGGGGATAAATATAATACCCCCAAATTGAATTGAATGTTTTAAGTATTCATATGGCTACTTATGCCAACATAGTATATCATCCTTTTGGTATTCCTTCCTAAGAACTTCATAAATAAGCATGCTGGCAGTAGAGAAATTTATAGGATTGGTGACCCACAATGGATGGTTTGGAAATTTTATGAAAACGAATTTGGTGTGAATGAGGCTAATGCTATCTAAAATGACTCATGTTGGTTTATAAGGTTAAATAATCAATTTGAAGATGCTCTAGGGTAGCCTTACAACCCTTGTAGGCCCATATGGCTACAAATTGACCCCCATGTGGGCATATCAACTTGATGTCTTAAAAATGGTGTTGGAGTAAAACCAAAATCAAAAGGTTAACTTAGATGCTCATATAGTTTTCCTAGTGGGATGATTCTTGGAATAATCATAATTGAGATAGTTTGTGGTCAAAGTGCAACAAAGACATTACATTATTTGATTAGTGATGAAAGTAATACCCCTATATTTAGCAAAGTGTTAAAAGGACTGATATGGATACTTATATAAATATAGTATACCATCATTTTGGAAACTATGTCCTAAGAACTCCATTGTTATCCTTTTGCTCAGTTCTGTTTTGTGCCAAAGTTTTCAGACTCTCTGCACCTTTGTTCTCTTGCTCTCCTTCTCCTTGCAAACCCTCGCACCACCACACCGTGCACCACCACTCCGGCTTCTCTCAAGTAAAGGAAATCCTCACACCGCCAACTCTCCACCACACCTCTACCATTTTTGGCTCTGCATGTGCATGCTGTCATTGTTCCAAAGCTAGCTAGCCAGCACTTGCACCTTCATCCTCCGTCGTGTTTGAAGCCCTTGCCTCTCTCAACATTTTTTCCGTCGTGCTTCTAGCTAGCTCACTTTTATGTATGTGTTTGTTCTTCCTCTTCTAACTTTTTATCTACTTGTATATGTATATATATATATATATATATAAATTCATGCATGTTGCTACAGGGTTTCGTTTGTTTGTTATTGAAAGATTGTGGTTTGTTGTTCGAAAATGTGTTGTTAAATATGTTGGTTGAAAATTTTTTATTCATTGTTGAATTTGTTGCGTTATTGTTATATATAACGAATGCATGTGTTGGCCGAGACCTTTACATATATATATAATATGAATGTGAGTGTAGAATTATATACATTTTCACTCATAAAAACTATATATACACACACACACACACACACATTTTCATTAACAAGTATAGGAGACTAGCAATAAGATGTAGGAAATGTCATATAATGAAATGCAAATATATTTTACATATTCATATGTTAATGATTGCTATTTGATGAGGATTAAATAGATATAGAGAATAAGGAATATATAAAAGTGAATAATTAAATAGAGAAAAATAACTGTGTATGATAATAATAATAATAATAATAATTAATAATATGATTTATATATTATGCTTTAATTACATTTAGATAGGTTTAGGGATTAGGGTTTTTTTTGTTGTTTAGGGTTAGGTTTTATTATAATAAATTATGGTTAATTAGGGATTAGCATGATTCGTATATATACATATAGAATAGCATGGTACATTTCATATTAATTATTTCTAAGCATGATTCGTATCGATAATATAATGGTACATTATTATGCTCAATACATAACATTCTAACATTATTTATTTTTTTTAGAGATATGGCCAAGAAAAACATTGATAGGGATAATAGTAATGAAGAAGGGAAGAGAGGACCTATGATTATAAGAATTATCACAGACATGAGGAATAGAGGAGAAGTACTCGAGTTGGGATGGAATACTTACAATCTTCCCATCGGCCCTTACGCAGATATGTTCTTGACTTACATTTCACTCGTGACCCGTAACCGTGTTCCTATCTCCTATAATAATTGGAAGCAGGTTCCAAAGGGTCATAAGGAGCATATTTGGCAGGAAATCACGGTAAATATGCTATTTTATATAATCATATTTGTATGTCAAATGTTATTAATTTTATTACATTAACATCGGTATACATCTACATGTCTTATTTTGCGGAGAGTGTTCAATGTCCCAGAGAGTAGGAAGAAATGGCTTCTTAGAAATTGTGGGGACCGTCTAAGAACCTTTAGGTCATATTTAGCTCCTAGAAAAATGTATAGAAAGCGGGATGGTTCTCTACGACAGAACCCACCCAAACGATACGATTTCATCGATCAAGAAAGTTGAAACCAATTCATTGTTTATCGTCTTACGAGGGATTTTAAGGTACTTGTTAGATAACAATTAAAGTTTTTGTATCAATCCCAGTATTATGCTTAATATTGAAATAACCATGTCAATATGTTTTGGCTTGTCACATAGGAAAAAAGTACCCAAAATAAAGAGATTGCGTAGCAAAATAAATACCAGCATAATATGGCTCGCAAAGGCTATGCGGGCCTTGAAGAGGAGTTGGTATGCATTTTGTGATTATCTATTTACATGTAAATGTCGAATTTTATAATAACATTATTAATTAAGAATATTTTTTGATTTGTAGCTCCTAGCCCAAGACTTGGACCCATGTACCTCGTCCATCAATATTGGTACATTATGGAAGAAGGCTAGAGCAACAAGAGATGGATATGTTAATGAATATGTTGATGTTGCAGCTAAAACAATTGTAAGTTTCTAGATATCTAAAACCCTACTTAGTTTTCTTTTAGAAAAATATTATATTTTGCTTATTCCTATAAGTTAAATTTACATATATTATATACATTACAGGACGAACTTGAAACGTCAGATGGTGAGGAGGTGGACCAACATAGCATTGTGTCCCAGGCTACAGAATTGTAGAACACCCTAGAAGACATAAGGGCCTTGGATTGGGTGTTACGAGAACGAGCATATGTGGTTGATCTCGTGGTTCTCGTAGCACTAATGAGCAAGTCACCATCCTCACCCAAAAATTGAACGTGGCATTTGAACGGATGGCAACAATGGAGCAAGAGTTGTCATTTATTAAATCTAAAGGGTATAAGCCATCTGATTCAATAGACCATGATCAGCTTCGCATATGTAATGTAAATAGCGTCAGAGATAGTTGTGATGTTAATGCATGTCTTTATACTCTTCCCGAGGTAAGCATTACAAACTATGAATTGTTATTAAATGTATTTGGTGTAATAAATTATTAATAATGTGTAATATTTTTGTTTAGGGTTTGCATAAATGTGACTTATTAGCGAATGACCTTTCAACAATTTTGTCGAAAGGAAGGGTCCGCATCAGTCATAGCACCGAAACGCAAACAATATACGGGTATAATTTAGCCGTAAATACAAGGCTAGTGAGTATTTACACTCCAATCATTGGCAGTGCACACTTTCCTTGTTATGAAGAGGGTGATGAGGTAACCACAGTACTAGAAGCTCATGGAAGCTTCGTGGCTTGGCCTATGGATCAAATACGTCTCACTACTGAAGAGGTATTGACATTTGAAATCTTCATTAGACCTTATTTAGTAGTTACACTATTCATACCTTTTTCATATATATATTTATATGCTCAATATATATTTTGTTTAATATTATCAATTAAGGAATCAAAAAAGGAATAAAAAAAGAAGACTTCCTCTGCTAGTAAAACCAATAGAGGTACTTGCACAAGGAACAACACAAAACAGGGCGCTGCTAAAGGAAAGAGAGCTAAATCTGAAAAATTAGTTGCCCCACAAAAGATTCCTTCTTCAGATCAGCAAAGCCGGCCCCCACCAGCATTAGCTTTATTATATTTTTGTGGCCAAAACTACCTCAGGGACAATTATAATTTCATTGATTGTCGTCCTGAGTATATTGGGAGGGACGATGCTACTTACATGGTATCGACTGTTGACATAAGCGACATTTATAATCAAGAATGGATGTCAACCATAAGTGTCGCGTCTATGTCACGTAATTATTATTTCATTTTGAGATTTTAGTACTCTTAACTTATACATTTGGAATTTTTATAACCTCTTATTTGAGTTATTAGTTATTAACAAATATGCATTGTTTTTGTCGTACATAGGTTGGTAGCTACTCGAGCTGCGATGGAGGGAATGATGTCCTCTATTATGTTTGCGTGCCCATATTACATAGCTAATGGTAGTACAATAAGAGAGGCACATAAACTATTTAGCGGATCACATTTTGATTGAGGGACACAACAAGCTTTATCTCATTTCTCACCTCGCAACTGAACATTGGGTTTTGTAAGCCGTCCGACCTGATCTTAATAAATTATATGTGTTTGATTCCCTTCGAACCTATGACGTGCCTTTTGAAGTCGCTTGTCGTGGTGGGAAGGAATTTATCGACATGTTAGTATACTTTTCACTTCTTACTTCATTAGCTGAGTTATACATATATTCGCCTAGCTTTCATTATTTGAGGTATATATGCGTACTTACAATATTTTGTATCCAACTCTATTTATTAGGGCACTAGGGACAACGTATCAAAGGAGAGGGGGAATGGTGTCCCAAACCCAAAGAATGTTCAATACGAGCCTGTCAGAGTAAGTAGGAAGACAACTATTTCGTATTTTTTTAATTAAAATTAATATCTAATAGTTAGAGAGCTAACTGAATTCATTTGACGGTGTCCACAATAGCAAAACGACAATGATTGTGGATATTATGTATGTAGAGCAATGGATCTGGTAGTCCAAAATAGATCGGTCAACATAGATCCAAGCCATGTATGTTTTATTTTCGATATTTTTCCATTAATGAATCATGACATATATGCTTGGTACTTGACGTAAGTGCTAACTGTATATTAATCAAAATTGGGATTTGTATTTATTCCCCTATAATTATGCACAAGGCTAGTAATATAATGTTGAAAAAATTGATGAAGTGAGAGAGCAATGGGCCAAGCATGTGTACTCATTCATTTGGTATTAGGTAGAGATCTATATATTCTATATGCATGTTTAGGTTTGTATTTTGTATATATCTTCAAGTCTTCTAAGCTAGATTTATGAACATTTTACTTTGGGGTGTAGAGCTACCAAGTTGTGGTATGCCTACTAATTTTGATTCTTGAGTATATATGCCCGGTGTATTAAGACATGCATATTAACAAGGGATTGATTGAAATTATGGTGTGATTGCAGATTTTTTATCAATTGATGTTGTTTTACAATGCAGATTTGGTAATTATTTGAACATATAACTGTGTATATGGGCAGGAACAAAACTGCAAAAACTTTTTAAAAAAAACTAGAGTTTTAATAACGGTTCTTATGAAAGCCGTTATTAAAACCTTGTTTTAATAACGGTTCTGATGAAAACCGTTATTAAACATATGTTTTAATAACAGTTCTTCTAAAACAGTTATTAAAACTACAGTTTTTAATAACGGTTTTCATAAGAACAGTTATTAAAACATAGGTTTTAGTCACGGTTTTCATCAGAACTGTTATTGAAAATGTACATTTAATCTCAAATTTATGCTCATTTAATACGTATTAGGGTTTAACAAATGCCTAAATAATGTCAGAAAGTGTAATTGGATGTTTTTTTATCAACGGTTTTTATATAACCGTTATTAAAACCCTCTTTTTTAACAATGATTTTTCTTAAAAACCATTATTAAATATACAGTTTATGCTCATATCGGCGGGTTTTTTTTTACATTTTTCATAATGGTTATGAACCGTTATTAAAGATTTAATAACGGGCGTTTTAATAACGGTTAAAAACTGTTATTAAAACTATAAAATAACTGTTATTAAAACTACTTTTCGGGATAGTGATAAAGCAAGATGATAGAGCTCATGTTGATCTATAGAGTCATCCTATCAATCCAAAAGTGCTCTAAGGTAGCACCATAAATATTTTAGGATCGGGGTGATATTGGGTAGTGATCAGTTGTCCTTTGCGATGTCATATTCACTCAAGCTATTACACTCAATCTCAAAGACTCTCTGGCCTATAGAAGGACCCACACTACCTGTTCTTAGCTCTTCATGATCCTTATCAAAACTTAGGTGAGTCCCTTATGATGCAGCCCATAAATGTTCTCTATTTGCATGAGTACCACTAAAGATTAATCAAAGAGAATATAAATGGACAGTTAGCTTATTGAAAAAGTTTTTATAACTTGTGTTTTTAGAGAACAAAAATATTATTATATCTATATATCATAATAAAAATTATTAGTGAGAAAAATAGTAGTTGTAACTTTCCTAAATAAATGTTTTCCATGTATCCTCTCTAAAAGTTGTTGCACTTTTTATTGGGTCTCTCCCAATATGGTTTCATTTTGAAGTTTCACCCATGGTAAGTAATCCTTTTTTATTGACCTAAAATGATTTTTCACTTGATTTGTTTGGTATTGCACATTCTTAAGCCTACTAATGCCATAAAAATTATTGGATCATCCAATCTTATTGAAACTTTAACTAGTCTTACTTCCCTTGTTAACTCCCTTGACACATAATTGAACAAAAGTTTGATGCCTTAATTTAGTCCAACATAAAGTTTCAATTGAAAATACCATAGATCCAACAAATATACTAGCCACCTCATTACATTATCCAATAACATAAATAGTTGTGATGTAAGCATAACAATAGAACAATTTATATGTAAAAAGTGAGACCTAGGAGGAAATGGACAATTCAAAAGTGAAAACTATTGCTAAGTGCTCTATAAACTATAGAAATCCTTATAAGCATGTTCCAACCCAGTGTAACCACTTTTTATAAGTGGTTCAAAAGGTTTTATTTCCAGTTAGGTTCTATAATCATTATTTTTTTTCATATTGGAAACATTCTTTGTCATCTAGTACTAAAATCTATAAAAAATCGGCTAACTGTCTTTTATGGCCTAGAAAAACAAATATTTTCAACCACTTGAATCTTGACAATACACTTGCATGAAAAGTTACTATAATAACATTAAACTTAAAAATGTTTGCCTTGTTTTAGTAAACATGTACATGCTTCACCTACAAATGATAGCCTTAACATTAATTTCTCTTGGTCTTTTAATTGCTTTAGTATATTAAATTATTATATTATCTATAATCAATGCTAAACATGTGTTCTACTCTTTCATCTGTTTAAAGTTTAAGCATCCTAACATTTCCAAACAAAAGAGAAAAAAATGATATGCTCAAGCTAAACATACACTTCCTTGTTAGTTAATTTAACCAAAAACCTCTAATATAAAATTGAGGGAAGTGGTATATACTGCTTTTAATACCCCCTGCCCCAATTTTTTCTATTGAAAAATTTTATTTTACAATGAAATCAGATAAGTAAAATATTAGCGGTTTCCACCGTAATTAACGTAAGTCTAGTTTGTCTAACAACCCCCACATCAATTACAAGGCTAAAATTATTCATAGTAAAACAAGGAAAGTAAAAAATGAAAGATTAATTTACAATACAATATGACTTTGGATATTAACTCCGAGTTATGACAAATAAAACACAAAGTAGGGATCCCATATATCAAGAGACCAAAAAGGTATATGGGTTAATACATCAACTATATAACATTACGCTTCATTCAAACACCCAATATAAATGAAGATAACTCATCCCCACATAGTGCAACACAAGTACCATAGTCATCAAGAGAATCTTCAATGATCTACACACAAGAATTAGGGTCTCTTGTTCATCGGAAAAACGAGCACCTATGAAAAGGGTAGCTAGTACATTATGTAATGAGAAAGGGAACAATATTAATCAATAAGGGATATAAATAACACATGCATTCACAATAAGTGATAAGAAAACCTTTAAATAAGTGAAAAATCTCATATGATATCTACTAATCTAGGCCTCTTATTTAGGTATAACCACTTTTATTCTTTTATATACATTGAGTTAAGGAACTCCACTAGTCTTAAACTGGTGGAATGGTCTGAAGCATTTCTCAAGGACAACACACTTGAGCCACTATTATTGTCTGATCTAAAGGATTTGATAGCATCGCCTTCTTGGGCCAAAATGCTCTCGAGCCATTATGATCTCTAGTGGAATGGTTATAAATACATCATCTTGGTCCTGACTCACATACTTTTCCACTTTAAGTAATTAGTGGCATATCTATAGCTTATACAGTTGTATTTTCATTCATAATGAGTAGGGGTCCTAATATTACTAATTGGTTTGAATGGACTAAAAAATCGTCTCTAGGAAAAATGCTGTTGAGAGACTATTATCTTCGGTAGAACAAAACTTAAAAACATCATCTTTAAAAGAAAAAATGAACTCAAGCAACTACTATCTCTAGTAGAACAAATATATAAAAACATCATATTTTCCCTACTCACATGATCTGTCACTTTAAACGATTAGTATGTTATTCATGATTTATTCAAAGGCATTGAACACACTGAGGCAAATAAACATATCACGTTGTTAAAGATCCTTAATCTCCATAAACCCTAATTTCACACTCCTAGCATCATTCTCTCATATTGATCATTCAACCACCAATTATAGTATATTATTCTCAAATATGGTCATTATTATCATACAAAAAATTCATTCTCTAACTCCCATGTCGTGCACATATAATAATAATCTTATCCTATAGTACAACTCACAAAATTACTGAAACCCTAATTTTAAATGTATTCGTAATTTTATCTAGAAGACTCATATGGTTACAAAATTTAGTGTATATCCCTACAATGCCAACATTAGAAACATAACCAGAATTGTGGATTAACTCTACGGTCTTACATAAAAATTACTAAGATTAATATCTTAGGTCACTATGCCAACATTAACAATATAAAATCTTGTATCTTCTACAACCATTTTTTTTAAATCCACCATTTATCATCAAACCTTAAAAATATTATTATGCCTAGTTATCATTGCTTTTTTTTTTAACCTATATTTCATGCCATAACATATATTCCTCAAAAATACATCATTATCATAATAAAATCTTATCCACAACTCTTACCCATTCTTACTTTTTTTCAAACATATAATCCATATAATCACAACACATCATCGACAATATACATTAAATCATATGGCTATAATATCATGGAAATTCACATAACCATAAAAGAAAATCACACAAAAATCCTAAAACATTAATTAGCATCCTTACTACTAAGAAACCAAACTCTAAGCATGTAAATCCTAGACCTCCTCCTCTAAAATCACTAGAATATCACATACAAAAAATAAAATAATATACGGATAGTTAAAAGAGTTTAAATGAGGGAAAAGTTAATTTAAAGGAGCATAAAAATGGAAATAACCATATTCCAATGGAAGGTTAATTTATGTGGATTTGTGGTGCAATGTATGGTGGAGCTATAGTGAAAATTTGATGGTGTTTGGATAAGGTATGAAGGAGAAAAAGAGGGCTCACAACAAATTAGGAGTTAGATGGGCATGCTGAAGGTATTATGCACCTAGATCAAGAGCTAGAATCATTTATAACCAAGATGTATAAAGTGGCATGGCCACCTTGTGTAAAGTGGTACGACTATGCTCAATCACTTGCAGAACATAATTAATTTGAATAGGTGTGCATGGCCTTGTAGCATGCCATGCAAAGGTCATACTTGGGGCTGTATGTAGGTCGTCCATTCTATAAAAATGCGAGGGATTGGAGGAAGAAGAGGAAAGAAAGGTGGTGGTTAGTAACAATGGTCGGCAAAGGTGAAGGGGAAGGATGGTGTGACCTTGGTGGTTAGTCCATTAGTTGTTGGGCTTTGCGTGCTAGTGCACTGTAATGATGGTCATGATGGAGGTGGTGTAGTATATATATATATATGGATATGGTGGTGGCATGCGAACAATAAAAGTAGAATGTAGAGCATATTATATTGAGCTGGATGATACAATGGAGAGTTTCAATGAAGGTGGCTATAAGGTGATGGTTGTGTGTGTTGGGGTTAAATTGCAGATGGTGCGAGTGATGATGGATGAAAAGGAAAAATGGCAATGGAGATGGGAGGTCTACATATGTTGGGAAGAGTGGTGGCATAGGATGAAGAAAAGGATGACCAATGATGGATGATGGTGGCATTAGTGGAGTGATGGGAGATAGTTAACGATGCAAGTTGCGAGTTCCGGGGATAAGGTCAAGCTTTAAAACAAATGGTGACGGGAGAAAGGAGAAGGGAAAAGAAATAGAAAAAGAGAAAACATTTTGGATAAGTGTTAGATAATTTTATATTACACAAAATAGGTAGGATTATTGTTAAATTTTAGTGAAATTAAGATTGGGTTACAAAATATTGTTTATCTAGGTCAAAGATTCTTATTTGGTTAAGATTTAGGGATTAAGAAATTTGGTTCAAGCTAACATAAGATTTTCTCAAGATTAGAATGAAATTAGCGTATTAATGATATGTAATTAGGCTATGCAAAATTTTGGAATATTACATCACTACCCCTTTAAAGTGAATTAGTCCCAAAAGATAAAAAGTATAGGCTAGGGAATAAGCAGAAAAACTATGTAAGAAAAGCAATATTTGTGGATGATCCTATCAAAGTTGCTACTATACTACCAAGGACTAACCCCTTAAAAGGGAGACAGAGCCAAAAACCTAACACTCCTAATCTAAAAGGCTAGAGATGTGTCTCACACTTATCCCGCCTGGTCTCCTAAGTCACATACTCTATCTAATGGTGGCAATGAAAAACCTTCATAAGAGGAACTGAGTCACAATAAACTTAGACTTATCCTTTTGATCTGTGAAATCTTGGTGTCGAAAATCTACAAAGGTCTCTCCTCATAGGATAAAAAGTTGTCAAGCTTAACCTCATCTTGCATGATCAAGTGTGATTGATCTACCAAATACTTCGTTAGCTAAGATATGTGGAAGACATTTAGAACTCAAGCTAACTCTAATGGAAGCACTAGGTGGTATGCAACATTCCCAAACCTATTAAGAATCTCATATCAACCAGTATACCTTGGGCTCATCTTACCCTTCTAACAAAATTGCTATACTCCCTTGGAACGTGAAACACTCATCAAAACCCTATCCCCTAGCTCAAACCATCCCTAAGACACCTCTGATCTACGAAGCTCTTCTAATTACTGTAAGGTGCTCTCATCATGGCCTAAATCAACCAAAACTTCCGATTCATCTCCTCAATCATCTTTGTTCTAAGTATAACAGTCTTGTAGATGTCCCTCCAACATAAAGGTGTTTTTTTATTTATATCCATATAATTCCTTCAAGGTTTACATCCCTATTTTTGCATGAAAAATATTCTTGTATGAGAACTCACCAAATGTAGACAATCTTCCCAACTACCTTGATCAGACCATATCCTCTAGAGTCTAAATCATCCTCTCAGTATGCATTTCTATAGCTGGATGAAAGGTAGCACTCATCCTCAATCTTATTCCCATAGTCTACTGCAACTTCCCCTAAAAGTGCAATGAGAATTTTGAATTCGGATAGGAGATATTATTGATAGGGGAACATACCTAGTCACCACAAAATTCAAATATGTATAAACTAACTGATTCATACTCCAAGTATATGTCCCTATCGACGATAACCCAAATCGTATCACAATAGCTATAAGTACTTAGTATCCCACTCACAAAATCCATCATGATGGATTCCTATTTCCACCTTGTAACATCTAAAGGCTGAACTAACCCTGCAAGTCTTCGATGCTCAATCTTAACCTTCTAGCAAGTTAAACATCTCAACACAAAATTTCTGCCTCTAACTTCATGCAAGGCCACCAGTAGATCCTCTTAAGGTCCTTATACAACTTATCCTCTCCTAGATGGATGGAATACGGAATACAATAACCTTCCCCTAATATTCACATCAGCACAACTCTAAGATACACACGAACACCCTCTATAGTAAATGCTACAACCTTAATGAATCTAGAAACCTTCGGCGTTCTGAATCTTCAGCCGAATCCCTAGTAGCTTAACATCCTTAGGCTCTCCCTTTAGGATTTCATTAAAAACAATCAACATATTTATCAAAGCACACATCTGGATCTCTAAGTCACCTAGATCATCTCTATTCACATCTCACCAAACTCCTCCATCAATCGACGAGACACAACAACAAAACTCAAAGTGAAATACCCCATAAATCTTGATTTTAAAATTTATAGCTAATTAAGGATTTATTATAAAAATTAACTAAATAAATTCTTTTTTATTAAAATAAAAGGGAATTAAGTAGGGCTAATCAAGAAGGAAATAAAAAATAATTTAAATAAGAAAAATTGGGATGTTTTGCTTATTAAAATGGAATTTAGGAAAAATCATTCAAAAATCTTAAATTAGCCTAAAAAGGGAATTAAATATTATTTTATTTAAATATTATTATTTTTAAATATTCCAAAATACCAAAATATTCTAAATATCCCAATCCACCTATTTTTCTTTTCCCTTTCTACTTTTTCCTTTTCTTTCTTTCTTTTCTTTCCTTTTTCTTTCTTTTTCCTTCTTCTTCTTTTCTTTTTTCTTCCCCTTTCCCCTGACCTGGGTCAGCCTAGTGGCCCGTTTCCCTTCCCTCTTTTCTAAATCGGCACGACCCAATCCAGAATGCCATGTTTCATTGCCATTGTTTTCCCTAGCTGCCCGATCGGTCGACTCTCCTTTCTTTTCTTTTTCTTATTTTCTTCCAAGACTACTGGTCCACACCCCCATCTTGTTCCTCCTTCTCATCCCTAGTCACAGCCTGCAACTCCCCCGAAGAGTCTGCCTTATGCCATACCTAATTTGACCAGCCATTTTCTCCTCTCTTCCTCGCCAGTTCATTAGCCACTTTTACCTAACCCATTTCCCTCTCTTCTCGCACACGATCCCCTCTTTCTTGGCTAACCAAACCCTGTCCCCATCAAGCTTCGTGGGCTTGCCATGGCTGGCTAGTGCCCTCTCGTAACTGACCTATTTTTCCATCACTCATTTTACGTTATCCTTCCCTAATTAGCCTATATATATAACATTAAGTAGCCAAAATCAAAACCTTTTCTTGTAGCCTAGCAACATTTTCCCTAAATGCCACCGCAATTTCAAATGCCTTTTTCGTCTACGTCGTCCAACGCTGCCGTTCAAAACACCCTCAGCACGACTCCCTACATCACCCTCTAACTAGCTACACTACCCTCCTCCCTCAATTTTTCTTCAACGAGCCACCCCAGCCATGTTAAGTGACCTTCTCGATCATCCATTCCTTTCACCTCTGTCGCCCTTCACACCACCATTAACCACCACTCTTGATGTAACCACCATTTCCTACACCTCCCACATTACTCTACGAACTTTCCTCCACCACCCCTACCCTTATTTTTCCCTTCCTCCCTCTCCTCCTCCCTTTCTTCCTTTCATCCTCTTTCAGCCAGCACAGCCGCCGCCATGTGCCGCCACCTTTAGCTGCGCCACTGCCCTCATTCCACTCCACTCCATCTAGGCAGCCATAAACACCCCAACTCCCACCCTCATTCTTCCTCTGGTTTTTCCTGCACTGAACTATCTCTCTTTTCTTCTCTTTTTACTACCATTGTCACTGCTGTCATGCACCACCGCTGGTGCCACCTATCACTACTAACCCAAGGTGGTGCCCTAAACCCTCTGAACCCTTTAACCATGATTATACAAGCTTTATTTATTTAGCTTCATTATATTTCTATTATATTAATTATTATTATTAATTATTATTATTATTATTATTATTATTATTATGTATTATTATTATTATTATTAATGTTATTATTATTGTTACTATGGAGGGCGGATGCCCTATTTTATTTTTAGTTCAATTATTATTAATATTAGTATTAGTATTATTGTTACTATTATCATTATTATGTATTATGTATTATTATTATTATTATTATTATTATTATTATTATTATTATTAGTAGTAGTAGTAGTAGTAGTAGTAGTAGTAGTAGTAGTAGTATTGGTATTATTATTTTTTCAATGTATGTTCGAAACCCTAATTTACATTATTTTCGATTAATATCATTATTATTATTATTATTTCATAATATTATTATTCTTATTATTATTATTATTATTATTATTAGTATTATTATTATTATTATTTTGGTAAAGGGTCAAAGTCCTTATTTCACAATTATTTGAATTATACTAATATCCTCATTATTATCACTCTTATTATTGTTATTAGTATCATTATCAATATTAGGGTAAAATCTTCAAACCTTACATTATCATCATTTACAATATTAATATTATTACTTTTTATCTTCAGCAAAATTAGTATTTAGTTACTATTACAACTATTTTATTACTATTTTATCTATAACCCGAATCTTAGGATAAGATAGGAAATATAATTTTTTTTGTAGGAGGGAACCTAATCCTCAGTTTATCACTCTTATAGGTGAGACCAGTCAAAACCCTAAGGAGGCATAGGAGTGTGCCCCAAGACTGATGTCTTATTAGGTAAGGGTGTAGCTGAGGCCTTATTTATGTTATGTGTATTATATGCCTTGAATGTCTTGTATAATGTCATGTTGTGTATCATGTGATATTAGGTGACAATTTATGTAAGGGGCATCTTGGAGTTAAGATATTCTTATGTGCTTTCTTATTATATATGTTGATATGTATATGTGGTGAAATGTTGTGGAATGTGATGTAATGTGTTGTGGCCCTTTAATAAATGCATGTGAGGATGTTTAATGTGGTATTATGTAGGGGGGAAAGATGAAAAAGGAAAATGGGGAAGTAAGTTGGCCAAAGGAAAATAAGTTGATCAACGAATGTGAGTTGACCTAAACATTGTAATGATCCGTCAGTGCAAGAATAATAGGGAGTGAAAGTAAAATTAAAGAATGGGAGAATCTATGGTGTGCATGGGAGAATCTATGGTTTTTCATGGAATAATCTAGGGTTTTTCATGGAAGAATATATGGTTTTAGATGGATAAATCTAGGATTTTGTATGGAAGGATGTAGGGTTTTCATAGAGTCTAGGGTTTTGCATGGAAAAGTTTGAAGGTTTGCATGGGAAGGTTGGAGTCAACATGGGGGTAAAATTTACATATGAAAGTTTTACTTGGGGTTTGAGGATGGTAACAAAAGAGTTGTTTTGGTGCATGGAGGCTTTGGGTGAAAAATAATACGTGGGAAAATATTAGGCTACATAGGAGACTGAGCTAGGGTTTGGGAGAAAATCCTAATCTGAGAAGGTGGTAAAAAAGAGAAATAAATGAGGGTGAGTGGAGTACGAGATGGAATGGAAATTATCATGTGAGGAGTGAGTATGACTAGCAGGAAAAAACAAGAAGTGGAAGGTGAGAAATGGAGGGGTGACATGTGGAAATGAGGAAGCCAAAGTTTTGTGTGGTCGGTTAGAGTTTGTTGTGGCTACCTAAGGTTTCGTGGTCACATGTGTACTTGGTGAGTAAAATGAGATGATGAGGGTCGAATCTATTATGATATGTGGGGTATTAAAATATTTTTGGTTTGTGAAGGGGAGTATGATGGGCAACAAAGGCTTAAATTAGGGTTTCGGGATAAAATCCTAGAGTGAAGCAGTGAGTGGACTTGGAAGTGTAATGTAGTGGGCCTTGACCCACATACATAGGAGTTGGACTTCTAGTATGAGTTAGGGTATGGAGGAAAGAATGTTGGTAGAAAATTAGGAGGTGCAGGAGTCTCATGATATGGGACGGGTTTGTTGGAGGATTGGCATAGAGATAGTTGGTCATGCATGCATGGGGTGAAGCTCCTGAATAACACACTATAAAAAATTAATCATTTAATGTGGAAGATTATTGAGCCGGGCTCAAACCGATCCACCAGTAAGAAATAGTGGTTAGGGCGTTTCACCCTATGTGTGATCGATCCATCGGCTATAATAGTGGTTAGGTGCATGTTGCCTAACGTGTGACCAATCCACCGGCTATAATTGCTAAGACACGTAAAAGACAATAAATACTTATAATAGTTGTTAGGTGCATGTTGCCCTATATGTGACCAATGCCCTAGCTATAATAGTGGGGTTCCTGTACTTACATGGATTGATAAAAAGTATGGTGTGAAATGAGTACTGATTAGAGATTAAATAATTGCTGGATCCACATTATAAATTAGCATTTATTCATTTATTTATCTGAAGTGATCATATGATGTTGTATTATCATGCTTGGATTATGTGTTTTTGTGTATTAGCATTTGTGCTCCATTACCATACTGAGTACATAGCATACTAACCACCTGTTTCATGAGTTTTTCTCATTCCCACAAGCAAAAGGCCGTTCTGACTTCATGCAGGTGGGTGATGCTTATTTTGATGCCTTCAATGTTCATAAAGCATCAGGCGGGGCTAAGTGTTGAGAATGGACTTGGCATAAGGATCAAGAGTGGCATGGTTGGATTTCTCTTTTTGACCTTTTTAGTTTATGTTGAGTATCCTAGACATGACTTTTACTATTTATAAATATTATTTCCTTTTTTGAAATTTTGACAATGTACTTTGGTTTATAACTCTTTTCACGCACTTTGATTTCTATCTTATAGTTTGTTGTACTCCTTTGAATTGTTAACTTTTTACACATACTCTTATTTCTGTGTTATGATCCTTCTAGTTCTTTTTATGAACTTTTGGTTTAAGTATTGATTAAAGTTTAACAATAATCCTTTTTAAGCTTAGCACGAGATACTGGAATGGTTAGAGTGAATCGATCTGGTACTCAGTATGGCAGTAACATTACCAAAATTCACAGGTTCTAATTTAGTTTCTTTTTTTTATC
This sequence comes from Tamarix chinensis, assembly GCA_030549775.1. Classification (NCBI taxonomy): domain Eukaryota; kingdom Viridiplantae; phylum Streptophyta; class Magnoliopsida; order Caryophyllales; family Tamaricaceae; genus Tamarix; species Tamarix chinensis. The sequence continues at coordinate 86,851,512 of CM060176.1, forward strand.
TACAATGGCATTATCCGTACCTTTGTGGTTGGTCAAATCAATATCATCATCCTCCACCAACTCTAGCCATCTCCTCTACCTCATATTCTACTCCTTTTGAGTGAATATATAATTGAGGTTCTTGTAGTTAAAGTAGAATCTACGCTTATTACCATAAAGGTAATGCCTCCAAATCTTTAACACAAAAACGACGACTACTAACTCTAGATGATACGTCAGGTAGTTCTACTCATGTTGTTTCAACTAATGAGAGGTATAAGTGACTACCTTACCTTGCTATATCAAAACATAACCTTGTCAGTGCTTCAACCCATCCTTGTAGATCTCGAATCCATTTATACTGGAAGGTATAGTCAAAACTTGTGCTATAGTCAACCACTACATCAACTCCTAAAATGTTCCATCATGAACATCATCCCACTAAAATCTAGTTCTCTTCTTCCCAATGTCCTCTAAGGGATGAGCTATCTTTGAGAAATATTAAACAAAGCTACTGTAGTACTTGGAAAAACTTAGGAAACTATATACCTCAAAGATGCTAGTGGGTGCCTTCCACTCAATCATTATTAGAATCTTTTCTAGATCCATGGCGACTCCTCCTGCTAACACTACATGTCCCAAAACATCAAAATCATAAAGCTAGAACTCACACTGAGAGAGATTAACCTAAAGCATGTGCTCTCTAAAGATTGATAAAATCATATATGGATGCTACTCATGCTCCTCTCTACTCTAAGATTAAACCAAAATTTCATTAATGCAAACTACAAAAAATTGATCAAGGAATGGTTGAAAAATCCTCATCATCAAGTCCATAAAAAGGGCAAGTGCATTAGTGAGCCTAAAAGGTATCACCATAAAATTGTAGTGCATGTACTATATCCTAAATGTTGTGTCTATGATGTCTTCCTTGACAATGCGCAATTGATGGTGACCTAACCTCAAGTTGGTCTTCAATAAATCACCAAAAATCTATTCAAACAAGTCATCGATCCTTTGATGTGGATAGCGGTTCCTCACCATCAATTGGTTTAAACCCTAGTAACCTACGTACAAACAAAGACTCTCATCCTTCTTATTCAAAAATAACATTGGTTCTCCCCATGTAGATGCACTGGGGGGACGTACCTGTGAGCCAACAAATCCTCTAACTGAGTCTTTGATTCCCTCAACTCTAATAGAACCATCCAATAGGGTGCCTTCAAAACAAGTTCAGCCCCCAGTATCAACTCAACGGTAAAATCAATCTCTTAGAATAGTTGTATACATAGAATCTACTTAGGAAACATATTTGGAAACTCCCAATCAACCAAAATTCCCTTTAATGTTGACATATTCTTGTTCATATCCTAAACTCCGTACAAAAAATAGGGTAACCTCCCTGAACTAAAGAATACAACTTATGGGTAGGTATAACCTTCGTTGTAGACCTATGCTAGCATCTCTGGTAAGAGACTGTAACACCCTAAGGTTCCCATATGACAACTCATTCATGAGAACAAGCATAATCTCAAAATCCTAAATGTTCATCTCAACCAAGTGGACTAGGAAGTTTACCCCAATTATCCCTAAGAGTAAAGCCTAACATGGCCTAATCTATCCCCACAATGCAACATCAACATTATAGATATAGAAAAAGATGAAATTAACAAAAATTTAGTAATAAATAAAGAAGACACAAATGACAGAGATGCTCCTGAATTAAACACCACATAAAATAGTAGCATGAGGTTTAAGTACATACTAATAACCACATCTAACTTCCTGTTAACCTCTACCTGACTGATGACATTTAGGCGCTTACCTAACTGTCCTCCCTAGTATCCTCTACGATACCCTCTAGAATCTTCAGTATGACCCCCTTCTTTGTGAGGGAAAGCACAAGGCCATAGTTGTCTCCCTTGACACTCTCTAGGCTATCCACTAGGTGGGGAAGATGCTCTTTAATAAAACTACTACTAAGTTTGTTGGTAGGTCCATAGTTGAAAAGCTTTTTGCTATGGAATCAGTTGTACCTGCTATTGATACTAACCATGATGATACTAACACTCAAAAGACCTATGGCCCAGCTAAACACGCAAACTACACAAAAATGAAGTACCATGAAAACTATGCCCTAGATGATCTTATCCACAAAAATGCCACACAAAGAAACTCAGCTAACCCTATGATGAGCCTTGAACTTTTGTGTAATACCCTAAATATTTTCTTAGCCTAATCTCGTATTATTAATGATCTAATTTTAGTCTAATCCAAAGAAATGTTGTTTTAACCATGAGAAAACTTCTTAATCCTAAAACTTTAACTAAATCCAAAACCTTGACTCGAATAAACCAATTTTGTGTAAACCAAAATCTAAATGTGCTAAAATTATCGTTAATCCTAACTATTTTTAGCTAATCTAAAACTTCTAAAGTAATCCCTAAATATTTTTGTATTTTTCCTGCAGCTTTCTATTGTAAACCTATGCCATACTATTTCAAATTGATAAAAGTTGCACACGCAACTTGATTCTCCTTCTCCACTTACACCATCACCTATCATCTATTGTAGATATCCATCACCCATAACCCAAATTCCTTTCATCTTTTCTTCTCCTCATTTTTTTCTCTTATTCCTACTGATCTGCACACCTTTCACACACACTACACCCTGCCACTCTTCTTCTTCTTCTTCTTCTTCTTCTTCTTATTATTATTATTATTATTATTATTATTATTATTATTATTATTATTATTATACTTACGTAGTATACATAGTCACTATCACCATCACCTACATTTTCAACCCAACACTCTACCATCCCTCATTGACTTCCCACTCTACTTTTCTCTGCCACCCCGCATGCCTCTCCCTTCACCTCTATATTTTTTTCCCATTCGTACCACCTACAGATGCACACACACACAAAAAAAACTCTTCCCTCCTTCTCTTTTGTTTGCCTTACCCTCTGCCCATTTTGTATCTCCTAAAATACTTACATAAGCTCCTTATTCTTTCTCCTTTCTTCCTTCTTCTTTCCCCCATAATCTTTCCATTATTTTGGTCTATTCACCACTATGAACCACCTTGGCCACTGTTCACTACCCTTTGGCTAGTAGATCGAACACCAAGGACACCCCAACCTTCCCCCGCATTATCGTCGCTAACTACTCCCTCCTTTTCTCTATTATCCTTTTTGTCTGTCAGGTTAATAAGGAACATACGACTATGCAACACTAAAATTTCCTAATGCACACCCATGTAACCCATCATAGCTTGCTCGTGCACCCTAGCATGCCCATGCACTGCATAAATGCATGCTCGTGTTCACATGTTTAAACTGTGACTTTTTTCCCTAGTGATCGAGTATAATCGTGCCACTTTACACAACTTAGCAATGCACGATCCTTCCTCTCGACCTGGGTGTGCACCGGCTGTAGCACAGCCATGTAGCCCATATTTTTAGGCCATAAACCCCTATTTTCACCCTTAAACCTTGTCTAAACACAACTAAATTTTTACCATAGCTCCATCACACAGTCTACTACACATCCACAAATCTAAAGCTGTAATTTAACTACGTTTAATTCCATTTTTACCCTCTATGCCTTAATTTCTCCTTTAGTTAAACTCTTTGAACCTCAACAAGGATTTCAAAGGTGGTATTACAATAGCTTCAAAGGAGGAGTCTAAGATTTATGTGCTTATAGGCCGGTGTCCTAGTTGGTAAGGATAATATTTGATTTTTTCATATATCGTTATGTGTATTTTTCATGATATTTTTTGTAAATGATTTAAAAATTAATGATCTTGTAATCTAGTAGTTGTTTTTTCTTATTATACCTTTTGGACTCTTGAACCACAATATCCCCTTCTTTTATATTCTATGTATTATAACTTGGAGTTAATCTCCAAAATCATTATTTCATTGTAAAATTTTCTTTCATTTCAAAATTCCATACATTACTTTAATTGTTTTAGCCTTGTAATTGATGTAGGGATAGTTGAATAAGCCTGACTTATGCTAACTATGATGATAAACCCAAATAGTTTTCTTATTTACTTTCGCTGTAAAAATAAAAATTTTCAGTCTTATAAATCGGGATGTTATAAGTTTGTATCATAGCTTTTGGTTTTGAATACCAATTTTTGGTTTTTAAAATTTAGTTTTCAACCATCCTTCATCTGATTTTAGTGGTCTATTTCACATTTCAAAGCAACCTATTTTCATTCTAAAAACCTAGATTAACTTGTGAGGAATCAAGGTTGGGTAGCCTAATTGGCCTTGAAATAGGAATTATGTGCATTATGTGTTAGTAATCTAGGAAGGCTTTACCCTAATACATTTTCTGTCTTATAGCTAGTTAGTCATCGTGGTACTTAATGATCATCTTGGTGGTTTGTAAAAGCCCTTTGAGGGATTCATTGACTTTATCCAATGCATTCCTCAATCACCACCATTACCTCTACATTAGATAAAATAGGGTATATGAGAAGAATCGATTTAGAGGGTTATGGGACATCACCCAATGATCTGTATTGGAGATGAGGATCTCGTCATCCTAAAGGATTAGATTTGTGATTTGGATAGGACGTTCGAGCAAGTTGATTACCCACCAGCTCGATAGGAGGGTATTACAGCCTTTTTCTTCTAAGGAGTTACAGACACCCTATAGGTAGGTCATCATAAACCATACAAGCCAATCTTGATAGGACATCAAGGTAGTGATACGTGCTATGTTTTACCCTTAGAGTCTTAAAAAGGATAAGCTAAAGGAGTTTATGCAGTTGACAAAGGGGAGCATGACAACAGTTTAGAGAGTTACTAATGTATCGCGTGAGGGATAGCAGATAGTGAGTCGACTATGGTCCATTAGTTTGTGCAAGAGGCCTTGATTCTTGTGTGTAGGTCTCAGAAGATCCTCTAGATGATTATGCTTCCTATGATGTGCTATACGTGGATGAGTGATCTTATTTGTACTAGGTGTCTGGGTGAAGAGTGATGTTATCCAGTAGTTTTTTTTTACCTAGATACCATTTGGACTCTTAATCCATAATATCCCCTCTTTTGTATTTTGTGTATTTTTACTTGAAGTTAATATCCAAACTCATTACTGCACTATGAATATTTCATTCATTTCTATTTTCCCTAAATTACTTTAATTGTTTTAGCATTATGATTGATGTAAGGTTGGTTGAATAATCTAAACTTACGTCAATTAAGGCAGTAACTTCTAATATTTTACTTATTTACTTCTGCTATAAAAATAAATTTGTTCAGTAGTAAAAATTAGAGTGTTACATCTTCACTAACCCTAGTGCGGATACTCACCTCCCTAAGGTTCGTTCTGATCATGTTGCTGAACCCAAAGAGGTCTGCATCCTCAATACTTAATCTTACCACTAGAATCGTATGTCTCTGGCTTCCTCTTATCCAAAATGGAAGCCTACTCCTAAACTAGGATAGTGGTGATACATGTGCACTTATATAGCGTGTCTAAATCCTAAAAATTAAGGATACCCATCATCCTTTCGAAGCTAAACTGGAGCCCCTACTCAAATAGATAAACCACCGTCAACTGACTAGGTGTAATCCCTAGTGTAAAACATCAGCAACTCCATAAACTGGATGTGGTACTATGTCATTTTCATGCTCCCCTAAGTCTACTGCATAAACTCTTTCAGCTTATCACTCTTAATACTCTCAAATTAAAACTTAGCACTAATCTAAACTTTGAAGTCCTCACAAGAAATTTGCAATGCATATTTTGCACGACAACCTATCTACCAAGAATCAGCAACTCCATGCAAGAGGAAGGCTACAATACCCACTTTTAGGGTAGATGGTAATCAACTACCTCAGACATCCAATCCAAAGTCTGAATCCATCCCTCTAGCATGACTGGATCCTCATATCCAATATAGATATATGAGTGATGTCTCGTAACCCTCCATAGCCATTCTTCTCCCACACACTCATGTGGTTTATATGAAGGTGGTGATGGTGGATGAGGTGAATATCAGACAAACTCAATGAACACCTTGAAGGTCACCTCCAAATGACCAATACAGCCATTAAGTGCCATGACAACTAGCTAATGGCAATACATAAAACGTCTTAGAATAAAGCCTACCTAGCTTACTAACATATAATGCACATAATCACTTTTCAAGGCCAACTAGGCTACCCATCCTTAATTCCTCTCAAGTTAATCTAGGCTTTTTAATGAAAAATGGGTTTCTCTAAAATATGAAATAGAACTTTAAAATTAGACGAGGGATCATTGAAAAGTGAATTTAGAAAACAAAAATTGGGTAACTAAATCCAAGGCTCTGATACTAACTTGTAACACCCCAATTTTTACTACTGAAAATTTTCATTTTTAGTAGAAGCATATAAATAAAATTTTACGGGTTATTGCTATAATTAACATAATTAATGTTTTCCCAACTATCTTTACATCAATCACAATGCTAAAGCCATTTATAGTAAAATAAGGATGTAGAAATAAAAGAGACAAAAATACACAGTAGGGATACAATGGTCAAGGTTCCAAAAATATATCCAAGTAAATATATTGATCAAATGATATTACTCCACACCCAAACACCTACTATAAATAAAGATCACTCATCACCACATAGTGCATCATAAATAGCATAGTCATCTAGAGGATCCTCCAAGACCTACACATAATAATCGAGTTCTCTTACGTGTGGGAATAAGCAGCACCCATGAAAAGGATGGCTAGTATGCTACATACTTATAAAGGGAATAATGCTAAGGACTCAAGGCATAACACCCTAAATTTACTATTTTAAAAGAAAGAAAACTCTTAATTAAAACTCGTGAATTATGGGGATGTTACTTCCACACTTAGTACTAGACCGGTTCACTCTAACCGTTCGAATACCAAGTGCTAAGGCTAAGAAGGATTATTTTGAAACTTAAACAGAGAGTTCATGAAAGGAACTAGAAGATCATAACATCAAAATCAGAGCGTGCATAAAAGTTTATAATCAATCATAAGATAGAAATAATAGTGCAAAATCAAAATTCCTTGGATGGAATAATGTCTATAAACATTGATATTTACTTCAGGAAAATCCAATACACAAAAGAAATATCATAAATAAATAAATGACATAGAAGATAATCTGGCCACGTCACTCTGAACAACGAACCAAGCCCATGATCAACACTAAGCCCCACCTAATGCCTCATGGAAATTAATAGCATCAAAATAGGCATCACCTACTTATAACACGTTAGATGGGCCTCCTGCTCAAGGGAATGAACATCACCCATAAAAGGGGTGGTCAATACGCTACGTACTGAGTAAGGTGACTGGTGCACTAAGGCTAACACATAAAATCACATAAACCATGTAGAAATTAATAAGAAGAGCATATAGTCCATCAAGATAACATAATATTGTACAATCATTCGGGTAAATACATGAAGGCCCATTTACAGTTCGGATTAATTAATTAATTAATCTCTTATCAGAACTCATTTCACGCCATGCTCTTTATCAATTCAATGCGAGACCAAGAACCTTCCACTATTTTATCTAGTGGCTCGGTCACATATAGGGCATCATGCCCTAACCACTATTATAGCTGATGGATCGGTCACGTATAGGGTAAAACCCTAACCACTATTCCTTACCAGTGGATTGGTTTAGTTACTAATCACATGGTGTTCCACTGTAAGTAATTAGTGTCTTTAAGTGTGTTAGCAAACTCATGTTTTAGTTTATTGAGCTCGAGATTCCCCACTATTATAGCTGGTGGGCCGAAAACACATAGGGCATAAAGCTCATGACCACTATTATTCGTCGGTGGATTGGTCACATATAGGGCAAAAACCCTAACCACTATTCCTAAACAGTGAATCGGCTGGTCTAGGCTCCATAAATTTCCACTTTAAATGATTAATGTTCTAAGTATCTTATTCAGAAACATTACCCAAGACAAGCATGACTCACTCCCTCTATGCTTGTCCTCCAAATGACCCGTATCATATCATGATAACCCTGCACCAACTACCTTACCCAACAACCTTTCCTCTTCACTCTAACTCACACTAGAAGTCCATCTCCAATGTATATGGGTCAAGCCCCTACCTTAAACTTCCAAGTCATCTCAACACCTCAGTCTAGGGTTTTATCCCAAAACCTTAATTTAGGCAAAAGTGGCCAGTCCTACTCCACCTTACACAACCTAAATCATTTTAACACTCCACACATCACAACCCATAGATTCCACCCTCATTATCACACTTTAATCACCAATTACAAATGCTACCACGAAAACTCTAAGTAGCTGCACAAAACCCTAGCTCGGTCTCCTACGTACCCTTATATTGTTCTACACTATTTTTCTCCCATATCCACTAAACACCCGAACAACTCATCCATTACCTTCCTTACATCCCAAATCAACTTTTCATACGTATACTTTACTCCCATGCCAACTTTACACATTCCATGCCAACCTTCAAACTTTTTCATGCAAACCCTAAATCTCCCACATGAATTCTTAGATTCACCCATGCAAACCCTAGATACATCCATGCGTAACCCTAGATTTATCCATGCAAAACCCTAGATCCCTCTATGCAAAACCCTAGAATCTTCCTCGCTGAACCATATATTACTCCATGAAAAACCTAGATTCCTTCACACAAACCCCTAAATTCATCCTTACGTACTTAGATTCTCCCATACGGAACCATAGAATTGATTCTCCCATGCAACACCATAGATTATATTCTCCAATACAAAACCATAAATTAGATGCTCACATACAACATCATAGATTAGATTCTCCCATACAAGATCATAGATTAGATTCTCCCATACAACATCATAGATTAGATTTTCTCATCCAAGACCATAGATTAGATTCTCCACTACAAGACCATAGATTAGATTCTCTCATACAAGACCATAGATTAGATTCTCCCACACGAGGCCCAAGATTCTTCCACTCTTTTATTTTATTTACAATCCCCATTTTAATCTTCCATTCATGGATCATTACAAAACTTAGGTTAACTCACATCCCTTAGTCAATATACTCCCCTTTGGTCAACTTAGTTGCCTTGGTCAACATATTCCCCTTTTGTCAACTTACTCTCCTTGGTCAACTTCTTTCTTTTAGTTAGCTTACTCCCTCTTAGTCAAATTATTTCCCCATTTTCCTTTTTCAACCTTTTCCCACACAATCCCACAATTTATATTCTCAGATGCAAGTCAAAAAGGGTCACAACACATTACATCACATTCCACAACTTTTCACCACATATACATATCAACATATATGACAAGAGGGCATATAGTCATACCTTAATTCTAAGCTGCTCCATACATAAAATAGTCAACTAATAGCACATGATACACAACATGACATTATACAAGGAAAAAGAGGCATGTAATACACTTGACACACATAAGGGCTTAGTTAAACCCTTACCTAAAATGACACCGATCTTGGAGAACGCTCCTATGCCTTCTTAAGTTTTTGACTGATCTCACATATATGAGGAAAGAACTAAAGATTAGATTCCCTCCTACTAAAAATACTATTATTCACTAATTTATTCTAAGACTAGGTTTTTTTGATAAAATAATATCATATTAATAATAATAGCATTAACTAATTAAAAATTTTACTAAAGATATAAGAAATAATAGTAACATTATAAAAATTGAGAATATAAGATTGATGACTTTTTCCTAATAATAATAGTAATGATACTAAAATAATAATAGTGATAATATAATTAATAGAAATAATAATAATAATAATAATAATAACAATAACAATAACAATAACACTAATAATAATACTAAAAATATGAATAATAATAATAAGGCATAATTTGAAAACAATAATAATGATAAAAACCATAATGATATTGCAAAAATAATAATAGTCATAACAGTAATAATGGTAATGATAAAAATCAAAGATAAAATGAAGTAGGGTTCCGACCTTACATTGAATAATAATAAACTTAATAATAATAATAATATATTTGACTAAATGAAATAATAAAAAATAAAGCTTTTTTAAATAGTTTAAAAGGGTTGAGAGGGTTTAGGGTTCAACCTTAGATTGGTGGTGATGGGTGGCACCGGCTGTGGTGCACGACGGTGGTGGCGGTGGCCAGAAAGAGAGAAGAAAAATGGAAAATTTGAGGGCTGGAAAAAATAGAGGGAGAAGGAGGGAGGAAGTAAGGGTGATTATGGTTGTCTAAAAAGCAAGGAATAGATTGAGGGTGGCAAAGCAACTAAAGGTGGCGGCGTACAGCGGTAGTGATGGTGACCAAAAATGAAAGAAAGAGATTAGGATGGAGAGAAATGGGAAAAGAAAGGTAGGGGAGATAGTGGGGTCTGGAGGGGTTTTTGGAAGGTGAAAGGGGCAGTGGCAACAGCGAAAGTGGTGGCCGACGGTGGTGCAAAGTGCGGCAGAAGTGAAAAGGAAGGCTGATTGAGGAGGAAACTTTGCACAACTGGGGTGGCTTTTGTAGGGAAAATCAAGGGCTATGGGTGGTATAGTTAGTTGGCCGACGGAGAAAGGGCTAGTGTCTGCAAGGGAGGCGGCAAAAGGGATGATTTTTCTAGGTTCCAAAACATGACTCGATTCCAAGGCTAGTTTGGGGATATATATACGCTATGGGTGGGGGATAAGGTCGAAGGGAAGAAGGGAGGATAGGACAGGCTGTGAACGCACCAGCTAGTAACGGTTGACCAGTAAAAAAAACCAAACGTGGCAAAGGTTGTGCATAGGAACGAGAGAGGAGATCGTACAATAAGAGGGGAGAACTGGTTGGGGAGAATTGGTCGACGAATTAGTGGGGAAGAGAGGGGAAAATGGCCGGTTAAATAGGAGTTGCAGATGCGAATGGATGTCGAGAAGAAGAAGAAAGGGGGCTAGATAGGCAGTCTAGAAGAAAAGAAAGAAGAAAAGTGAGGGGGGAGAGCCAAACCGGCCAAAGAAAAAAAAATGGTGTGGGCCTGGGCTGTGGAAGGAAAAAGAAAGGAAAGGGAGAGAGTCTTAGGCCACAGGCTGGCCCAAGTCGAGGAAATGAGGGAGAAAAGACAAAAGGAAGAAAGAAAAAGTAAAGAAAACAGAAAGAAAGAAAGAAAGAAAAGGAAAAGGGGAAAAAGGAAAATAAAAATAGTGCGTTAGATTAATTAAATTAATTAGGATATTTGTTATATTTGAAAATAATAATATTTAAATAAAATAATATTTAATTCCCTTTTTAGTGTAATTTAGACATTTTGAAAGATTTTTCATAAATTCCATTTTAATTGGAAGATCAGGCTAATTTTCTCCAATTAAATCATTTATAACATTCCTATTATTTTTTCCCTATTTTTTCCCTCTTATAAAAATAAAATGATTTATTTAAAATATTTCCAAAATAAAATCCTTAGTTAGCTAAAATACCTAAATTTCTTCCAAAATATTTATAAATTTCTTTTTTTATTTTCCCTAATTAATTCCCTTTTATTTTAATACAAATAATTTATTTATTTAATTTTCCTAATAAAACCTTATTTAACTATTATTCTTATGTTATGGATCGATACCCATTCGGAAAAATAAGATCTAATTAGAATCAATTAGAACACACAAGAATTAAGAAGAGAAGAACACTCAAGAAGACAGATTGGAGAAATAGATGATCTTATTTATGTGAAGTAATTGTGATTAGAAAGAGAATCAAAAAAATTATCACTTAAATCACTCAATTAATCAAGGAATTAAAAGAGAACTCAATATGAGAAGAAGATGGCGCTCTCTTCATTAGGGTTCTAATCGCATGGTATTTATACTATATAAAACTATCATTAGCGAAAATCTAGGTGGGGCAAAAAAAACCAAAAAACACAGACCGTGTTAATAATCACGATACCTCTATGTTTATTTTCTGTCTCTCGGGGTCTCACGAAAATAGGAAAAATTTTCCTAATGCGAATGCACGGATAGTGTTTCATGAACACAAGCCCCCGTGTTTCTTTACAGCTTTGGTAGTCTTTAGTATTTTGGCCACATCTTCTTCATATGACCTTCGATTGAGTTGATTCTTAATGTTAGAAAGATAACATAAAGATCTACAACTTTCCTGTTTAGAACATTTCTAAATTCCAATTTCTTCAAGGTAAAATCTTCGCATCTTTCTAGCATAGCTCACAATTCTACTCCAAATTCCTCTTAAACACTTCACACACAAATCCAAGCTATTCTACACACCAAGTACAACTCACAAGCTTCCAATTCTCCACCTTGATGATTTATCTGAAGTAGATAGCACTAAGGACACAAAAGACCATATGTGAAAACCTCTAGGCCCCAAAAGGCCCTCATGGTACACAAACACCAACCAAGTAAGAGCAATGCTCAAACTTTTTCACCGTCAATGGCTTCATTAGCATATCCGCCAGATTCTTAGTTGTAGCCACCTTCTCCAACATAACCTTGCCTGTAGTAATAGTACCGCAGATGAAGTGGTACATGATATCAATGTCTTCAACCGATGATGGAAAGAATTCTGATTCTTTGCCAAGGAGATAGCACTTTGACTATAGCTACGAACAGCGGGAGCACCATGACCAAATCCAACCTCACGAACGAAACCACCATGCCAACAAGCTTCCTGAAAAGCCTCAGTCATAGCCATATACTTAGCCTAAGTAGTGGACAACGCATTCAAATCTTTCAAAGATGACCTCTAGCTAATTGCCAAACCATCAAGACAAAACACATAAGCTCTAGTGGATCACCTATTATTAAGATATCCACCATAAATAGAGTCAACGAACCCAGTCAACACATCAGTCGACCTCCTACACTCTAAATAAGATGATGCAGAACCCTTCAAGTACCTTAGAATCCACTTCACCGCTTGCCAGTGAGCCTTCCTAGGATTCGCCATATATCCTCTCACAACACTCATAGCTTGAGCAACATCTGGCCTGGTATAAACTATAGCGTACATCATGCATCCCATAGCATTAGAGTAGGGAAATATGGCCATAAAATCCTCCTCATCTGTAGATTTGGTGCAATCTAAAGCATAAAATATAAAGTGAGTAGCTAAGGGAGTACTAATTGGCTTGGCATCAATCATATGAAACCTCTCCAACACCTTGTTCACAGACTACTCTTGTGATAAGTAAAGACGCTTCTGTCCACTATCTCGAATGATCTCCATCCCAAGGATCGTCTTCGTAGCTCCCATATCCTTCATCTCAAACTCAGTCTTCAACATTGTTTTCACCTTGTTAACATCAGAAAAATCTTTGCTACAACAACCATGTAATCGACATATAATAAAAGATGCACTAGAGAACCATCACCAACCAGGTTCAAGAATACACATCCATCGTAATCACTCCTGGAGAACCCATGCTTAATCATAAACTAATAAAACCTCTTATACCATTGTCTAGGCGACTGCTTTAGACGATATAGTGACTTTTTCAATAAGCACATATGATCCTTCTTGCCTACAAAGCCATCTAGTTGGCGCATAAAGATCTCCTCCTCAAGCTCACCATGTAGAAAAGATGTTTTAACATCCAATTGCTCTAACTCCATATCCTGCATAGTCACAAGCGATAGCAAAGTATGAATAGAAGTATGCTTGACAATAGGGGAAAATACCTCGTTATAGTTTATGCCAGGTATCTGATTGAACACGTGTGCAAATAAATGAGACTTCTTCCTCGGTCCCTCAACACCTGGAATTCCCTGTTTGAAGTACACCCACTTTCAATCAACTATTTTCTTCTTCCTAGGTTCCTTCACAAGTTCCCATGTCTTGCATCTCCTCCTCTATAGTGGCATACCACTAAACAAAACCAGCACTAACAATGGAATCTGAGTATCATATTGGCTCTTGAACATCAACTATAGTCTCAGCACTAGCCAAAGCATAACTTGCTAACTCCTTAAAGCCATACCTCATAGGAGGATTCACAACCCTTCGTGGTCTACCTAGAGCAACACCCCTTTGCTCCACTTGCTTTCTAGATCCACCCATTTAAAGAATAGTAGGTCTCATACTAGAAGAGTCTGACTGATCCAAATAACCTCTACCTCCACCTTATCTGTAACACCATACAGATTCGACTAATCCACCTCTATAAACAATCTATCAGAAGAAGACTTAGTGTTATGGAGGAATAAGGACCTATTAAAGGTAACACCCCTACTAGTCAAAAACTTTGATGTAGCTGGGTCCCATAACCTGTACCCCTTCACACCTAATGTATAGCCAAGGAAGATGCACTTCTTAGCTCTAGGCTTGAGCTTCCCATCATTCACATAAGCATAGGTAGGACATCCAAAAACATGTAAATCAGAACAATCATCTGGTTTGCCAGACCATACCTCCTTAGATGTCTTCAAATTAATGCAATGATTAGGTGACCTGTTCACCATGAATGTGGCCATGTGAACTGCCATAGCCCAAAACTCCTTGCCTAATCTGGCTTGTGACAACATACATCTAGCTTTCTCTAATAGGTTCATATTCATCCTCTTAGAAACCCCATTTTGTTGTGGTCTTCCAACACAAGTGTGATGCCTAGAAATACCATGGTCCTCACAATACTCAATGAAACTACGCTCCACAAACTCAAGGCCATTATCTGAAGTGAGACACCTCACTTGTCTTCCAGTCTACTTCTCTATTAAAATCTTCCAACACTTGATAACTTCAAAGACATCATTCTTATTTTTAAGAAAATAAGTCCATACCTTCCTAGAGATGTCATTAATAAATGTCAGTAGGTATCGCGAACCACCCTTAGAAACCACCCTTGTAGGACCCCACAAATCAGAGTGAGCATAATCCAGAGGATCCTTTGTACTATGTGTAGCCTTTGAAAAACTCTTCTGCTTTTGCTTCCCCAACACACAATGCTCATAGAAATCCATATTACCTCTACTCTTCCCATCCAACAACCCTCTCTTTGAGAGTTCAGTCAATCCTTTGACACTCATGTGTCCAACTCACATATGCTAAAGTCTAGTAACATCTGTGTCAGACATACACGATGATGTTAGTGCAGCTGCTCCCTGAGTAGTGGAACTAACAAGCTCATACAGTGTCTCTATCCTCCTATCTTTTATTACAACAAAAGCCCCTCTAGTAATCCTCATTGTGCCATCCTCGATCACACAACGATATCATTTATAATCCAAAAACCAAGTTCTTAGTTATCTCAGGGACATGTCGAACATTAGACAGTATTCTGACCACACCATCATGCATCATCACCTTCATTGCCCCAATCCCAACAACTTTGCATGCAGCATCATTACCCATCAGAACTACTCCACCTTGAGTCGTCTCGTACATCTGGAACTACTTCCTATTGGGATAAAAATTGTAAGAGCATCCAGAGTCCAAGATCCACCTATCCATAATCTTGGTCTGACTATCAATGATAGTCAATACATCACCATCACTATCATATTGAGCTATAACAACATCATCCTTTGTGCTTGATGATTCACTAGGTTTATCTCTAGATATCCTATTATGACAAAAGTTCTTCATATGGGCCTTCTTATGACATCCATAGCAAATGATATTCTTAGATCTATTATTCCTTGACTTCAACCTATACTTTTTCTTCTTATCACCAGAACCCCATTCCTGAGTTCTGCCCCTAGCTACAAGTCTATCACTATGTGAGTCACCGAAACCACCTCTAGTTAACTGATTTTCAATCAATTCCCATTGTAGTAGGGTAGTATTGACGTCATCAAGAACCAACTCATCATCCTTCCTATACAATATGGTCTCATAAAAATGTTTGTAATCGGTAGGCAAAGAACACAACAATGTAATAACAAGATCTTCATCCGCTAATTTGACATCTATTGTAACACCCCCAAATTTACTACTGAAAAATTTCGTTTAAATCAAAGGTTTAGCGGAAGCGAAAGAATTTAAAACTGTAAACTTGGGGGTATTACCGCCACACTTAGTACCAGACCGGTTCATTCTACCGTTCCGGTACTAAGTGCTAAGGCTAAATCCGATCGTCAATAAGCACAAAGTATCATAAAACGCAAAACGACATTATCATAAATCATTAATAAGATATAAGTCCAATAGAAGTTTGAATACGCTTTAGGATTACAACCCCATAATATTTTTTTTCCTTTTAAAACATGAAACGTAATACAAAATATAGCTAACAAAGCAAGTCCCAGAAAAGGTTAGTATCCGGATCACCTACTCACTCAAGTCAAGCCTTCCACCCAAATTAGTAATCGATGAAACCTGCATAGGAGGTCTGCTCCCCACCATTGGTGGATCATCACAGGACCCAGTCAATCAAGGTAGTATCAGTACGGGTCCAGTACTGAGTAAGGACGCAGGTGCGCTAAGGCCAAGCATACAATCATACCACATAGCATTCATAGCACATTCACATAGGCAACATGCGATAACACACAAGATAAGGCCTGAGTATGTTCCGATGATTTATTCTCTATCCTCATTAATAATATGTCCTTTTCACGCATATTCTTTAATAGTCCATGTGAGTGCGAGAACCCCACTATTATAGCCGGAGGACCGGAAAGTATACACTCAGGGCAGAACGCTCCTGACCACTATTATTTGCCGGTGGACCGGTCTCCAGGGCAGAACGCTCCTGGCCACTATTATTTGCCGGTGGACCGGTCTGGCCCCGACTCACATGGTGTTTCACTGTAAGTACTTAGTGTATTTTCCTTATTTTCATTAACAGCATGTTCAATCCACACACATTCTTTAATAGTTCATATGATTGCGGGAACCCCACTATTATAGCCGGTGGACCGGAAAGTATATACTCAGGGCAGAACGCTCCTGACCACTATTATTTACCGGTGGACCGGTCTCCAGGGCAAATTGCTCCTGGCCACTATTATTTGCCGGTGGACCGGTCTGGCCCCGAATCACATGATGTTTCGGTGTAAGTGCTTAGTGTATTTCCCATGGTTTAACTTACTTACTTCGGTTTGTCGAGCACGAAATCCCCCACTATTATAGCCGGTGGACCGGAAGTATACACTCAGGGCAGAACGCTCCTGACCACTATTATTTGCCGGTGGACCGGTCTCCAGGGCACCCCGGCTCCTGGCCACTATTATTTGCCGGTGGACAGGTCTAGGCTCGGCTCAACAATCTTTCACTTTACATGATTAGTGTCTTATCCGTATCTTATTGAATCACGTCGCACCCTTGACATGCATGCGGTTGATACTCTATCTCTTTTCCCTCCAGATGGACCGTCCCATATTTTGAGACTCGCACCTCTTCTCACACCCGACATCCATCCCCGTAGACTTAGGTAAAGTAGCATATAGTAAGACACAAACCCCAAGGATATAGGCCATCCCAACACATATGATATCGCCTCTGCATGTTCTCATCCCTCTAGGGTTCCTCCTCAGATACCCTAATCGGACCTATGTGGCCCAACTCTTTCTTACTTACCCAAACGCTACGTTATTCTCTATCTCGCACCTCATTCTTTATTAGGAAATTCCCCAAGTGTATTTCTTTATCTCCCAAGTTCATATGTGACTAACAAAACCCTAGTTGGCCACTCAAACCCTAATCGACCACGCCAACCCTGGTTGGCTGCACCAAACCCTAGCACTTTACTTCTTCAACAAGTAACCTCCCTCCTTTAGAAAACCCATACTCATCCTTTATATAAGTGAATTCTCACTCTCAACCCCTACTCGTTAGGCCATTAATACCACCATGTAATCATTAATACCCCCATACAACCCTAATACCACCATGCGAATCATAATACCACCATACCAACCATAATACCACTATACAAACCCTAATACCACCGTGCAATCATGATTACCACCATGCAACCATTAATACCACCATACAACATTAATACCACCACAAAATCATAAATACCATCATACAAACCCTAATACCACCATGCGAACCCTAATGCCACCGTACAACACTAATACCTCCATAAAATCACAAATAACATCGTACCCCATTAATACCCCATAAAATCACAAATACCCCCATCCAACATTAATACCTCCATAAAGTCACAATACCACCATACGAACCCAAATACCGCCATAAACCATTAATACCACTATGAAATCATTTGTACCAACATGCGAGCATTGATGCCACCATTCAAACCCTAATCCCACCATACAAACTTCAAGACCCCCATGATGGTTCCCAACTCATACTACCATTTATCCTAACATGCATGTCCTAGAGGGCCATAGCATAATACGTCGTAAACATCATACATATAAACGTCATGCTCATGTCATGGAAGCACAAACAACATACCTCAATCTCCAAGCTGCGCTACATATAAAACAAGTTATCCACAAATCATACAATACATGACATAGCATGGCATACACAACATTCAACACATCAATGTCACACATAGCATAAGGCCATTAGCATCGTCCTTACCTAAGGCGACGCCGGGCTTGGAGCACGCTCCTCTAACTCCTTAAGGCTTTGGTCGGGGTTACCTATAAAAGGGGAAAATGCTAAGTATTAGTTTCCCCTATAATTACTATCAAACCTCATTTTAGTTTAAGGTTAGGGTTTTTATTACTAAAAAGGGTTTTATACAAAAACTAGGGTTTTTACTTTAGAATTAGTATACTAAATATTAGTAGTTAAAATATGCTTATTTCTAATACCTATTGTTACACTTATATTATTAGCCCCATTAGCCCTATTCTTATAATAATAATGTTCATGTTAACTATAGAAAAATAATGATAATAATAATAATAATAAAACTAATACTCATGACACTAATGTTTATAGTAAGAGAAACCCTAGCCTTTTTTTTAAGGCTAAGTCTATTAATGGTGTCATATTCAAAATAATATTATTATAAGGTCACAATATTACAAGTAACTATTCCTAAGGGTGATAATGACAATATTTGTATATTCTTGAATAATAAAAGGGTTTAAATGCTTTTGATTACAACAATAAGGTAGTGATAGTAGTAATAATAATAATAGCTGATAATAGTGTCACAGTAATAGGGTTAGGGTTAATGTTAAATGGTATGGTAATAAGGTTCAAGTACTCTTCTTAGTTAACAACCAAATGATATTTACTAGGTTGAGTTAAGTAACATGGGTAAGACAAGGTAGTATTATTATTAACAATAGTGGTAAATGTGTTAAGTGTAATAACAGTAGTAATAATAATAATAATAATAATAATAATAGTAATAATAATACTAATAATAATCACAATAGCACAACCAATTAAGGCTAAGCAATACTAATAATAACCATAGTAAGGATAATAGAATAATAATAATAAAAATGTTAATACTAATACTCATAAAAATAAGACCAAAGTTAGTATTAGTAAGAAACGAGAACATTAATAATAATGAGGACAATAATAATGGTAATAATAATAATACTAATAATAATAATAATAATAATAAAAGTAATAATAATAATAGTAATAATAAGTATATTAGTAGAAAATAGTAGCAGCTATATACAAAGGGGGTTAGGGTTTGGATGGGTGGAGAACCACCTAGGGTCGGTGGTGGTCCGGCGGCGGCGCGTGGCGGCGGCGGCGACGGCGGTGGAGGAGGAAGAGAAGGGAAAAGATCAAGGTGGTGGTTAGATGGGAGGAGAAGAGAGGAAGTTTGTGGTGGGGGAAGAATCAGCAGGTGAAGGGGAGTGGATTGAGGGTGGTGGCGTGGCAAGGGGCGGCGGCGCGCGGCGGCGACGGCGGCGGCCGAGGGTGGTGGAGAGAGGTGGAAGATGGGGGAGGAAGGAGGAGAGGGAGGCAAGGGAAATCGAAGGTAGGGGAGGGTAGAGGGAGGTCTGCTGGGAATTTTGGAGGGTGGAAGAGGCCCTGATGGCGGCCGGGCTGGCGGTGGGAGGCGGCGCAAGGGCGGCGAAGGCTGGAGGTGGTGGTTTCGGGTTAGGATTTTTGCACAGCTATGGCGGCACGTGCAGGGCAAGGGAAAGGGTGCTGGTGGTCTGGTTTCGTAGAGGGCGTTGCAAGGATGATAAAGGTGGGGAGAGGTGGTTTCGGCGGTGGCTAGAGGCGGTAGAAATGGTGTCTGTTCCGGCGGCGGCGGAACAGGGTTTCAGCAAGGTCCAACGGGAGGACTTGCTGTTGGCCGTTCGGGAGGGGGTATTTATAGGCCAGGGGGAAGGAAAACGACGAAGGGAGGGAGGTGGCACGCGGGGCAGGGGTGTAGGTGGCCGGCCGATGGCAGGCGGTGCAGGTCTGCCATGGCAGGCTGGGTCGGGGACAGGGAAGAAGAAAGGAAGGAGAAGGGAACGCGGAAAAGGGAGAGAAGGACTTGGTCGGGCCGAAAAAAGAAAGAAAGCGACGGGAGAGAGGCAGGGAAGGACGATCGGGTTGGTGGCTGCCGGCGAAATCGACTTGCAGGTCGATTGCAGGTCGGGGGGGGGGCAGGTCGAAGAAGAAGAAGATGGCAGGGTGGACCGGTGGTCCAGGGAAAAGAAAAGAGGAGGGGAACCGGCCGGTTCGGCGTGATTTATTAAGTCCGCAAGTCGAGCGCGGCGTTTCGACGTTATGGGCGACAAAGCGCCGCGTCGCGTTGCCCGTTTGGCAACGGCTATAAGGCCATTAATTGAGGCGCGGCGTTTCGACATTTATGAGGGTAAAACGCGGCGTATGGGGCGCGCAGCAGTTGGCGTCGCGCGACGCTGGGCCGCGGGCGGAAAGGAGGAAGGAGAGGCCAGGGCCTGGGCTCGCGCGAAGGGAGAGGGGAGGCGAGGGGTCTGGGCCGGTGGGCTGGCCCAGCCGGTGGAGAAGAAAGAAAAAAAAGAAGAGGAGGGAGAAAAAGGGAAAAAGAGGGGAAAATAGGTAATAAATAGGATGGGAAAATTAAATAAAATAACTTATGGGTAAATTGGGGTATTTTTGGGTTGTTTATAATATTAATATTTATGAAATATTAAATAAATTCCTTTTTGCTTATTTTAAACTATTTTAGATAAATTTCCTTAACCTTCATGCTAATTAGAGAAACACCCAAATTTTCTTCCAATTAAATTCTTTATTATTTTCCTCTTAATATGCCTTAATTAACTCTCTAAATTTTAATAAATAAATTTATATAATTAATTTTCCTAATAATTCCTTATTTGGCCATAATTTCGAAAATTAGGATTTTGGGATATTACATCTATATTCCTCAAATCCATAATTATAGAATCCAATTCATCAAGATGAAATTTTAGGGATTGTCCCTTACCCAATTTTAACTCGTGCAACATACTCTTAAATAAGGAACGATTCATCGCTAACTTTATCATGTATAGAGACTCCATATTGAGCCATAGGGATGGCGTCATTATTTCTTTAGCCACCTCATGTAAGACCTCATTAGACAAACACAATTGTAACAAGGAAAGCGCGTTTTGATCAATCTCCTCGAATTTCTCATCTGTCATCGAATCGAGCTTCTTTGATTTCCCGAGTAATGCCTTCATCAATCCATTCTGAATTAGAATCGCCTTCATCTTTAATTTCCATAAGCCGAAGTTCACAGACTAATTAAACTTCTCTATATCAAATCTTGTAGATATCCCGAATACAAACCCTCCACTTTGATACCAATTTTTTGTGGATCAATACCAATTCATAAAAATAAGATCTAATTAGAATCAATTAGAACACACAAGAATTAAGAAGAGAAGAACACTCAAGAACATAGATTGGGGAAACAGATGATCTTATTGATGTGAAATAATTGTGATTACAAAGAGAATCAAAGAAATTCTCACATAAATCACTCAATTCATCAAAGAATTATAAGAAAACTCAATAGGAGAAGAAGACGGTGCTCTCTTCATTAGGGCTCTAATTGAATGGTATTTATACTATACAAAACTGTCATTAGAGAAAATCAACGCAGAGCAAAAAAACTAAAAAACACGGATTGCGTTAATAAACATGACACCTCTATGTTTATTTTTTGTATCTCGGTCTCTCATGAAAACAAGGCACATTTTCTTGATGCAAAAGCATGGATCGTGTTTCACAAACATAGGCCCTCCGTGTTTCTTTCCAGCTTTGGCAATCTTTAGTATTTTGGCCACAACTTCTCACATGACCCTTGATTGAGCTGATTTGTAATGTGTTAGGAAGATAACAAAAATATCTACAACTTTCATGTTCAGAACACTTCCAAATTCCAATTGTTTCAAGGTAAAATATTCACATCTTTCTAGCAGAGCTCATAGTTCTACTCTAAATTCCTCCAAAACACTTCACACACCAATCCAAGCTATTCTACACACCAAATAAGAGTCACAACCTCAAATATTAAAATTAGGATTTTTGGGGCATTTCATTACTACCCACTAAAAAATAGACTTCGTCCCTAAAGTGTCATGTAACTTCTAGGGTTAGGGTCAAAAGGTTCTAAGCGGATAGGCTAACATGTATACAACTACCCCCTTAAGCATAAACATAATATGGATTCTACCCTTTGTTTCTAACCATCGTCGGACTTAGAACTTTTCTGTAAAAAAAATGGAAAAATCCTTTTGGATTCAAAAATAATTTGAAATCAAGGAAAAACTTCGTAATTCAAATTCATTTTGAAAATGATAACACTTGTAGTATCAGCTTAAAAAGTAAAAAAAAAATGGAAGAGTGGTCAAAAGCTGCTCTGATACAAACTTGTAACACTCCAAAATTCACTATGTTTAAAAAAACAAAAACTCTTAAATTAAAACCTGTAAATTTTACGGATGTTACCGCCACACTTAGTACCAGACCGGTTCACTCCGACCATTCTAGTACCACGTTCTAAGGCTAGAAAGGATTATTTTGAAAGATCAACCGAGAGTTCAAAAAAGGAACTATAAGATCATAATATCGAAATTAGAGTACACATAAAATTTTATATTCAATCATAAGATAGAAATCAGAGTCCAAAATCAAAATTCCTTAGAGGGAATAATATCTATAAACATTGATGTTTATTTTAGGAAAATCCAATACAGAAAAGAAATATCATAAAGAAACAAAATGACAAAAAAGATAATCTGGCCACGTCACTCCGATCATCGAATCGAGCCCATGATCAGCACTCAGCACTGCCTGATGCCTCATGGAATTTAATGGCATCAAAAAAAGGAATCACCTACTTGCAACACGTGAGATGGGCCTCCTGTTCGTGGGAATGAGTAGCACCCATAAAAGGGGTGGTCAGTACGCTACATACTATGTAAGATGACCGATGCACTAAGGCCAATACATAAAATCACATAGACCATGCAGAAAATAAAATGAGCATACAGTCAATCATGATAACATAATATCATACAATCATTTGGGTAAATACATAAGGCCCATTTACTATCCGGATTAATTAATTAATTAATCTCATATCAGAACTCATTTCACACCATGCTCTTTATCAAAACCATGAGAGTAGAGGAACCTTCCACTAATTTAGGTGGTGGATCGATCATATACTGGGCATCCTGCCCTAACAACTATTATAGCTAGTGGATAGATCATTTATAGGGTAAAACCCTAATCACTATTCCTTACCGGTGGATCGGTTTAAATCCTACTTGCATGATGTTCCACTATAAGTAATTAGTGTCTTTTAAGTATCTTAGCAAACTTAAGTTTCAGTTTATTGAGCTTGGGATCCCCCACTATTATAGTCGGTGGCCCAGAAACACACAGGGCATAAAGCTCTTGACCACTATTATTCACCGATGGATCGGTCACATATAGGGTAAAAACCCTAACTACACTTCCTAACTGGTAGATCGACTAGTCCCAACTCAATAATCATCCACTTTAAATGATTAATGTCTTGAGTGTCTTATTCAGAAACTTTACCCGAGAAATGCATGACTCAATCCCTCTACGCTTGTCCTTCGAATAACCTGTACCATATCATGATAACCCTACACCTCCGAACTTGCTAAACAACCTTTCCTCTACACTCTAACTCACACTAGAATTCCATCTCCAATGTATATGGTCAAGCCCTTTACCTTATACTTCCAAGTCCACTCAACACCTCACTCTAAGGTTTTATCCCAAAACCCTAATTTAGGCCTATGTGGCCCATCCTACTCCACCTTACAAAACTCAAATCATTTTAACACTCTAGAAATCACAACCCATTGATTTCACCCTCATCATCACACTTTAATCACCAAGTACACAGGCCACCACGAAAACCCTAATTAGCCACACCAAACCCTCGCTCAGTCTCATACATACCCTTATATTGTTTTGTACTATTTTTCTCCCATAGCCTCCAAACACCCAAACAACTCATCCATTACCTTTATTACATCCAAATCAACTTTTCATAAGTAAACTTTGCTCCTATGCAGACTTTACACATTCCATGCCAACCTTTGTACTTTTTCATGCAAACCCTAAAACTCCCACGTGAAACCCCATATTCACACACCCAAACCCGAGATCCATCCATGCAAAACCATAGATCCCTCCATGTAAAACCCTAGATTCTTCCATGCCAAGCCCTAGATTCCTCCATGAAAACCCTAGATTCCTCATGCTAAAACCCTAGATTCTTCCCTACGTACTTAGATTCTCCCATACGAAACCATAGATTCAATTCTCCCGTGCAACAACAAAGATTGAATTCTCCTATACAAAACCATAGATTAGATTCTCATATACAACATCATAGATTAGATTCTCCCATGCAAGACCATAGATTAGATTCTCCCATACAACATTATAAATTAGATTCTCCCAAACAAGACCATAGATTAAATTCTCCCATAGAACATCATAGATTAGATTATCCCATACAAGACCATAGATTAGATTCTCCTATACAACATCATATATTATATTCTCCCATACAAGACCATAGATTAGATTCTCCCGTACAACATCATATATTAGATTCTCCCATACAAGACCATTGATTAGATTTTCCCACATGAGGCCCTAGATTCTTCCACTCTTTAATTTTATTTACAATCCCCATTTCAATCTTCCACTCATAGATCATTATAATAATTAGGTCAACTCACATCCCTTAGTCAACTTTCTCGCCTTTGGTCAACTTACTCACCTTGGTCAACTTATTCCCCTTTTCTCATTTCACTCCCCTTGGTCAACTTATTTCCTTTGGTCAACTTATTTCCTTATTTTCCTTTTTCAACCTCACCCCACACAATCCCACATTATATATCCTCACATGCATGTCAAAAAGGGTCACAACACATTACATCACATTCCACTACTTTTCACCATGTATACATATCAACATATACAATAAAAAGGCAAATAGTCGTACCTTAATTCCAAGCTGCTCCATACGTAAAATAATCAACTAATAGCACATGATACACAACACAACATTATACAAGGCAAAAAAGGCATGTAATACACATAACACACATAAGGGCTTAGTTATAGCCTTACCTAAAATGACACCGGTCTTGGAGCACGCTCCTACACCTCCTTAGAGCTTTGACTAGTCACACCTATATAAGGGAAAAACTAAAGATTGGATTCCCTACTACCAAAATACTAGGTTTTTTTATTAGAAAATAGGATCATATTAAAAATAATGTCATTAACTAATTAAAAATGTTACTAAAGATATAAGAAATGATAGTAACATTATAAAAATTGATAATATAAGGTTGAAGACTTTACCCTAATAATAATAGTAATGATACTAAAATAATAATAGTGATAATAATGATAATAATAATAATAATAATAATAATAACATTAATGATAATACTAAAAATACTAATCATAACAAAAAAGGGCATAATTCAAAAACAAGGTGAAATAAGGGCTTCGGCCCCTTTACAAAAATAATACTAATAATAATGCTAGTAACACTAATAATAAAATTTAGTAATAATAATAATAATGAAATAGTAATAATAATAATGATAAAAACCATAATAATATTGCAAAAATAATAATAATCATAGCGGTAATAATGGTAATGATAAAAATCGAAGATAAAATGATGTAGGGTTTCGACCCTAGATTGAATAATAATAAACTTAATAAATAATGATAATAATAAAAATAATAAAAATAATAATAATAATATATTCAAATAAATGAAATAATATAAAATAAAGATTTTATAAATAGTGAAAAAGGGTTGAGAGGGTTTTGGGTTCAACTTTAGATTGGTGGTGATGGGAGGCACTAGCAATAGTACACAGTAGTGGCAACGGTGGCCAGAAAAAGAGAAGAAAAAGGAAAAAGTTGAGGGCTAGGAAAAAGAGAGGGAGAAGGAGGGTGGAAGTAGGGGTGATTATGGTTGTGTAGAAGGTGAGGAATAAAATGAGGGTGGTGGAGCAGACAAAGGTGGCGGCGTACGGTGGCAGTGGTGGTGGCCGAAAATGCAAGAAGGAGAGAAAGTGAGGAGGAGGGGGAGAAAGGGGAAAAGAAAGGTAGGGGAGTGGAAGTGGAAAGGGGTAGTGACCGTGGTGAAAGTGGTAGCTGATGGTGGTGCAAAGGGTGGCAGAGGTGAAAAGGAAGGATGATTGAGGAGGAAACTTTGCACATCCGGTATATTTAGTTATAGGAAGGTGCAGGGAGTACTTAGGTGGGTAGAGTGGGCGGTACAATTGGCCGACGGAGGCGGGGCTGGCATTTGATAGGGCGACGGTGAAAGGGATAATAGATCTTTTATATACGTTGAGTGTAGGAATAAGATTATTCTTAAATAGGTGGAACAATCTAAAGCATTTCTCAAGGACAACACACCTAAGCCAAAATTATCATCTAGTATAACAGATCTAAAAACATCACATTCTTAGGGAAACATGCTCTCAAATTGCTATTATATATGGTGGAATGGATATAAAAATATCACATTAGTCCTACCTAAGATACTCTTCAACTTTAAGTCATAACATAGGTTATTCACTTATATTTTCATCCACGATGAGTAGGGCCCCAAAATTCTTAATCAGTCAAAATGAATTGAAAAATATTCTAAAGGTGAAAAGCTCTCAAGCCACTAATATCTTTAGTTAAGCAGATATATAAAAACATCATCTTCTCCAGACAAAATGCTCCCTAGCCATTATTATCTCAGGTGGAATGGATTTATAAAAACATCACCATGGCCTTACTCACATGCTCTTTCACTTTAAATGATTAGTATGGTATTCATGATTTATTAAGAGGTATTGAACACATTAAGGTAGATAAACACATCACACAGGTGAAGATCCTTAATCTCCTTAAACCCTAATTCCATACTCCAAACATAATTCTGTCATATTGATCATTCAACCACCAATTATAGTATATCATTCTCAAATATAGTCATTATTATCATACCCAAAATTCATGCTCAAACTCCCATGTCTTACGTATACAATAATAATCTCATCTTAAAGTACAACTCATAGAATTACTAAAACCCTAATTTCACTTGTATTCATAATTCTTCCCATATGGCTCATATATTTACCAAATTCAGTGTACATGCCTACAATGCCAACAATAGTAACATATCCTGAATTATGGATTAACTTTAGGGTTATACACATAGATTACTAAGATTATCATTTTAGGTCACTATAGTTTAATTAGACCATTATCTCTTTTTGAAGAAACTAAGGCAAATAATAGTACTTCCAAAATATTTATCAAGATGACATTATCATATTTTAAACCACCTAACACATTACAATACTGAAATTTCATTATTATCCTTTAATGATAAAAATTCCCTTAAGGATAACCAATAATATTTATTTTATAAAATCTTGTATTTTTCATAATAATTATTTTTCCAAATCCAAAATTTATAATAAAACCTCATAAATATGCTTATCTCTACTTATCATAGCTGTTTTGGCCTTTATTTCATCCTATAACATATCTTCTTCACAAATATGTCATTATCATAATTAAATCATATCTATACCACTTACCCATTCTTACTTTCTTTCAAACATGTACTCCATTTAATCACAACATATCAGCAACAACATAAATTAAATCATATAGAAATAATATTATATAAATTCATATAACCATACAAGAAACTAACATGAAAACCCAAAAACATAAATTAGTATTCTTACCAACTAGGAAGCTGGGCTCTAAGCACACAAATCCTTGACCTCTTCCTTCGAGATCACCAAACTATCACCTACAAAACATATCATAATACTTTCTTAGGTTCAAAGAGTATGATTGAGGGAAAAGTTAGGTAAAGGAGGGAAAAAAATTAAATGGAGTCAAATGGAAGCTTGAGTTCTACGAGTGTGTGGTGGAATGTATAGTGGAGTAATGGTGAAAATTTGGCGGTTTTTAGATAAGGTTTGGGGTTAAAAAAGAGGGTACACAACCAAAATGGGGAGTTTTATGTATTTACAACAGGTAGTTCACACCCTAGTGGAGACATGGAATGATGCACGACCAACCTATGCGAAGTAGCATGGTCGATCTTGATCACTAGTAGAAAAAAATTAATTCAAATAGATGAGCACAGGTGGGTAGCTCTCTATGTGTAGGCCATGTAAAGGTGTACAGGCAAGTTGTGTTAAGTTGCTAGGGCAAAAAATAAGAAAAATTAGTGTTGCATGATCGTAGTTGAGGTTGTGCATGTTATAAAATCATGATGGACGCAAGGAAGAAGAGTGAAGAAATGAGATGGTCAGCAGCGATGACTAGCAATAGCGAAGGGGAAGGATGGGGTAACCTTGGTAGTCGGTCCACAAGTTGTAGCGTGGTGGATGGTGGCGCACGTTGGTGATGGAGGTGGTGTGGTAAGCAAAACAAAGTAGGGAAGAGGATAGAAAGAAAAAAGGAAGAAGAGAGATAGCTTATGTAGGGGTGATGGACACAAAATCTATAAAAATGATGTCAAATAAAAGATAAAGGAAGGATATTGATGAGTGGTGTGTGGTGTGTGTGTGTATATATATATATAGCAGTGGCACGTGAATGGAAAAAGAAAAATGTAGAGCATAGCAAGTCAAGCTTGATGATGCAAAGAAGATTTTCAACGAAGATGGCTGGTTGGTGGTGGTTGTGTGTGTTAGGATGAAATTGCAGAGTGTGTAGTAAGAGATAATGATAGTGTATGTGAACATGGAAAATGGCAGGAAAGATGGGAGGTATGCATCCGAATGGTAGAGTGGTAGCATAGAAAGATGAAAATCATGAGGGATGATGGATGATTGTAGTTTTAGTGATGTGATGGGAGATGGTTGATGGTGCGAGTTACAAGTTGTAGGGATAAGGTCAAACTTTATAACAAAAGGTGACGGGAGAAAGGAGAAGGGAAAAGAAAAGGATAAAGAAAATGAAAAAGAGAGAAGGTTTTGGATTAGTGTTAGATAATTTGGGTTAGTCAAAATTAGTAGTATTAGTAATAAATTTTAGTGGAATTATGATTGGGTAAAAAAATATGATTTATCTAGGTCAAAGATTCAAATTTGGTTATGATTTTGAGCTTAAAAACTTTGGTTAAGGCTAACATAAGATTTTCTTGAGATTATAATCAAATTAGGTTATTAATGATACGGAATTAGGCTAAGCAAAATTTTGGGGTGTTACATTGCCACATACAAAAAAAAAGAATAAAAAGTAGGGACCAATATATTATATATGAATAGATATGGGCCAAACTCATTAAGGAAGAAGACTATGGCTATATGTAAATTTAAGTTCAATTCATAGCAAACACATATATAGAGCACTAAACATAAGGATATATATACTATTTAATTATTGTAGAAATTCAACCATATCTCACTTTTTACACAATCTTGTTTTCTTAATTGGCGTATATGATACAATATTGATATAAAAAGAAGAGCACTACTCATGATAGACTAAATGGGATAATACAATTATTAACTATTTCAATAAGCACTAAACATGTACATGAAGGCACTATGTAATAATTTCAAAAACATTCATCAGTTCATCTAAATTTTAGAGAAAAAAGCATCGATTTACCCAATTAATTTCTTCTACCCACCGATACTAAACTAAAATTCAAGGGCTTCATGTTAAAGTCAACATATCTAACAATATCAAACAAATCTAACAAAAAAATCTAGAATTAATATGAGATTAGCAAACAAAACATTACCAGTAGCAACAATATAAACCTAATATAAAAATGTAGTGACCAAATCGAACCCAAAACCCTTAAGATGAGGGATGAGTTCAAGTAGGATGAACACTGTTACAAATAAAAGAGAGATTGCATAACTAAAAAAAAAACTAATAGAAGTCATAGAACTGAAGATGTAATTACAAGATTTTCAATTACTTATATCTCTTTAAGTTGTTGCACAATTAGTAAATACTGAAGGGAGAAGGCTTAAAATCATAAATAGATATAGAAGTAGGGAGCGATGGAACAAAAATTCCTCGATGGACACTGATGGTATGAGTGCGAAGTCAGGTAAGCATGAAGTGATGTGTGAGTGGCTGAGTGCATAGTGAGCATGCATGAAGTGAGGTGTGATTGGCTGAGATCCAAGCCCAAAAGTGAGGCAAGCCTAGAGTGAGTGGTTAAAAGACCTTTTTCCTAGCAAATTTATGTGTTGTATTACTTTTTTAAGTAATTAGTCTAAAAGGCAAAAGTATCTCACATCTAATTTTGCCTTTTAGCTTTTAGAATATAGTTTTGGATAATCAATTTTGAAAAATGATTTTTTAAAAGTAAAACCAGTCATTGCTAATTAGTTTAAAATTACTTTTTATAATTAATTATATAAAAATCTATTTTTAATATGTAAAACCAAACAAATTCCAAATGAACCAAACACCCTCAATTCTAATTTAAGCTGTTTATTTGATCCCATTATTGTTAAAGTGTACTTGTGTTTTTCCATACATTACTTTATTTTTCACAAGAATAAAAATAAAAATCTTGCGCGCTAACTGAATGATCTATATGAAGACCCAAATGATTTTTCAGCCTATAATTAATATTTTAAATCAGAGTAACCAACTGACCAAATATGCAGTATCATTTTATTGTCCTCCAAACGACAATGTGAAGGATAGAAAGTGGGTAAACATTTCTACGTTAGTTATACCAGATCAAATGTGTCACAAAGGTACCGAATGATCACCATCATGAGAAAAATTGGAGGCGTAATTGAATGTCTATTCCCCAACGAGTCACCGGTGTTCCATTTTTCGTCCCTCTGTTCCAAGATGGCAAGTGGGGCCTAGCTGGAAACTCAAATAAGTTGATATCCTAGTCTCTGCCCGGATTTTGCTGCACCCCACCGCTGGACCTCAAATGCGTGATGATGATTTTGCGAAGAGAACAATCATGTCAAAATCACCCGTTTTCCCGCTTACCCTATAATGCGTCTGGTGCTGGTCACTCGTTTCTTATATGGATCACCTCGTCATGATTTGTGACAATGAGATCTTGCTGAGGTCATCACAAAAGTCTTCAAGATTATTGTTCTTAACCTCCAATTTTAACAGATATGATTTTACTTGGCTGAAATTTGTATTACATTCGTAATTACTCATTAATTTTGGACATCCTTAGTTCTTTGTCATCCTTTGAATAGTAAGTACGTTTTTTACTTTTCACGTGGGACTGAGAAAGATGGATGCCACAATTGGGCCGACATAAAACGATAATAAGATGGATGATAATTTGATAGATTACTAGTTTGGGTGCAAATGAGTGAACATTCTGGTGCAAAATTGAGCCCAAATTTATGCGAGATAATGTTTTGGATGCATGTTCAGCTAAACTGATAACATTTTTATTGATAGTTATTAACAATGAGTGGAGGAGGCTATTAGAATGCTTTTTTCTTATGTTGAGGCTGGGATGTAACTTGGCAAAATTAGGTCCTATCATATTTGTAGCGGATCTCCAAATAATCTAAATTGTAAGACCATCAAGCTGCCCATCACATATCTTGATCTCCCCTTGGCTGAAATCCAAGGAATAAGTAGGTTTGAAGGCTGGAATTGGATAAGGTATTGAAGAGGTTAAAGTGTGGGAAAGCAAAGACATTATCCAAACCAGAAAAGTTGGTATTAATCAAATGTGTTCTCAATAGCTCGCTGATGTATTATATGAGTCTCGTCAAGATTCAAAAAGACATAGCCAAGGAGATTATTAGTATGTAGAGGAACTTCTTCTAGGTAGGGAGTGGAGAGAGGAAAGCGTTATATTTGGTAAATTGGAGTGTGATTCAAAAATCTAAAAGTTTGGGAGGCATAGGTGTTATGGATCCTAATTATAAAGAATAATGCATTGCTCTTCAAGTGGTAGTGGAGATTCTTCACCATTGATATGACATCATGGAAGCAAGTTATTGCAACCATTTACTCACACAACCAGATTGGTTGTTTAGAGATTAAGGAGCAGAAGAAGCATAAGTCTCCTTGGGTAGAAATTATGGATTTTGGGAAGCATGATAATCTTCTAACCTTAGGTATAAAGATGAACTCGGAGGATGGGAACATAGTCATGATCTAGCATGATAAGTTGTTTCATTAGTGTATCTTGAAACAACTATTTCCTTTACCTTTCTCATTGTCCTATCCACAAGGTGACAATATTGCAAATATGGGTAATGGAGCCTAATTTAGCAAAGAAGGTTCGTTAATTGAGAGGAAGTGCAGGCACAATAGCTATTGTAGGTAATAAATTAGTTCTTCCTGTGTAATGATTAAAAAGAGGAAACTTTCTAGAATAAGAACAAAAATTGGGCATACATAATTAAGTCTATTTGTGAGATTTGTACTAAATGAGTATATTGAAGGACGAAGAGACTATAGGGACATTTGTAGAATCTTGATTAGGATCACCCTACTTAGGATTGAAAACATTACATAGCTTGTTATCCAATAGAGATTGAGCATTAAGGATAAGCTCGCTAGGCTTCAGCTCATTAACAACATTAATTCGGGATGCCCTTTTAATGAAATTGAATAGGAGTCAGTAAATCACTTATTCCTTCATTGCATAATGATGAGAAGGTTATAGTATGGGGTGTATGATTGGGTAGAGCAAGCATGGGTAATGGCGAGAACTGCCATCAACATTACCTTAGTTGAAAGTTGGAAGGAAGGGATTTAGAGGTTGAATATGGAATGCTGCACTTTTTACAATAATTGGAATGATATGGGAGTATAGAAATAAGGGAGTATTTAACAATTTAAAAGTCTATGTAAGTAGGTTGTTGATAATAAACAACACAAGGATTGGTTTTTGGACTAAAAGAGAGTAGGAGAATTGGTGTGATACATCATGTTTAGACACTCTTTCTACGAGTAATGAATCATATGCTAGTTTTTGGCCTATTTATGGGTTTTGTTAGGATATTTGGTGCTTGAAGCAGCGAGATGGTTATTCTTGCTGTTGTGGTTTGATTGCTTTGCAATGGTTGACGCCTTCCTTTGTTAAATTCAATGTTTTGATCTACTATTTGCTAGTTTGATGTCCCAATTCTCAATGGGAGGGATTCTACTTCAAGTAGCCGCCATTTTCTAATATTATTCTTATGTGACAATTTGTAGTTGTATGAAACTTTCCTTATTGCCTAGACTAGGATATAGTTCAGATGTGATGGGAATGTTATATCTGTGTTGTGGCATGGGAGCACCTAGTATTGTAATACCTCATTTATTTAAAATCCTTATTTAGATACCCTCATTTAAAATTTAATTATTAATTTATAATTAATTATAAAGTTATTTTATGAGTTGATGTTCTGTTAATATACGTATTACTATACTTATTAAATTTGTGTGAATAATTTTGACTAGTATATTAATATTTAGAGAACAGATAATAATAATAATAATAACAACAACAACAACAGAGGTGATGATAATAATAGTAGTAATAATCATAACAAAACATGATGATAATAATGATTATTTAATTATATCAAGTGTATGTCATATTCTTGTGTGGCAATTTTATGTATGTATGAATTTATAGCCTCAATCTAAATGCATATTAGTATGACGATTAAATAGAATATGCGCGTGAGTATATGAAGGGTTGGCTATGGATTGAAATTCCATGATACCTTATGTTGTACTTTTATGTCATAGAATTATTATGCTCTAATGCCACCTGAAATTATTATGTTTTAATGCCACATATATTGGATCGGCTTTAATACCCCTAGAATCGATCGGCCTTACTAATACTTGGATTAGTTCAACTTTAATGCCACTTGGATTGGTTCGGGTTTAATGCAGCTTGGCTTTAACACCACTTGAAATTGATAAAACAATGAAAATTCATTTTGTTGATGGAAGTGAGCTAAGTGTTGTTATGTGAGCTAGAATTATGATTGGTTAAATCCTTGAATAAAATATTAATTACTTAAAGTGAAAGATATTGAGTTAGGACTTATATAACTTAGGGTAGCTATTGGAGTTAGGTTTGGTATTCACTTGGTACCATTCCGGTATTATTTTATTCTGTTGTCCTGGATGCTTTATGAGGCCCGAAGAAACCCTCTTCTACTCTATAGGTGTCTCAATATATTTTGATCCTATAGTCTTATACATACTTAAGTAATTAGGTGGCCTACTTATTGGTGGTCTGGTTACGTTTTTTGGTGTGCTAGCTAGGGCTAGTACGATTTGAGTACTAGTTTAGTTGTTACGATCTCTTTGAGTCTCCATCCTCAAGATAATATAATTAAATAGTTGTGATCACGATAATGAATTATTCTCGTTAGCTCTTGGACTTTATATTTCTATTTCCTGCACATGTCTCTTAGTTCTCTCTTACAATAGTGTTGCCATATGAAGCATATCTGTATTGAATTATTATATAATCTATTATTTAAATTGCATGTGGGCTTTATGTGCAAAATGCTATCTTCTAGGGTAGTGTGTGTTACTCAGCATACGACTATGGTTTACTGTATGTCGTACCCTATGTATTGTCATGTATTATAAGCATGAATCTGTGATACCATGTTTCATTATATATACCACATGTGTAATCGAGTATGAGTTATTATATGAGTAGAATGATATATGTATCACATGTGTTATTATATGAGCAGAATGGTGCATATATCACATGTGTAATTGAGCATGTGTTATTATATGAGTAGAGTAATGGTATATATGTCACATATATGATCGAGAATGTGTTATTATATAAGTATAATGGTGTATGTATCACATGTATAATTGAGCGTGAGTTATTATATGAGTAGAATGGCATATGTATCGCATGTATAATAGAGCATGAATTATTGTATGAGTATAATGGTGCATTTATCATATGTATAATTAAGCATGAGTATTGTAAGCTAAATATTGCCATATCCTATGTGTATCATGTTTCCTTTCATGAGTTAGGTAGTTTAATTTACTCAGTACTAGACCTATACTAATACTACCTTGGTTAAATAGGTCCTGCAATGATCCACTAATGGTGGGGAAGAGACCTCTTGTGTTGGTTTAGGATCGGATATTATTTTTGGGTTGAAGTATTGGCTTAAGAGAGAAGGCAATCAAAATTTTCACCCCTTGGGATTTATCTTTGTTCGATTGTATTTATTTTTAGATGTTTGAAGTGTTTTATTAAATTTTCAAGGGAGTTGTAATTGAAATTTAGTTTCCCATACTTTGATGAGCTTTTGAAATCTAGGATTATTTCACAAATTTCCTCTTATTTATTTAGCGATGATTTTATGTAGTGAAATTATTCACTTGCCATCTTCGTATGGATATTTCCTTGTAGGAGTTATCCTCATGGCATGGATGTTGTAGGAATTTTTGTTGGATACATTTTAGCCATGCATTTAGAATCAGATAAATGGTAGACATTTATCTTGTGTTAGGTGTGGCAGTAACATTCCCCAAATCCTATTTTAGCTTCCGCATTATTCTTTTAAACAAAATTTTTCAGGAGTAAAATTTTGGGGTATTACATAGAATCCTTTCAATACTTTTGGTCATAAGCCGTTAGCTAAACATTATTTAACATCATCTCTCAAATTAAATCCAGGTGAGTGCAGGAACCCCACAATTATAGCTGGTGGACATGAGATACACTTGATGGTAGAATGCAACTGACCACTATTATTCAATAGTTGACCGGTATCTAAACTAGAAGCCTCTTGGCCACTATTATTGGCGGCAGAACAATCTAGCCCATAATTGCATGGCTTTCTACATAAGTGATTAGTACTTTTTCATGACTTATTAGTATCTAAGATTTGCTTTATTCCGCTCGAGATCCTTGACTATTATAATAGGTGGAACAGAACACACTCTAAGGAAATAGGCACCTAGCCACTATTATAACTGGTGGACCGTTACACATATACATCTTCTAGGGCAAAGTGCTCCTGGCCACCATTATAACTAGAGGTCCGTAAGGTATGATATAATTCATCTAGCCTGGCTCAATCTTTCACTTTACATGATTAGTGTTTTCCATTTAATTACCACAACAAATCCATTAATTTAACTCAAAGAGCAAAAGTACACCGACCATACTGGTTTATACATGCAACACAATACCCTTCAACTATCAATCTAGGAATGCAAAGGTACCCTCGTCACACTATTGCATGAGGACACACAGTACTTTAAAGATAAGGAAGCCTAATCTATAAGTATGCAAACCCCCTTAATAGGTTCATAGAATTAGATAGAGTTAGATGTAAGGCATGGTTAAGGCACTAAGGTAAACCAAAAAATACCAAGATAATCATGTGCTAAACCACATCTTTAGGGTAGCAACCCTAAAGAGCCACCATTCCTCGATCTCGAGATCTTCAACTTCAATTATTAATTTTTTAATTATAGTAACCATGAGAAACACAACCACCACATACTTATTCATTCTCATTTGTTTATACTATTATTAAGTAATCCTTATTCACATGGTTATCCATTTTAATTTAAAGAAACCACTAAGGCCATCCTTATATCATCAATTTCCATTTTAGAATTCAGTTCCATTTGTTCATATGCCACAAAGGGTTGTCATATCATCATTATAATATGGCCTTCGAGTATGGTAGTCTACATCGAAGGATCATGGAACACTTAACCCTAATATGGCCTTCTATCACATCCAACACACATTACCATGCATAATTTGTGATTATAACACCTCTTGCATGAATATGAGATAAACACCAATGTTATGTCATGTTCTTGTGATACTCACTAGTTTATCGAATACGCTTGTCTTATTATCAAATATTACTTATGTCTTATTATGGAGAATTATTTTATTCATTGATGTGTTATACGCAAGTTACCGATTTACCTTCATCATCCTTAAAATATTATTGAAACTCCTTATTTGTAAAGTTACTATGTCATCCCCTTTTATTTACCAAATTACCATATTACCCTTTATGTTGTATAATTACCAAAATATCCTTGTAATTATCAGATTACCAAATTGTCCTCCATACTTATTATGTCATCAACTTTACGCCTCATACCTACTAAGTCACCAATTCACCTTTCCAGTTGGCTAACTTACTGGATTGCCCTTTATACTTGTTAAAATTACTAATTTGCCCCTCAATTTATTAAATTACCAAATCACCCTTCATGCTTGCTACATTTACAGAATGCTGATTTGGTTAGTTAAATTACTAAATTGTCCTTGTGGTTTATTTAATTACAAAAGTTTCCCTTTTTACTTATTAAAATTATAAAAGTGTCATTTTGGTTGGTTAAATTACCAAATTAGCCTTTATACTTATTAAAATTACCAAATTGTCCATTAGCGTGCCAAATTACTAAATTACCCTTATTACCTATCACTTTACCATTTTACCCCTATCATTCACCAAATTACCAAGTTGTTCTTCCTTTATGTCAAATTACGAAAGTTCCCTTCTTATTTATTAAGTAACCAATTTACCCCTTTTGCCTACAAAATTACCAATATACCCTTCCTTTATGCCAAAGTACTAGAATACCCCTCTCCTTTTATTTAATTTACCAAAATACCTTTTCACTCATAAAAATTACCAAGTTATCTCTTCTTTCATCTAAAATTACAAAATGCCCTTATTACGTATTCATTTACCATTTTATCCCCTTTACCCTTATAAACTACCATTTCTCCCTTATTATACCAATTTAACTAAAACACTCTCACCACACAAAATATTAATTTACATGGTTCGTATACATCATCCAACATCACCAACTATTCTCATTTATAATTAATACCCATTATCAACTACTTCACATACTCATTCAAGTCATACCTTTCTACAAGAAAAATTAATAAAATGCCCCATAGGCTTATAATAACATTTTTCATAGCCAAAATAACTTATCATGTCACGTATAAGCATTTAACATTATTTTTTAACCATAAGGCCCCTTCCTTAACTATCATTTCTACATATGGCACATAAATAAACAAGCTTTTCATTTCAACAACTGACTTATACTATAATGAACATCACACATCATGCACATAAATATAATAAAACTATAAACTGCTAGCATACGTATATCCACACATTTTAGTAGGTATAATGGTTACCGTAAGTCTAGCAATAATTAAATATTATCGGTATCTTGATTAAAGGTTTGAGCTTTGATTTATAAAAATCAATACCTAAAAATAATATAAAAAATTCACACAATAGAAGTATAAAATAAAAAGAATAATTTTTTTACCAAAAGTTGAATTAATACATACTGATATTAAACATCTTTATACCTTAAAATTAACTAAGATTTAGCTCAAAGGGATATAAGAGACTCACACTGTATGGTAGCATAAGAATCATGAAAAAAAATAAAGAAGAAGGGGTTGAAGAGGGGAAGTGGGGAGAAGGGAAGGGATTGGTTCAGTTAAAGGTTTTTTTGTTGGGTTAAGCACATGTAGAGGGGTGTGAGGGTGGTGGATGGGTGTAGGAAGGGAGTAAGGGTGTAGGTGGTGGTCAAGGGTCAAAGGTCGATGGCCTAGGGAAGCAGAGGCAGTGGTTGCAGGGTTGGGAGTGGTGGATGCAAGGGTGGAAAAGGAGAAGAAGGTAAGGAAAAGAAGAGAAGTAGGGATGGCTATAGGGGAAATTTTGGCCAGAGGAAGGAAAGTTGGTTGTAGGGTAGGTTCTAAGGAATGGATTGGTGGCTATGGAGGTGGCGAAAGAGTGAGGAAGGTGACGCACGGTTTTTATGCAGGGTGGAGGTCAAGAAGGAGGGGAAAGAATAGGAAGGAAGGGAGGGGTTGTAGTGGAAAGTGAGGGGTAATAGGGTGGTGTAGGGAGGTTGAAGGGATTTTAGGGAGGTAGCTGTGGTGGTAGGTTGGGTGGCAGCAACAACGATTGTGGGTGTTGGAGCAAAACCAGGAGAGGAGAATAAGAGGGGAAGAAGGGAGAATGAGAGGGTCTGTAGGGTGTTGAGGGAGGTCAAAAAATGCGTAGAGAAGGGTAAGATAA
Source organism: Tamarix chinensis (assembly GCA_030549775.1). NCBI lineage: Eukaryota > Viridiplantae > Streptophyta > Magnoliopsida > Caryophyllales > Tamaricaceae > Tamarix > Tamarix chinensis. Next base: position 86,890,974 of record CM060176.1, read on the forward strand.
GGAGAGGAAATGGGAATGGGAAGGGAGGTAAGCATGGTTAGGTTAGGTGGTAGGGTGGTGGGTTGCTGGAAGAAGGAAATGGAAGGGGAAGACACATAGGGGAGGGCTGTGGGGTTGTGTTCAACCCAAAACAGAAGCAATGGGAGAGAGGAGAGAGGGAGAGAGAGCAAGGTTGAAATGGCTTGTTCCAAGCGGTTGGTGATAGGGAGGTGTTGTAGGCATGGAGTGCGTCGACAATCGAAGAAGAAGAAGAAGGGTAGAAGAAGAAAGAGGAAAGAAAGAAGGGGTAGGCTAGTTGGGCATGGGAGAAAGAAAGGATGGGTTGGCCTTGCACATGGGGGAGAGGGTAAAAAAAGGAGTTGGGCTTGCCAAACCAAGAGGGAGAAAGGAAAAAAAGAAAGGAGAGGTGGGTTAGACCTGGACGCAAGGGGAGGGAGAGGAAGAAAGACCCAATGTAGGGCGAAAGACCGATCGACCCAAAGAGGAAGAAAAGAAGAAAAAGAAAAAAGAGGAAAAGAAAAAGGAAGAAAAAAGAAAAAGGAAAAAGGGGGAAATAAAATTAAAATAATTTTAAGAATAATGGTATTTAATATTTTTGATAGATAAATTAATTTAATAATTTAATTTATTTAAAATTTATGATAGTAGTTTAAGAGAGAAAATTTAGTAAAATATTGGTTTGGAAAATTATTTAAATAAAATAAGTAAGATAGAATAATAAATTTTTATTAAATATTCATATCCATTTTTATAGATCAAAAAATCCACAACGTAATTAAATTAAATAGGTTTCAAAAGTAAATTATCCCAAATTAGAGTTATTTATTAAATTTTGGGTTTTAAATTTTGGGGTATTAGATCACTACCCCCCTTAAAAAAATTCGTCCCCTAAGTTTATGCCTTACTGCTAAGGATACAAAAGGGGGTTCCTAGGGTTTTAAGGGTAACTACCCCCTTATGGGTAAACGTATTTCACCAAAATGTGGACAAAAAAACAAACTACACACAATACTAATAACCTAAAGCAATTACAAGTGTCTCAATGGTAAGCCTAAAGTAGATGCATCGAGATCGATCACTTGCTAATATGCTCCAGCTGGAGTGGTTGAATAGGTTTCCCTGAGCATCTAATTCTACTGAGTCAATTGTTACTTGATCCTTTGAATTTCTTCATAGGTTGTATTGTAGCATTGGAAGCTCCTATGCCAAACTGTCAACACTTGTGGCATTGAACTAGCTTTCCTATGCAATCCTTGCTCAGATGATCTCTTCTACAATGGTGATAATGGTAGTTCTAGACATGTCTCTTACTAGTCTTGCCATGGGAAGCACTCTGACACTTTTTATGCCGAACCCTAGCTTCATGTTGAGGTTGAACCTATAAAAACTTGCTACTAAGATGCTAACTCTTTTCTCTGAGCTTTGGCTCTTCATTCTTCCTCTTGCCCATGATGGAGGTGTGCTCCTAGACTAAGGCATAAGTAACACATGCTTGCTCTTACAGTGTAGTCAACTCATGGGAAATGGTCATGCCCATCATACTCTAGACATTGAACTGAAGTCCTTACTTGAATTGGAAGACCACTATGGCCTCACTAGCTGCTATGCCGGAGGGGATGAAATACCCCGAAAATTCCTAATTTTATAAATTATATTTAAAAGAGGTTTTATTAGAAAGTTATTTAAATAAATTACTTTTATTAAAATGAAAGGGTATTTAATTAAGGAAAATCAAAAAGAGATTTATAAGTATTTTAGTTAGGAGGAATTTCGGTATTTTAGCTAATTAAGCATTTTATTAAAAAAAAATTATTATTAACTAAATAAATTATTTTGATTTAAGATAAGAAGGAGAAAATAATTTAAAATTAATAATAACTTTATAAATAATTTAATTGGAGAAATTAGGTTGTTTTACTAAGTAAAATAGAAATTATGGAACATCTTTCAAAAATCCTAATTAAGCCTAAAAAAATAATAATAATTTAAACATTATTTTATTTAAATATTATTACTTTTAAACATCCCAAATATTTTAATTAATTTAAATACCCAAAATAAGTATTTTTCTCTTTTCCTTTTCCTTTTCTTTCTTTCTTTTTCTTCTTCTTCCTTTCTTTTTCTTTTTCTTCTTCTCCCCGAACTGGGCCAGCCCGGCGGCCCAGTTCCCTTCCTTTCTTCCTTCGGCCCAGCCCGTACCGCGCGAGGTCCTCCTTCCGCCCCATGCCACACCGCGTTTTGACCCATTTTTATCGGCAGCACTGCGTTTCATTTAAACGCACCTCCCCCACACCCGAACCGCCGGTCTGCCCTTTTTTCTTCTTTCTTTTCTTTCCTCGTGAACCGCCCGGCCCAACCCTTTCTTCTTCTTCCTCCTTCGCGCCTGCCAGCCAGCCCCGACGCCAGCCTGCAACACGGCGCCCCCTGCTCAAGCCGCCTGCGCGCCGCCTGCACGCCGCCTCCCCTTTTCTGCCCTGCCGGCCACCCTCTCTCGACCGACCTGCACCCTCATACTCCCTAGTCCACCCGCACCTTTTCCTCCCTTTTTCCCAACCAGCGCAGAGGTCTGCCATGGCAGACCTGCGCCGACTCCCCTGCCGGCTGGCATGCCAAACGCCGCCAAACCGTACCTCCCTCTGTCCCCTCTCTTGATCCCCTCCCCATTTTGAGCCTATAAATACCCCCACGAGCCCAACCTCGGGCTTTTTCGAAGACCCAACCCAGAAACCGTTCCTTGCGCAGCCCCTCTTCAGATCGCCGCCCCATCGCCGCCACCCATCGCCGCCGCCCTAACCACCCCCGAAACCCTTCCCTGCAGCACCCTCCACCCAACCAAGCCTCCCTCAGCCCTCGATTTACCCTACACGTGCCGCCCCAAGCGCGCGAAGTGCCCTTCCCGACCAAGCCAACCTCGAACCCCGCCACCCTTCGCACCGCCGCCCACCGCTGTGCCGCCACTCCCAGCGCCCCCTCTGCCTCCCAGAACCACCAAGGGAACTTCCCCAACCCTCCTAGGCCCTCTATTTCCCCTGCCAATCCCTCCTTTTCCTTCCTTTCCCCTCCACCACCTCTCTACCCTCTTTCTCCCCCCAACGCCGCCGCCACCGTGCGCCGTGCGCCGCCACCTGTGCCACCCACACCCTAGGTAGTTCTCTAAACTCCCCAACCCCTAAACCTTTATTATATAAGTGCTAATTATTTTAGTAGCATAATTAATATTATTCTTACTATTATTATTATTATTACCACTAATAATATTATTATTAGTATTATTAATATAATTATTATTACTATTATCATTATTATTATTACTATTGGTATTATTATTATTATTATTATTATTACTATTATTATTATTATTATTATTATTATTATTATTATTATTATTATTATTATTATACCTAACCTTGAAACATTTATAACTATTGGTCTTACTAATACTAGTGGCCCATAACTTTAGTAGTTTATTTTAACATCATAATCGCTATTATTATTGCTAGTATTACTATTATCATTATTATTATTATTATTATTATTATTACTATTATTACTATCATTATTATTATTAATATTATTATTATTCACTATTATCATTATTATTAGTAACATTGAACTACTACCATTAATATCAAATATTATTAAACTACTTTAAATTATGGTAGCTACTTTTATTAGTAGTAGCTTGATTAACTACCTTGAGAATATTGACCATACTTCACTTATAAAAGTAACATTACTATTCTTCGCCCTAATGGTAAGGTAAAGAGTAGGGGTAAGATAGAAAAGAATAGTGTTTTGGTCGGAGGAAAAGTAACCCCAATTTTCCCTCTTATAGGCGAGTCAAGTCGACACTCGGAGGAGGCGTAGGAGCGTGCTCCAAGACCGGTGTCGTGTTAGGTAAGGACGAGGCTAAGGCCATCTATGTGTATTGTATGTTTTACCTGCCTTGTATGCCTTATGCGGTGGTGTGCTTTAGTCTGTATATTATTTGTGTATTCATGTAGCGCAGCTTGGAACCGGGGTACGTCCCCGTACTCTTGTTTATATGTACTAATATGGTATGGTGCAAGGATAGAGTGGTGTGATGTGACATGCATGATAGGAGTTTTGATGAGGAGTTGTGGAGTGGGGGCTTGAAAGAGAAACATAAGCGAATAGGATAACCAAAGGGAAGTACGTTGGCTAACACAGGGAAGAATGACCTAGGCAATTTATGATTAATAAATGGATGGGAAAAGGGGGAATTAAATAAATGGGAGAGTGGAAGGAGTAAAGTTGTCTGAAGGAAACTAGGGTTTGCATGGGAATGATAGAGTTGGCATGGTGGAAGTGTTAGGGTTTGCATGGGGTGGTTAAGGTCCGCATGGGGGCGAACCTTACGTATGGAAAGTTACTTTGGGGCGTAGGGAAGGTAATGGAAAGTTTGTTTGGGAGTTTGGAGGCTCGAGGTGAAAAATAGTACGTGGGATAAAATAAGCGTACATAGGGACCAACTAGGGTTTGGGAAAGAAACCCTAATTTAAGGAGGTGGAAAAAGAAAAAGAAAATAATAAGAATAAATGAGGAAGGGTGAAGTATGTGGGAGAGTTGAGTTTGAGGGTCATGATTTGGGTTTCCGATGCGAGAAGTGTGTTAATTACAAAGGGTGTTTAGTGGCCTAGTATAAGCATAGGAGACAGCTCGGTAACCTAAACCGAGTGAGGATATAGATAAGATTGGATGTGTGACCTATATCCTATGTGTTGTGGATGCCTTATATAAATGCTGTGTTGTATTCTAAATTCCGTTATCTTACTTGTTGCGTGGGTAATGTGGCTTGGAAACAAGTCGTGTACTTATGTTTTCATTAGCATGTGATAGTACGATTATGTCTTCAGTCTTGATGTGATGTGTTGAGATCTCTAGCCATGCATGACAAAAGATATGCCCTCGAATAAGATACATTAAGACACTAACGACTTACAGAGAAAGATGTTGAGCCGAACCCAGACCGGTCCACCGGCTATAATAGTGGCAGGGTATGTTACCCTCGCGACCGTTCCACCGGCTATAATAGTGGCAGGGCATGTGCCCTCGCGACCGTTCCACCGGCTATAATAGTAGGGGATTTCATGCTCAACAAACTCAAACGTAAAAGTGATGAGACATGGGAAAGATATAAATGGTTACAGTGGAATACCTTGTGAGTCGGAGCCAGACCGGTCCACCGGCTATAATAGTGGCAGGGTATCTTACCCTCGGGACCGTTCCACCGGCTATAATAGTGGCAGGGCATGGCCCTCGCGACCGTTCCACCGGCTATAATAGTGGGGTTCCCGCACTCACATGGTCTGGATAAGATGATGATCGATTATATTCAGAGACCTGATAAAAGAAAAGTGATATCTGGTCTGTAACCTGTGTGGTTTATACGTGTTATTGCATTCGATCTATGTATCTATGCTATGTCTGCTATATTTTGTATCTTTGTCTGTGGGCCTTAGCACACCTGCGCCCTTACTCAGTACTGGACCCGTACTGATACTACCTTGATTAACTGGGTCCTGTGATGATCCACCAATGGTGGGGAGCAGACCTTTGATGCAGGTTGATCTGTTACTAAATTGGGGTGGAAGGCTTGATCTGAGTGAGTAAGCGGTCCGGATATTTACCCTTCGAAAATTGTGTGGTTTAATCGTATTTGTCTTTAGAGGATACAAATGTTGTATTTAATTTTTCGAGGGTTTTATCGTACTTTGCTATTCCGTTATTTTAAGTATTCTGGTATATGGACCTTTTAAATTGTATTTCGGAATGTAACTTTTGACCTTCGCACTCTGATTTCGTAAAACTTGTGTTTTATGAATGATTTGTTCTGGTTTTATTCTTTCTAGCCTTAGCACTTAGTATCGGGTCGGTAGTTATGGATCGATCTGGTACTAAGTGTGGCGGTAATACCCCCGGATTTACAATTTCATTTGCTTGCTTCCGCTAAACTTCTTCTAAATTAACGAAATTTTTCAGTAGTAAATTTGGGGGTGTTACAGGGGATCCTTAGTAGCTCTATGAAACGTGTGTAGTATTTTCAGACTAACAAGCTTCCTTGCATTAAATCCATGAATTCCTTGAGCTTGACCCCCTTAAGACTTTTGATGTAGAAACACGTACGAAGTGTAGTCTTGAAATCTTCCCAAGACACTAATTATCCTCATTGGGCTTGGAAGTCTTCCCACCAAGTGTCGACTACTCCACAAAGGAATTACGCTTTGACATTCATCATTTATTCTTTAGGTCAGTTGAGTGCCTCAAAGGTGCTATCAAAATCCCACATCTAACTTTTGAGGATCATAGGGTCTTCATTTTTGTTGTGGGTCATAGGTTGATGGTGCGATACTCTATCGAGCCAATCCTCCCTGATACCCATATAGGGATGATACATGGGTAAAGCGGTTTGAGGTTGAGGAATTGGGAAACATTGAGCTAATCCCATGAGCATCAATAATGCCCTTCCTCTTTTGTCAACACATCCATCTAGGGCCAATTTGATTTAGCTGCAAAACATAGGTGAGTTAGGAAAGGTGCTATTTCTCAATCTAAGTGACCTAAGCTAAGGGTCACTTAATCTATACATACCCAAATCACAAGATTGATTTGGGTTTTAAAACCAAGGAAAGAGGAGGGAAAACCCATTTAAAATTTATTAAAACTTGGAAAGCTTTTGTAAAATACTCTCATATTGACTTGTAGTGTTAGCTCAAAACATTAAAAATGAGAAGGGTTTTTGAAAATACACTAATACCAACTCGTGGTATCCACTCATAAACACTTAAAGATAGAGATAATCTTTAAAAATGCTTAGATACCAACTTGTAACACCCAAAAATTTACTACTATAAAATTTTCATTTTATTTCAAAATTAGCAGAAGAAAATACTCTAAATTTTGGGGATGTTATCGCTACATTTAGATCCAGATCGGTTTTCTATTTCCATTCCAATACCATGTGCTAAGCATAAAAGGAAAATAACATGATCACACATATTCAGAGTTTTATTTAAATTAGACTAAGGGATTAATTTAGTTTTAAGAATAAAACACACTATTAATGGTTACAAGAGTAAAATCATGTAAACAAGGAAATAAAAGGTTAAAAGAGATACCTTGAGATCTTCCAAGACAATCCTTACGCTCTTACTCAATAGTAGCTCGAATAGGACCAACAACAATCCTATAAGGGACACTATCCATTGAATAGGCATGGACCCACAAAAAGAATCCCTTTAGTACTATGGTACTGAGTAACCCTTTATACCAAACCAAAAGGTAGTGCCCACATTCAACACATCATACAAAAATGATATAAAATGATAACATATGCGAGCTTAGGAAAATCACGATTGATATAAGGACTAACACACAAGGCAACACCACATACAATAAGAAATGCATAGCACAAAATCCAAATACTTAGCTATTCCATTTTACAATTAAGCAAGAACAGGCACTTAAGCCAAACTTATATTATACCAATGGATCATAAAGGTGAAATCAATACTTTTGGTTGTAAGCCATTAAATAAATATTATTTAACATCACCTCTTGAATTATATCCATGTGAGTGTGGAAACCCCACTATTATAGGTGGTGGACTAGAAATATACTTCAAGGCATAACACACTAAGCCACTATTATTCAATAATGGACCAGTCTCTAGGGTAGAAGGCTCCTAGCCACTATTATAGCCGGTGGATCGGTCTAGCACCATATCATATGTTGTTCACTATAAGTGATTGATATTTTTTCATGATTTATTAACATCAAAGATTTGATTTATTGAGCTTGAGATCTCCCACTATTATAGTTGGTAGACCATAATACACTCTAGAATAACATGCACCTAGACACTGTTATTGTAACACCCCAAAAATTTACTCTTAAAAAAAATTCATTTAAAAGAATAATGTGGAAGCTGAAATACAATATGGGGAATGTTACTGCCACACCTAACACAAGATAAATGTATACCATTTATCTCATGATAGATGTAAGGCTAAAACCTATCCAACAAAATTCAACCAACATTTATACCTTGAGGACAAACTCCCACAAGGAAATATCTATTGAAAGATGGCAAGTGAACAATCTCACTAAATAAAATCATCGCCAAATTAATCAGCGGAAACCTGTGAAATTTTCTTGATTTTTAAAAGCTTATCAAAGTAATGAGAATTAAAATTCAATTATAATACCCTAGAAAATTTAATACAACACATGAAACTTCCAAAAATGAATACAGATAAATAAGAAAAAATTTCAAAGGATCAAACTCCGGATTACCTAATCTCTCAACCAAGCCTTCAACCCAAAAATATTATCCGACCTCCAACCTGTACAAGAGGTCTACTCCCCACCATCAGTGGATCATCACAGGACCCATTCAACCAAGGTAGTATCAGTACGAGTCTAGTATTGAGTAAATCATGACTGCCTAACTCATGTAAGGAAATAGAACACACATAAGATATAACAATATTTAGCTTACAATACTCATGCTTAATTATACATGTGATACATAATCCATTCTACTCATATAATAACTCATGCCTAATTACACATGCGATACATACACCATTTTACTCATATAATAACACATGCTTGATTATACATATGATATATAACATTAGGTCACAGACTCATGCTCATAATACATGACTAGACATGATGATACATATGATACAAGCATATAAAAAAATCATGATCACATGCTAAGTAACACACACTACCCTAGAAGGTATCATTCTGCACATGAGGCTTACATGCGATTTTAATAGTAAAACATGTGATAATTAAATATGGACATGCGTCATATGGCAACACTATTGTAAGAGAGACAACCAAGAGACATGCATATGAAACATAAATATAAAGCCCATGAGTGAGCGAGAATAATTCATTATTATATTCCTTTATTGTGATCACCACCATTTATTTGTATTATCTTGATGATGGAGACTCAAAGAGATCGTAACAACTAATCTAGTACTCGAACGGTACTAGCCCTAGGTGGCCCTCTAAGAAATGTAACGAGACCACCAATAAATAGGACACCTAATCACTTAAGTATGCATACCCCCTATAGGGACGAAATCTATTAAGACACCTATAGAGTAGAAGAGGTCAGGATCACATAAGAAAAAAACACCGGAATGGTACTAAGTGAATACCAAACCTAACTTGGATAGCTACCTTGAGTGATACAAGTCCCAACTCAATATCTTTCACTTTAAGTGATTAATATTTTATTATAGGATTTCACCAATCATAAATTAGGCCCACATAATAGCACTTAGCTCACATCCATCAAAACAATGAATTCCTATTATTATATCAATTTCAAGCAGCATTAAAGGGGATAGATTTCAAGTGGTATTAAAGCCAAACCAATCCAAATGGCATTAAAGTCAATCAATTCTAGGGGCATTAAAGCCGATCCAACTCATGTGGCATTAAAGCCAAATAATTTTAGGGGCATTAAAGACAAATAATTCCATGACATAAAATATAGCATCTGGTATCATGAAATTTCTATGCATACTCAACCCTTCACCTACTCACGCACATACAATATTGAAGCATCATCATAGCACACATTTGCATTAAGGCTATAGATTCATAAAATTACCACACAGAACACAGTATATGCTTGACATGATTAAATAACTGATAAGCATATTCATCACCTTCTATTACAAGGAGATATATAGCAAGATTGCATCATAAGTAAAGGTAAGTAATGACTTATCTAAATTTAAAGCCAGCTAAGCAAATTAAGAAAGAGAAAGAGCTATCAAGAGCTCAACAATCCACAAGAAATTTTTCCTACGTCTTTGATAGATATTTGGAAATGAGGTTAGAAGCTATCTTATCGATCAATAATTCAGATATTATAATAAAACAAACACAAATGGACACAAACGATCATTCTTGGAAAACGTGTCCAAATCCTAGGACTCACAAGCGTAGCTTTATAATCATTTAAAATTAAATATTAACCAAATCAGGTTTAACACATATCACTTGGAACATTTCAAATTGATTTAGAAAGTTGGGGAAAGAATAATAGAATATAAATCAATTTTATCAAAAATGACTTCCTTATTAGGTTTTACAACTAAAGAGTCAAACGAACCATTTTTAGGGAAGCAAATCCAACTCGATAAGATAAAAACATAATTCAACAAATTTTAAATCAAAGCTAGAAATCGATTAGGTAAAAGAAGCATAGCATAATCTATTTTATGAAATCATCTCTGAAAATTAAGGTTTAAAATGCTTGAATTATGACTCGAATAATTAAATTTTATTATCTCAAATTGAAAGCTTAATAGTAAAATTAATCTAATTTTAAATAAATCTAGATAATCAATTTCGACAAAAATAATCTTATGAGTCAACAATTTAAGATAGTCAGTCTCCGAAATTAGGGTTTTAAAGTCCAAGACACAAACTCGGTTAATTCAAATCAGTTAATTCCAGTTTAAAATGTTAGAATGCAATTAATACAATTTCAACTATTTTTATAAATTCAATTTTAGGAAAACAACTATATAAATGACCAATTTCATAATTTTATTTGAAATCTAGGATTTTAGGCCCAAAAATACAATTCAGTTGAATTATATTAATTTATTTAAATTGAATATTTAGAAATATAATTAGACATATTTTATAACATATGATATAGTCAATTGCTAAAAACCAATAAAAGAAATACCTAATTTAGCTTAATTAGGGTTTTTGAGCGCGGAATGCAAATCCGATCAATTCTTGCTAAAGTTTATAAACTGATGGTTCAGAATTGAAATTCAATGTATTCTAATGTAGATTATATAATTAATTGAATAAAACAACCCGATAACACAATCCAATTTAGACCCGCAAGAGTATTGACCTAAAAATCCAATTCCGATCAATTTTACACAATTTTTCCAAATCCACATTTTCGATATGAAATTAAATACATTTCAATAGATATTATAAAATCAATTGAGTAAAGCAACTCAATTTTGCAACCCAATTTCATTACACACGGATTTTGACCTAAAAATCTAATTCCGATTAATTTCACATAAATTTCTCAAATTGATGGTTCCGGCATGAAATTAGAAACATTTTACAGCATAACACAAAATCAACTTGCCCAAAATAGGATAATCAGATGAATCCTAGATATTTGGCCATAATCCGGCCCAAAATCTAATTTTCTCAAATCAACCAAATACACTACAATTAACCACTCTAAATCAATCATATAATATATATATATATATATATATATATATATATATATATATATATATATATATATATATATTCAAACAATCAATTTATCTTTTCATACGCTAACTCATACTCAATTAATGAAGTCAAATGTTAGCGTTGTCAGAACTTTATACAAAACAAAACTAACAAATCAGGAATAATGTAGGCCGGAGAAGATGCATCGAAGGTTAAGGACTTCTCACCAACAACCAGCGAAGCTTGCTATGGCCGGACGCGGCAGCACAACCTCCGTTGTTGCAATTTGCTACCCTTGCTGCTATTTGCTATTGTTGATGCGATTGCTCACAGTTGCTTCTTGTTGTGGTGGCTGGTAGTGGCGTCGCTGGTGGCAGTTGTTGTTGGTAAGGCGGCAGTCGATTGGAGTGGAGGAGAAGGCAGGAGGTGGGGAGAAAGAGGTAAGTGGGGTCTAGGGTTTTACCATAGCAGAAAGACACGAACGACACAAGGGAAAAGAAAAGTGGGAGAAGAAGAGAGAAAAGGAAAAAGGAAGATTGTCGGGATCTGTTACCGGTGAGTTTAAATTTTTTTTACAAGCATAAGTATATGATAAAATACTAAATATATAAAATTATTATTGGAATATTTTATCTAAAATTTATTTAAAAAATTAATTTCAAAAGGATCCGAAGGCTTAAAATTGAAATAAGAACTATATAAAGAATTTCAAAAGTATTTTTGGAAGAATTTACCAACGAACGTAAAAATCTATATCATTTATGGAAATACATTATAAGACCCTAAAATAATATTTAAAAGCATCTAAGAAAATATTTAAATTAAATTCTAATAAACTGAGACTAATTTCAATAATTTTTGAAACTTGTCTTCCACAACCAAAAAGGGTAAAACAGAAGGAAATTAATTTCGGAAAGATAATAAGCTCCAAAAATATTTTTAATTTAAAAATTTCCAAAGATCTTAATGACTTTGGAAGCGAATAAATTCAAAGTCAGAAATATTTTCTGTAGATAAAATTATTAAAATAAATTTGACTATTTTAAACAAAAATTTTATAATTTAAATAATATATATATCGTTAAAAAAATATAACTCCAAAACAAAGTTGTAGTCTGACAACAAAGTTATAATTGAAAATGAATCTAAAATATGAAAAATTAAAATTTGAGAAAAAACGGAAATACAAATTTTGAACAAAAAATTGAAATCATATGAATATAATAAAATCTGTGTATTGAGAATCCTCAAAGGCCTCTCTTCGTAGGACAACAAATCATCAAACTCGATCTCATCTTGTTTGATCACATACAATGGATCTGCGAGGTACTTCCTTAGCTAAATAATATGGAAGACATTGTGAACTCAAGCCAACTCTGGCAGAAGTACCAGACGGTAAGCAACCTCACTAATCCTATCAAGAATCTTTTATGGGCCAATATACCTTAGGCTCAGCTTATCCTTTCGAAAAATCTCTATGCTCCCTTAATAGGTGAAACCCTCAACAGAACTCTAAAATACCTCAATACAAAGTCTACTACCTCTCGCTTCATGCAAGACTAACAGTAGATCTTCTTGAAGTCCTTATGCAACTTATCATTCCTTGGTGATGAAATATGGAGTATAGTGACCTTCCTAAAAAATTTAACACTTCAGATCAGCATAACTCTAAGGTACACACTAATGAAATCAGTAACAAATGCTACCCTCCTCATCAATCTAGAAACCCTCAGCTCTATCATCATAAACCATCTACCGAATCCTCTCTAGCTTAATATCCCCAGGGTATTCTCCTTGAATCTTATAAAAATTCATCGATGTAATCATGAAATCACACATCTGGGTCTCCAAATAACCGTACTAGATCATCTCTATCCCCATCTCACCAAACTCATCTAGCAAATGACTAAAATACAGGATAAAACCTAAAGGAGGTGATGCCTTCCTACTTAAGGCATCTACAACATCATTGCCCTTAATCTCGTGGTAGGTCAACTCTATATCATAGTCCTTCACCACCTCTAGCCATCTCATCTACTTCATATTCAACTCCTTAGTGAATATATACTTAAGGCTCTTGTGGTTAGTGTAGAATTTGCACTTACTCATATACAGCTAATAAATCCAAATATTTAATGGAAAAACAACTTTAGCCAACTCTAAATCATGTGTCGGATAATTCTGATCATGCTACTTCAATTGGCAAGAAGAAAAAGACACAACATTATCATGCTTTGATGCATCGTCGTAGACCTCAAATCCATTAGTACCTGAAGGCAAGGATAAAACCGATGTTGTAGTCAACTGCTACTTAAACTCTTGAAATGCTCTCTCACAAGCATCATCCTAATAAAATTTAGTCATCTTTTTTAAAAGGTTGGTCAAAGTATGAGCTATCTTTGAGAAATCCTAAACAAAGCATCTGTAGTATCTAGCCAAACTTAGGAAACTACGTACCGCTAGTGGCTGCCTTCCACTCAGTCATTGCTAGAATCTTCACCGACTTCACGGTGACTCCTCCTACTCACACCACATGTCCCAAAAATGTAACCTCTTAAAGCTTGAAATCCTACTTATAGAGTTTAGGATACAATTTATGCTTTCTCAAAACTGATAAAATCTTCCATAGATGCTTCTCATGCTCCTCTCTACTCTAAGAATAAAAAAAAATATCATCAATGAAAACCATAACAAACTAATTGAGGAATCATCGAAAAATCCCTTTCATCAAGTCTATAAAAATTTCAGGGGTATTAGTGAGCCCAAAAGGCATCACCATAAACTTGTAGTGCCCGTAATATGTCTTAAAGGCAGTCCTCATGATGTCTAATTTGGTGATATGCAATTTATGATAACCTGATTTCAAGTCAACCTTCAATAAGGTGGAAGCACCCCTAACTTGATCAAATAAGTCCTCAATCCTTTGAAGTGGATAGGAATTCTTTTCTATCAACTAATTCAACCCTAGGTAATCTATAAACATATGAAGGCTCTCATCCTTCTTCTTCACAAACAACACAGGTGCTCCCCATAAAGACACACTCAGTCAGATATACCCATAAACTAACAAGTCCTCTAACTGAGTCTTCAACTCTCTCAACGCCATCAGTGCCATCCTATATGGTGCCTTAGAAATAGGTTTGGCCCCTTGTACCAGCACAATGGTGAAATATATTATCCGTACTCATGATATACCTAGAATAAACTTAGGAAACACGTCTGGAAACTCCTTAACAACCTAAATGCCCTCTAATGCTGATAGTCCTTGTTCAACTCGTGATCTCCATATGAAAACATAGGGCAACCTCTCTGCACCATGGAATATAATATATAGGAAGATATGACCTTCATCATTCGCCTAGGCTTGCATCTTTGATAAGAGATCCTAGCACCCTGAGGTCCCCACAACATGACTCGCTCCTGCAAATAATCTAACACTTCCTTATACCTCCCTAACACATCTATCCTAAGGATAATGTTGAAATCCTAAAGGTCCATCTCAACCATGTCTACTAGGATGTTTACCCCACCTATCTCTAAGACCACATCTAAGTAGAGCCTAGTAGTGTCCAATCTATCCATAAAAGGCAACATCACATATATAAATACAAAAGAAGATGAAGTCAATGCAGATTTAACTACAAATAGAGAAGAACTAATGATAGAGATGCTCCTGAATCAAACAATATATAAACCGGTAACAATAAGATTCAGAACATACCAGTAACTAACATCCTCCCTATTGAGGGAATGAGCGAGGTCCCTACAGGCTCCCCTAACTCTCTCTAAGCTTTCCACTTGGTGTGGTAGGTGCTCTCTATGAAAGTTGCTGCTGAGACTATTGGTAGGTTCGTTGCTAAAAAACCTACAGCTATAGAAATAGTGGTGCCTGATGCTAATAGAGTAAGATATAGGGCTTAGCTGGGGCAGAAAGGCACACCAACAAATAATAGAATAATCGTGGACTAAACCATGTCTTTAGGGTAGCGACCCCTAAAGAGCCACCATTCCCGATCTCGAGGTCTTTCACTTTAAGTATTAGTGTCTTAATTAAGGTGATCATGAAAAGCACACAATCAGATACTCATTCACTTTTGATCGTTATAATATCATTAGGTATTTCTTATTCAAACAATTATACAAGATAACACAAAGGAATCATTAGGGCCATCATAATCTCATCCAATTCTCATTTAGGATCAGTTCTTGTGATACTCACTAAATACCATTATCTTATTATTCAGTGTTACTTGAGTCTTATTATGAAACTCCATTATCCTATCAATGAATTAGACACGAATTACTGATTTACCCTTGCTTGTATAATTATTAAGTCATCCCTTCCTTACTTGCCAACTTACCATATTACCATTCATGTTGCATAATTACCAAATAATCCCTTGCTCGGTTTGGGTTACCAAGTTATTTTTCATATTTATTAAGTCACCAATAACCCTTCATAATTGTTATGCTTATCATATTTTCATTTAGTCGGCCAGATTACCAATTTACCTCCTCCTTTGTTATAATTACCAAATTACCCTTTTATTGATCAAATTACCAAATTACCCTTCTCCATTATTATTGTTACCAAATTACCCATCTCCATTATCATAATTACCAAATTACCCTTCTCTATTATCATAATTACCAAACTACCCTTTATTAGGTTATATTACCAAATTGCCCTTCCCTATTATCATAATTACCAAATTAGCCTTCTCCATTATCATAATTACCGAATTACCCTAATCTATTCTCATAATTACCAAACTACCCTTTAGTTGGTTAAATTACCAAATTACCCTTCTCCTTTATCATAATTACCATTTTATCATTTTACATTATTATAATTACCATTTTACCCTTTTACTTCCAAAATTACTATTTTACCCTTTACTTCAAGAATTACCATTTTACCCTCTACTTCCTAAATTGCCAATTTACCCTTTTTACTTCCAAAAATTACCCTTTTACCCTTTACTTCTGAAATTACTATCTTGCCCTTTATTACACCACTTTTATTAAATTATCATCACTATATGACATAGTAATACTAATACGCCATTCTCATTATACAACTCCACAAACTATTATATTTTAATATAATACTCATTAGCACCCACACATGTTAGGCCACATTCTTTCACAAGATCTATTACTAGAATGCCCCTAGGGCTCACAATAATATTATTCATGCATTAATGGTCACAATAACATAACACATCATGGATAATTACTTAACATTTTTTATTAATAACCAAACTCTTTCCTTAAGCAATATTTCCACACATAGCATACAAACTATCATGCTTTCCTTTTTATCAATAAATATAAGCAACTACATATGATATATCAAATAATATATATCATGCAAAATAACATATTAAAAAACTAATGTGCTAGTATACGTTTATCCATGTGTTTAATTAGGGTTTATCCATTACCTTAATTGTCACACAAATCAAACCTTACCGGTATCCCAGTTAAAGATTCAAGATTTAAATAAAAAATCAACACCTAAAAATAATATAAGTATTTATCACATTAGAAATAAGGAAACCAAAAGCATAAGACTCTATAAAACTTAATTAATGAACTACTTAACTTAAATATTATTATTCCTGAAAATTATTAACCAAAATAAACCAAGAATGCAGCAACTCATCTACTCATGCAGCAAGAGCTGCATGCAAAACAAGGGAGAAAATGCTCGAAGGTGGCATGAAGAAAAGGAAGATTATCTATTTTCGGGTTAGGGTTTTGGGGCTAGGAAAGAGGGTAGGTAGGGGATGATTTAGGGTAAGGGAACGATGCAGGGGTGGAGAGGAAATGTAGGTGGTGGTCGGGGATAGGTTGTTGATAGCCATGGGTGGCGAAGACGGCGACAGCGAGGCTACAAAAAGAGCTATCAAGGTGGGGGTGGCTGAGAAGGAAGGAAAAGGGAGGGGGTGAGAGTGTCGGTTTCAGCAAAAATAGGTGTGGAGGTGATAGAGGAGGTTGTAGGGAGTAAGTTGGTGGCTTAGGAGGCTGAAGAGGTGGCGGGACGGCGGTAAAAGGAGAGGTTGTAGGGAGGTTGCCGAGAAGGAAGGAAAAGAAGAGAAAAAAGAAGAGGGGAGGAATAAGGGGGTTGTAAGGTGGCTCAAAGGGAAGTGTGGTGGTTTAGGGCAATAACTAGTGGTGGTAGAAGGTGGTGCAAGAAGTTGGTGAGGTGGAGGAAGCTGCAAAGGAGGTGATGGTGCAAAAATAGGGGGTTGGGATAAAAGGAGAAGAAAAGGAGAGAAGGAATTGGGGAAGGGGAAAGAAGGCTCAAAAATGGGTAGGGTAGGGGCCGCTAAAGAGAAGAAAAAGGAGAGGGAGAAAAGGGAGGGGTAGATGGTTAGGTAGGGTGGTAAGCTGGCAAGTAGGTGGCAGGAAGAGAAGAAGAAGGGGGAAAATAAGGCATGCGGGGAGGGTTTTGTAAGGGCTAGTTTGGTCCAAAAATGGGAAGAAAAGGATGGGAGAGAGAGAGAGAGGGAGAGAGGGAGGCTTGTAGTGGTGGCAAGGAGAGGTTGCAGGGCGGTGGTTGGGCATGGCATCGAGGGGCGTGCTTGGTCGGGGCTAAAGGTAGATGAAGAAAGAAAGGGAGAGGAGGAGCAGCAGGCCAGGCATGGGAAAGGAAAGAAGATTTGGGGCAGCTAGGTTGCTGAGGGAGGAAGGAAAAGAAAAAAAAAAGGTAGGGGAGACTGGGCTTGTGACGTGCACAGGAGAAGGAGAGGAGGGGAGGGGAGTGGCCTAACATCCCGGGCGCGAGCAAGGGAGGGCGTAGGTTGTGGCTTGGTAGCCTGAAGGAGAGAAAAATGGATAAGAAAGAAAGGAGGAAAAAGGAGAAAATGAAGAAAGAAAAGGAAAAGGGGTGAAAAGGAAAAGGAAAAATAGGGAAAATTATAATAATTTAATTTATAAAATAATAGGATATGATATTTTTGGGTAATAAATTTATTTAATAATTTAATATAATATACTTAAATATATGGGTTTAAAAAGGATAATTTTAGTAAAATATTGGTTTGGAAAATTATTTAAATAAAAAGAGTATGATAAGATAAAAAAAAATATTTATTTTAATTTATTAAATATTCCTATCCATATTTTATATACTCAAAATCCATACAATAATTAAGTTCAATAAATTTAAAATCCAATTTATCCGAAATGAAAGCTATTTATTAAATTATAGATTTTTTAAAATTTTGGGGGATTAGATGTGCTATCCCCAATTAAGTGTTTCCATTATACCAACTATAATAGTGGGGGATTCTAGGCTCGATAAACCAAACTTTGTATGGTAATAAGTCATAAAAAAATACTAATTACTTAAAGTGGAACACCTCATTAGTCGAGGCCAATGAGGATATATTTTTTCGATCCACTAGCTATAGTAGTGGTCAGGTGAGTTCTGCCCTGTGGAGTGTTTTTCGGTCCACCGACTATATTAGTGGGGTTCCCGTACTCACGCCAAATTACTATGAGAAATGTCTGAACCAAAAATATAAGGCATGGAAATATACTAAGTATTCATAGTGAGACAGCATGTGAGTTGAGGGCTAGTGAGATTGATTTTTTTGTCCACGCAATATAATAGTAGTTAGGTGGATTTTACCTTGCTAAGTGATTATGGGCCACCGGCTATAATAGTGGTCATGTGCTTTCTACCCTGTGGAGTATTTTTTATCCACCATTTACAATATTGGAGTTCCCATACTCATGTGGAATTAATATAAGAAATTTATAACACAAAATATTAGCCTAAGTCATGCCTAATGATATGAACCTAAATTATGTTTTATATGCCTTACGTGTTTATTTTCTTGCTGGCCTTACCCATATGGTTACCTTATTTATTACGTAGCATACGAACCACCTGTTTCATAGGTGCTACTCATTCCCATGAGCAGAGGGCCTTCTAAATTTGTGCAAATCGGAGGTACTATATTTGATGCCTATGACATATTGGATGCATCAGGTAGGGACGTGTGTTGATGGTTCGACTTACTTAGGACCAAGAGATGATGTTGGTCAAACTCTCTTTATTCCTGTTTACTAATGATTTTCATTTTATTTTGTTTCGTTTAAGGTGTTGTATCCTTTTATCCCTTTTGGGAATTTCTTCTATGTACCCCACTTGGGTTGTAATGACTCTTAACCACACACTCTAATTTTCTCGACATGAATATTTCAATTTTCTATGAATCTCTATTTTAAGTTGTCTAATGTTCTCATGAAATTTTCCTTAGCCTTATGGTTAATACAAGACAGGCCGAGGGTTGGGCTTGTACTAATCACGGCAGTAGCACCCCCATGCTTGTTTTTGTTTTAATTAACAAAAATTTTCAACTATGATTTGTGGGGGTTTTACAAGTTGATATTAGAGAGTTGGTCCTCATAGCCACACCTATTTTTTTTTCCAAGCAAAGTTTGATTTGCAAAGTCTTTTTGGAATTTGAAATGTTTTCAAACTCACAAAAGAAGAAAACATAAGTCTTTCCATTTTAAGAACTCTGAGTTTAGCGCCGCGATGAGGAATGAAGGGTAGACTAGGAGTTTCCTTGAAGGGGAGTTAATGAGTAATAAATTGTGTCGAACTTGTAGGTTTGCTCCTAACACTCCTTTTTTTTCTTATAGCTACTCTTTAAAATGAACGGCTAAGTTGGACATTTCGAGGAGGCTATTGAGGACTTCATGGAGTTTGTCCAGCACTAGCCCTTAGTGTTGACCCCACAACCCCACCACTCTAAGGTTGCTAGTGAGGACTGGCTGCGGAGGGTCACTAGGCATCACCCTTCGATGTACTTGGATGAGGAGAGCCTAGTGATCCTCGAGGGGTGGATCCGAGACATGGATCACACTTTCAAAACAGTGGACTACTGTCCAACTCAGTAGCCCAGCATTATAGCTTTCTTCTTCAAAGGAGTAGTAGACGATTGTTGGGTAGAGTATCATGCCAGTGACAAACCTTTGGTTACTTAGGAGGCATTCAAGACTACCTTCTGCTCTAAATTTTACCCCAAGAGCCTGAAGAGGGACAATGTAACACCCCCAAAATTTACTACTAAAAAATTTCATTTTATTTGAAAGAGTTAGTAGAAGCATATTATAAAATCGTGAATTATGGGGATATTACCGCCACACTTAGTACCAGACCAGTTCACTCCTACCGTTCCAGTACTAAGTGCTAAGGCTAAAAGTGTAAAACACAATTGACAATCCATCTTTAAATCAGAGTAGCGCAACAAATCATTTACAAGAATAAAATCCACCAATGGTGGTTACTTTAACAACACTAACATTAAAACCAGGAATTTAAAAGAGAAAGAGAAAAACCCTAATGGTACCGAATAATTTCTTACTCTCTTTTTCGTTGCCCACTTGAGTATCACCTGAAAAGACCTGCAAGGGGCACTGCCCATTGAATAAGCAAGGACCCCACGAAGGGAACCCTTCAGTACTATGGTACTGAGTAACCCTTTAATACCACACTTAAAAACAGGCCCGTAATGCAACACATAATGCAAGCTATAGACATATGTAATGAGAGGTACATACATAACAATCACATATATAACCAGGCTGCCACATATCAACAAGTTATAAGCTACGATCAATACTTTTAGGCCTTAAGCCATTAGTCCATCATTATTCAATCATCTCTTTGGTCATATCCAAGTGAGTGTGGGAACCCCACTATTATAGCCGGTGGACCAGAATACATACAGGGTAGAACGCTCCTGACCACTGTTATTGCCAGTGGATTGGTCTCCAGGGCAGAACGCTCCTTGCCACTATTTTTTGCCGGTGGACTAGTCTGGCCCAGACTCACAAGATGTTTCACTATAAGTAATTAATATCTTTCCATAATTTATTCACATCCAATGCTTGTTTTATTGAGCTCGGGACCCCCACTATTATTGCTAGTGGATCGGAATATATATCAACATCATTCAGGGCAACACGCTCTTAGGCCACTATTATATTCGGTGGATCGGTACTCATAATCACTTGCTAGGGCAACATGCTCCTGGGCCACTATTATAACCAGTGGATCGGTACTCATAATCACTTGCCAGGGCGACATGCTCCTGGGCCACTATTATAACCGGTGGATCGATACTCATTATCATAGGTCAACTGGGTCCGACTCATTAATCTTTCACTTTCATAATTAGTTTTTTTCCTTTCTTTAATTAGCACAACAATTCTATTTATTTGCCTCGGACGAAAGATCAAGAACCCAGGACACAAAGGTACACCGGTCGTGTAATACCCCAATTTGAGCAGAGTGTTATAAGGATTGATTTGGCTACTTATATCAACATGGTATACCATCTTTTTGGTGATTCCGTCCTAAGAACTCCACAGTTAAGCGTGTTGGCCGTGGAGCAGTTTTAGGATGGGTGACCTCCTGGGAAGTTTCGGAAATTTTCTGAAAGTTTCTCGGGAAGCACGTGAGTGAGGACAAAGCGTGCTAAAAGGAATCGTGTTGATTTGTGGGCCAGCCGATCAATCCGAAAGCACTCCAAGGTAGCCCCCGCGTGGTTGTGTCGACTCGGGGTGTTACAAATGGTATCAGAGCAAAACCGCGATGGTGAGCTGAACTTGGATGAGCCAGTTAGCCACCTAGCGGGACGATTATTGGGATGAACTGTATTGAGACAGTCATTGGTTGAGGCGCAACGAGGACGTTGCGTTCTTTGAGTGAGGGTGAATGTAATACCCCAATTTGAGAGGAGTGTTATAAGGATTGATTTGGATACTTATATCAACATGGTATACCATCTTTTTGGTGATTCCGTCCTAAGAACTCCACAGTTAAGCATGCTGGCCGTGGAGCAATTTTAGGATGGGTGACCTCCTGGGAAGTTTCGGAAATTTTCTGAAAGTTTCTCGGGAAGCACGTGAATGAGGACAAAGCGTGCTAAAAGGACTCGTGTTGATTTGTGGGCCAGCCGATCAATCCGAAAGCACTCCAAGGTAGCCCCCGCGTGGTTGTGTCGACTCGGGGTGTTACAGGTCGTACCGATTCATACAAGCCACTCAGTACCCTTCAACCACGAACCCAAGGACGCAAAGGTACCCTAGTCGTAGTGGTGCATAAAGCTGCTCAGTACCCTACCGACAAGGACACCTAATCCATAAGTATGCATACCCCCTAACTAGGTCTGTAGAGCTAGATAGAGTAAGATATAGGGCCTGGCTGGGGCACAAAGGCACACCAACAAATACCAGAATAATCGTGGACTAAACCACGTATTTAGGGTAGCGACCCCTAAAGAGTGACCATTCCCGATCTCGAGGTCTTTCACTTTAATTATTAATGTCTTAATTAAGGTGATCACAAAAAGTACAATAAGTAGATACTTATTCATTAGTCATTTCTTATTCAGACGGTTATCTAAGATAACACAAAGAATCATTAAGGCTGTCACAATCTCATCTAATTCTGAATTATGATTTGTTTTCGTGATACTTACTAGTTATTAAATACTCTTACCTTACTAATCAACATTATTTGAATCATATTATGAAATTCCACAATCACAACGACATGTTAGGTATAAATTACTCATTTACCCCTTACTTGTATAATTGCTAAGTCATCCCTTACTTGACAAATTACCATATTACCCTCTAGGTTGCATAATTACCAAATTACCCCTTATCCGGTTTAGGTTACCAAGTTATCCCATACGCTTTTTAAATCACCATTCACCCCTCATAATTGCAACACTTAACATATCTCTCATTTGGTTGGTTAGATTACCGAATTGCCCTTTTCTTTTATTACAATTAACAACTTGCCCTTTAGTTGAATAAATTACTAAATTACCCATCTTCACTATCATGATTACCAATTTCCCCCTTTAGTAGGTTAATAATTACTAACTCACCCTTTAGTCAATTAAATTATCCAATTGCCCTTCTACATCATTATAATTACCAAATTGCCCCTTAGTTGTTTAAATTACTAGATTACCCTTTTCCATTGTCATAGTTACTATTCTACCCTTCTCAATTATTATAATTACCATTTTACCCTTCTCCATTTTTTATAAACACCAATTTACCCTTCTCCATAATTATAATTACCAATTTACCCTTCTCCATATTTATAATTATTAATTTACCCTTCTCCACATTTATACTTATTAATTTACCCTTCTCCACAATTATAATTATTAATTATTCCTTCTCCATAATTATAATTACCAATTCACCCTTCTCCATATATTTAATTATTAATTTACCCTTCTCCATATTTATAATTATTAATTTACCCTTCTCTATAATTATAATTATTAATTATTCCTTCTCCATAATTATAATTACCAACTTACCCGTCTCCATTTTTATAAATATTAAAATTTTAATTTAATTACCAAGTTACCCTTCATCATTTTTATAATTACCAAGTTGCCCCTTACTCCCAAGTTTGCCATAAATACCCTTATATTTACAAAATTATCCTTCTACTCCTCACTTCTAAATTGCCATAATATCCTTTTATTTATAAAAATTACCAGTTTGCCCCTTACATCCACTTTTACCATATTACCCTTTTGCTTGCAAATTATCATAATACCCTCCTTCATCCAAAATTACTATTTTACCCTTTACTTATAAAATTATCATTTTGCCATTTAATCATAAAATTACCATATTGTTCTTTTTCCTAAAAAATTACCATAATACCCTTCTTTCTCACAACTTACAATTTTATCCTTTTACTTATAAATTATCATTCCATCCCTTTCTTTTGAAATTACCAAAATACCCTTTTGCTTACAAAATCACTGTTTACCCCTTTCTTTCAAAATTATCAAAATACCCTTTTCACTTATAAAATTTTCACTTAACCCCTTTATTACACCACTTTTATGAACTTACCACCACTACATAAAATACTAATATTAGGACTTCATTCTTATCATTTAACTCCACCAACTTGTCATTATTCAACATAATTCTCATTAGCAACTACATATATTAGATCGCATACTTACATAAGCATATTACTAAAATACCCTTAGACAATAATATTATTCATATATTAATGACATAATACATCATAGACAAGCATTTAACATTTCCATCAATAATCAAACTCCTTCCTTAAGTATCATACCTACACATGGCACAAAAGCTATCATAATTTTCTTTTCTTTTCTTTTTATCAATCAATATAAGCAACCATATATATATCATACTAGGCAACACAAAACATGCATAAAATCATGCTAAAATCCCTAATGTTCTAGCATACGTTTTTCCATACATTTAAGTGAGGTTTAACGATTACTTTAATCCCGTAAAAATTGAACCTTACGGGTATGTCAGTTAAAGATTCAAAGCTTAATTAGCAACTCAACACCTAAATATAATATCAATAAGTATTGTATTAGAAGTAGGAAATTAAAAGGGATAAAACTTTATAAAAATTTATTTAATAATAAAATACTTTAATTAATTATTAATATACCTCAAAATTTAGATAAATAAATTCCAAATCAAAGGGGGAGCTCACGATGTATGAACAGCGTGAGCCACATGCTGCCTACATGGGGGGAAAAGGGTCGAAGGGGGTGAGGTAGAAGGGAGGGGGATGGCTCTGTTTAGGGACTTTAGGATAGGAAAGGAGGTAGATGGGGGAGGATTGGAGGCAAGGTAAGGGTGCAGGAGTGAAGAGGGAGTGTAGGTGGAGGCTAAGGATGGTTTCACGGTGGCAGAGGAAGGTGGAGGCGGCGAAGATGGTTGTCGGGCTAGGTGTGGCTGAGAAGAAAGGAAAAGAGAAGGGAAAAATGGAGGGGTGAAGGGGCTAGTTTCGTGAAGGTAGGGTATGGGGTGGTAGAGGAGGTTGCAGGGTGTGGGTTGGTGGTTTGGGTGGTGGTAGAGGTGGTCGAACGGCAGTGAATGGGGCGGTTGCAGGTGGCTTTACAATAAGGGAGAAAAGTGGAGAGAAAAAGAAGAGGTGGAAAAGGGAGGAGATGTAGGGGCTCGAGGGTGGCTTGGGTGGTCTCGTGGTGGTGCAGGGCTGAGGTATAGGGTGGCAGTGGGTGGTGTAGGGGCTTGGTGTAGTGGTTGGAACGGTGGTTGGTTGCGGGGTGCAAAAACCGAGGGAAAATAGGAGGGAGGAGAAAGGAGAGAAGAGGCTTAGCGAAGGAGAAGAGGGCTCGAAATTATGGGGTATGAAGGGCTGGTGAGGGTAAGAAAAAGAAGAGGGAGAGGCAGGAGGAGTAGGTGGCCGGTCGGGGCAAGTTGTAGGGTGGAAGATGGTGGTCGGGTCACAGGGAGGTGAAAGGAGAAGAAGAGGAAAGAAGTCAGGCATGGATGGAGGGTGTAGGGGATAGTTTGGTTCGAAATAGGAAAGAAAAGGATGGGGGAGAGAGAGGAAGAGAAAGCAGGTGTGGTGGTAGGTGGTGGCAGTTGGAGGGCGGCTCTGTGGTGGTAGGCATGGAGTTGTCGAGCCTGGTTGGTCACGAGCAAGGAGAAGAAAAAAAAAGGAAGGAGGGCGGAACAAACCGGTCGGCATAGAGGAGGAAGATCGGCCGGTCCGGTCTGGGAAAAAGAAAAATAAAGGATGTTTGGGCTAGGCTGGATGCGCGTGGTAGAAGTAGAAGATGGGAGGGAAGAAACGGGCCTATGGCCTAGGCGCAGAGGAGAGGAAGCAGGCTGAGTGCAGCGGCCCAAAGGAGGAGAAAAAAAGAAAAAAAGAAAGGAGGAAAAAGGAGAAAAAGGAAAATAATAAAAGAAAGGGAGAAATTAAAATAATTTACTTTATAAAATAATAGGATTTAATATTTTTAATAATAAATTTATTTAATAATTTAATTTAATATAATTAAATATATGGCCTTAAAAAGGGTAATTTAGTAAAATATTGGTTCGAAAAATTATTTAAATAAAATGAGTACGATAAATTAATAAAATATTTATTTTAATTTATTAAATATTCCTATCTAATTTTATATAATAAAAATCCATATAATAATTAAACTATATAATTTTAAAAGCTAATTTATTTTAAATAACAACTATTTATTGAATTATTGATTTTCTAAATTTTTTTTGGGGATTACAGACAAGCTTTGGGAGTTCATTCACCTCACACAAGGCACAATGATGGTTCACCAATACCATGCTTGCTTCCCCGAACTACTTCAATTCACCTAAGGGATCACTGCTAGTGAGTCCACGGTGTTGTTCTAGTTTGAGCAAGGGCTAAACTTCAACATCCATCGTATGGTGGGAGCTATAGCCTTCACTAATCTAGCTACCTTATATGAGCGTGCTTGCATAGCTACCACTCTAGTCGAGGAGCAGGTTGCTATCCTCGAGAAGAAGAAACCTGAGGGCCAGAGTTTTGGGAGTCAGACCTAGTCGCAAGTACGAAGACCAATGCAACACCTGCTAGGAGATCAGTTCAAAGTTCAAGGACCGTTGAGGGGACCCGATTGTAAATGATGTTGTAGGAGACACCTAGGCAGAGACTATGAGGGAAGGTAAGTATCCTGTATGATTTATGGTATATTGGGTCACCCCTCAGCTGACTGTTATGATCAGCCATGCATCTAGCAGTTTTAGAGCCAGTAGTACTAGCAGAGGGGACCCCGATTCCCTAGTAGCAAGCCTAACAACAACACTACCATACTTAATCCTTGTAGTTCCAACCATGGGCACCTGGTGCAGCCAATACTCTAGATTGAGATGCCAAGGGAAGGCCTCAAGGATCTAGAACCTTCCCTCAGAGAGGAGGTCAATCAGTTGGATGCCTAAACATGATCGGTTGGGTAGAAGCCGATCGCCAGCTAGATGTCATCCTAGGTATGTTCACCATATCTTCTCTACCATTATATGTTCCCTCCTATTCAAATATGCCCTTGTCCTTTGTGGGAGATTCATTCTTACTAAGGCAAATGCATCATCCTCTACTAGCATAGTATTATGGTAGTGCTTTCTTTGGGGTGACAGAAGGGAATATACCCAATTACCCTCGGATGTGGCCTTAGTCATAGCTGAGTTAGACTTCTTAGTAAACCCTTTTCTTTAAGGGGGTAGTTGCATCGTTATTCGTGTTAGCATTTTCCTTAACCACTTAAAACATCTTGGCCCTTAACCCTAGGAATTAGCAAGTGACTTCAAGGATAAAGTCTTTCTTTAAGGGCGTAGTGATGAAATACCCTAAATTCTAAATTAGAAAATTATGTTAAAATAGGGGTTTATTAGGGAAATTAATTGAATGAATTATTTTATTAAAATAAGGGGGAACATTTAAGACAAAATCAAGAGAAAAAAATAAATAATTTAATTAGGAAAAATTAGGGTGTTTTACTGATTAAAATGAAATTTAGGAGAAATTATCCAAAATATCCTAATATGATATAAAAATGGAATTTAATAATTATTTTACTAAATATTATTATTTTAAATATCCAAAAATAAAAAAGTATTCTAAATACCTCAACCAAATCATTTTTCGTTTTTCTATTTTTCCTCCCTTTTTCCTTTTTATTTTCTCTTTTCTTCTTTCTATTTTTTTCCTCCTTCTTCCCTCGGAATGGGCCAGCCCCTCCCCTTGTAACCTAAACCCTCCTCCCTCTTCCTTCTCCCTCTGTGTGGCCCAAGCCCACACTAATTTTTTTCATTGCCAGTTGGTTCACTCCCTTCTCTTTTCTTTCTTTTTCTTTCCTAGACCACCTGACCCAGCTCTTTTCTTCCCCCTTCCTTCTTCCCTAACCTCTTGTTGCAAGTCACACTTGTGATCTGTTGCCACCCCCTCCTCTACCACCATATGCAACAAGCTAACCACCTCCTCTCTCCCCATCATATTCCTTTCCTTTTTCGATCCCAACATAACCCACACCTATCCTAACACATACCCCCTCCCTTTCCTTTTCTCTCCCCGACTCAATCTATACTATGCCATTTGAAGGCCTATACAGGCCTGCCACCTATAGCTGGCTACCCTGCCACACCTGCTGTAACACTCCCAAAATTCACTCCTGAAAAAAAAATTGAAAGGATAAAGCGGAAGCTAGGAGAGAATTTGGGGAATGTTACCGCCACATCTAACACAAGATAAATGTCAACCATCTATCTTATGCTAGATGCAAGGCTAAAACCTGTCAAACAAAACTTTAAACATCAATGCCGTAAGGATAAACTCCCACAAGGAGGTATCCACAGGCAGATGGCAAGTGAATCAATTCACTAAATTAAATCATCGCTGAATTGATCAGCGGAACCTGTGAAATAAATCCGAATTTTAAAAGCTTATCAGAGTACGAGAAACTGAAAGGTAATTACAATACCCTTGATATTTTAAATACAACACTTGAAACTTCCAGACATAAATACAGTTAAACAAGACCAATCGTGATAGATCAAATTTCGGATTTGCCTACTCTCTCAAGTCAAGTCTTCCACCCAAAAATAATATTCGAACTGAAACCTGCACAAGAGATCTGCTCCCCACCATCAGTGGATCATCACATGACCCATTCAACCAAGGTAGCATCAGTACGGGTCCGGTACTGAGTAAATCAATACTACCAAACTCATGGAAGGAAGCATAAAACACATAAGATACAAGCTTACAAGAAATCACGATAGCATGCTAAGTAACACCAATCTAACAATCCAATGATAATCATTATTACATCCGATTTTATTTATTTACGATGAGTTCAGGGACCCCACTATTCTTAAACCGGTGGAACAGTCTGAAGCACCTCTCGGGGACAACACACCCGAGCCACTATTATCATCCGGTGGAACGGATCCTACACCTCTCAGGGAAAAACGCTCCTGAGCCACTATTCTGAACCAGTGGAACGGCTTGAAGCACCTCTCGGGGACAACACACCCGAGCCACTATTATCATCCGGTGGAACGGATCCTACACCTGGTCCTGACTCACGTAATCTTCCACTTTAAATAATTAGTGTCTTATCCATTACTTAACTCATACCATATTCTTACTCACGTTGAGTATAGGGCCCCACTATTCTTAATCCGGTGGAACGGACTGAAGCACCTCTCAGGGACAAGTCACCTGAGCCATTATTATCGTCCGGTGGAATGGACTCTACACCTCTCAAGGTAAAACGCTCCTGAGCCACTATTCTGAACCGGTGGATCGGCTTAAAGCACCTCTCGGGGACAACACACCCGAGCCACTATTATCGTCCGGTGGAACGGACCCTACACCTCGGCCCAACTCACGTGATCTTCCACTTTAAATGATTAATATCTTATTCAATGATTTTAGCCGACCGTAAAACAGGCCCACATAAATAATTCCATGGCATAAAGATACAGCATAAGATATCATATAATTTTAATCCCTACTCAACCATTCACATACTCAAATACATACCATATTCAACGTTATACTAACATGCATTAGCATTGAAGCTATGAATTCACACATACATTAAATTACAACACAGAACACAGCATATACTTGACAGGATTAAAATGATCAATAGGCATACTTATCACCTTTCACTTCAAGTAGACATACATCCAAATTCCATCATAAGTAAAGGTAAGTATTGACTTATCTCAAATCCGAAGCTAGCTAAGCAAATTGAAAAATAGGGATAGCTATCGAAAGCTCGACAATCCAGGAGAAAGTTTTCCTAGATCGCCGATAGAAATCAGAACTAGGTTAGAAACAATCTTATCAATTAATAATTCACATATTCTAATTAAATAAACACACATGAACACAAACGATCTTTATTGGAAAACATGTCCAAAACTTAGGACTCAAGAGCATAGCTCTATTAAGATTTAAGATTAAAATATAAATCAAATGATTTAAAACCGAAAGACAGAAATCGATTAGATAAAAGACACACAGCACAATAAATTTTATAAAACCATCCCTGAAGATTAGGGCTTTTTAATGCCTAAACTACGAATCGACCAAATCACTTTTATTATCTCAAATTAGTAGTTTTAAAACACAATTAAATAAATTTTAGATAAATCTAGATAATAAATTTCAACAAAACAATATCCCGATTAACCAATTCAGGACGATCCATTTTCAAAATTAGGGTTTTAAAGCCAACGACAAAACTCGAGTAATTCAAATCAATTAATTCCAATTAAAGGTATTAGAATACAATTAGGATCATTTCCACTACTTCTATAAATTTAAATTTAGAAAAACAACTATACAAATAACCAATTTCATAATCTCACTTGAAATCTAAGGTTTTAGCCCCGAAATTACAATTCGGTTGAATTCTATTAATTTAATCAAATTGAATGTTTAGACATGCAATTAAACACATTTTATAATATATCATATAATCAATTGCTCAAAACCAATAAAAGAAATACCCAATGCAGCATAATTAGGGTTTTTGAGCCCGAAACGCAAATCCGATCAATTCTTGCTAAAATATATAAATTGACGGTTCGGAAATGAAATTAAATATATTCTAATATAAATTGTATAGTCAATTGAATAAAACAACCCGATTACACAATCCAATTTAGATCCGCAAGAGTTTTGACCTAAAAATCCAATTCCGATTAATTACGCATAATTTTTCCAAATCAACACTTCCGATATGAAATTAAATACATTTCAAACGATATTGTAAAATCAATTGAGCGAAACGACTCAATTACGCAACCCAATTTCAATACACACGAATTTTGACCTAGAAATCAAATTCCGATTGATTCCGCATAAATTTCTCAAATTGACGGTTCCAACATAAAATTAGATACATTTAAAAACATATTGTATAATCAATTTATCCAAAATCGCCAAATCAGACGGATCCAAACAAATTTGGGCATAACCCGGCCTAAAATTCAATTTCCCAAATTTTCAACACAAACCATACAATTAACATATTCAAATCAATCTTACAGCACATATATACATAATACAACAATTAATTTAGCTTATCACAAGCTAAATTACACTCAATTAATCAAATTAATATTAGGGTTTTCGGATATTTATACCAAACGAAAATCAACGAAATCGGAGCAAAGGATGGCTGGAGAAGCTTCGTCGGGGACCGGGGTGGCTCGCCGGTGGTCGGGAGATGTCGACGGTGGCCAGGCAGTGGCGGCGCAGCCTGCGTTTGCTGCTCGTCGGCGCCGTCGCTGCTGCAGCGCGCAGTTGCTACCGCCCTCTTCGGCTGTTGTGCGTGGCTGCTGGGCGCGGCTGCTCGCGGCTGGTGCCTGCTGTAGTGGTCGGGAGACGTCGACGACCGGCGAAGGAGGAGCTGGGAGGAGGAGGGAGGTCGGCTAGGGCTTTTGCGCAGAGGGTAGGGTCGGGAGCAGGGGACAGACGGGAAGCAGGGAAAGAGAAGAAAAAAGGAAAAGGAAGAGGGGGGGGCACCGGTCGGGTAGCGGGTTGAGTTTTTTTTTTAAATACACATATAAAATAAATACTAAAAGTATAAAATTATTAATGGATGATTTTATCTAAAATTTATTTAACGAAAATTTATTTTATAAGGTTCCGAAAGCTTAGAATCAATATAAAAGCTATATAGAGAATTTCAGAAGTATTTTCGGAAGAATTTACCAATGAATCTAAAAATTTGTATTATTTACGGGAATACATTATAAGACCTCGAAATAATATTTAAAAGCATAAAAGTAAATATTTAAATCAAATTCTAATAAACCGAGACTAATTTAAATAATTTCCGAGAAATCGATTTTCCGTAAACAAAAAATCGTAAAACGGAAGAAAATTAATTCCGAAAAGAAATTCATAAATAAACTCCGAAAATCTTTTTTAATTTAAAACTTCCCGAAGATCTTAACGATTTTTAAAAATGAATAAATTTAAAGTCGGAAATATTTTCTATGGATAAAATCAATAAAATAAATTTAACTATTCAAACCGAAATTTTATAATTTAAATAATACATTTCGTTAACAAAATATAACTCCAAAATAAAGTCGTAATCACACGACGAAGTTATAATCGAAAACGAATCTAAAATATTAAAAATCAAAACACGAGAAAGAATGGAAATACATATTTTTAACCGAAAATCGAAATCATAAAAATATAATAAAATCATGGTCGTGAACGAATTTGTCCAGAATGGTTCGCAACGGCAACGATTAATTAAATTCAAATATGAATTCGAAATCGTCGATAAATCCATAAAACGAATCAAAATTAAAATAATTAAATATTTACATCAAATTACGCTAATAAAATCATTAGGCTTAATAAAATTAGATTTTAAAAATACGGGATATTACACCTGCCCCCTCTTATCTTTTTCCTCTCAGTAGTATCCACCCCCATTTACCTCTAAATACTCTTATTTGAGCCCTTAATTAAGCTTCCTTCTCCTACCCAAAAATTTACATCCTTTGCACCACCGCTAGTTCAAACACCTCCACTGCCACCGTCGCCAAATTCCACAACCCTAACCACCTACCAAACTCCTCCCTACATCACCATCTAATCAACCACACCACCCACCACCTCTAATTCTTCCTGCAAAAGCCGCCGCAGTCGTGCAAAGCTAGTTTCCCAACTGGCCCATTGCCTACCATCCCCACCACAGCCACCAGTCCCCCTACCTCCCAAAACACCTAGCAGAGTCTCCTCTACCTCCCCCTACCTTCCTCAATCCCTGCCTCCCTCTCATTATCCCATCCTTCTCCTCCACTACCTTAGGCCACCACAACAACCGCAACCTATGCCGCCACCTTTGGTGCGTCGCCGCCACCATTCCAACCCTCTCTATAAAATAATCCATCACCACCGCCAACACTATCTAGCCATCACCACCCCTAGGTTGTGCCCTAGCCTCCCTAACCTTTAAATATAATTTATGTAATTTTTAGTTATTTTATTTATATTTATGTCAGTATCATCATCATCATCATTATTATTACTATTATTATTATTATTATTATTATTATTATTACTATTAGTATGGCTATTATTATTATTATTATTATTATTATTATTATTATAATTATTATTATATCATCATCATCATCATCATCATCATCATTATTATTAACTTAGGCACTATTATTACTAATGCTATTATTAACATAACTTTTCAAAACCCTATCATTATTATTAGTAAGATTTCAAGTATTATTATTAAATTTGGCCCAATTATTACTATATTAATATTATTGTGATTATTAGAACCCTTACTATTTTTATTATTATTATTATCAAGATTCAAACTATTATTAATACTACTATAGTTATTATTATTACTATCATTGTCATTATTATTATTAATACCTATATCACTAATATTACATTACTACTCCTACTAACATCATCAACATCAACATCATCATCATCATCATCATTGTTATCATTATCATTATTATTATTATTATTATTATTATTATTATTATTATTATTATTATTATTATTATTATTATTATTATTATTATTATTATTACTACTACTACTACTAATATTACTACTACTACTACTACTATTATTATTATCATCCATATTATCATTATGGTCACTATTTTATTATTACTAGTACTATTTTTATTATTATTATGATTTGTGTTATTATCAGTATTGTCACTATTATTATTACTATTATTATTATTATTAAAGCTATAATCTTAGTTATATAAATATTGTAAATAATACTTTAACATGGACTAATATAACTACCAAGACCTATTTTGACTAGTAATAGTATCATTATATCTTGAGAATAATACCCTTATTTTTACTTATAAAACTACTATTATTATTATTAACCCTAATTCTTGGTTATGATAAGGGTAAAGTAGGAGATAATGATAATTTTTGTTAGAGGAAAGTCAACCCTTAGTATTTCCCTCTTATAGGTAAACCAAGTCAAAACCCTAAGAAGGTATAGGAGCATACTCCAAGGCATGTGCCATACTAGATAAGGATATGGTTAAGGCCTTTTGTGTGTGATCATGTGCCATGTGTTTTGATTTGATGTGTGTGCTTTATATACTATATCATCAAGCTCCTATAGAGAAGCTTTTTAAGCATGAAGCTAAGGTGAGTCGCATGTGTTTATGATATGTGTAATGTGATATTATTGCTTGTACTTGAATTGTGTCTGTGTAATATTTCCCCTCATGAAATGCATGATAGGAGATTCTAAGTAGTATGATGTGGTTGTGAGAGAAATGGAAAAGAGTGAGGAAAGTGATTTGACTAGAGAATGGTAATGATAGCCTAAATATCTTGTAACCTATGGGTAGATAAAAAGTGAAATAATGGGAATAAATTAATGGAATGGACCAAAGCATATCAGGAGAGTCAAAGGTTTGCATGGGATAGTTAGTCTTTGCATGGGGATGACTTTTATGTAGAAAAATTTTACTTGAGAGTTAATTAAGGCAAGAAGGAAGAATTGTTGGGGTAATTGGAGTTCGTATGTGAAAAATAGTACGTCGGTTAGTGTAAGGATGCATGGGAGACTTGACTAGGGTTTTAGGAGGAGACCTTGAGTGAGAGAAGTGTGTAAGGAGGGAAAAACCAATGGAAATGGTTAGAATGGGGAATAAAAGGATGACAGAGGTGTTGTATGGAGGAAAAGTGAGGCAAGTGAGAAAATGGTGTTTGGGTGTTGAGCTAGTAACATAAAAGAAAGGAGAAGTACTAGGGTTTTAGGGAGTAAACTAGGATTTTTTTGATCATGTGTGGGAGTTGGATAGTGAGGTTGTGATGTCAGGTGTGGATTGAGGAGAGTGATGGTTTTGGTAACAAATAAGTGTTTAGGGTCCTTATGGTGAGTGGGAAAGATGGGAAGGAAGTCTCATGGCCATAGGTCCAATTGGATATGTGTCATATGGAAGAGGGGATGGTAAGTCAGAGAGATGAAAAGGATAACATTGTTTGAGGAAAGAAAGGTGCTAGGGTATTGGGATGACCAACTGTGTAAAATGATAAATCGAGTGAGGTGATAAATTAGAGAAGCATGAGTTTTGTGGGATAAAGGAAGATTGAGACATATAGGCCAAATTAGGGTTTTCCGAACGAAAACCTAAGAGAGCGATAATGAGTTGGCTCAGAGATATGGTGTAACACCCCATATTTTAAAATTCAATTTTGTTAAGCCTAATTATTTTATTACCATAACTTGATGTAAATATTTAATTATTTTAGTTATGATTTTTTTTATGGACTTATCAACGATTTCGACTTCATATTTGAATTTAATTAATTGTTGTCATTACGAATCATTCTAGATGAATTTGTTCACGATTAAGATTTAATAATATTCATATGATTTGGATTTTTGGTTAAAAAATATGTATTTTGTTCTTTCTTGTATTTTGATTTTTCATATTTTAGATTTCTTTTCAATTATAACTTCGTCGCGTGATTAGAACTTTATTTTGGAGTTATATTTTGTTAACAGAATATATTATTTAAATTATAAAATTTTCATTTAAAATAATTAAATTTATTTTAATAATTTTATCCTTAGAAAATATTTTCGACTTAGAATTTTTTTGTTCCCGAAGTCATTAAGATCTTCAGAAAGTTTTAAATTAAAAATATTTCAGAGCTTATTTATGAATTTCTTTCTGAAATTATTTTTCTTCTACTTTACCCTTTTTGGTTTACGAAAAACCGGTTTCGTAAATAATTGAGATTAGTCTCAATTTATTCGAATTTGATTTAAACATTTTTTATATGCTTTTAAATATTATTTCTAGGTCTTATAATGTATTTTCGTAAATAATATAGATTTTTACGTTCGTAGGTAAATTCTTCTGAAATCTTTATATAGCTCTTATATCAATTTTAAGCCTTCAGATCCTTTTGAAATAATTTTTTGTTAAATAAATTTTGGATAAAATTTTCAAACAATATTTTTAGATATTTAATATTTTATTATATACTTGTGCTTGTAAAATAAATAAATAGAATCCCGAGCGGTGCCTCTGACCCATGACTCATCTTCCTTTTCCTTCTCTCTTCTTCTCCCACTTTTATTTTACCCTTTCCCCGACATGCTCCCTATTTTTCACCCAAAACCCCAACATACCACCTTCTTCTTACTCCACCTCGCTAGCCAATAGCTAGCTACAACTGCCACTGTTGTAGTAGTTTAGCCAGCAGCCGTAAGAATAGAAGCAGCAACCACGAGTAACAACCCAGGTTGTGTCACCATCGTTCAGCCACGACAAGCCTCACTAGCTGCTGGTGAGTAGTCCTCGACCTTCGGTGCATCTTCTCCATTCTTCACCTGTTCCAATAAGCTAGTTTCATTTGGTATAAAATTCTAAAAACCCTAACCTATGCTTCGATTAATTGGAGTATGAATTAGCTTATGAAAAGCCAAATTGATTGTTTGATTATGTATATATATGTTGTATGATTGATTTAGAGTGGTTAATTATAGTGTAATTGGTTGATTTGTGAAAATAGAATTTTGGGCCAAGTTATGCCCGAATTTTTTGGATTCATCCAATTAAGCTATTTTGGGTAAATTAGTTTTACAATATGTTGTAAAATGTATCTAACTTCATGTTGGAACCGTAAATTTGAGAATTTTATGTGGAATTTATTGGAATTGTATTTCTAGGTCAAAATACGTGTGTGATGAAATTAGGTTGCATAATAGAGTAGTTTCACTCATTTGATTTTATAATATCATTTGAAATGTATTTAATTTCATATTGGAAGTGTTGATTTGGGAAAATTGTGTGAAATTGATCAAAATTTGACTTTTAGATCAAAACTCTTGCTGGTCTAAATTGGATGGTGTCATTGGGTTGTTTTATTCAATTGATTATATATTTTTAAATTAGAATACATTTAATTTCAATTCTGAACCGTTAGTTTAAATATTTTAGCAATATTTGACCGAATTTGCGTTCTAGGCTGAAAAACCCTAATTATGCTAAATTGGGTATTTCTTTTATTAGTTTTGAGAAATTGATTATATGATATGTTATAAAATATGTCTAATTGCATTTCTAAACATTCAATTTAAATAAATTAATAAAATTTAGTTGATTTACATTTTCAAGCCTAAAACCTTATATTTCAAATAAAATTATGAAATCAATTATTTATATAGTTGTTTATTATAATATTACATTTATAGAAATATTTTAAATGGTCTTAATTGCATTCTTATACCTTCGATTGGAATTAATTGATTTGAACTATTAGAGTTGGTGTCTTGAACTTTGAAACCCTAATTTCAGAAACAGATTGTCTTGAATTAGCTACTCGAAAGATTATTTTGTTGACATTGATTATCTAGATTTATCTAAAATTGGTTTGATTGTGTTTTAAAACAATCAATTTAGAGTAATCAAATTTTATTAGTTGAGTAGTAGTTCGGGCATTAAAAACACTAGTTTCAGATATGGTTTTATGAAAATGATTTTCTTATACTTATTGCACCTAGTAGATTACTAGTTTTCGATTTAAAATCATTACAATTATATTATTATATTATAGAGTTGGATTGATTCCCTAAAAATGGTTGGTTTGCCTCTTCAGTTATAAAACCTAATGAATAAGACATTTTTTTATAAAATAACTTATAATCTATTATTCTTTCCTCGACTTTCCAAATTAATTTGAAATGCCCCAAGTGATATGTGTTAAACCTAATTTAATTAATATTTAATCTTAAATCTTAATAAAGCTACACTCGCAAGTTCTAGGTTTTGGACACATTTTATGAAAAAGATTGTTTGTGTCCATTTATGTTGATTTTATTATAATATTTGAATTATTAATCGATAAGATAGTTTCCAACCTAGTTTTGATTTCCATTAGTGATCTAGGAAAACTTTCCCATGGATTGTCGAGCTCTTAATAGCTCTCTCTTTATCAATTTTCTTAGCTAGCTTTGGACTTATGTAAGTCATTACTTACCTTTACTTATGACAGAATCTCAATGTATGTCTACTTGGAGTGGAAGGTGATGAGGATGCTTATTGATTATTTAATCATGTTAAGCAAATGTTATGTTCTACGTGGTAATTATATGAATATATGAATTTATAGCCTCAATGCAAACGCGTGTTAATATGATGCTTGAATATTGTATGTGGTTAAGTGTCTGAAAGGTTGAGTATGGATTGAACTTGCATTATACTCTGTGTTGTATTTTATGCTATGGACTTATTCGATTTTAATGCCCCTAAAATTATTCGGCTCTAATGCCACATGAATTGGATTGGATTTAATGCCTCTAGTATCGATCGGCTTTAATACCACTTGAATTAATCAGATTTAATGCCACTTGAGTTGGTTTGGCTTTAATGCCACTTGGATTAGATTGTCTTTAATGTTGATTGAAATTTATCTACTTTAATGCCACTTGGCTTTAACTTGAAATTGATATAATAATGGAAATTCATTATGTAGAGATATTTGAAGTAAGTGTTGTTATTTGGGCCTGATTTATGATTAGCTAAACCCTTGAAAAAATATTAATTACTTAAACTAAAAGATCTTGAGTTTGGACTTATATCACTCGAGGTAGCTATCTAAGTTAGGTTTGGTATTGACTTGGTACCATTCTAGTATTCTTCTATTCTGTGATCCCGGGTGCCTTACACGGTCTAAAGAGGCCCTCTTCTACTCTATAGGTGTCTCAATATATTTCAACCCTATAGGGGGTATGCATACTTAAGTGATTAGGTGTCCTATTTATTAGTGGTCTGGTTATGTTTTTGGGCTGGCCAACTAGGGCTAGTACCGTTCGAGTACTAGATTAGTTGTTACAATCTCTTTGAGTCTCTATCCTCAAAATAATATAATTAAATGATTGTGCTCACAATAAAGATATATAATAATGAATTATTCTCTCTCACTCATGGGATTTATGTTTCTATTTCCTATGCATATTTCATGTTTGTCACCTTTACGATTGTGTTGCCATGTAACACATATCCGTACCTAGTTATCATACAGTTTATTATTAAAATCGCATGTGGTCCTTGTGTGTAGAATGATACCTTCTAAGGTAGTGTGTGATTCTAAGCATGTGATCATGATTTTCTTGTACTCTTGTACCTTATGTATTGTCATTTCTAGTCATATATTATAAGCATGAGTCTGTAACCCCATGTTCTATGGTATGTATTATACGTATAATCGAGCATGAGTTATTATATGAGTAGAATGGCGTATGTATTGCATGTATAATAGAGTATGAATTATCATATGAGTGGAATGGTGCATTCTACATATGCATAATTGAGCATGAGTATTGTAAGCTGAATATTACCATATCTTATGTGTATACTATTTCCTTCCATGAGTAGGGTAGTCTTTGTCTACTCAGTACTGGACCCGTACTAATACTATCTTGGTTGAAAGGGTCTTGTGATGATCCCCTAATGGTGGGGAGAAGACCTCTTGTGCAGGTTTGAGATTAGATATTATTTTTGGGTTGAAGGTTTGGCTTAAGAGAGTAGGCAATCCGGAGTCTAATCAATCGAAATTTATCATTGTTTACTTGTACTTCTTTTGGAATTTTTCAAGTGTTGTATTAAAACTTTAAGGGAGTTGTAATTATATTTTAATTTTCCATTATTTTTATAAGCTTTTAAAATCCAGAATTATTTCATAGGTTCCGCTGATTTATTTAGTGATTATTTATTCAGTGAAATTGTTCACTTCCCATCTACATGTGGATATGCTCTTGTGAGAGTTTATCCTCACTATATAGATGTTGGTTGAATTTTATTGGAAAAGTTTTAGCCTAGCATCTAGCATGAAATAGATGGTAGATATTTATCTTATGTTAGGCGTGGTGATAACATTCCTCAAATCTAATTTTAGCTTCCGCATTATTCTTTTAAACGAAATTTTTTCAGGAGTGAAATTTGGGGGTGTTACATATGGAAAATGGGCCCCAAATTTGAGTAGTTATGGTAATAATGAAAGAGTGGGAAGGAATGTCTGGATGTACTAGAGGGTGTAAAAGTCTCGAAACATGGGATAGGGTTTGGGGAAGTTGAGAATAAACAGGTGAGCATGGGAATTCTAGTAGGTCGTGCATGTCTAGTCAAGTTGTGGAATAAGATACAATAAACACCAAACACTTAAAGTGAAACATTATTGAGCCAGAGCCTAGAGAGGCTACATATCTTTTCGGTCCACTGGCTATAATAGTGGTCAGGTGCGTTTTTCTCTATGGAGTGATTCTGGTCCATCAACTATAATAGTAGTGAGCTGTGTTCTGCCCTGTTGAGTGTTTTTGGTCCACTGACTATAATAGTGGGGAATTTTGAGCTCGATAAACCAAACTTTGTATGGTAATAAGTCATGAAAAGATACTAATTACTTACAGTGGAACACCTCGTTAGTCGGGGTAAATAAGGATATATTTTTCTTGTCCACTAGCTATAATAGTGATCATGTTTGTTTTGCCTTGTGGAGTGTTTCTAGTCCATCGACTATAATAGTGGGGCTCTTGTACTCACGTAGAATTAATATGAGAAATGTGTGAACCAAAAATATAAGGCATAGAAAGATACTAGTTATATATAGTAGAACACCATGTGAGTTAGGCCAGTGAGGTTCATTTTTCTATCCACCAGCTATAATAATGGTCAGTTGCATTTTTCCCTATTGAGTGATTCCAGTCCAACAACTATAATAGTTATTAGATGGGTTCTGTCTTATGGAGTGTTTCGGTCCACCTGCTATAATAGTGGGGTTCCCATATTCATGTAGAATTAATATAAGAAATGTGTAAGATAAAATATTAGTCTAAGTTTTGCCAAATGATATGAACCTGAATTATGCTTTATATGCCTTATGTGTTTATTTTGTTTTTCCAACCTTACCTATATGGTTACCTTTCTAAGTACGTAGCGTATTGACCACCCGTTTCATAGGTACTATTCATTCCCATGAGCAGAGGGCCCTTTTGAATTTATGCAAGAAGGAGGTACTATGTTTAATGCCTATGGTGTACTGGATGAGTTAGGTAGGGACATGTGTTGATGGTTAGACTTACATAGGGCTGAGAGCAGATGTTGGCCATATTCTCTTTATTATTTTTTACTAATGGTTTTTATTTTATTTCTTTTCGTTTATGGTGTTGTACCCTTTTATCCCTTTTGGAAATTTCCTCTGTATGCCCCACTTGGGTTGTAATGACTCTTAACCATATACTTTGATTCTCTCGACATGAATATTTAAGTTTTCTATAAATCTCTATTTTAAGTTGTCTAATGTTCTCATAAATTTTTCCTTAGCCTTATGGTTGGTACGAGACTAGTTGGGGGTCGGGCTTATACTTATCAGAGTAGTAGCACCCCCATCCATTTTTTTTGTTTTAATTAATGGAAAATTTCAACTGTGATTTTTGGGAATGTTACAATAATACTCACTTTTTGTGCAGGTGGGCAATCAATTGCCTCAAACATCTTATTCAAGTCCCGAGTCCATCCCTCCATGATATTGGGTCTTCATCTCCAGCGTAGATTGGCAAGTGATGTACCATAACCCTTCGAAGCCAATCTTCTCTGATACCCTCTTATGGATGATGTGGAGGTAGTGGTGGCGACTGAGGCGGACATTGAATGAACTCAATAAATGCCTTTATTGTCTCTTCCAAACAACTAATGTGACCATTAAGGGCTATGATGACTAACTAGCTATAAGAAAGAAAATTTGTTAGGCCTAAGCCTTCCTAACTAACTAACACATAAGGCACATAATTCATATTTCATGGCCACCTAAGCTACCTATCCTCGATTCCTCACAAGTTAATACATCTTTTTGAAAATAAAACTATTTTTTCTGAAAGATGAAATAGACCATTAATATTTGATGAGGGATCGTTGAAAAGAGAATTTTAAAAACTAAAACACAGTAATAAAAACCAAAATATCTTATACCAACTTGTAACACCCTGATTTTAACTACTAAAAAATTTATTTTTGCAATGGAAGTAATTAAGTAAAATATTAGGGGGTTACTGCCGTGATCGACATAATTCAGGCTTATGCAGCCATCTTTACATCAATCACAAGGCTAAAATATTTAAAGTAACATAAAATAATAGAAATAAAAGAACGTTTATAGTACAATAATGAGTTTGGAGACTAACTCCAAGTCTAACAATACAAAATACAAAATAGGGGATACAATGGACCAAAAGTCCAAAAAGGGTATCCAGTTAAATACATCAACTGGATCATAATTATTCTTCACCTAACCCCTAACATAGATGAAGTGATTCATCCCCACATAAAGCATCATATGTGGCACAATTACACCCATTTTTTCCTAAGT
This sequence comes from Tamarix chinensis, assembly GCA_030549775.1. Classification (NCBI taxonomy): domain Eukaryota; kingdom Viridiplantae; phylum Streptophyta; class Magnoliopsida; order Caryophyllales; family Tamaricaceae; genus Tamarix; species Tamarix chinensis. Next base: position 86,933,551 of record CM060176.1, read on the forward strand.
GATAGTTCTACAAGAAATTGGTACATTAATGACCAAAAATTTTTTTAGTCGCTATTAATATATTATTAACGACCACCATTAAAAGTCATTGTTATTGGTATATCTATTGCGACCAATGTAATTTTTGGTCGTTAAACGTTAATTCGTTTGGTCGCTAAAGGCGTTTAGGTCTCATATATATTTATATATTTTTTATAGTGGAAAAAATTTAATAATTTTTATCTATAGAAAATATTTATGTCTATGAATTTATTTGTTTTTATGAGGTTGTTCAAAAAATTTTATATTTAAAATTTCTACAACTTCATTATGATTTTTTTTTATTTTTTTCCCATTTTCATTTACGGATGAAATTTTTATTAATATGTTAAATTATTATTAGTCATTTAAACTTGTATAAACATGTTTTTAATAAATAAAATTCAAATAAAATTATCTGTTATCAAATTTTAGATACTTAAAAAAAACCCAATAGGCGATCGGCCCCCACCTCCTTTTCTTTCCTTCTCTCTCTTCCTTTCCCATTTTTTTTCCTGCGTTGAGGCCTGACCCCTTGCTTCCCTTCTTCTTTTCCATTTCCTACTCCTCTGTGTGCATTCTTCAGCCACCAGACTACCTCACCACTACAACACAACCATCGGACGACGGCAACACAGGAGCGAGCAACAGTAGTTGTGGTCGGACAAGCAACGCGCTCTTGTGCCATTTCCATGACACCACCGCTAGCCACCTCCAGCGACGTCCACCATCGGCAAACGTTCCTCGACCTTTGACGAAGCTCTAGTGCCCTTTATCTGCCCTATTTTGGCTAATATTATTTGGTATAAAATTTCCTAAACCCTAACTTTTGTTTTGATTAAATTTCTATGAATTAGCTTTGATTATGTTAACCTATCTATTGAATTGAGTATGTATGTATTTTATGATTGATTTGGATTGGTTAATTATGTGGTATATGCTTGATTTCTAAAATTTGGGAATTTTGACCCAGTTATGTGAGAATTGTTCAAATTTTGAGCATCTGGATGGGTTAATTATATAGCAATGGCCTTTCTCGACATATATATATATAATGGGTATGAAATTTGGAAAAAGGTAGGTATTTTTCTTTCTTGTTAAATATAATTTTCTTAAGCTAATTTGGCACCCCAAAATTAAGAAATTCTGCATTGTCTACAGGTATTCATAAGTTAGTGTAGCTCACAAATATTAGAAGGATGTGGTTTGGAGCGAGTTAGAAATAGAACCTCCATCTAGATCTAGGTGATGAGCATAGATACCAATTAAAAAATATTTTCCAATTCATGCCAAATATCTTTTTTTTTTAAATCCATGGTAAATAAACACTATCAGTTTATTTGGAGTATATCTTAGTGAAGAGAACCTATTAGTTTTTGGTCGCAAAGAACTAATATCATCACGCTGTTAGATCCATCTATGAATGTATTTGGACTCTCTTTTATTGAATTGGCTTTTCTTCCATGAAATTTAGAAAGTTTTCATCCAATTTTTTCTACTAGAACCTAGATAAATATGTTTTGTTATTTCTAACATCCAAATATTACTTAATATTATGAAAGTAATATGCTATGAGCTTAACTTGGTGTTTTGTTTTTATAGTAATTATGGCTTGGACCTTTATCCTGTATGGTTTTGTGGTGGATGAAAGTCTTATAGTGATTTTCCTAAGGAAATGATTAACCATGATTTCCAAAATCTTTCAAGAATGTGGTGTAAATGGTTTGTGGTGAGAAGGATAAATTTTCCCTATTTTTAATAAAATTACTAATTTATCAAAAAAAATATTTGTATTTAACTATTGTTTGGTTATTATCTTAAAGTAAGCTTTAGGTGTAACATATTGTAATCCCCTAAAATTTTAGAAAACCTATAATTTAATAAATAACTTTTATTTAAAATAAATTAGCTTTTAAAATTATTTAGTTTAATTATTTTATTGATTTTTGAGTATACAAATTTTGATAGGAGTATTTAATAAATTAAAAATAAATATTTTGTTATTTTACCATATTATTTTTACTTAAATAAATTTTCAAACTAGTATTTTACTATATTATCCTTTTTAAGCCCATATATTTAATTATATTAAATTAAATTATTAAATAAATTTATTATCAAAAATATTACATCCTATTATTGTATAAATTCAATTATTTTAAATTTTCCCATTTTCCTTTCCTTTTCTTTTCCTTCTCCTTTCTCCTTTTCCTCCTTTTTTTCTTTTTTTTCTTTTCCTGGCTCGGCTACCCAGACTACCTCCTTGCGCCTGGGCCGATGGTCCATTCTTCCCTCCCCCCCACACGTACAACCAATCCAGCCCTCCTCCTCTCCACCTTCCTTTCTCCCCTTGATCGGCCAGCCCAATCTCTTTTTTTTTCCTTCCCTGACCGGCTGCTCCCTTCTTTCTTCCTTCTCCCCTCTTCTGCCTCAACCCAGCAGCACCCCGATTGATGCCCCAACCTATCTTCATCACCCAACTCTGCCACCCCGAACACCCCACCCGACCACCGCCTGCAACCTCTCACTGCCACCTTGCTGTCACCACCTGTCTCCCACTCTCTCTCTCTCTCCCCTGCCCTTTTTTTCATTGTTTCATAAACTGGACAGCCATGCACCCCATCCTGCATGGCTCCCCTTTCCTCCCCGTCGTCACCCTCTCCCTACTACCCTACAACCTCCCTACCTCCCTGCCACCCTAAAAACTACCACCGATTGCCACCTATTCCCCCTACCTTGCCTCTTCTTTCTCTTCTCCTCTCCACCCTTTTTCTGCCCCATATTCTCGAGCCCTTAGCCCCCGATCCTCCCTTCTCTCTCTCATTTTCTTCCTCTCCCATTTCCACCACTGTTTTTGCATCGCCACCACCCTCCGTCGCTCCAACCACCTCACCAACCCCTTACACCATTCCTTGCCACCCTCCACCTTAGCCTTGCACCACCCCAATATCCCTCTCAAGCCATCCCGCAACAATTCTTCCTCCCCACCTATTTTCTCTCCATTTCCCCCCCTTCTCGGCAGTTCTCCTGCAACACCTCCTCCCGTCGCCTTTTCCGCCACCCAAACCACCAATCTCCTCCCTGCAACCTCCTCTACTACCCCCATACCTTATATTTCTGAAACTAGCCCTTGCACCCCTTCATTTTTCCCTTCTCTTTTCCTTCCTTCTCAGCCCCTCCACCTCGACCCACCTCGGCAGCCAACTTCGCCACCTCGCCACCGCCGCCTCTGCCGTCATTAGCCGCCAACAACCCATCCCCAGCATCCACCTACACCCCTTCTTCACTCCTGCACCATTCCCTCACCTTAAAACCTCCCCTATCCATCTTCTTTCCTAGCCTAAAGACCTCAACCCGAAAATGACCTTCCCTCACCTCTACCCCCTACCTTCGACCCATTTTTCCCATCCCAACCTGCATGTGGCTCACGCTACTCATGCAGCGTGAGTTCCAAATTATTTTGGGAGTTTTAATGTTTAATTATTAAGGTATATTAATAGTTAAATAAAGTGTGTTATTAATTAAGTTTTTTTTGTATAAAGTTTTATCCTTTTTAAATTCCTACTTCTAATATAATAAATTTACATTCTTTTTAGGTGTTGATTTTTCTATTTAAATCTTGAATATTTAACTGTGATACTGGTAAGATTCGATTTGTGCAGGAATTAAGGTAATCGTTAAACCCCACTTAAATGCATAGATAAACGTATGTATGTACATTAGGATTTTTAATATGTTATTATGTTTGATATATGGTTGTTAGTATAATTTATATGTTTGCTTGTATTATTTAATAAAAAAGGAAAGTATGCTCTTTTATGTGCTATGCATGTAAATGTTGTCTAAGGGAAGAACTTGATTATTAATGAAAGTGTTAAAGTACTTATCCATGTCATATTATGTTATTGTGACCATTTATGCATGAATATTATTATTGGGAGCCCTAGGGGCATTTTAGTAATATTCCTTGTGCTAGATTATGGCCTAATATGTGTAGTTACTAATAAGTATTATATTAAAATATGATTGTTGGTGGAGTTGGATAGTGTTAATAGAGTATTAATATTATTATTCTACGTGGTAATGTTAATTTAATAAAAGTGGTGTAATAAAGGGGGTAAAGTGGTAATTTTGAAGGCAAAAGAGTAATATGGTAATTTTACAAGTAAAAAGGGGTATTGTGGTAATTTTGGAAGTTAAGGGTATGATGGTAATTTTGGAAGTAAAGGGAAAAATGGTAATTTTATGAGTAAAGGGGTATTATGGTAATTTTAGAGGTAAATGGCAATATGGTAATTTTATAAGTAAATGGTAAAATGTTAATTTTATGAGTAAATGAGGTATTATGGTAATTTAGGGAGTAAAGGGTGACATGGTAATTTTGAAAAGAAGGGCGAAATGGTAATTTTGTAAGAAAAGATAACAATGGTAAGTTTGGAGGTAAAAGGGTAAAATAGTAAATTGCAAAGAAAAATGGGTATTATTGTAATACCCCATATTTTAAAATTCAATTTTATTAAGTTTAATTATTTTGTTAGCGTAAATTGATGTAAATATTTAATTATTTTAATTTTGATTCGTTTTATGGATTTATTGACGTTTTCGAATTCATATTTGAATTTAATTAATTGTTGTCGTTACGAACCATTTTAGATGAATTCGTTCACGACCATGATTTTATTATATTCTTATGATTTCGATTTTCGGTTAAAAATATGTGTTCCCGTTTATTCTCGTGTTTTGATTTGTAATATTTAAGATTCGTTTCCGATTATAAATTCGTCGTGTGATTACGACTTTATTTTGGAGTTATATTTCTTTAACGAAATATATTATTTAAATTACAGAATTTCTGTCTAAATACTAAAATTTATTTTAATGATTTTATCCGTAGAAAATATTTTCGGCTTTAAATTTATTCGTTTCCGGAAATCATTAAGATTTTGGGAAGTTTTAAATTAAAAAGGTTTTCGGAGCTTATTTATGAATTTATTTCCGAAATTAATTTTCCTCTGTTTGTCCCTTTTGATTTGTGGAAAAATCGGTTTAAGAAATTATTTAAATTAGTCTCGGTTTATTAGAATTTAACTTAAATATTTTATTATATGTTTTTAAATAATTTTTCGAGGTCTTATAATGTATTTCCGTAAATAATATAAATTTTTACGTTCGTTGGTAAATTTTTTCGAAAATATTTCCGAAATTCTTTATATAGCCTTTTTATTAATTATAAGCTTTCGGAATCTTACGAAATGATTTTTCATTAAATAAATTTTAGATAAATTTCTCCAACAATATTTGTAGATGTTAGTATTTATTTATATGTGTGTATCTGCAAAAAACAAAAAAAAAAAATCTAAAACCGGCCCCCGACCAGTGACCCTCTTCCTTTCCTTTCTCTCTTCTTTTCTTTCTCTCCTCTTCTCTTCTCTTTCCCTGCTCCCGTCCCGCAGCCCCAACGTCCCTATTCGCAGCCCCAACCCCAGCCCTCATCTTCTTGCTGCTCCTCCACGCTGGCTAACCTCCAGCCATCGACCGCCACTCCCAACTGTCGCAAATGCCGCAACAGCAGCCACGAGTAGCCGCTGCAGTAGCAGCAACCAGCAGTAGCAGAGCATGGCAGCAGCAACCATGCAGGTCACGCCGCCGCTGTCCGGTCACTGTCAACGTCTCCCGACCACCGGCGAGCACTGTTCAACCTCCGGCGAAGCTTCTCCCGCCTTCTCTTGTCCCGATTTGCTAATTCTTGTTTGGTATAAATTCTGAAAACCCTAACATTGGAATTAATTAATTGAGTATGAATTAGCTTATGAAAAGCTAAATTGATTGTTTGAGTATGTATATATATGTTGTATGATTGATTTAGAGTGGTTAATTGTGGTGTATTTGGTTGATTTGTGAAAATTGATTTTTTGGCCGGGTTATGTCCGAATTTTTCGGATTCGTCCGATTTAGCTACTTTGGGTAAATTGATTTTACAGTATGCTGTGGAATGTATCTAATTTCATGTTGGAACTTTCAATTTGATAAATTTATGCCGAATTAATCGGAATTAACCTTCTATGTCAAAATCCGTGTGTGATGAAATTGGGTTGCATAATTGAATCGTTTTACTCAATCGATTTTGTAATATCGTTTGAAATGTATTTAATTTTATATCCGAAGTGTTGATTTGGGAAAATTGTATGAAATTGACCGGAATTGGATTTTTAGGTCAAAACTCTTACGGGTTTAAATTGGATTGTGTAATCGGATTGTTTTATTCAATTGATTATACAATTTATATTAGAATACATTTAATTACATTTCTGAATCGTCAATTTATATATTTTAGCAAGAATTAATCGAATTTGCGTTCCAGGCTTAAAAACTTTAATTGTGCTAAATTGGGTATTTCCTTTATTGGTTTTGATCAATTGATTACATGTTATGTTATAAAATATGTCTAATTGCATTTCAAAACATTCAATTTAATTAAATTTATAGAATTTTACCGAATTGTATTTTCGGGTCTAAAACCTTAGATTTCAAGTAAAATTTTGGAATTGGCCATTTGTATGGTCGTTTTTCTAAATTTGAATTTATAGAAATAGTTGAAATGATCCTATATGCATTCTAATACCTTCGATTGTAATTAATTGATTTGAATTATTCGAATTTATGTCATGGGTTGTGAAACACTAATTTCGGAAACCGATAGTCTCAAGTTGGCTACTCGGAAGATTACTTTTGTTAAAATTGATTATTTAGATTTATTTAAAATTAGTTTAATAGTACTCTTAAGCTATCAATTTGAGATAATAAAAGTTAATTAGTAGGTTCGTAGTGTGGGCATTAAAAGCCCTAATTTTCGGATATGGTTTTATATAATTAATTATGCTATGCTTCTTTTACCTAATTGATTTCTGGATTTGACTTTAAATCATTTGAATTATGTTTTTATCTTATCGGGTTGGATTTGGTTCTATACAAATGGTTGGTTGTCCTTTGGATTGTAAAACCTAATGAATAAGTCATTTTTGATAAAAATAGCTTATAATCTATTATTCTTTTCCCGACATTCCAAATCAATTTGAAATGCCCCAAGTGATGAGTGTTAATTCGATTTGGTTAATATTTAATTTTAAATCTTAATCGAGCTATGCTCGCAAGTCATAGGTTTATGCACGTTTTTCAAGAAAGGTTGTTTGTGTCCGTTTGTGTTGATTTTATTATAATTGAATTGTTGATCGATAAGATAGTTTCTAACCTAGTTTCGATTTCCATCAGTGATCTAGGAAAACATTCTCGTGGATTGTCGAGCTTTTGATAACTCTCTCTTTCTCAATTTGCTTAGCTAGCTTTGGACTTAGGTAAGTCATTACTTACATTTAGTTATGACGGATTCTCAATGTATGTCTGCTTGGAGTGAAAGGTGGTGATGATGATTATCGAATATTTAATTATGTCAAGCATATGCTATGTTCTATATGGCAATTGCATGAATATTTGGATTTGTAGCCTCAATACAACGCGTGTTAATATGACGCTTGGATATTATACGTGTGTAAGTGTGTGAAGGGCTGAGTATGGATTGAAATTGCATGATACCTTCTGCTGTATTTTATGCCATGGAATCATTCGGCTTTAATGCTCCTAAAGTTATTCGGCTTTAATGCCTCATGAATTGGATCGGCTTTAATGCCACTCAAAATTGATCGGCTTTAATGCCATTTGGATTGGTTCGGCTTTAATGCCGCTTGGATTGGTTCGGCTTTAACGCCGCTTGGATTGGTTCGGCTTTAATGCCGCTTAAAATTGACTGGCTTTAATGCCATTTGAAATTAATATAATAATGAAACGTCATTGTGTTGATGGATGTGAGCTAAGTGCTGTTATGCGGGCCTGATTTATGATTGACTAAATTTTTGAATAAAATATTAATCACTTAAAGTGAAAGATCTTGAGTTGGGACTTGTATCACTCGGGGTAGCTATCCGAGTTAGGTTTGGTATTCACTTGGTACCATTCCGGTGTTTTTCTATTCTGTGATCCTGGGTGCCTTACGAGGTCTGGAGAGGCCCTCTTCTACTCTATAGGTGTCTCGATATATTTCGGCCCTATAGGGGGTATGCATACTTAAGTGATTAGGTGTCTTATTTATTGGTGGTCTGGTTACATTTCTGGGCGGGCCAGCTAGGGCTAGTACCGTTCGAGTACTAGATTAGTTATTACGATCTTTGAGTCTCCATCCTCAAGAAAATATATTTAAACAGTTGTGATTACAATAAAGGAATATAATAATCATGAATTATTCTCGTTGGCTCTCGGACTTTATGTTCTATTTCCTATTCATGTCTCTTGATTCTATCTTACAATAATGTTTCCATATGACAAACGTCCGCATTCAATTATCATATGATCTATTATTTAAAGCACATGTGAGACTTGTGTGTAGAATGATACCTTCTAGGGTAGTGTGTGATTCGTAGCATGTGATTATGATTTTCTTGTAAGCTTGTACCTTATGTATTGTTATGTCTAGTCATGTATTATAAGCGTGAGTCTGTGACTCCATGTTTTATGGTGTGTGTATCATATGTATAATCGAGCGTGAATTAATGTATAAGTAGAATGACGTATGTATCGCATGTATAATTGAACATAAGTATTGTAAGCTGAATGTTGCCTTATCTTATATGTATTATGTTTCTTTCCAAGAGTAGGGTAGTCTTGATTTACTCAGTACCGGACCTGTACTGATACTACCTTAATTGTTTGGGTCCTGTGATGATCCACTGATGGTGGGGAGCAGACCATTTGTGCAGGTTCAATATTAAATATGTTATTGTTGGGAGGAATAGTTTTCTTGGATTTTGAGAGTAGGTTATCCGGTGATTCGATTTGGCAAATAAAGTTGGCTCCACTGTTGGGATGCCCCTTGGTTCTCTTTTCAGATTTTATTGTATCTTAAATGTATTATTTTGGTGTATAAATCATTCATCTGATTTGTATTTAGTTGGTTTGTGATTTGTGGGAGATGTATTTGGATTTAATATCCTTTATCTTTTTAAGTTTTAAAGTCCAGGATTACTTTACAGGTTTCTGTTGATTTATTCAACGATAATTTTATCCAGCGACATTTTTCACTTTCCATCTGCATGTGGATATCTCCTTGTGGGAGTTTATTCTCACTGCATAGATGTTGGTTGAATTTTATTGGACAGGTTTTAGCCTTGCATCTAGCATTAGATATATGGCGGACATTTATCTTGTGTTAGGTGTGGCGGTAACATTTCCCAAATTGTGTTTTAGCTTCCGCATTATTCTTTTAAATTCGAAATTTTTCAGGAGTGAAATTTGGGGGTGTTACAATTATGGTAATTTTATAAGTAAAAGGGTATTGTGGTAATTTTGTAAATTAAAAGGATATTTATGGCACACTTGGGAGTAAGGGGTAACTTGGTAATAATGATAACGATGAAGGATGAATTGGTAATTTAATTATGATTATAAAAAGGTAATTAGATAATGATGATACTAGAGAAGGATAATTTGGTAAATTAACCAATAAAAGGGCATTATGGTAATTTTAATAAGGGAGAAGGGCAATATAGTAATTATAAGAATGGAGAAGGGTAAATTAATAATTATAAATATGGAGAAGGGTAAATTAATAATTATAATTATGGAGAAGGGTATATTGGTAATTATAATTATGGATAATGGGGAATTAATAATTAGAATAATGGAGGAGGGTAATTTGGGATTTATAATAATTGAAAAGGGTAAAATAGCAATTACAATAATTGAGAGGGGTAAAATGGTAATTATGATAAAGAAGAAGGGCAATTTTATAATTTATCAAACTAAAGGGGCAATTTGGTAAATTAGCCTACTAAAGGGTAAATTAGTAATTATTTAACCAACTAAAGGGGCAAAATGGTAATCATGATAATGAAGGAGGGTAATTTGGTAATTTATTCAATACAAGGGCAATTTAGTAATTATAACAAAGGAGAAGGGCGATTTGGTAATCTAACCAACCAAATGGGAGGTATGATAAGTTTAGCAATTATGAGGGGTGAATGGTGATCTAAAAAGCATAGGAGATAACTTGGTAACCTAAATCGAGTAAGGGGTAATATGGTAATTGGTCAAGTAAGGAAGGGATGACTTAGCAATTATATAAGTAAGGGGTAAATAAGTAATTTGTACCTAATGTGTCGTTGTGTTTGTGGAATTTTATAATATGACTGAAATAACGCTGATTAGCAAGGTAAGAGTATTTGATAATTAGTAAGTATTACGAGAACGAATCCTAATTCAGCATTATATGAAATTATGATGGCCTTAATGATTTCTCTGTGTTATCTTAGATAACCACCTGAATCAGAAACAACTAATGATATCAGAACGATTGAAAGTGAAAAAGTATCTGATTATTGTGCTTTTCATGATCACTTTAATTAAGACACTAATACTTAAAGTCAAAGACCTCGAGATCGGGAATAGTGGCTCTTTAATGGTCGCTACTCTAAAGACATGGTTTAGCCCACGATTATTCTTGTATTTGTTGGTGTGCCTTTGTGCCCCAGCCCGGCCCTAAATCTTACTTTATCTAGCTCTACGGACCGAGTTAGGGGGTATGCATACTTATAAATTAGGTGTCCTTGTCGGTAGGGTACTGAGTAGCTTTATGCACCTGTACGACCAGGGTACCTTTGCGTCCTTGGGTTCGTGGTTGAAGGGTACAGAGTAGCTTGTATGCATTGGTACGACCAGTGTACCTTTGTGTCCCAGGTTCTTGATCTCCCATCCGAGGCAAATAAATGGAAATTATTGTGCTGATTAAAGAAAGAAAAAATACTAATAATGAAAGTGAAAGATTAATGAGCCAGGCCTAGATGACTTATGATATTGAGTACCAATCCACCGGTTATAATATGGCCTAGGAGCGTGTTGCCCTGACAAGTAATTATGAGTACCAATCCACCGGATACAATAGTGGCCCAGGAGCGTGTTGCCCCGGCAAGTAATTATGAGTACCAATCCACTTGATATAAAAGTGGCCCAAGATTGTGTTGTCCTGGATGATGTTGATATATATTCCGATCCATTGGCAATAATAGTGGGGGTTCCGAGCTCAATAAAATCAATTATGTATGTGAATAAAGTTATAGAAAAATACTAATCACTTATAGCGGAACACCATGTGAGTTAGAGCCAGACCGGTCCACCGGCAAATAATAGTGGCCAGGAGCGTTTTGCCCTAGAGACCGATCCATAGGCATATAATAGTGGTTAGGTGCGTTTTGACCTATAAGTGACCGATCCACCGGCTATAATAGTAGGGTTCTCGCACTAACATGGATATAAAATATAAGATTGATTGAATAATGATGGACTAATGGCTTAAGGCCCGAATGTATTGATTTTGCACTATGACATGGCTTAAGGCTCGAAAGTATCGATTGTTCATAACGACCTATTGATATCTAACATGATTGGTAATTATGTGAATGTTATATGTAAACATCTTGTTATATATGTATATAAATTTGTATGATGTGGGACATTACTGGCCTGCTTTTAAGTGTGATTTAAAGGGTTACTCAGTACTATAGTACTGAAGGGTTCCCTTTGTGGGGCCCCTGCCTATTCAATGGGCAGTGTCCCTTGCAGGTCTTTTCAGGTGCTACTCAAGTGGGCAATGGGAAAGAGTGTAAGGATTATTCAGACTTTTAGGGTTCTCCCTTTGCTTTTACTTTCTAGTTTAAATATATTTCTTGTTCTTGTAACCACCATTGGTGGAATCTATTCTTATAAAGTGTTTATTTGCATAACTCTGATTTAATAATGGTTTGAATTTTTAGTAATTGATATTTTGTTCTTTAGCCTTAGCACTTGGTAGTGTAACGGTATGAGTGAACTGGTCTGGTACTAAGTGTAGCGGTAATATCCCCAAAATTTTCCGTTTTATGCAATTTCTTCTAATAAAATGAAATTTTTCAGTAGTGAATTTTAGGGGTGGTACACACACACACACACACACATATATTCTCACATGTAGGTTTCAGGTGTAACTGAAAATTAGATTGTAGACGATCATAAAATTTGTTTCATTAAGCTTATGTTATAGTATATAATAGTTAACTATATATGTTTTAGAGTGGTCAAACCCTATATATGATTATCAGTTTTCTATTAATGAGTAGTTGTTTTCCCTATACAATTTTTTCATCAATAAGTCATTGGTGTTTATTTTTAATAAACGGATTTACAATTAATGTATCATTGATTTTTTAACTATTTTTACAATCTTTTTCTATCTCTAACATATATGACAATTGGAACTCTTTTCATCATTGATCTCAATAAATAGTTTGATTTCATCTTTTGAGTTCCTATCCTATAACATGTCAAATTGGTATGCTTCTCCCATTAATATAAATTTAAGTTAAGGTTGGAATCTTGCTACATTAATCATGTTGTAACTCTAAGAGCATTATATAGATACATGACAAATCTGAAAAATAGGATCATATTTTGAGTTGAGTATGTTTAAAGCAGTAGATACTATATTCTTTCTTATGTATCTATGGTTTTGCTTTTCCTAGTACTATATTTCAGCTATATATCCATTTTAAAGTTATGGAAGAGGGAAGGAAGAAAATATTGGAATGAAAATATAAACATTTTGAAAGGCCAATAATACTATTATGCTAAGTTAGCAAAGAACAAATGCCATAGTTTTGCCGGAGCACCCTTGTGGTGCTGTTGTCATCATGAATTCCATCACATATGATCCTTAAAATTCATACTTGCTTTTTTGAATGCTATAAAGATCTTAACTTTTAAACCTTAAAGGATATATAGAGTTTTTTTATTAAAAAAAATGTAGCAGAACTACTCATTGTCTACTTTTCTCTTTAGGGGGTGGGGAAGGGGTTCGGTATGCTAGATGTCTCTCCGGTAACCATTTGAAGATTATGATTTCATTAACCTAGAAGTTAGTATTACCTTACGATCTCTTAGAAATTCTATATACCTATCTCCAAACTCCTATGAATTTTAAAATCATGTCTATATACGATTGTTGTATGCATACAACTATATCATATGCCTAAAATGTAGTGAATATTTTCGACTAAAGGATATTAAACTACTATAATAAAAATAAAATATTTAAAATAGAAATGATAAGAACCATTTTTGCAATCACCTTTTTATATAACTATACACTAAAAATGATAATAACAATAGTAAAAAATGAATAGATGAGGAACTACTATGAAGAACTAAGTAATTTAAAACAAATTTGAAAACCACTCTCACTCAAAATTTCCGTTAAAAAAGATGACCTAATCTCCCTATTAACAATTTTCATCATCCACACACTTTATTTAGCTGAGATCACCATATCTTCTAGTTCAAGCAATGAGCTTATAAGCCCTAAGTATATAACAACAATACTATTGTATAATATAATCCTAAGGATCATGTAAGAAAAATTAACTAACATCTACGATGCAATATCTATATACCAAAAAATTGATTACAACAAAAAAACTAACTAAAAGAAATTAAATTACAATAACAATTTCAATGACTACAAAGCAATGATAAAAATAACATAGTGATAATTTCTTCTCTCGAAAAAATGTAATCAAAGAATGTTTTTTTCACTAGAGGTAAAACACGTCAAAACTATCACTATATAGAACAAAGTCAACTAATTAAAGATATCAAATATAAAAATAACTTAACTAATCATCATATACCAAAAAACATTAACTAATGAAATCAAAAAAACTACTAGAATAAGAACCTTGATAGTACATTACCTTAGCTGCCACTTTGAATATAATGATCACAACTTTATAAACCCTAATATAACTACTATAATAAAATACTAAACAAAAAAGAATGATAAAGATAAACCATCATCACAAAGATTCTACCAAATATTAAGATAAACCATATTATTTGGCAAGATTCCAGATTAGACCAATAAAACACCCACAAATCCAAATAATCGTTCACATTGACACCAAATCTAGAATACTAGACTGAGATAAACTAAATAAAAAGATGATAATAATCATTCTTAACTCAAATACCCTTAATGAACATCCACTAGATTTCTCAAACAATGGCTTCTATTTCATTGATGACCCAATTACTGAAAAATTGTCCATCAATGCCGTTTTGGCCTTCTAATCGTTTGACTCCTGAAATCAGTTTCATAATATAATAGTAGCTAATTAGTATAATGGGATGAATTTAAAAAATAAAATTATATGAAAACTCTAGTTACTGTTGGAAGAAATCACTAAAAAATTTACTTAATATCAAATGAAGGCATTAGCTTTATACTATCTAGTTTGATCTTATCAACCTTGGATAGAAGAACCCATATTCTAGTATGTGTAATAGAAAAAATAATTTTGTAAATGTAGGATATCGATCTAAACCTTTTAATCAATTGGAAAAAATAAAATTAAATAATCAATTCATTAATATACCTGTACATGTATTACTTCAAGTCTTGTAATGTAAGATTGATTAACTTTGTTAACAAATAACTCCTTTGTTAGCTTTGAAGAGTTTCATAGCCACAAGTTTCCCTATAACACTTGCAACTATGAAGATATATAAATACAACATCATATCGGCACTATATAAAATGATAGATAATAATTGTACCAATGAAAAATGTAAGCAAAAGGGATCACCTTTATTGTTTTGTGTGGTATTTTTTTTTCTTTTGATATGATATGTCATTGTTTTTTTTTATACTTATATTAATTATTGTTTTCATATTTATGTTGTTGTAGATCCAACTCATTTTGACAAGCTAACTAAGTCTATTAGGTTCAGTGAATAGAACTATTAATTTTTAGGTGGCTTCTTATCATGATATTTGTATAATGCAATAACATCCTGTAGCTCTTTTGTAATATATTTATATTTGATCAAATATTTTGTTGTACCAGATATTTAATACAAACTATTTGTATGAATATTTAATTAAATGTTTGTAGGCATGTATTTAAAAAATTATATCCATGTGTTAAAAGGAATATATATAGATATAGGTACAGGGATTGAGAATATTGAAATGGATATATATATATATATATATATATACAGGTGCAGGGTTTGAGAAAAATGTTGAAATGCCAATTATATTCTTGAATATATAATTATGGCATTTGTGACCATTAAAGTATGCCGCTAATAATAAATTGATTTTATTAGTGAAGGAAAAATTAGTCAGTATTAGTGTGATAATTTTTTATTTATTTAATTACAAAAAAATTGATTGCTAATATTATTTATGATGTATTTTTTTTGTCGCTATTGTTCATAACGACCAACATTATATGTTATCGCTATTGCTTATAGGGACCAACATTATAAGCCGTCGCTATTGCTTTAGCGACCAACATTATATGTCGTCGTTATTACTTTAGCAACCAACATTATATATTGTCGCTATTGCTTTAGTGACCAACAAATTTCGGTTGGTCGTTAAAGCCTTTAGTAACGGAGCAATAACGATTACCGATGACCAACAAATTATTTGGTCGTTATTGACATTTACGATCAAATTTTGGCCATTAACGAGCAAATTTGTTGGTCGATAAAATCCTAGTTTTCTATAGTATAGGTATTTTTTTGCTTTATAATATTTTTAAAATGAAATTTATCAGTAACGAAAAATTGGGGTGTTACATTATATGTATTATAGTAGGTTTTTTTTCCTCAGTACTTGATCATACTAATGTCATTCTTATTGTTTTGTCACATTGATTATCTAAATTGTTATCCATAGTGATGGCAAACTATATGCGAGATATGGATCAGTTTTCTAATGTGGGATAGTATTTAGCTATTCTTCTATATCTTTTGGCTTGAGAGTTAAGCTATCTAATTTAGAGTGTTTAATTTTACCTTGCTTTTTTTTTTAGATCTATTGTCCCCTAATCAAATATTAAAACTCATGTCTTTATTTTCTTTGTATTCTTCTTATAATTTAGAGTAATGCATTTGGTTTTGTACAAACCATTAACACTAGTTTGTTTATGATCATCTCTAAGAAATTCTTTTTACCGTGAGTTTTAATCGAGGTTTTAGTCCTGCGTCTGGTATGTGTTATATGATCACCACGTATTTCTTATTACTAGGTGTAACGGTTGCATTTTCATTCTTCTCTATTTTTAGCTTATGTAACGTTGTTGTTATTATGCAACGTTGCTCGAGACATTGGCCTATTTGTCTGCGACGGGCCATCGACGACTGTATTCAGGCAATGAATACGGACTTTGAAAGACGTTACCCTAGTTTCTTATTGTTCTTGGATCATAACTTTTGTTAGGCCCATTCAGAATTGGGTTACTGTTAGGCTGATTTAGGGAGCCGGCGCAGTTATACCGGGAATTAGCCCCGGTATATATAACAAGTTTATTTCTTAATATCTCCTAGCTAGAGTCACCGCATACATATATACTAGCCAATTATCCAATAGCAATTTGGCAACAATACATAAAACAGACAAGAAAATATCTCCGTCCTGCGGAAAATAAAAAGGGTACGCCCTCCAGCTACATAAGTAACAGAAAATGATAGTATTAAATACTACGGAGAGAACGCCCTGGACTACGGGACATAGTGATGTATCATAGATGGATCGTAGGCCGAATATAACGATTTTTCTCGGGGTTATAATGCCCGACGATTTATAGATTTCTTAATTATTACCATAAACAAGAAATGAAGTTGGTGTAATTAAGCTGATCCAAATAATTATCAATATCGGGGGAAAAGGGAAAAAATGGGTATAATAATAATATGATACATGAGTTAATCATCATCTAATGAATGAAAAAAAAAAAAAAAAAAGGTATTATAAGGCACGTATATATAGCACACTTTTCAGAGACCGGCTTTAAAAGGCACGCCAGTAGACGGTATCCACGCACGCCCTGCTATAAAATTAGCGACCGAGAATTGAGACGCCACGCGTCTGTCAATGACATGAAAACCAGGCCATCTGACCCTTCGCCTGACATTCGCACCAGGCCCAAGGTTTGCATACTCGGCATAATACAAAGTACGTAGGTTGCTCGCGCTATTCCATTGCAGCCATCCGGACGGATGGACCAAGGAGCCCAGATAACTCCTCATCACTATGGTCCGAGAATACTTTTGCCAGGGTCGCCCCAAATAAGTAGATACAGAATTGAGAACGGGTATTAAATCGGGTGCAGGCTTAATCACACAGCCATGGATAACGATCCCTGTGTTTTGGTTCGGGTCAGCTCTACCTTGGGCCGTAATGACGTTCATTTGTCCACGAATCGGTCTCCTGAGGTAGATCACCGAGTTTTGAATAACGGCGGCGGCGTTCCCGAATATGATGTCTATAGTGCCGTAAATGTGGCAGGATTTGTAGAATTGACGTTGGGAATGAACAAAGAGTGTGTCTTGGTAGCCGTAGAGCGCAACGCCGTAGAATACGGAGAGATCGGAGCTTGATCGGAGTGCGACGGCTTGTCCTCGGCTCGGCCCGGCTGCATTCATGAACGTGATCCCCCGAGCTATGAATCGAAGCCCGTCGATAGCTGCAGAATTTAATTAAAATTAGCTAGCTAGCTAATGTCAGGGAATAAAAAAATAAAAAAATAAAATTGTCAGGGTTTAGTTATAATAAAAGTGGTACGATCGAATAAACAATTAGTTAGGGTGATCGTGTGAGCTGCTGTTGATGTTCCTGCTGGGAAGCTTTGGAAATGTAACATGCGCATGGTTTTTGCTTGACGCAAAACCGAAGGTGGACTGATGGTCAAGCAATGTACCCATTATTACAACTAATAAAAGAAAGCAAGGAAGCGGAATTGCTTTGAGTATTTTTGAAGTGTGCAGCAGCCTGTTTTAATTTCTGATATATGTAAATGCATGGCTGGTTGTTGAAGTCAATAATTAACAGGAAAAATTCGTAAGCCTAACTCTTGTAAACTTGTAGGTTATTATTTATGTACATGCATTTCCCATTCATAGTCGATCTATCATGAATGCAAGTTCATTCACCATACACTCAACTCACTAACCCTTCGGTTATATATGATGATTAAAATGTTACCAAGCATTTGTACGTAGAATGCAATTTTGATCTCTGCATATTATAACATGTTTGGAGTAACCTTTGACTTTCATCTTCCTATCGCACTCTCGCATATTTAACTTTTCAGCAAATAGGTTCAATTGCTGGGGGTTTTGGTTGGAGGGGGACCCTAGGGGTGGCGGCTGAAGTACTGGACTATTTAGTGGTCCTTTGTTATATATCAGGGTAATAGAAAATGAAAACTTAATCTCATATATATATATATATATATATATATATATATATTAACATATTTAAAATATATAAATTAAATAAATATCTATTTTATATTTTAATTTGATCCAAAATATATATTTCATTAATTTTTTTATATTAAATATATGATATAGTAGATATAAAATAATAACCTTAATAAATTTTTACCCCGATTATCCTCCTACAAACAACGTGCATACCTTCACCTCCTTATGCTTTGTCGGCCATTAGACACGAGATACACATCCAACGTTGCCTTTGATATTGGCCATATATTACAAATATCAATTTGGTGTAGTGGAGGATACTACGGGAATTGTGGCATAATGGGTGGAGTAGAGGTTAAGGGATTGAATTTCTATAAAGTTCTAATTTTTGCATCAACTGAAACCTATAAAACTAAAATAATCCTCATGGCAGCATAAGGATTCGAACCCATAACCACCAAGACATACCTCACACACCTCAACCATTTACCTAAATATTGATTATTGATCTTTTTTCACTTATAGGTATTATATATTCTAAATTGTTGAAATCCTTCTTTTCTAGTCATAATAATTGTACTTGTTTATTTGGGTCTAATTATGCTACTAACAATTACAATAATACAACTATCTAATTTTTTTATTTATAATATTATTAATTATACATTTTAAAATTATATGATTAATTAATGAATAAATAATATTTTAGTAATATTTTTTAAATAATAGTAATAATTCAATATCATTAATCTTGAAAAGATATAAATTAAAAAATAAAATTTAGTTTAGTTGAACAAAAAGAAATGTTAAATTATTTTGAAAGATAAATTTATTATAATAAAATTATTATTAAAATAATAATAATAGATGGACACCATAAAGTAAAATAATAATATTATTTTTAAAATATCTGGCTGGGCCACAAGTCTTACATTCCCCCCCCCCCCATCTCGTCTGACTAAAAAGCGAACTTTGTAGTATAAGCAATAGAATGAAGAAGACAAGGTTACGTGCACAAATCGGTTTCATGTTGGTTCGTACAGTGAGGATTCATGATTATACACGTTTGTAATAGTTTTTTATTTTTGTTTTGAGATTATGTAAAATAAGAAATCAAAGACAAACATGCATATGAGTCCGTATTAATGGCAATTTCCCCTATCGGTACTAAGAATGTTGCAATTCGACATAAAGGCCACCATTGAAATATTTTGAAATAAAACATTCATTCTTAAGCATCAGATTAAAAAATTAATAAAATTGCGTGAGTATATATGTACACCGCCCTAACGTGAACTCAACTTAAGGTAACTAATCCAAGTAGGTACAACTTATTAATACTAGTAGAAAGTTGACTTTGCTTGAACCGATTCAGATCCAGTAATCTCCATTAATGCAGAAGACTATCTAACTTATACTCCTATGATGGCCTAAAAATGCATGGAAAATGAAGTACTCAAAGATTAATTAGTGAATGGAAAAAGAGGGACGGAATGTGGTGAGTGCGTCAGAACTGCAACTGGCTTTGCCTTTCCGTAAAAGTGAAGGCCCAATCATGAGGACATGTTTCGAGTAGCTATAGCGGACGCCAGGTGTCCAGTTAGTTCTAATTTCAGAGCCAATGTTTCGTAGCAGAATTAAGAAAGTGAGGTGCGTAGCTGGAAAAAATGAGGAAAAAAACATACCGACAGTTGCAGAGCTGTAAGTGGTATACCCAGATCCAACACTTCGTCTACCAACGATAATGGTATGCTTCATACCATCTCCCATCAACGTAATATCATGATTATATGGATTGACCCAAATATTCTCCCAGTAAACGCCTCTCTTAACATAAATCACACGTCTTCCTCTCCTCCGAGCAGCTGCATCAATCGCGCTCTGTATCGTCCTAAAACTTCCCGATCCGTCCTTGGCCACAACATAATCAGCCCTACGAACAGCTAACGACCTCCGTGCATACAGCCACCTTCTGTCTTTGCTGGCAACCCAACTCGGAAACCCTTTTGTAGTACTGCTACTATAATTATAATCCCCGCTAAATTCATCGGTAGCAAGAATCCCATCGTCAATCGCTAGGCTATTGCTAATTAAATCTGATACATTATACGAAACATGCGGATTAATGAAATCCGAAACGTTCAAATCCTTAGAACCCCCTATGCATGTATCTAAATTCGTTAGTGCGGCACTTAACCATGTCTGTTTGCTAGAAATATCGTAGCTTGTTTTGTTGTCTTGTAGATCTTGTAGCGTACGATTGAGTTGAATTACCGTAACGTCGTATAACTTAATACAGTCCAGCCATGCTGTACGTTGTTGGCGCGTCGTACAATTGTGTCCCCATCTCCATGTATGAGTTTGTGCTGCTAATGTTCGTTGCAGTGCCAGCTCAACTGTCATCTTACGGAAGTCTTGCTTACGCTTTGGCTTGAATTTATGTGGCTCTTTGCTCATGAAGTATTTGCATGGCCCCGGGTGTGGTACCATTTTGCACCATCCGTCTATGTCGTCTGGAGATGGCAGCTGGTTGTTGACATCTGGTGGCTTTGAGGGCGTAGGGGATGTTCCCGGCGAGGCTTTGTGCCACCCAGCGGGTGGTTGTGAGGCTGCATTTGATGCGATGAGAATTTGAAAGAGAAAGAAATATATTACTACAATAAAATTACAAGTAGTTTTAGATTTCATTTCTCGCTTGCTTGGTGGCTGGCTCTTTTATGCGTTTTGGGGGATTGGGTTCTGTGTTTTTCAATGATATGGCATGGAGATCAGGGAGAAGAAGAGGGAGAGTGACTCCAATCTCTAGGAGATCGAGATTTTGTGTTGTTATATAATGGAGAAGAAAAGGAGAGTTGAGAAGTAGTGTTGCTTAAAACGTGGAACTTGAAATGGCAGTAATTACTATATTATAAGTAACGTCTTCACGAACCTGTCTTACTATGTTAGTTATACCCTTATATTTATACATACATAATTAAACAATGACTATTTCCTTCTTTGCGTAATATACTTCAAGCTGAAATCTCCGTGGGGACGGAAAAGAGGCAACGGGGAGGGTTTCTCCGCCTTCCATGAGAAACAAAGAGAATAGTTGTGTTGCTATCTAAGTAACACCGTACTACTTTTTTTGTTTACCCAAGGATAGAGACATTCAAATCTCTTTCCTACATATACACACTAATGAAAAGTTAGTTTTTAACAGTAACTTATAGCAACCATTAAACTTTTCGTTTCGTCAATTAATCTAGCGACATGAAATTATTTATATACACTTTTATAGCTACCTCTTTTCAAGTTTTTATTTATTTATTCTATTATAAAATTAATGCAAACTATCATACAGAGAAAGATATTTCTACTGTTTTCTTATCAAATATAAAATTATAACAATGGTCAAAATAAAGTAATAGTTTACATATTCTTCTACAAACAACTCTTTCAAAAAGTGGATCCGTATAAGTTATTATCATAGCTTTTTGATTGCAAATTTAGTAAACCGTTTAATGGGGAAATGAATTTCCTCCCTCACTCTAGGGGTTTTGAAACTCAAATAAGTCTTGTGAAGAAGTGTGAATTCGGTTTGATCTAACCTTAGTTTTTACTTATTTGTTCTTTACTAGCCTTAACGTGAGTAATTGTTTAGCACTTCTTTAGGTGGATGTCCTTCAATTGTAGATAGTTAGTGAAGTTTTGAATGTCAATATGAGTTGGCCTTGAATTGATATTGAACACTTGATTGACCTCATCATTGAGTATCAGGACTTAGAACACCCGATTTACATGCACTACAGGAAAAAGGTTTATTTCGCCCTGATGCCTTTAGCAACGACAATCTATCATTGCTATTAAATACTATTGGTGATAACAAGCAGTTGCACTAAGTAATTTTGGAGACCTTAAAATGTTAGAAAAAATTTTGTCGCCAAAGGTCATTAGCGACAACAATGCCTTCACTATTGAAAAGCTAGGAAAAGTTCTATAAATTTTTTTAGCAAAATTAATATTAGCGACGACTAGTCCGCCAAAAATATGACAAGCCCATTTGTAGGGAAAGAAAAATTAGTCAATGCTACATTATTAGCGATAAACTTCTTGTCACTAATAGAAAACTATCATCACTAATGGCACATGTGACCTGCACATTGGTTTATTTATTTTTCTTGACAACCATTAGTGATACCATTTTTGTTATTAGCAACGACACATTTCATCACTAGTAGTCTTATAAAACCCTCATATGTCTCATTTTCTTCTCTTGTCATCTCTTTCCCCTTTCTTATTCCTAACACTCAACTAATTCCTTTTTTCCCTCTTTCCCTGCCGCTGCTGCAGTCAGTGATGTCTGTTACCATCAACCCTAGGTGGTACCCTAACCCCTCTCAACCTTTAAACCCTAATTATGCAAGCCTTATCCATTTTAATAGTATTTATATTGTTATTATTAAGTATTATTATTATTATCATCATCATCATCATTATTATTATTATTATTATTATTATTATTATTATTATCATTATTATTATTATTTATCATGTTTATTATTATCGCCGGAATATTATTATTATTAAAGGGTCGAAAACCCTATTTTATTATTATTTTAATTTTCATTATTATTATTATTATTATTATTAGGGTAAAAGTATTCGAACCCTTACATTATCACTATTTCAAATATTACTATTACTATTAATATTATCCTTAGCAATATTAGTATTTTGTTAGTATTACGATTATTATATTATTATTTTATCCCTTAACCTATCATTAGCATTATCCTTAAAAATACTAAGGTTTCTATTACTGGGAGTATTAATATTTCTATTAATATCGGTATTTTCGCTATAACTAGTGTTAGTACTATTATTAGAGGAAATAAGCTATAAGATTTAATAATATAAATATGGCTATAAATATTATCAAAAACCATATTTTGCCTAATAAAAACAACCTAGTAAAGTCTTCTTTAATAATAGGAACCCTAATCTTAGAATAAAATAGGAAATAATAGTCTTTTTAGTAGGAGGGAAACTAATCCTTAGTTTTCCCTCTTATAGGTGAAACCAGTCAAAATCTTGAGGAGGCATAGGAGCTTCTCCAAGACCGGTGACGTGCTAGGTAAGGGTGTAGATAAAGCCTTATGTGTGCTATGTGGCTTTTATGCCTTGGATGCTGGTGTAATGATATATTGTGTATATTGTATACTATTGTTATAACTGTTTTATGTGTAGCGCAACTTCGAGTTGAGGTATGCTCATGTGCTATCTTATAGTATGTGTATATGTATATGCGGTTAAATGTGATGGGATGTGATGTGGTCCTTTAAGACAATCATGTAAGTATATTTAATGTGCTATTGTGGGATGGAAAGATGAAAAAGAAAAATGAGAAAGTAAGATGACTAAGGGAAAGTAAGTTGGCTAACGTAGATGGGATTGACCTAAATAGTCGATGATCTATGAGTGGATGATTAAAAGAGGAATTTAAATAAAATGAAAGAATGGGAGAATCTAGATTTTGGGAGAATAATTTTAGGGTTTTGCATAAAAACTTTGATGGTTTGCATCGGATACTTAGAGTTCACATAGGGGTGAAATTTATGTATGGAAAGTTGCTTTGGGGTGTGAGGGTGGTAATGGAAAAGTTTCTTGGGTGATTGAAGGCTTTGGTGAAAAATAGTATGTGGGATAGTCTAAGAGTGGGAGACCGAGGTAGGGTTTGGGAGGAAACCCTAATATGAGAAGGTGGAAAAAAGGAAAAATAAATGAGGATTATCATGTGTGGGATGGACATGGGTATCACGGGAAAGCGACAGTGGAAGGTGAGAAATGGAAGGGTGACATGTGGAAAGGAGGATGCTAGGGTTTGGTGTGGCCACCCAGGGTTTCATGGTCACACGTGTATTGGGGAGAATAAAGTAAGATTATAAGGGATGAATCTGAAGGTTGTAATGTGTGGGGTGTTAAGACCATTTTGGTTGTGTGAGGCAGAAAAGGATGGGCCACATAGTCCCAAATTAGGGTTTTAGTTGAAAACCCTTAGGTAAGACTGTGAGTGGACATGAGGTATAAGGTAGTGGGCCTTCACCCACACACCTAGGAATTTAGCTTCTAGTGTGAGTAAGTGGAATAAGGAAAGGATAACAAGGCAAGTCAGGATGTGCAGAGTCTCAAGATATAGGACGCACCCTCTTGGAAGGATAAGCGTAGATAGAGTTAGTCACACATTTCTAGGGTAAAATCTGTTGAATAAGACACTATAAGACACTAATGATGTAAAGTAAAAGATTATTGAGCCGGGCCCGGACCGATCCACTGGCATAATAGTGGCCAGGTGCTGGGGTGCCCTAGAAACCGATCCACTAGTATATAATAGTGGCTAGGTGTATTCTACCCTACAAGTAACTGCTCCACCGATTATAATAGTGGGGGATCATGAGCTCAATAAACCAAACACTAAGTTTGATATGACGCACAAAAGACACTAAGTACTTATAGTGGAACGCCATGAGATTTGGGGCCAAGCCGATCCATCGGCATAATAGTAGCCAGGAGCATCTTGTCTTAGAGACCAATCCACTAGTATATAATAGTGGCCTGGTGCGTTTTTCCCTTCAAGTGACCTATCCACCAGCTATAATAGTGGGGTTCCCATACTCGCATGAATTAATAAAAAGTATGGTGTGGAATGAGTATTAATCAGAGATTGAATAATTAAGTTTTCTGGACTATAGCTTGGCCTTTATTTATTTGAAAGATTGTATGCTGTGATGATATCATGCTTGTAATATGTGCCCTTATGTGTTGGCCTTAGTGCATGTTTACCATATTCAATATGTAGCATACTGACCACCCATTTTATGGGTGCTACTCATTTGCATGAGTAGAAGGCCCCTTTAACTTTGTGTAGGTCAGTAATCCTATTTTTTATGCTTTCAATGCTTATGAGGCATCAAGGGCTAAGTGTTGAGCATGGACTTGGCATGGAGATTGATAGTGGCATGGCCAGATTTCCTCCTTTTGTTCTTCCATTTTGCATTTGATTTTTGGAACCTAACTTTTATCGTTTTAAGACCTTATTCCTTTTAAGGAATTTTAACTCTATATTTTGTACTGAAACTCTTTTAACGCACTCTAATTTCTATCTTATGATTGCTTTAATGCTTTATTGAAGTCTTGCTTTGAGTTTGAGTTATGATGGATGTTAAATTTTCCCTTAGCCTTGTGCTTAGTGTGGGAAAGGCCAAGTGCAGAGCTTGTACTGATCACAGCAGTAACCTTCCTACGATTCACAAGTTTTAATTTAATTGTTCTACTAAATCTTAAATAAAATGAAATGTTTTAGTAGTGACTTTTGGGGTGTTACAATCAGTGGTATTAATTTTATGATCACATGTTTCCCCATATATGCTTATGCTATGTTCTTATTTTGTGCCTCATATGGCCTTATGTGTTGGTGTTAGTATAATGGTTTTCTCAGTACCTAGTACTGACGGGTTTTGTTTTTGTAATACCCCATACTTTTAAATTTTAAATTTGATTAAGCTTAATTATTTTATTAGCATAATTTGATGTAAACATTTAATTATTTTAATTTCAATTCATTTTAAATATTTATGAATAATTTAGACTTCATATTTGAATTTAAATTAATCAATGATATTGTGGGTCATTCTATATAAATTCGTTCACTACCATGATTTTATTTTATTCATATGATTTTGATTTTCGATTACAAGTATATATTTCTCCACCTTCTTGTATTTTGATTTTTAATATTTTATATTCGTTTTAGATTATAAATTCTTAGGAAAATTATGACTTTGTTTTGGTGTTATATTTTGGTAACAAAATAAATTACTTAAATAATACAATTTCTTTAAAATAGTAAAAGTATTTTAGTGATTTTAATCGTAGAAAATATTTCTAACTCTAAAATTATCCATATTTTCGAGGTTGTTAAGATCTTTGAAAGTTTTAAATTAAAAGCAAACTTTGTAACTTATTTATAGATTTATATTTGAAATTAATTTTCTTCCATTTTTCTCTTTTGGGTGTGCGGAAGACCATTTTTAGAAATTATTCAAATTAGTCCCAATCTCTTAGAATTTGATTTAAATATTTTCATTTATGCTTTTAAATATGATTTTAGGTCTTATAATGTGTTTTCATAAATAATATAGATCTTTGTATTCGTTGGTAATTTCGTAAATAATAAGCCAAATTGATCGACTAGTTCAGGCAGATTGTGTGATTTATATCTTTTGGTATTGATATACATCAAGAATATTCCTATTACAGCTAAACATTTATTTAATGACGGAAATACATCATGTGGCATGGATTAATAACCTAATGGATTGATTAAATGGATGATAATTCACAGCATGCTCAATAGGTGTTTGTGAAGGCCTTAGTGGAAAACCCCGAATAAATATTCGCTGTTTTTAAAGGGTTAAAGTAATCTAGAGTATTGGCTTATAATGGATAATGAATTAATTAATGTTGGTTATCCACCAATGGAAATACCACCACATGGTTGGTGGAATAAAAGTGGTTATGATGGAATTGGTATGTGGATGCCTTACTTGCATGTTGTATGGGCCTTGACGGATTATATAACCTTTAACTAATCACTTAAAATGGAATATGATCAAGTTGTGTATGGATCTTGGTTACCTGATCTTCTATTAGCTATTGGGGGGTTATTTTACCTTCATGAGTTTATTGGTGCCTTAAATCTTTACCTTTGAGTGAGGTCTTAGTAGAGGTCAATATCTTACCAACTCTAGACACTAATGATATTTTAAGGGGTATCAATACTAAAGGGTGTGGTTACTTATGTGGTTTTTAGCTTCAGTTGGACTTTATGTACATTGATGGTTACTTGGCTTTGGACAGACATTAAGTCCATTAGTGGTAATTTAGCTTCGGTTGGACATTATGTCATTAGTTTGGATAGTATTCTATGGTAAGTAAGACCATTAGCTAGTGCACACTCCATCGCTCGATAAGAATTTAGAATAAGAATATGGATAAACAAAAAAGAACAATAAAATGGAAAAGAATGGTAAGAGAGGTAATTTCTTATAAATAAATAACCTAATGGATTATATACGTTGTTGAAATGGACTCAAAGGGAAACAATGTGAATTGATGATAGAATTCCTAATAATAGTTTGAATAATATGCTTAGTATATTGTATGTTTCTATATACGATGTTGTGTTATATTGAAAAGCATGATGAGTAATGTAGGGTATGAGTTTCTAATGCGTTATATGACCATGATGGAGCATGTACATATATTTATATGGAATAAGTTTGAAATATGTTATAATGAACTTCATATTATGCTAGGATTTTACGTGCTTGTGACTCTCATTGAGGTGGTTACTTGGCTTACTCAGTACAAAATATACTAAAGTGACCATTTTCTCAATCACCTTCTTATTCTCATGAGAAAAGGACCATGTGCAAGTTTTTTCGGATGGTTAGTAATAGAGTTGCCTAGTGTGGGGTGTGGGTTTTAAGAGCATGGACAACTGGTGACTTTTGTGTGATCCTTGATGAACCATGGTTAAGGGCTATGCCCAATTATTTTTGGAATTTGAATTCTATACTTGAGCTTAATTTAATGCATGTAATTGATCAATATTCGAGGATCATGGAGGTCCTTTCCTTGTGAGCATTTTCTCTAATATCTATGTATTTTTTCTTGTGCTCTTTACTCTTCTTTGATTGCTTTGGTTTCTCTGCCTTATATCTAATATAGGATAGGTCCCTAATGCCCATCTTATTTTAGGTACGATAGTAATACATCATTTTTCCTTGGCGTCTAGTGGTTTTCTATTTCCATAGATGTTTTAAAAATGAAAATTTTCAATAGTGAAAAATGACGGTGTTAAAGTGTGATCATCACCAAACACATGTTTGATGTAAGGAAAAAATAGAGCAATGAACAAGTAATGTGAGCTCAGTAATATACCTATAATGATGAAAAGGAAGACAATAATATTTTAAAGTGAGAGGCTTATAAAATCTGAATACACAAACCAATGTGAAGAGTTTGGTTAAATGGGAAGGCAAAAATATATCCCAACGTAGTAGAAAAAACACATCAAAGTCATTTAGTCTAACTGTTAACTAAATGCAAATGTAAATGTTAAAACCCCAAGATGTGGTAATATACAAGCTCATGACATTACCATCAACATCGTCTAGTTGAGAATCATATCCATACAAATCATCCTCTACTCACCAAATTAAAAGCTGAATTACCACAGTGCATGGCAACATAAATATAGTATCAACATTAGTGAAACAAACTACTTAAAGTAGGTAATGGCTCATGGTGCACATTAAAGCCCCAAAATATTTTGGTATGAAATATACTTAGAAGATCACCTCAAGGTACATGAATATCATATAATTTAGTATGCTTGCATATAATTATAGTGACCACCTACTTTCCAACTTCTAAGATGTTTGGTTCAACCATATCCATTTCTCTATCATAAATCAAAGTCATGGAGGCATACACAGATAATGAGATAAAACACCCACTCTATGTGTTAGAGTACATCAAGGAGGAATTTCACTAGGGATACCATACCCTCCACACCTTAAATGCATTGGTTGCAAGGGATAAAACAAATATGGATAACACACCTACTTAAGTAATGGTATGTCGGTATGTCACATTATTATCATATAATTCAAAGTTAGGTGCTTAACCCTGCTAGTCATAACTTGTTAGAGAAGGAAGTAGATACTAAGTGAAAATACATAAAAGCAACCCCCACTAACTCCCAATTAGCTATCCCAAGAGTTAGAGAAAAAGTCTCGAACAAAATCTTAATTCTAGTACTAAGTAACATCTCAAACTATAATTTAATTTCATTAATAACCAATTAGGTGTTTCCAAGTGGTAACACAAAAAAAATCCATACAATCCACCATTTGGATGTGAAGAGGTGACACCAAAATTAACCACACAAAGCACCCAAGCCACACAATAATATTCATCATTTGGATTTCCTTTATATCTAATTAATCATGTTTAGAAATAATGATTGAAATGCCAAAATTTAATGGAAAAGTTATGTTAGAAGCCTCAAAAGAAGATAAACAATTAATAGATATGAAATGGTAAACTCATGGGAAAGGGAAACTAGTCGATCAGTCCATAAGACCTAAGGAAAGAACATAGTGAAATCACTTGACTGGTCAGTCTAACTAATTGAATGTTCATAGAAACGAGTAAATGAGTTTACCTAGATGATATGATGTGTTTAAGATGAGACCAAAACCACTCTAGGAATAAAATAACTAGTCATTGGCTTTGTAAAACCACTTGACTATTGATAGGAACTAGCTCATTGGTTCATCAAACTAATCTACCATTCACACAACCAACTAAATGAGGCTACCAAACTCGATCACTATTCACACAATGAGTTAATCACTCTAACAAATTGGTTAACTAGTCTGGGAAAAACAATGCCTAAGCCCAAGAAATACACATAACTAAAAATCATAATTCTTTCCCAAAATAATCCTAGCATGTTTCTATATTGTAAAACACTTAAGAAGACATATACCACAAATGTAATAAAAGATACATGGTAGAAATCAAAATATTAGAAGACAATGCTTAAATTCAATAAAAATACACATGATATCAAAGTAATAAAACATGCTCCAAAATTAATCATAAGACATACAAAGAACATTGCCTATAATACACCACACAATTTCTTTACCGTATTAGAGAGAAAGAAGCCTTATCTCCATCAAGGTGTTCTAAAACAAATATACTCCAAACTTGATGGTTCCTATTGAGACCTTGATTTCATAAAATAATCAAGAATCGAAACAATTAAACCATTATTTTCACAACCATTAAAAAAAAATAAGAAGAAGAATACGAAGAAGTGAATAATCACTTCTCAAACTTTTCTTATAACAAAATTTCAAGGAGAGGGAAATTAAAAACTTTCAATCTTTCTCTAAATATTAATCTTATTTGGTAAAGAGAAATAATTCAAGGCTAAGGATAAGATTAGGAGAAGGAAATATAATTAGTTGAAGGAATATCCAAGAGGTAATCCTCTATTATATAGCATATGAGGAAGAAAAGAAAATGAGAGAAAATGGACAACATTTATCTATATAATTAAAGGGAAAGGGAGAAAATATAAAAATGCAGAAGGCAAAGAGTTAACATGAATAAGAAATGGATTATTAAGAAGTGTTAGGAGTTAGAAGGTCAAAGAGATAGAAGGAGAGTTAATTTTTGTTTGCACTAGAAAACTAATATGTAAAAGGGTGAATAATGAGAATGAGGGAGATGTTATGAAATAAGATGCATAGTAGGGGAGTAAGTAAGTGATGAGAGATGCAGAATGATCTGTACACAACCATGGTTTCTAAAAAAGAGAGGAAAGTGAGAAAGAGAGAGAGAAAGAGTACCTCAAAAGTGCTTTTAGAAAAAAAATTGGCTAAATTAAATTATAAAATAATCTAAATAATTCAAAAATAATTACAAAGCACCAAAATATGCTTATTAGCACAAATAGATTCTAATTATAGTTTTCATAAACATTAAAAATAGATTTGAATCCAAAAAAATAGAAGGATATTAAATCATAGGAGAACTATTAAATTAGTTTTGGAAACCAATCAAATGGTTTATCTGAAGAATAAAATTGTCAAATTTTAAGCATGCCAGTATATCAGTTTTGGCAATCAATAATTGTCTATCTTTATTTCTTTGTTGATATAGAGTTTAATTCTTAGAGAAAAACGTTACATGTGATCTTATAATAAATGGTTTAATAGGTATGTTGGAAATAAAAATTGGAATAAAGATAACACTATATTATAAGAGGTTGTTACATGTCCTTTCTGGCGATAAGATGAAGATCCTCCCCAAATTTGATGTAAAATATATTTATCACCTTTTAGAATTAAGTTATCAAATCAAAATTTGTGATTTCTTGAACACACACACACACACAAACACAAATGGGTCAATTATTCCACTACTACAAAAACGGAAAATAATAACGGGACAATAATAACGGTGGTTCGAAAGCTGTTGTCAAACGCATGAAAATTAATGGGCGGGAGAGTTTGATAACGGTTCTAGTTAAAAACCATTATTAAAAGGGAAATATTAAAATTTGCATGGAGGTTTTAATAACGGTTTAAATAAAACCGTTATTAAAAGAGGATTTAATAATAGTTCATATTAGAACCGTTGTCAAAAGTTCGAAGGTTTTAATAACGGTTCCTGGAAGAACCGTTATTAAAACTCCAAAATCAAACTTTTATTTCACTCAGTTCTGTTTCGTGCCAAAGTTTTCCGACTCTCTGCACCTTCGTTCTCTTGCTCTCCTTCTCCTTCCAAACCCTCGCACCACCACACCATGCACCACCACTCCGGCTCCTCTCAAGTAAAGGAAACCCTCGCACCGCCAACTCTCCACCACGCCTCTGCCATTGTCGGCTCTGCATGTGCGTGCTATCAATTTTTCGAAGCTAGCTAGCTAGCACTTGCACCTTCATCCTCCATTGTGTTTGAAGCCCTTGCCTCTCTCAACATTCTCACCGTCGTGTTTGTAGCTAGCTCACTTTATGTATGTGTTTGTTCTTCCTCTCATAACTTTTTATCTACTTATATATGTATATATATATAAATGCATGCATGTTGCTATAGGGTTTCATTTCTTTGTTATTGAAAGATTGTGGTTTGTCATTCGAAAATGTGTTGTTGACTGTGTTGGCTGAAAATTTTGATGTTTGTTGTTGAATTTGTTGCGTTATTGTTATATATTAACATATGCATGTGTTGGCCGAGACCTTTACATATATATATAATATGAATGTTAGTGTAGAATTATATACATTTTCACTCATAAAAAATATATACACACACACACACACACACATTTTCATTAATAAGTATAGGAGACTAGCAATAAGATATAGGAAATGTTATATAATGAAATGCAAATATATTTTACATATGCATATGTTAATGATTGCTATTTGATGAGGATTAAAAAGATATAGAGAATAAGGAATATATAAAAGTGAATAATTAAATAGAGAGAAATAATTGTGTATGATAATAAATAATAATAAATAATAATAATAATAATAATAATTATTATTATTATTATTATTATTATTATTATTATTATTATTAATATGATTTATATATTATGCTTTAATTACATTTAGCTATGTTTAGGGATTAGGGTTTTTTTTGTGGTTTAGGGTTAGGTTTTATTATAATAATTATGGTTAATTAGCTAGGGTTAGGGTTAGGGTTTATCGTTTATTATGGTTAATTAGGGTTAGTATTAATATCTTTTTGGAAATGTGTTAGCATGATTCGTATATATATATATATAGAATATCATGATACATTTAATATTAATTCTTTCTAAGCATGATTCGTATCGATAATATAGTGGTACATTATTATGCTCAATACATAACATTCTAACATATTTTTTTTGTAGAGATATGACCAACAAAAACATTGATAGGGATAGCAGTGATGAAGAAGGGAAGAGAGGACCTACGATTATGAGAATTATCATAGACATGAGGAATAGAGGAGAAGTAGTCGAGTTGGGATGGAATACTTAAAATCTTCCCATCGACCCTTACGCATATATGTTCTTGACCTACATTTCACTTGTGACCCGTAACCGTGTTCCTATCTCCTATAATAATTGGAAGCAGGTTTCAAAGGGTCATAAGGAGCATATTTGGTAGGAAATCATAGTAAATATGCTATTTTATGTAATCATTTTTGTATCTCAAATGTTATTAATTTTATTACATTAACATCGGTATACATCTACATGTCTTATTTTTGGAGAGAGTGTTCAATGTCCCAGAGAGTAGGAAGAAATGACTTCTTAGACATTGTGGGGAGTGTCTAAGAACCTTTAGGTCATATTTAGCTCATAGAAAAATTTATAGAAAGAGGGATGGTTATCTACGACAGAACCCACCCAAACGATACGGTTTCATCGATCAAGAAAGTTGGAACCAATTCATTGCTTATTGTCTTACGGGAGATTTTAAGGTACTCGTTAGATAACAATTAAACTTTTTGTATCAATCCCAGTATTTTCTTAATATTGATATAACCATGTCATTATGTTTTGGCTTTTCATATAGGAAAAAAGTACCTAAAATAAAGAGATTGCGAAGCAAAATAAATACCGGCATAATATGGCTCGCAAAGGCTATCCGGGCCTTGAAGAGGAGTTGGTATGCATTTTGTGATTATCTATTTACATGTAAATGTTGAATTTTATAATAATATTATTAATTAAGAATATGTTTTGATTTGTAGCTCCTAGCCCAAGACTTGGACCCATGTACCTTGTCCATCAATATTGGTACATTATGGAAGAAGGCTAGAGCAACAAGAGATGGATATGTTAATGAATATGTTGATGTTATAGCCAAAAAAATTGTAAGTTTGTAGATATCTAGAACCTTACTTAGTTTTCTTTTAGAAAACTATTATATTATGATTATTCCTATAAGTTAAATTTATAGGACGAACTTGAAACGTCAGAAGGTGAGGAGGTAGACGAATAAAGCATTGTGTCCCAGGCTACAGGAATTGTAGAACACCTTGGAAGACACAGGGGTCTTGGATTGGGTGTTATGAGAATGAGCATATGTGGTCGATCTCGTGGTTCTCGTAGCACTAATGAGCAAGTCACCATCCTCACCCAAAAGATAAATGTGGCATTTGAACGGATGGCAACAATGGAGCAAGAGTTGTCATTTATTAAATCTCAAGGGTATAAGCCATCCGATTCAGTAGACCATGATCAGCTTCACATACCTAATGTAAATAGCGTCAGATATAGTTGTGAAGCTGATGCATTTCTTTCTACTCTTCCCGAGGTAAGCATTACAAACTATGAATTGTTATAAAATTTATTCGGTGTAATATATTATTAATAATGTGTAATATTTTTGTTTAGGGTTTGCATAAATGTGACTTATTAGCGAATGACCTTTTAACAATTTTGGTGAAAGGAGGGGTCCGCATCAGTCACAGTACCAAAATGCAGATAATCCACGGTACAATTTAGCCCTAAATACAAGGCCGGTGAGTATTGACACTCCAATCATTGGCAGTGCACACTTGCCTTGTTATAAAGGGGGCGATGAGGCAACCACAGTACTAGAAGCTCATGGAAGCTTCATGGCTTGACCTGCAGATCAAATACGTCTCACTACTGAAGAGGTATTGACATTTGACATCTTCATTAGACCTTGTTTAGTATTTACACTATTCATACATTTTTCATATATATATTTATATGCTCAATATATAATTTTTTTAATATTATCAATTAAGGAATCAAAAAAAAGGAATAAAAAAATAAGACTGCTTCTGCTAGTACAACCAAGAGAGGTACTAGCAGAACGAGCAATACAAAATAGGGCGCTGCTAAAGGAAAGAGAGCTAAATCTAAAAAATCAGTTGCCCCACAAAAGATTCCTTCTTCATATCAGCAAAGCCAACCTCCACCATCATTAGCTTTATTATATTTTTATGCCCAAAACTACCTCAAGGACAATTATATTTTCATTGATTGTGTCCTGAGTATGTTGGGAGGGACGATGCTACTTACATGGTATCGACGGCTGACATAAGAGACATTTATAATCAAGAATGGATGTCAACCATAAGTGTCGCCGTCTATGTCACGTAAGTATTATTTCATTTTGTGATTTTAGTACTCTTAACTTACACAATTGGAATTTTTATGACCTCTTATATGAGTTATTATTTATTAATAAATATGCATTGTTTTTGTCGTCCATAGGTTGGTAGTTACTCGAGCTACGATGGAGGGAATGCTATCCTCTATTGTGTTTGTGTGCCCATACTACATAGCTGACGGTAGTACAATAAGAGAGGGTAGGCACATAAACTATTTAGCGGATCGCATTTTGATTGAGGGACACAACAAGCTCTATCTCATTCCTCACCTCGCAACTGAACATTGGGTCTTGTACAATCTCCGACCTGATCTTAATAAAGTCTATGTGTTTGATTCCCTTCGAACCTATGACGTGCCTTTTCAAGTCGCTCATCATGGTGGGAAGGAATTTATCGACATGTTAGTATACTTTTAACTTCTTACATCATTAGCTTATTTATACATATATTCGCCTAGCTTTCATTATTTGAGGTATACATGCGTACTTACAATATTGTGTATCCAACTATATTTATTAGGGCACTACGGACAGCGTATCAAAGGAGAGGTGGGAATGGTGTCCCAGACCCAAAGAATGTTCAATACGAGCCTATCATAGTAAGTAGGAAGGCAACTAGTTCATATTTTATTTTAATTAAAATTAATATCTAATAGTTAGAGAGAAAATTGAATTCATTTGACAGTGTCCACAACAGTAAAATGACAAAGATTGTGGATACTATGTATGTAGAGCAATGGATATGATAATCTAAAATAGATCGGTCAACATAGATCCAAGCTATGTATGTTTTCTTTTTGATATTTTTCCATTAATGAATCATGACATATATGTTTGGTACTTGACGTAAGTGCTAACTGTATATTAATCAAAACTTAGGATTTATAGTTTTTCACCGATGATTATGCACAAGGCCAGTAATACAATGTTGAAGAAATTGATGAAGTGAGAGAGCAATGGGCCAAGCACGTGCACTCATTCATTCGGTATTAGGTAGAGATCTATATATTCTACATGCATGTTCAAGTTTGTATTTTTTCTATGTCTTTAAGTCTTCTAAGCTAGATTTATGAATATTTTACTTTGGGGTGTAGAGCTACCAAGTTGTGGTATGCCTACTAATTTTGATTCTTGAGTATATATGTCCGGTGTATTAAGACATGCATATTAATAAGGGATTGATTGAAATTATGGTGTGATTATAGATTCGTTATCAATTGATGTTGTTTTACAATGCAGATTTGGTAATTATTTGAACATACAACTATGTATGTGGACAGGAACAAAACTGCAAAAACTAAAAAAAAAAACTGGAGTTTTAATAACGGTTCTTATGAAAACCATTATTAAAACCTTGTTTTAATAACAGTTCTGATGAAAACCTTTATTAAAACCTAGGTTTTAATAACGGTTTTCATCAAAACCGTTATTAACAATGTACATTTAATCTCAAATTTATGCTTATTTAATACGTATTAGGGTTTAATAAATGCCTAAATATGTCAGAAAGTGTAGTTCGATGATGTTTTAACAATGGTTATTTTTATAACCATTATTAAAACACCCTTTTTTAACCGTTATTAAACATGCATTTTATGTTCATATTGGCGGGTTTTTTTATATTTTTGATAACGGTTATGAACCATTATTAAAGATTTAATAATGGACGTTTTAATAACGGTTGAAAACCGTTATTAAAACTACAAAATAACCGTTATTAAAACTGCTTTTTGGGGTAGTGTTCCTTGATCAAATCATGGTTAAATGATACAAAGATTATTAGAGTGATCATAAAAGGATTTTCAAGAAGAAAATAATTATGCACCTTCTTTTTTTTTAGGCATATGTGTGGTGAAGATGCATTGATCTATGGAATTCAAAGGATGCCAATGTAATATTATTGGTATACAAATTGAATAAATTGCATATAAAAAATATGAATAAATTACTTTTTTTATGGTGAAGGCTTTGGTTGAAAAAAGTGTTGCAAATAGTCCAAAATAAACAACTTTCTCTTCTCACTATAGATAGTCATTGTTAGAGTATCGCTATAAGAAAGTAATTTTTAGCTATTGATTCTTATATTTTTCATTAGTAATTTAATGTATTATTTTTAAAAACAAATATGTAGGCCAATTCAAAAAGAAAAGTATTACCTATTATTGGGACATAAAGAGAAATATATTTTAAGAATAACAAATGGGTCACTCCTTGGACTAAGGAGAACTTTGAAAGTTATTTATATGTAATTAGTTATAATATCGTTAAAATATTTTGCTTTATATGACTAAATTTTATTTACATCAACATAAAAAAATGTTATGGAAATTGAAGGAAATTTTGTCATGATGGCTACTAATAGTGTTATTGTAGATGATCTTAGACCTCTAGAAGTTGATGAAGAACTAATACTCGAGGACATCTTAGGTATTTGTCCAGGGCATAGGAAATGTGTGAGACAAAGGCCTGCAAGGGAGTGCGCAAGTCGAATTGCTTCTAGCATGGGTTAGATGCTAACTAATCTACTATAAGAAAAATAATGAAAATCTCAAGTAAAGCAAAATAAAATTTTGAATGACTGAATTTCTATCCCAACAATAAGCAACATTTGAGAAACAGAGGGAAGAATTTTGAGAAATGAAAACTTTATGGCCAAATAGACTCAATGTTCTCAACCATCTAATCAAGATAAACAAGATGAAAATGATTTTTAGGTTTTATGTTGTTAATGACAAATTAGATGAAATAATATTATATTTCCTTTTTAAGTTATAATTCTATATCAACATTCAACTTTAAAGTATTATTAATAGTACACAATATTTCAAAAATATTATTTTTTTGATTTTATATAATATATTTAGATTATAATATATTTTACTTTATATAATATTTCTAAAATTTATTGCAAAAGATAAATCATCGGTATTAAAAAATATAGATTTTCCCTAGAAAATAGTCAGTAATATGGTTTTCCAGAATTATTTCTCTAAACTTTTTTCCATAATAAGGTATTTAGTAAAAAAAATTCCCTTGTAAAATAGTTGGAAAAAAGCTTATTATCAAGGATCAATCATTGGTAATAAGATTTTTTTTTTACTTTTTAAAAAAAATTGTCAGTAATATGGTTTTTTAAATTCAAACAATTTAAATTTTAAAACTTTTATCTTTCATACTAAGAGTTCCCCCAAATTAAATTTTCATGAAATTGAAAATTTCAAATCATGGGTAATAATTTTAATTCCAACAAATATATTGCTATTATTACATCTTATTATTGACTTAGTTATAGTGGTGATTTAATATTAATGAAACATTATCGTTAATAATTATTTCAGATTAACTTCTCCTTATTATTAAAGATTAGTATTCTCACTCTTTTTCCTTATTCTTCTAATGTTAAGACTTTTATGAATGGACTATGAACATAATTACATAGTTATTAGGGTTAGACAACAATCGGTGTATTTCAAGAATACTCTTACATGTATTGTCTAGGTTAGGATCATTAGGTGTTTATGTTGCATGGATTATTATATTTAGGAAATAAACTATTATAATAAGTTTCATATAGTAATATGCTTAACATATTTTATAGTGTGTACTTATGTTTTCCAAATTAGTATATTTAGATATTGATAATATTATCTTAAATTTCATGCAGTATTATCTTCATGTACATATTTATCTAACACACTATTATATCTAGATACATTTACATATACTTAATTAATGTTCTATGGTTCTTAGCCATTCCATCTTTAGTGAAAGATAGACAGTATTTTTTTTCCTTTTACTTTACACTTACTGAATATAGTATCAAAGTACTCTTTGTTTATTTGTCTAATTTATTTTGACATGTTATTTGGCTTCTTTCCTTAATTGAAATAATTTTATATAAAATATCTATGTTCATAACATTTAATTTTAAACATTATTTTGTGTATAGTTGAAATATGTACATTGATTTTCACTATCTATTATATATGTAAAATGATCTAAATCTATTATAAAACTTAAACAACCTAATATAAAAAATAAAAAATCCTTGACATAATTATGATTGTGTTCTTTTTCACAATGAACCTAAAATGAGAAGGAATGACAAGCCTAACTATCTTTTATCCTTTCTTACCATTTCTATCAAATCTCAGCTTCAACCATTGTTACTGTCGGCATAACTGTCAATTGTCATCTCTTCTCTACGTTATCAACCTCCCTATTTACTTTGTTTCCCAAATTTGTTGTATTTGAGACAATTTTGTTTTATTTACTGCATTTATTGCTGACTAAAGCTAAAGGAACAAATCATTTACAATTAATGACTTATTTGAATATACATATCAAAATTAATTATTCAAAATAATTATATATGCTAAAAATTAAGACTAAAAAGTATCCAAAATAAATAATTACTTTTACTAAATAGGTCTAAATAACGGCTTAGTTTTTCCAACCAAATTTAATTATCAGTGAATGAAACTGCAAATAAATCTTTTTTTCTTACGATGATCGAAGATGAACAAAATATATGGAAACCACTAGCATAACAAGGAGCTCATCTGAAACAGTTAAAAACTAAAAGGAGCCACAAATTAAATATGTCTAAGTTTTATATTGATTTAACTTCAAAAACTACCTTGTTTCTCAATTTTGCCCTCGTGGAAAACAATTTATAGAGTTTAGTTTTTGAAATTTTCATCAAAACTACCCCCGACCTACTTGCAAATTTTAAATTGATTAAATATTGATGAGTTTGACAATGAATTGAATTATGAAATTGAACCAGAATGTTAGACGTTTAGAAGCATCTAATTGATATAATGCATATTTTATTACATTTTACGTATTTGCACAATTATAAATCTAGATATTTAGCTTGTTTGCTCTTGGTACGGCAAGAGAAGTTGGCGACAGGTGTTGTTTTTTGTTACTATTTTCTTGGTGGTGTCGTGTCTAACCTTTCACTTCTTTCTTTGATCTGTTTAGCCGCCTTCTCCGTCCCTTTTTCTCCTTTTATTTGTTGTGCCGACGAATCGCATTTCTAATGCGTGAAGGGTTTCGTCGTGGAAATTAGAACCACATTGCGTTTGTATCACTTGAAATGCACGGTTCCTTGGAAATATTATAAATTACTAATTAGGCATATTGACGACCATGTACCAAAGTAGGCAAAACAGACCGAGGCTTCAAGGTAAGCACTTCTCACTCACGAGGGGATGCACTCAGCTTCCCTGGGATAAGAGTGAGGGAGGCCAAGTTTACCTTAAAAGGTAAGAATCCAGTAGCATATGCATCATTTGCACCTCTCCGGATGCCTGCCCCTAAAATACTCCAAGCCTTCTCAAAGCATAGAGCGGTATTAGCCACGAATCTGGATATCTTTATTAATCCCCGTGAAAGCAACAGCCCTCTTCACCTCCTCTGAGATCACAGGTGCTGGCAACGCTGGATGCCGCTCCTGAGTCAACACGAAGATAGCCTTCGGCAGCAGCTTGTTGAGGATCTAAGCAGCCATTCATATCTTTCCACAAGCTATAATATTTTTATTTAAAATATATTTCCATTTTTATTGTATGTTTTTGTTTTAATATTTTCATTTTTTTCCAATTATAACTTCGTTGTGTGATTACGATTTTATTACGGAGTTATATTTCATTAGCAAAAATAATTATTTTTTATTATAAAATCTTGTTAAAGTAGTAAAATCATTTTAACGGTTTATTTATAACAAATATTTCCTTATTTGAATTTATTTATTTTACACTACAATAAACTGGTGCAGTAATGACCAATTTAACGACCAATTTTTTTATCGTTATTGATATATTATTAACAATCACTATTAAAAGTCGTCGTTATTGTTATATCTATTGCGACTAATATAATTTTGATCATTAATTATTACTTTATTAGTCGCTAAAAATATTTAAGTTCCATACACACACACATGTATATATATATATATATTATAATAATTTTTTTCAAATCTCTAAAATCCAAAAAAATACTTAAACTCCTCAATCCCTTAAACTTAAAAAAAAATAACCAAATTCAGCTCTCGCGCCTACTACCCCGCCCTTATATATTTCTAACTTTCGCTGAGCCCCGTCCCCCGTCCTTGCGTGCCCCGACCCTCGACCCCGGCCTCCTCCTGCTCCGCACCTTCAACCCAGGTCACACCACCACACCACCACATCAACCATCCCCACTCGAGCACACCACCACACTTGCTCTAGCTCCTCGTCATCATCTTCTATTGCAGTATCAGCGAGCAGCGAGCAGCAGCAGCAATCGAGCAGCAACGCACGAGGACAGCCACATGGTGCCGCTCGTCACCGGCGAGTGTTCCTTGACCACTGGTGACACTCCAACAGCCCTCACTCTCTCCAATTTCACAGCAATTCTCTTGGTATAAATACTTAAACCCTAACTTCTATTTTGATTAATTTTAAATGATTTAGCTTATGATAAGATAATTTAGTTCTTTAATTATATATATGTGTGTTTTATGAGTGATTTGGGATAGTTAATAGTATTGGTTATGGTTGGTTTGTGAAAATTGGATTTGTGACCCAACTATATCTAGATTTATCGGTTTATCCGATTAAACTATTTTAGATAAGTTGAATTTACATTATACTTTAAAATATATCAAATTTCATGTTAGATGTATCAATTTAAAAATTTTGTGTGAAATTAAATGGAATTGGACTCTTTGATCAAAATTCTTGCGCGTTTTATCCGGATTTGTGAATTAGCTTATGATAAGCTAAATTGGTTGTTAGATTATGTATATATGAGTTAGATGATTGATTTGGATGGGTTGATTGTGTTGTATATGGTTGATTTATGAAATTTGGATTTATAACTAGGATTTATCGGTATAGCTCTACTTCGTCCGATTTTATGCAATTTTTACAAATTGATTCTGTAGGATGCTTTGAAATGTATTTAATTGTAGGTTGAAAGTGTCAATTTGAAAAATTTGTCCAGAATCGATAGAAATCAAAATTCTTGGTCAAAACTCTTGTAGTTTTGAAATTTGATTGTTTATTGGCTTATTTTCTTAAATTGATTATACAATATGTTATACAATATGTCTAATTTCATTTCTAAAATTTCAATTTGAAGAAATTAATAAGAATTAACCAAATTATGCTTTGGACCTAAAACCCTAGTTTCGAAAGTAATTTTCTAGAATTGGTCAACATTGTGATTCTTTTTGCTAAAATTGATTGTTTGGATTTGTTTAGAAGAGGTTGTGGCTTTGATCTTTAAAACTCGTTTCCAAGCAACCTTGATGTAGTCACTATGAAGAGGTTGCGGCCTTTCATGAATTGCCAATCATAAGAGGGACTCAGATGTGAGTGGGAGTGTTAAGAAGTTGAAACTTACATGTAATTTATCCTATAAAAAAATGAAAAAATAATAGGATGACTTTGTCATAAGTGTGTGGTTTTAGGATGAAATTCTAGTGGAGCTTATAAGCTGTTAGGCTCTCTTTTCACTTGGACCTATATAAAAGCCATTAATTGTCAATATGCTCATGCATTATCGGACAATTAGAGACTTATGTGGAAACTATTTAATGCTCGTAATCAAAGAAGCTACTTCATAGGCAATACTTTTGCATGCTTTGTCTACGCATCAATGCTTCCTATGGTTATGTTCTCTTCGTCTCATTTTTGTTGAATTGATTTGATTTGAAAAAAATTCAATGCACTATTATTATTCTTCTACTAATGTTAGTGTCATAATTGAGAGTTTTTTTTATTGCTACCATTACTATTGTTATCATTACTATCATTATTATAATTATTATTAATTAACTTTGAGTGTCTTGATCACATGGATGATCATATTCATTTAATTGATTAAATGGCCATAGACGTTCCATTCTTAAAGTAATTCCAACATTATTGTCATAATAATCTATATACTATGATTAATTATTACTGTGATATCATTTGACCTACTTCTATATTTTTTTTTCATTGAATGATATAAAGTCTAATAGGTGGCTTTGTTAAGACGTTAAAAATAAAAAGAACATTGACATTTAATAATGTCAACTAGTGTATGTATGTACAATTAGTTATCTACTTACATCATTTAGGTAAAGAAATTAAAGTCTTAAAAAGTGCCTAAGGGCAATTGTTAGACAAACTATTATATCAATTATATTTAAGTCTAACTAGAGTACACCTAAAGAGAGGATTCATTCGTGATGTTTCTCTTTTTAGGTGATAAGTAGTCACATGCTGCCTTTCTTAGACTATGTATTTGAACTAATAAACCTAAAAGTATAAGTTTTTGGGTTTGGCTTAGTTGATGATTTTATACTTTCAATATTCTTTTGTACGTGAATACTTTGTTTGGGCATAAGACATGGGCTTACTTATACCAGTTCTAGAAACCACACATCTTGAAATAGTATAAATGGGAGCTCTGAAGATTTGAACTTATTGAATAGATCAACTTGTTGAATAGATCGACTCTACCATGTCAAAAACCAAAAAGCTTAAATTGTAAGGCTTTAATCTATT
The DNA here is from genome assembly GCA_030549775.1 of Tamarix chinensis. Classification (NCBI taxonomy): domain Eukaryota; kingdom Viridiplantae; phylum Streptophyta; class Magnoliopsida; order Caryophyllales; family Tamaricaceae; genus Tamarix; species Tamarix chinensis. The sequence continues at coordinate 86,977,241 of CM060176.1, forward strand.
CATTGCTACTCACCCTAGAAGATGTACATACCATTTAATTTTTAGTTTTCCTTTTTATTTTACCATTTTACGATAAAGTTCTAAAACTATTGAGAATTCTTTTCTAGAATAATATTGATTAGAGAGCCATTTTTAGTTTTCTTCCAAATACTTGATTTTGCTTGCACCTGCTCTCCCTCTTAATTATGGGCTCTTATTATTTTTGAAAAAATTTTAAAACTTCCTTTATTTAGCTTTTGGGTATGAATTTATATTAATCTAATTAAGTTACTTGCATATTTTCTTAGGGAATACATCTTCATGATTATCAAACAGAAAGTTGAAGGCGTTGGAGATGTTGAAGAGGATGAGAATAAAGATGATGGTGCTTGATGTGTTAATAAAGATGTCTTGTATGTCAGCGTATGTTACAAGTTGTATTTATAGTATTGTACCTTTAAGACTATATTATCACTTTAACAAATAAACTAAACACTGATGATTATGTATGGTGTACTTAATTGTATATAAGGATAAGTTATTATTACATGTAAATATTACAACAACAGGTATTATGGACATCATTATCATTTTAAAAATAGATAATATATATATATATATATTTGTTGGTAATAGTTTTAGTAGTATATATTGTTTTGTAGATAATAATTTTAGTCACAGACATCATTTTGTGGGTAATTCTTTTAGTCATAGATATCGTTTTGTGGATAATAGTTTTAGTCACATATATCGTTTTGTTGGTAATACTTTTACATATAGATATAATTGTGGGTATTTGTTTTACCAACAGATAAATATCTGTGGGCATTATTAATTATTCCTAACATATCATATTTATCTGTGGGTAAAACTTTTAAGCGTAGAGTTTTTTGTAACACCCCCAAATTTACTACTGAAAAATTTTGTTTAAATCAAAAGGTTTAGCAGAAGTGAGAGAATTAAAACCGTAAACTTGGGGGTATTACCGCCACACTTAGTACCAGACCGGTTCATTCCTACCGTTCTGATACTAAGTGCTAAGGCTAAATCCGATCATCAATAAGTACGAATTATCATAAAATGCAAGATGACATTTAGCATAAATCGTTAATAAGATATAAGTCAAACAAAAGTTTGAATACGATTTAGGATTACAACCCCATAATGATTTTTCTTTAAAAACGGGAAACGTAATATAAAATATAGCTAACAAAAAAATCCCCAAAAAGGATTAGTATCCGGATCGCCTACTCACTCAAGTCAAGCCTTCCACCCCAATTAAATAACCGATCAAACCTGCATAGGAGGTCTGCTCCCCACCATCGGTGGATCATCATAGGACCCATTCAATCAAGGTAGTATCAGTACGGGTCCAATACTAAGTAAGGGCGCAGGTGCGCTAAGGCCAAGAATACAATCATACCACATAGCACACATAGCACAATCATATAAGTAACATGCGATAACACACAAGATAAGGCTTGAGTACTTTTCGATGACTTATTCTTTATCCTCGTTAATAATATGTCCATTTCACACATATTCCTTAATAATCCATGTGAGTGCGGGAACCCCACTATTATAGCCGGTGGATCGAAAAGTATACACTCAGGGCAGAACGCTCTTGACCACTATTATTTGTCGGTGGACCGGTCTCCAGGGTAGAACGCTCCTGGCCACTATTATTTGCCGATGGACCGGTCTAGCTCCGCCTCTCATGATGTTTCACTGTAAGTAATTAGTGTATTTTCCATGACTTATTCTTTATTCTCATTAATAGCACGTTCATTCCACACATATTCTTTAATAGTCCATGTGAGTGCGGGAACCCCACTATTATAGCCGGTGGACCGAAAAGTGTACACTCAGGGTAGAACGCTCCTGACCACTATTATTTGCCGGTGGACCGGTCTCCAGAGAAAAATGCTCCTGGCCACTATTATTTGCCGGTGGACCGGTCTGGCCCCGAATCACATGGTGTTTCGCTGTAAGTACTTAGTGTATGTCCAATGGTTTAACTTACTTACTTTGGTTTGTCGAGCACGGAATCCCCCACTATTATAGCTGGTGGACCGGAAAGTATACACTCAGGGCAGAATGCTCCTGACCACTATTGTTTGCCGGTGGATCGGTCTTTAGGGCACCTCGGCTCCTGGCCACTATTATTTACCGGTGGACCGGTCTGGGCTCGGCTCAACAATCTTTCACTTTATATGATTAGTGTCTTATCCGTGTTTTATTAGATATCATTCCACCCTTGACATGCATGTCATCGATGTTCTACTACCGTTATCTCAAGAGGGCCTGTCCCATATTTTGAGACTCGTACCTCTTCTCACACCCGACATCCATTCCCCGTAGACTTAGGCATAGTGGCATATAGTAAGGCACAATCTCCAAGAATATAGGCCATCCCAATACATATGATGTCGACTCCGCATGTCCTCATCCCTCTAGGGTCCCTCCTCGGAGACCCTAATCGGACCTATGTGGCCCAACTCTTTCTTACTTACCCAAACGTTACTTTATTTTCTATCTCGCACCTCATTTTTTTATTAGGAAATTCCCCAAATGTGTTACTTTATCTCCCAAGTTCACGTGTGACCGACAAAACCCTAGTAGGCCACTCAAAACCCTATTTGACCACGCCAACCCTAGCACTTTACTTCTTCAACAAGTAACCTCCCTCTTTCACCCCAAAATCTCTTCTCTCATTTAGGAACCCCCGTTCATCCTTTATATAAGTGCGTTCTCACTCTCAACCCCATACTCCACCATGCAAACCCTAGTACCACCCTACAAACATTAATACCACCACACAAACCACAACACCACCATGCAAACCCTAATACCACCATAAGCCATTAATACCACCATGCAATCCTTAATACCACCATACAAACATTAATGCCACCACACAAACCATAACACCACCATGCAAACCCTAATACCACCATAAGCAATTAATACCACCCTGCAATCATTAATACCACCATACAAACATTAATGCCTCCACGCAAACCATAACACCACCATGAAAACCCTAATACCACCATAAGCCATTAATACCACCATGCAATCATTAATACCACCATACAAACATTAATGCCTCCACGCAAACCATAACACCACCATGAAAATCCTAATACCACCATAAGCCATTAATAACACCATGCAATCATAAATACCACCATACAAACATTAATGCCACCACACAAACCATAACACCACCATGCAAACCCTAATACCACCATGAAATCGCTAATACCACCATACAAACTTTAAGACTCCCATGCATGGTTCCCAACTCTCATTTATTTTGGACATTCCTCCCACTTAAATATTCTCTCATAGATCATGAGGTACTTAGGTCAACCTCATATCCCCCTTAGTGGTCTCACTTCTCATTTATTTCCGGTCATCCTTATATTCCCAACTCATATTACCATTTATCCTAACATGCATGTCCTAGAGGGCCATAACATAATACATCATAAACATCATACATATAAATGTCATGCTCATGTCACGGAAGCCCATACAACATACCTCAATCTCCAAACTACGCTACACATAAGACAACTTATCCACAAATCTTATAATACATGGCATAGCATGGCATACACAACATTCAATACATCCATGTCACACATAGCACAAGGTCATTAGCTTCGTCCTTACCTAAGTAGGCACTGAGCTTGGAGCACGCTCCTCTAGCTCCTTAGTGTTCGTATCGGGGTCACCTACGAAAAGGGGAAAAGCTAAGTATTAGTTTCCCTCAAAGTACCGTCATTCCTTATTCCAGTTTAGGATTAGGGTTTATATTACTAAAGTGGGTATTATACAAAAACTAGGGTTTTTTTTTACCTTAGAATTAGTATACTAAATATTAGTAGTAAAAAATATAGTTACTTATGATACTAATTGTTACACTTATTTTATTAAGCCCATTAGTTCCATTCTTATAATACTAGTGTTCACTAGTCATAGTAAAATAGTGATAATAATAATAATAATAATAATAAGACTACTAATAGTGACACTTATGTTTCAAGTAATAGAACTCTAGCGTTTTTAAGATTAAGTCTAACAATGGTGTTAGGTTTGAAAGAATAATATTATAAGGTCACAATATTACAAGTAAATATTCCTAAGGGTTATAATGATAATAGTAATAATGCTAATAGTGATGATAATAATAGTGATAATAACCATAATAAACCTAGCAATAATAATAACAATAACAATAACCCAGTATGGTTAAGTATCAATAATAATAACCTTAGTAAGGTAATAGAAATAATAATGATAAAATGTTAATACTAATAACAATAAGGCCAAAGTTAAGTATAATACCAGTTAGAGTTTAAAAGGGATGTTAGTAGTAGTAAGAAAATAAGAACATTAATGATGGAGACCATAATAATGATACTAATGATAATAATAATAATAGTAATAGTAATGAAAGAAATAATAATAATAATAATAATAATAATAATAATAATAATATTGGTAGAAAATAGTAGTAGTTATATAAAAGGGGTATTAGGGTTTGGATGAGTGGAGAACCACCTAGGGTCGGTGGTGGTCCGGCGGCGGCGCGTGGCAGCGACGGCGGCAGCGGTGGAGGAGGAGAAGAGGGGGAAAGATGGAGGTGGTTGTTAGATGGGAGGGGAAAAGGAAGAGTTTGAGGTGGGGAAAGAAACAGTAGGTGAAGGGGAGTGGAGTGAGGGTGGTGGCGTGGCAAGGGGTGGCGGTGCGCAGCGGCGACAGCGGCATCTGAGGGTGGTGGAGAGAGGTGGAAGATGAGGGAGGAAGGAGGAGAGGGAGATAGGGGAAGATGGAGGTATGGGAAGGTAGAGGTAGGTCTGCTGGGCATTTTGGAGGGTGGAGGAGGCTCTGGTGGCGGCTGGGCTGGAGGTGGAAGGCGGCGCAAGGGCGGCGTAGGCTGGAGGTGGTGGTGTCGGGATAAGAATTTTGCATGGCTAGGGCGGCACGTGAAAGGCAAGGGGAGGGGTGCTGGTGGTCTGGTTTTGTCGAGGGAGTTGCAGGGATGATAACGGCGGGCAGAGGTGGCGGCGACGGTCTCCGATGAGGGCAGAAAGCCCGTCTCTTTGAGGCAGTGGAGAGGCAGGGTTTCGGGGCAAAAATCAAAAAGGGAGCTGATCGGGGCTGCTAATGGGGGGTATTTATAGGCAATTGGAAGGGGAAAACGACAAGGGGAGAAGGAGGCGTGCGGGGCAGGTGTGTAGGCAGCCGGCTGGTGGCAGGCGGTGCAGGTCCTGCCATGGCAGGTTTGGTCGGGGAAGGGGAGAGGAAAAGGGAAAGAGGTGGGCACGCGGGAAGGGGAGAGAGGGATTTGGTCGGGGTTGAAAAGAGGAAGAAAACGATAGGGAGAGGGGCAGGTGAGGATAGCCGGTCGTTGGCTGGTGGCTGCCGGCAGAATCGGGCATGCAAGTCGACGTTGCAGGTCAGGCTGGGAAGAAGAAGATAGGCAGGGTGGACCGGTCGGTCCAGGGGAAGGAAGGAAAAAAAAGAGGGCGGTTCGGCCGGCTTGGGGCAAAGGGCGACGAAGGAGTCTGTGTAACACCTCCAAAATTCATTACAGAAAAATTTCATTTAAAGGAAAGAATTAACGGAAGCGAAATAAGAAAACCGTGAATTATGGGGAATGTTACCGCCACACTCAGTACCAGACCGGTTCACTCCTACCGTTCCAATACCTAGTGCTAAGGCTAAAACGGATTACCATCAGACAAAAGCTAATAATTGAAACGAGGATTCATAAGGATGTTAAATAGTTCACAATATAAAATTCAGAGTGCGCATAAAAAGGTTTCCAAGCCAAAGGGGTACATAGACAAGGTTCTCAAGGAAAAAAAGTATCGTACGACAAACCATAACTAAAATAAAACAATACAGGGTAAAAATACACGAAAAGGAGAGTCTGGCCATGTTGCTCTCGGTCCCCAGGCCAAGTCTAGACTCCATTCTCAGCCCCGCCCAATGCCTCGTAAGAGTCGTAAGCATCGAAAATATCGTCTCCCACCTGCACAAACTCAGGTGGGTCCTCTACTCGTGGGACTGAGCAGCACCCATGAAACGGGTGGTCAGTACGCTACGTACTGAGTAAGGTAACACTTGTGCTAAGGCCAGCATACAAAACATACAATACAGTACACATAGCATAATCACGTGAGCAACATGTAGTAAAATAGATGATAAAGGCTAGTTACAGTCCGGATAGTCTTATTCTTTGGATCTCTAGTAAATATAGAGTCGATTCACAACATAGTCTTTATCAATTCATATGAGTGCGGGAACCCCACTATTATAGCCGGTAGACCGGTCATGCAGGGCAAAACGCGCCTGGCCACTATTATAGCCGGTGGACCGGTCATGCAGGGCAAAACGCTCCTGGCCACTATTATTCGCCGGTGGACCGGTCTGGCCCCGACTCACATGATGTTTCACTGTAATTACTTCGTGTCTTTCCCACGTCTTATCATTAATACGTTCAGTTTTTTTAGCACGGAATCCCCCACTATTATAGCCGGTGGACCGGTCATGTAGGGCACCCCGGCCCTAGCGACTATTATTCACCGGTGGACTGATCTGGGTCTGGCTCAACATCTTCCTCTTTAAGTAATTAGTGTCTTAACATATATTATTTGGAATTATCTACCCTTGACATGCATGGCTAACTATATCCACATTTATCCTCGTAGGAGGGCCCGTCCCATATCTTGGGGCTCTTATGCCCCTTATCACACCTTGGTATCCATTCCCCTTTACACTTACACATAATGAAAACCAACTCCTAAGGGTGTGGGTTAAGGCCCAACACCTCGTGACATCCACTCCACATGTTATTTCCCTCTAGGGTTTTCCCTCGGAAACCCTAATTAGACCTATGTGGCCCAACTTTCTCTCACTTACACTACCATTACTACATTTATCTCCCCACACCTCATCTCATTTATATCTAATCCCAAATTATATCGCTTTACCCATCGATTCCACATATGACCGAAAAACCCTATTTGGCCACTTCAACCCTAGCACCTTTCTTCTCCCACAAGTAACTTCTCCTTTTCACCTAATATTTCTTCTCTCTCAAAACACCCATAATCATTCCTTATAACATAAACTCTCTCTCTCAACCTATACTCCACTCTCCTTTAATCATTTTTACTTCCATATTTTATAGATTACTACTTTCTCCCAAAACCCTAATCGGGTCCCTTATACACCCTAACACCAACCTACGTATTATTTTTCAACCCAAGTCTCCAAACACGCCCCAACTCTCCCTTTAGCTTATTTACACCTTAATACAACTTTTCTCACGTAACGATCATCCCCATGTAAGTTTTATCCAACTCATGCAAACTCTCGAAGTTCCCATGAAAACCCTAGAATCCCCATGCATAGTTCTCATCTCTTATTCATTTTAATCAACCTCATACCCCCCTTTTGTAACTCACTTCCCATTTATTTCTTTTTGTCTTTTCATCTCCAATTCATAATGAAAATCACCTTAACATGCATGTCCTAGAGGGTTAAATCATGCCACAACACATCATAATCACCACATATGGATATCATATTCATGTCATGAGAAAACACATACCACGTACCTTAACTCCAAGCTGCGCTACGCATAAAACACGTTAAGTATGATCATGTGATACACAACAGGACATGATATATATACAAGGCACCCAAGGCATACAAGTCATATAACACGTAGGAACCTTAGCCACATCCTTACCTAATACGATACCGGTCTTGGAGCACGTTCCTACGCCTCCTCCGGGTTTTGACTTGATTCGCCTATAAGAGGGAAATACTATGGATTAACTTTCCTCTAACCAAATTGACTAGTCTTCCTACCTTACCCTTATCACAACTTACCATTAGGATTAAAAATAATAATGTTACTAATGGTGACAAGGAACTAAAATAATAGTAATAATAATGATAATAGTAATACTAGTAATAATAACAATAATGATGTTAAAATAATAATACTAAAGTTATAGGTCATTAATAATAGTAATAATAACGGTTATAAATATTTCATGGTTAGGTTAAATAATAATATTAATAATAATAATAATAACATTAAGAGTAATACTAATAATACTACTACAAATAGCTAGCATTTGTATAACAAGGGTTTAGGGGTTGGGGAGTTTAGAGGACCACCTAGGGGTGCTGGTGGCACAGGCGGCGGCGCATAGTGCACGGCGGCGGCGGTGATGGGGGAGAAGAGAGGTGGAGAAGTGGTGGAGGGAGGATAAGGGAATAGGAGAGGGTGGCAGGGGAAAAAGAAGATATGGGGAGGTAGAGGAAGCTCCCCTAGTGGTTTTAGAAGGCACAAGGGGTGCTAGAAGTGGCGGCACCAGTGGTGGGCGGTGGTGAGAAGGGCGGCGAGGCTCGAAGCAAGGCTGATCGGGAAGGGCTCTTTGCACGGCCAGGGTGGCTCGTGTAGAACAAACTGAGGGGTGTGGGAGGCCTAAGTTGGTGGAGGGTGATGCAAGCGAGAATTTCGTGGGCGGATCGGGCGGCGGCGATGGGGTAGCTGTCTGAAACGAGGATGGTGCAAGGATGATTTTCTGGGCTGGGGTTTCGAAAGAGCCCGATGCTAGGCTCGTGGGGTATTTATAAGCTCGAAATGGGGGCAGAGAAAGGTGCGAGCAGGCAAAAATTTTGGCACAACGATCGTCGGTGGTAGGTTGACGCGGGTCTGCCATGGCAGACCTATGGCTCGGTCGGGAAAAAGGAAGGGGCGGTGGTAGACGTATGTGAGGTGTGGGGATGGTCGGTCGGTCGAGGAGGGACAGACGGGCGGTGCAGAAGAGAGGGGGAAGGTGTGGAGGTGGCGTAGAGGAGTTGTTGAAGTAGAAGAGTTGTCGGCGCAGGAGGGCGGTGATTTGCAGCTGGGCGCGGGGAAGAAGAAGAGGGGAAAGGGGCTGGACCGGTCGGTCCAGGCGTGAAAAGAAAAAGAACCGGCCGGGCAGTTTGGGCGAAGGAGAGGCAGGACAGGCCTGCGTGCGAGACCGGGGGGGAGGGAAAGGGAGAGAACGGACCTGGGCCGTTGGGCTAGCCCAGTCAGGGGAAATGGGGGAGAGAAGGGAGAAAGGAGAGGGGGAGGGAAAAAGGAGAAAAAGGAAAATAAGGGAGAAAACAAAGATTAAGGAAAATAATTAGGGAAGAAAATAATTAAAATGAATTATGGGGTGAGTCATAGTATTTTTGGTGGATAATAAAAATTTTAGTAATTTATCTTATTAGATTAGTTTAAGGAGGTAGCTTTCAGAAAAATAATGGTTTGAACCTTATTTAAATAAAAATGAGTATGGTAAATTAGCAATTTATTTATTTTAATTTATTAAACACCCACATCTAATTTGGTATGCTTAAAACCCACAAAATAATTAAGTTAAATAAATTTAGAAGGCAAAATCCTTAACGTAATTAAATTAAATAAGTTTAAAGTTGAATTATCCCTAATAAAAGTAATTTATTAAATTATAGGCTTTTAAAATTTTTGGGGGATTACAGTCTGAGCGGGCCTGGTCGCGCGAGACGGGGGGGGAAGGAGATTTTGGGCCTCGGGCTGGCCCAAACCGGGAGAAGAAGGAGAAGAAAAAAATAAAGGAAGAAGAAAGAAAAAGAAAAGAAAGGTGAAAAGGAAAAAGGGAAATGGAAAATGATAAAATTGTTGGGTTTGGGGTATTTGGTCTTTACTTATTTATATAATTAATTTAGATATTTAATTTTAATAATAATTATTTTAATTATAATAATTAAATCCATTTTTAAATTAGTTAGGCTATTTTGGATAAATTGCCCTTAACTTCCATTTTAGTTAGTAAAATGTCCAAAATTTTCTAAATAATTTATTTATTATTTTCTCCTTATTTTCCTCAATAAATTTCCTCTTTATTTAATGAAGTAATATATTCTCTTAATTTTCTCTAATAAATCATTATTTTGCCATATTTCTTAAATTAGGATTTTTGGGGTATTACATTTTTACCCAGAGCTTTGTCATAGACAAATATCTATTGGTAAAACTTTTACCAACATAAAAATGGACTTTGCCAACAGATAATTCCCTTTTGGTATAAGTGAATTATTTTGTAGTGTGTGCTTTAGAAAGCTAGCATGTCTTCCAACCACCTTACAAACTCATTATTATAAATAAGTTTTGTGTTTTACAAGGTTTCGTGCCACACTTTTGGGTATTCCACTATACTTGCCTATTTTGCACAAGCTCATCTATGGAAAATGTTGGCATATAATTTTCTCTAAGTATTTTTGTAATACCTCTAATTTAGCCTGGCTCTTATCACAAGTTATTAACATCTTAACATTTTCCTAATCCTTAAACCATAATTTTAACACTAAATTCTCCTTCTTTCTTCTTCCCCTTTATCCATTTTCTTAATTTCATTATTTTTTCCTCAGCCTTATCCTTCCTCTTTGCCCAAACGAACAATTCAATCTCTATTAGGTTACAGTAACCATAAAGTTGAACAAAACTCAACCCTTCACTCAATAATCATCGCCATTTGTTATTCATGTGTTTTTCATGCCAAATATCCATCCCCTTTCCTTTGCTTTCATGATGATAAACCTATAATCCCAACCTAACACTTGACTCACTTATGGCATCCTAATGACACACACAATCCCATATATATTTTTTTCCTTTATCTTTCTATCATTTATTGGTTCACCAACTGAATCCCCTAATCTCTTTTCTCCTTTCCAATACTCCCTTTTACATTAAACCCACTAAAATCCATCATTTTACATCAAACTCTAGCTTAGCACCACACACCTCATGCTACACTGCCAGCCTCCACCAAAAAATCTCACATTAAACACCTTTGGTAGAGTAATTAGGTTATACAAACACTCCCACTTTAATACCCAAACTTCACAAAAACACCCTTTATCTTCAACCGTCTCTGTGTAGAGACAATACCTCAAAGTTTATCATTTACATAGCAACCTAGCCTCTAATGTGAACTCCTCGCATAGCCTCTCTTATTTTAGTAAAAAAAACCTTACCTAATCATCCCTTACCAACATGATATTCTCACATATTTCACCTCTCACCAACATGAGAAAACATTTTAATTTGGACCCTACAAGCCCATCTCTCTTATGCAGCAAACAACCCCTTTATTTACTTCTCCTTTTCCCTCACCTTTTTCCTTATGTCTCCTTGATTATTTTTTCTATAAATTATAGCATTTTATTATCTTGATTTTTAGGTAATAATATCATAGTTTCAAATATAGGTGTTTAGGAGTGCCATGCATAGATATCAATATAGTATTATTGTAACAATATATTTCTTCTGAAAGGGTTTTGATGTTATTGTAGGCAATACCATATCAATAAATCCATATTCATTAAATCGTTATGTTTACGATGTTTAATTACCTTATGGTACTACATTATGCAAGTATGATCGTTATCTAAAATTATGAGCTAATTTTATATTGTTTCTTTAATCATTTTATAGTATCGTATTTGTAAAAGCCTAAATTATAATCCATTAATTATGATTAATTAGTTATAATAATTATTTTATGATGTTCTATGTTAAATGTATTATTTTTATGTATATTAGTATGGAATATTATATATATAGTTATAATAATTATTTTATGATGTTCTATGTTAAATGTATAATTTTTATGTATATTAGTATGGAATATTATATATATATACATGGTTAAAAAATGGATTGAAATTAGGTTATTAGTTTTAACCTTAGATAGGAACTTGACCTCTATGCATTTTAAAGAGGAGTCCTAATTTTAGCAACCAGAATTTATGCCTCTAATTCAGCTATTCTAAATAGTATCTTACCCCATTTAGATTTTATTATCTTTTGCCTTCCTTTTCCTAGATTAATTATATCCCTCACGCCATCTTTCATCTATACGTTAGCCTTTACCCCATATTCCCCTCACCATTTCTTGCTTGACTTGGCCCCACCTCATGCCATCATCTATTAAAGCTCCTCTTCCTTTTTTTTTTTGGTATTTTTCATTTAGGCTAACAACCAAGATTATTTTTTCATTTTCTCCCTTCTTCCTAACTTCTTTTATTATTAGAAGCAACAACTAGGAGCACAACACCTCACCACTGACAACCACTAACAACCACCATTTTTTTCTTATAAATAACAAGCACCATATCCCTATTAGTTGCCCTCATTATTGCAAAATTTCACAATCTTAGATCACTTTTTTTTGGTAATTAATAATGAATTTTGTTAACACCAAAAGGCGTTATGTACATCAACGTCAGCTAAGAAGTAAAAATCTCAAGGAAATCTATCAAGATGCTATAAAAAGATCCAATACTTATCTTTCTTTTCACATAAATGAAATCTAATAAAGAGCCTCCTAATGATGTCCTTCATCATTCTTCTCGGGTGTTGAGGGTTCTCTTTGAAGATAGATGTGATCCTAAAATGCCAAATTCCTAGAGCAGCTAGATTTCAAGATTGTAGATCAACAAAGCCTAGGCCACCTTCCTTCTTTGGTAAACACACTATCCTCCATGACACCAAATCTTTGTGTCCCTCAGAATTGCTAGTCCATAGGAATCTTCTACACATCTATTCAATATGAATGATAACAACAATATTTATAGGGAGAAATTGGGCCTAGAATCTTATAATCCCTTATAACACTAAAGCAATCAATTGGACTCTCCCTATATAGCTTAGGTACCTACAAGTTCAATTTCTAATTTTTGCTAGTAGCTTATCAATTAGGGCCTAATAATTATGGAATCGCATATATGTTGTGTCCAAAGGAATCCCTAAGTAGTTGAAGGGAAATGAACCTTTAGGACCGGAAAAAACTTTAAGAATTTTAGTCTTCACCCTAGCTTTCACTCCAGCACAAAAAGAGAGTTCTTGCTAGGATTTACAATCAAACTAGAGAAGTTAGAGACGTGATTTAGTACCTCTTTAAGGTGCTTTGCAGAAGCAACATCCCCTTTACAGAAAAGTAGGAGGTCATCTACAAAACTATGATCACTGAGCTTCAAATTTTTGTAGTGTGGATGTCCATGGAAATCATAGAACAACCACCATTGTCTCAATATTATATGAAGGTACTCCATGCAAATAACAAACAAGTAAGGATAAATTGGATCACCTTACCTCATCCCCCTTCTACTAAAGAAAGGTTTGGTGGGAACTCCATTTATATTAATAGAGATTCTCACAATAAGAATGCACTTAATAATCAACTCAATAAAACTCCATGGGAAATTCAGAGCTTCTAATACTTGTTTTATGAAACCCCACTCCTCTAAATCATAGGATTATTGCAAATCCACTTGCAATAATATTCTTAGACTAATGTTCTTTTCTATGTAATTCCTTATAAGTTCTTCTGCCATATGAACATTATCATAAAGCATTTAACCTTTTACAAATGCGGCCTAAGATAGATCAATAACATCAAATAGGACTCCCTACATTTTGTCAGGACCTTCAAAAACATTTTATACTTAACATTATAACATGCAATTAGTCTAAAATCTTTCACTTTATTTGCTCATGGGACTTTGGGGATCAAGGTAATGGCTGTATTATTAATCTACTTCAAATGGTGCCTTAATTGCTAAAAATATTATATAAGAGACATAATATCATGTCCAATAATGTCCCAAGCCTGCTCAAAGAATAGGGCATTAAACCTTTCCAAGCCTAAAGCCTTAATATCTCCCATACTAAATACTACTTACTTGATTTTAGAAGTTGATGGAGTATAGGTAAGGGAAGTAGGAGAATTAGTAGAGAGTGAAGGACCTTCATTAAATAAAACCATAGGGAAACCGTAAAGTGCATTGGATTCTTGACTAAATAGCTTCTTATAGAACTCGACTATCTCCTCTTGGATTTCATGATCATTTGCAAGATCATGATTTGAATCACTAATCAATTTATATATTTTATTCTTGTTGTTTCTCATTTGAAAATTGTTATAGAAATACTTTGTATTTTGATCCCCCATCTAGACATGATGGAAATGGGCTTTCTATTTAAATTAATTCTCCTTTTCACTTGTTCGTCTATGCCAATCAATACCTACCTCCTTTCTTTATTTAAGAACTCCTCATTAAAAGGGTCTAACACTATGTGCTTCTTATAATCTTATAAGGAAAGCCAAGCTTATTGAGCTTTAATTGAAACATGCCCATTGTGTTTGTTTAATTATCCAAACCTCTACTTAATAAGCTTCAATTTAGACACTACCTTGTAAGTACAGCTACCCTCAATGTGGGTATCCTATATCTCCCTAACAATAGGCTTGAATTCATCTCTATCATCCCAAAAGTTAACAAATTTAAAAGGTTTCACCCTAACAAAATGATGGGTGCTTCAAGATAAAGGGAGTGTGGTCTAAAGCTCGATTGTGCATACTATCTACATACACCTCAAGGAAAGAATCTAACCAAAGGTTATTACCTAAAATCGTATCCAACTTACAATAATTCTTTGATCGGGATTTTATTGATTACACTAAGTGAGGAGGCTGCTAGTAAAATGAATATCCTTTAAACCACACCCATGAAGGTAGTTAACAAACTCCTGAACTTCAAACATGTCAAGATTGGCCCCTATTTTCTCTTTATCCATGGAACCCATATTAAAATCTCTAAGCATAATCCATGGTAAGTTCACTTGGTTACTTATAAGCATCAACCATTTTAAGAGAACTTTCTTTCATCGTACAATATTATGCGCATAGATCAAAGCCATATAAGAATCAAAATTCAGTGGCTTAGTAGTAACAAGAAAATGAATCCCTCACTCCATGGCCTCCACTAAAGTAATACGATATATATTATCATCCTACATCATCCACACATGACCATTCCTATGGTAAGAATAGTTATGAATCCACTATGACTGTAATCCAAGTCTTTTGCTTATTTCACTTGAGTTTCTCTAAGCCCTAGAATTCCAAGAGCATATCTGAACATAAGGTTTCTCACCTCCTTCTATTTAAGGGTTTTATTCAAGCCCCTAACATTCCATGAAGCAACATTTATATAGCACTAGGCATAGAACATGAGTCACCTCCTCTATCTAACTCTCTAGCTATGAGTTGTTCGATAACATCTCTATCAAATTGAACTGAAATAGTTGGTGCCAAAGGGGAAGAATGAATAGGAGAAATCCATGCCTTTTATTTTCCTTTACCGGCTACAACAATAGGTCTCTAAATAAGAATAGATTAGGGATCTTTAATAGCAGCACCACCCTTTGAAACTAGGGTGTGAACTAAACCATCATTTGAAATCATCACCTCCTTATTTGGAATTGGTTCTAGAGATTGAGAAGATGATGTTCCTCAATATTGTAGTTGTTCTTTCTTCATTATTATAATGGGATCATCTGGCCAGGATTTAGGTAGTGGTTAAGAATTTTATTGATGATCCTTCTTTACCCAAGCCTATTTATAAGCCTTAGCATTAGGTTTTGATCTACAAATTTGAGTTTCATGTCCCATGACTTCATAATTAGTACAGAAGGGAGGTTTCTAGTCAAATGCTACCCTTTGCACCCATGTTTTCCCATCAAACATAATAAGATCCACTGTCTTAGGTACACGTCTACTAACATTTACTTCGACTAGGAGTCTCGGGAAAGAAATCCATTCCCTATTAGCTTTAATAGCATTAATGCAAATAAATTTCCCTATTAGAATCCCAATCCTACTAAGAAAATTTACTTCCCACAAATGAAGAGGGAGTCCATATAATGTGATCCATAATGGCACAACATGCCAATCAACTTTAGACATTTTCACCTTCGGGATCCATTTTCATAACATCATAAGATGGATGCCGAAAGTCCTATAACGTCAATCAATAACACACTGTAAGTTTTCCAAGTTATGGAATCGATAGAGAAAGTAACTAAAATCATGACAAAAAACTTCAGGAATCTTTGCAAATGATGACCACTATTTGGTGACAAATTGCATCATTTGAGCATGAGAAGGAGTTAGACCACCCACAAAATCTATCAAAGTGCTCAGTTAATGGGTTTCATCCTCCTTTAGGTCAAATTCATTCATTTGAGCTTTTAAGATACCATCAATAATTGTTGGTGGTATATATTGTAAAACAATCGTAGATTTTGGTCTACAATTAAGCAAAATAGTGTCTCTCAAACTTCGGTTCCTCTCTTGTTCATAAGCTAAGGAGAAGGTTCCGACCCAACTATTCTATCCAATTCATTTTTTGGTACAGGCATATAGTCCAAATTGGTGGTGAGAGTCAGGAAAATTGGGTCCAAATCTTGAAGAAATTCTATCTTTCCTCGTTCCTTTGAAAGCATAATAGAATGTGGAATGGTTTCTATGATCAACGCATCAGTTTCCTTAATCAACGAATTCCCTTCCTCTTTTAGCACATTTAAATGTTGAAAACCTCAATCATTTTTTTCTCTAATATTCGAAATGTAGTTGTGGTCAGATAAATCTAACGAGTGGTTTCATTTTTATTTTGGTTGCTTCTTCTTCCTCATATGCAGTAACTCACACAGATGACCGATCACAAATGGTTGATGGCACATGCAACATGTTCTTCAACCATCCTTTCTATCCCTTCTCTTCTTTTGTTTTTCCCATCTTGTCTTACTTCAATTTTTATAGAGGCCCATGACCATGCACCCTCCCACACCCTGACCATGCATGTCTTACACAATAAATGCACGACCCTCGTGCAACCCTTAGGCTTCTCTTCTTATTTGTTTTATTGCATACTTATCTACCTAGTGTGCTTCTCTTCTTAGTTTCTCCTCACACAACCATGTGTACTATGCAATACTCGTGCATGCTGAACCTTCTTAACTCGTAAATGTGCTATATGTAAGATCATGAATTTAATCTTTCATTCACACATATGTGATCATATTTTGCCACATCTTCATCCAACCTCCTTTTATATGACTAGTGCCATTTCTTCCTTTGCCAGGTGAATTTCTAGCCCTTTCTCCAAATTAGTTTTAACCAATTTTTGTTATTTTTATACTATATTATATGCTAATATATGTGTTATTGGGGGTTGCTTGTTTGGGTAACCCTTGAATTATCTTGGATAACACGATCTTTTGTAGTTTTATGTTGCTTGGATTTCACTAAATTCAATAACTCATGAGATGGTATAATTTACTTAAAACATGATAGGACGTTTAAGTATAGAATCATATTAGTGTTTTATATTATGTAAATGTTATGAAATGTAAGTATAAGTTGATAATCAATAAGGAATGAATGTCTGAGGTTTTGTTAGAGCTTTAACCTTGCTAAGATATTACATTTATCTTATTTTTAGCATTCCATATTTATCATTGCATATGTATCTAGAGTTCATATAATTAACATAAAATTATGCACACATTACTAGGTTTAAAGAATGATACTTAATATTTACAAAACATAATGATAACTGCCATTTTAAATGTTGTATCATACTAAAAATATCTATTTATATATTGTTTTGAATACATGAAACATTACAAATTCATGATTACGATTTGTACATATAAGTTGCTAAATGCTTGCTAAAGACAAGATATAGTAAATATCTAAATCTTAAAAATTACCTATGTGCTAAAATATTGTAAAGCATTATATTTTAGCCTTTTCATGATAAATTCTCATAATAATAATGTTTGGTCTAAAATTTGATAATAATAGTGAAATACGTGTTTTGAGTGTATTTCAGTCATTTTAGACCTAATGCACCTACATTGAATAATTGGACGTAGGATAGCCTTAGACTTACTATAGGTTAACACTAGTGTTGACTTTAAACTTAACATAAACTCACAATTTTAGAGTTTACTTTAATAATTGAAAATAAAGAAAAAATGGTTAACTTTTGGAATATGAATTGTTGTGCAATGTGTGATATTTGTAATAATATCATAATAATTAATACTTAAAGTGGAAGACGTTGAATTTTTAACTAGTTGTCATCTAGGATTAATTACCTAGGGGATATGGTATAGCCATTTTTTGAATTTGGTTTTGTTGTGTGCCGATGTGCCCTAGTAAGGCCCTATTGTACTTTATAGGTGACCTATAAGTCTATAAGAGGTATTAATGCTTAACGGTTAACTAACTGAGGTTAGAGGATACGGTGTTGCCTATGTGTGCCTGTGTGAACATGCAAACCATAGTGTCCTTGGGTTCTAGAGTAAAGGTATTATATTGCCTCCATGCACTAATATAATTGGGTATACTTTAATATCCCTAGATTAATTATGTCCCCCTTAAGTAATTGAAAATGGAATTAACTATAGTGTAACAATAAGAATAAAATGTATTCTTATGGTTATTATTTGGTATTCACTTCTGTGTGCAACTTAGCTTGATGAAATAATTTGTTAGTCATCTTAGTGCCCGACCTTGGTATTTTGAATTGAATTGATTAATCAGTTTTGGTCATGGATTTCTATACGGATATCATATACTTTGAAATCAATTAAATTAGTTAAGTATGATTTCTTAATATATATATATATATATATATTATCTCATGATTATCATTTGTTATTATGGCATGTGCTTTGTGCTTCAAGTATGTTTTGGGATTATTGGGTGATCATGTGTAATGTGATCATGCAACCTCTTATGAGGTTTTGTGATTTAATTCAAATGAGGAAATCATATAATACTACATTTGTAAGGATAATTGGAGTCATTGCAACGATGCGTCATTCTCAAAATGTGCTTATGGGTCTAAGAGTTAGGAAAAAACTGGTGTTTTACTTTTAGATGTCGGTTTTGTTGTGTTTGGCTCTCCTTGGGGTCTTATGTTCCATTTTGTATTTTCATTTTCCCTATTGTATGGAGAATATGTATTTTAACTTTTATCTATGCCATTGTCTTCTACTTTTTCTTATTTCATTTGTGCATGATTTTTTGAACCTTAGTACTTGGCATAAGAGTGTTTAGGGAACCGAAATTTTTCTAAGTATGGCAGTAACACACATTATTTTGAGATTTATGCTTCTAAAAATTAAAATTATTAAGTATTGAATTGGGGGGGGGTGTTATACCTTTTCTTATAGCCCTAAGGGCTTGTTTGGTATGGGAGTAATAGGGGTGGAAAACATTTCTTTTCATTTTAATAAATATATTAAGTATTTAATAATAATAAATATATTTTTAATAAAATACCCATTTCAGATCAAATTAAGATTGAAAATGGGTATTTATTAGAATAAGAATATTTAATTTTAATTAAATTATATAAGATATATAAAATATAGGGGTAATTTTTTCATCCCTATTAACCCCTAATCAAATGAGCACTAAGTGTGTTACTATGATCGACTCTTTTAGTTAAGCTAAGTAGTGTGAGTCAAAATATAAATAAGTTATATTATTATGAAACATGTCAAGTAATGGAAGTTGATAATGTTGGAACTTATTAGTTTATTTTTTTATGAAAGGTTTGGATAGTTCTTGATGTTAAGGTTATTTGTATTATTTCATATTTTTGTGAGAAATAAACATATCATGATAGCTGCTAAGGGTTTTTCTATTTTTTTTTCATGTTTAATAGCTTAGAGTTCTGGTTGAAGATAACACAATTTATATAAAAAGAGGTTTTGAAATGTTTAAGCATAAGAGGGGTGTTTTGGCCCTGTTTCAGGTTAATTATCAAATTTTTGCATGAATAGAGATTTCTTGCGCTAAAATATGTTATATATTTTATGTGAAATACTTGGGTTTACTATGAGTAGCATGAGTCTAATAAATTTGAGAAAATGACGTAGTTGAGGAATAATAATCCTAGGGCCATGATTTCAATTACATGTATAAAAAATTGGAGTTATGCCTTGATTTTTGTATTTTCTTCTAATGATATTTTAAGATGTGCTAAAATTAGTGGGTTGGTGATTCTTATGTAAGTATTTACACTAAGCTCATGAAATTAGGGTGTTATAGGTGTGTTATGGTCTTTGCACTTGGGGAATGATCTAAATTACCTTTGGTTTTGACTTATGTGACTTGTATATTTATTCTACGTATTCATGAAATTAATGAGATAACTAAATATTTTCGTAAGAAATTAATATTTACAATGATGGATTATTGAGTTGGGACCAATTTGCACTATCCATATCACTAGAGGATAATAAAAGCCTTGAACATTATACCTTTGGACAAGTTGATGATTGTCACTAGTCCATCAAATATAATAGATATTTCTAGGAGAATATTGCCTTGGAAGGGTTATGTTTTTCATCCACAAGATATAGTAGTAGCACATAGGTATGTGTTTCCCTAGAAGGGTTATTTTTACTTGTCCATTAGTTATAAATCGTGGGGTCCATAAACTCAAGTTACTAAGTAATCAAGGAATGTATAATCATCTATTATGGAACTATTTTTTCTTCCTTTCTTGAACCATATCATTTCATGACTAATGTGCATGCATAATTCTTCCAAATGACCTTATATGTTATATTTTTCCTTTTTTTCACATGTAATATTACCTTACTCAATACAATAGTATTGAAAATATTTTTTATGGAAATTACATATTCTAGCAAGCAGGTAATGTAGATATCAATG
The DNA here is from genome assembly GCA_030549775.1 of Tamarix chinensis. Lineage (NCBI taxonomy): Eukaryota > Viridiplantae > Streptophyta > Magnoliopsida > Caryophyllales > Tamaricaceae > Tamarix > Tamarix chinensis. The sequence goes on from CM060176.1 coordinate 86,997,877, forward strand.
CAAAGGTTTCTAGATATTTCTTTGATAGTTATGTTGAGTACAATACTCTTCCTATAAAGGGGTAATTTATTTGGTAGGGCTTTGGCATAATGTCTATGTGATTTGGTAGCTTGCATTTTTGTCTTTATGACTTATGGACTCTAATTTCTATTAGATTTCTTTTTTATATTTTTCTTTTTATTAAACTCAAAGTTTTATCTCCAAACTCTTATGTAATACCTAAAATTTTAGCTCAACCTTATTCTAACTAATTAATATTATAATCTTATCCTAATCTTGGAAAATATATATTTCTACTTTATCCTAATTCTCTAACCCTAGAATTTAATCTAATCCAAATATATTGATAATAAATCTATCATATTATCCTAACCTAAATTATATTTATATTGTTTCTATAACAAACTAAATCAATTAACTACTTATTCTTTTCCTTCTTTTCCTTTTTCTCTTATTTCCCTCTCCGTCGATCCTCCCTATCCTTCTCCTTTTCCACCCATCTTCCTACATTAAAAATTATCCACAGGCAATGCCTACATGCCCATCACTCCCTACTATCTACCAAGCCATTCCCTACTTCCATCAACTCCCACCACTTATTCGTAAGGGTTAGGGTTGAAATTTCCCTCACACTTCACAATCCTATCTAGTCCTTGCATAAAGATATATATATTCATACTTGAAACTAAAACCTCCAACCACTACTTTTCTCTCCATTTTGTTCTACAACCAAATCACCTTCATTTTTTTCCTTTATAATGTAATGATGCGGGAGCAGAGTTGCAGGACACATCACCAACTAAGATGGCTACGCTACTCTACGTAGATACATAAACATGGAGGAGTATGCATGGCTTCATGCAATGTTTGTTAGCTAGCGTAACATTTATGTCTAAGTACTAGTTATTGTTATTTATTTTTAGTTAATTAGTAACTAAATATTAAATAGCTACTATTAAGGGAATCAATGCTTTTGGGAGGGAGTTATTGTTATTTACTTTTAGTCAACTAGTGACTAAATATTAACTAGCTAGTCTTAAGGGAATTAATGCTTTTGGGAGGGACTTATACTTTTAGTCAATTTGTGACTAATTATTAACTAACTAGTCTTAGGGGAATTAATGGTTTGGGAAGGGAGTTAATATTATTTACTTTTAGTCAATTAGTGACTAAATATTAACTAGCTAGTCTTAAGGGAATTAATGCTTTTGGGAGGGAATATGCTTGTAATATTTTGAAAGACACAACTTGAATAAGAAGAACAACCTTAAGCATTGCTTAAAGACCGAATTCTGTGTGGATTCATCTCGTAACAAGTCGAATCTGTGTGAACGATTTGTTTCGAATCGTCTCGAAACAAAACCGAATATGTGTGAACGGTTTTGTTCTCGAAACCTTAATCTTTATTTCTATGTGGTTTAAAGATTAATTTATCCTTCTACCTCGTTTTCCATCATCATCCACCCCTTCGAATCCCCATCATCAACCTCCATAATCCATACTCATCAAATACTCCATATAAACTCCATCTAAATCTAAAACTCTAACCGTGCACGCATGAATTTGGTATCAAAGCTAAGGTTGTGGTTAGAGCGAACAAATTCTTTAAGACCAACCATGACAAATCAAGAAGAAGATTTGAGAGATATTCTCAAAGCCTTCGCGAAAGATTTTAAGGATGTCAAGATCCGTATGGGAAGAATCGAAGCTTCCCAAGCACAAGGGTCATATGTGCAACAACCCTACCGAAGAGAGCCAATCGAAGTAGAGCATATAAGGAGAACATTGCATCGGTTGGAAGGGGAAGAAGAAAGTGTAGGAGACTACGGAAAGGCACATGAGTCCTCTAGGAGGACATATGATGACGTAGAGAAGGGGATCCGTTTCGACTTACCCGACTTTGAGGGTAATCTCGACCCGGAGTTGTTCCTTGAATGGTTGCAAAACGTGGAGTTGATCTTTGAGTATAAGGAGATCGATGATGAGAAGAGATATCATATAGCAATCTTGAAGTTGAAGAAATTTGCTAGAGTATGGTATGAAAATCTAAAACGAAGAAGAGAAAGAGAAGGGAAAACAAAAATCCGATCATAGGAAAAGTTGAAGAAGCATCTAAGGAAGAAGTTCATTCCGATAGAATATGAGCAAGAGAACTTCATCAAGATGACCACTCTGAGGCAGCGCCTACTCAGATTTGAAGAGTACATCCGAGAATTCAAAAGGCTAACACTTGTATGTGACGTGCAAGAACGAGAAGAGCAGCGATGTGCACGCTTCATAGGAGGTTTGAATATGAATCTCCGAGAGAAGGTAGAAGTGTACCCATATGAAGTTTTTGAAGATTTGGCTAAACTAGCCATCAAGTTCAAAAATCAGTTGAAGCGGGGCAAGGTTCCAAGTAAGTCCATCAGTGTTCCGTAAGGGTCAAATTTGAAAGGAGGATCTAAGCCACCAATGGTGCAATCCACAAACACTGATGTGGTTAGAAGATTCACTTGGGAGGAAGAAGGCAAGGAGCAAGCGGAGGAGAAGGTCCACAGGCAATGCTTCAAGTGCCGAGGATATGGTCACTTCGCTTGGGATTGCTCAAACCAACAAGTGTTATCCCTGAAGGAAATTGCCAATATGGAGACATGTGAGGAAAGTGAAGACCATGAGGAGGATGAAACTAAAGAAGCGAAGGATTCCTTGGAAGAAGGAACCGTAGATTGTTATGTGCTGAGACGAGTTCTCCAAGTGCAAACCCGACCTCTACCTGCCGAGTTAGAGATCGGGCATGTGAGATCATCATTGATAGCAGCTCATGCACCAACGTAGCCAGTGAGAAGATGGTCAACAAGCTCGGATTGAAAAGAACGAGTCACCCCAGGCCATACTCACTGCAATGGCTATATCGTGACAAGGGCATATGGGTAAGAAAACAATCTCTTATCTCATTCAAAGTTGGAAATTACATAGATACTATTCGATGTGATGTCCTGCCTATGGATGTTTGTCATATTCTATTGGGGAGACCATGGCAGTATGATAGAAAGGTTACACATGATGGGGTCCTCAATGAACACATCGTGTGTAAGGATCAGAAGAAGTACAAATTAAAACCAAACGAGGATGAGGAGATTTTGGTTAGAGAGAAAGAAGAGAATTCGAGCCGAAAGAGTAAAGAAATTGAGGAGATTAAAAGGGAAGAAAAGGAAAGTGTGAATGAGGAAGAAAATCGAGTATGTAATGATGAAGACAATCATGTTATTACTACTATTGAAGCGAAAGGAGGGAAACCAAGTTTTTACATGCATCACGTTGATTATGTGGAGAATGAAGTGCATTATTATCCCATGGTTTCCTTGTGTTTTTATAGAGAAAATGTTATCATGGAACCCTTGTATCATTCGAAGAAAAATGAAGAAAAAAACATTATGAGTTCAAAGGTATATAATGTGCATGAAGACCTATGTGATGTGAAGAAGCAAATGAACCATAATGCAGCCCATGCATTCGGTTTATGTTCATTGATGTGCACTTATGAAGATCCAATGTCAAGGCTTAAGAGGCATTGGAGGATTTTCAAAGATAACTTTAGTGTGAAGGAGATATTCAAAGAATACAAGGACCAGTATCACGTTCAAGAATATGTCCTTTGGTGTTTGTTATTCCTCAATAAAGTTGTGAATTTGAGGACAAATTCAAACCAACCTGAGGAGAATGATGCGGGAGCAGAGTTGCAGGACACATCACCAACTAAGATGGCTACGCTACTCTACGTAGATACATAAACATGGAGGAGTATGCATGGCTTCATGCAACGTTTGTTAGCTAGCGTAACATTTATGTCTAAGTACTAGTTATTGTTATTTATTTTTAGTCAATTAGTAACTAAATATTAAATAGCTACTCTTAAGGGAATCAATGCTTTTGGGAGGGAGTTATTGTTATTTACTTTTAGTCAACTAGTGACTAAATATTAACTAGCTAGTCTTAAGGGAATTAATGCTTTTGGGAGGGAGTTATACTTTTAGTCAATTTGTGACTAAATATTAACTAACTAGTCTTAAGGGAATTAATGGTTTGGGAAGGGAGTTACTATTATTTACTTTTAGTCAATTAGTGACTAAATATTAACTAGCTAGTCTTAAGGGAATTAATGCTTTTGGGAGGGAATATGCTTGTAATCTTTTGAAAAGATGCTCGGTTCCTTGGCTATATAAACCATAGGAACACGAGTAGAAAGACACAACTTGAATAAGAAGAACAACCTTAAGCATTGCTGAAAAACCGAATTCTGTGTGGATTCATCTCGTAACAAGTCGAATCTGTGTGAACGATTTGTTTCGAATCGTCTCGAAACAAAACCGAATTTGTGTGAACGGTTTTGTTCTCGAAACCTTAATATTTATTTCTATGTGGTTTAAAGATTAATTTATCCTTCTACCTCGTGTTCCATCATCATCTACCCCTTCGAATCCCCATCATCAACCTCCATAATCCATACTCATCAAATACTCCATATAAACTCCATCTAAATCTAAAACTCTAACTGTGCACGCATCAATTGGCATCACAAAAGAAGATTGAAAACCCACCAATGGTTAGGCTAACAAAGAAAGCCACACCACTGGTAGCAACCTTTACCATTTCCCCCACATCACCTTTAGTCATCCTTACCAAGCTTTACCCTCAACCATTAGCCAAAAAAATTGGAGCTAAACCCTCTAGTTTGGTTGCCTCCATTGTAGCCACCTCCTCCCCTTTCCCTTCTCCTAGCTGCAGCAACTCTCACCATAGCCAAACACCATTGTTCACAAGCCTTGACCAAATCTAACACCTCCTCTTCAAAATCCTTAACCGCATCTCTACTTCCATCATTAGGATGACACGACTATAACCCTCTATCTATTCTTAAGCACCTCTAATCTTGCCACACCATGCCCATTTGATTCCCATAATTGAACACTACCCCCTTCATTTGCCTCCACTCCTATTGCATATCCCATATCAATAGTAGGTGTTATTGATGCTCACCCTCTATTCCTACCTTTATTTTGTTATGTAAAATTTTTCCAAACACTATATTACTTGTTCAGGTTTAATACCTTCCTTCACCTTTTAATTTCCTTAAACATTTCCTTAATTATATGGTTTAAACCTAAAGATATTTTATTATAATTTTCTTAGAGATTTACTTAAGGTGCCTAAAAAGGTTGAATAGGATTTTCATGTATAGAGACTAGGTAAGGATACTTATCATAGTCCGTGGTTTTGATTATTAAGTGATATGCATGCTTTTGTATTGTACTATGATATTGTCATTATGTGATTTAGTGTACAATTATGGATTCTATGATATGTGGCTGATATTACATGATAGGATTGAGTAAGTAAAGATCATGGATCATTGTTATTTTATGTGGAAAATGCCTTGGCATAAAATAGGGTTGTATCATGGGTTTATTAATTGTATAATGAATGTTAAATGTGTGTTATAAGGTATAAAGAGAAAGATTTAGATTTGGAAATAATTTTACTAAAGACATAACACTCACATGAAATAAGGGTTTCATTACTAATAAGGTTGTTTTGATTAATGTGGGTTAAATATGAGAATCATGGTATGGTAAGGTATTATATCATCCAAAAGGTGAAAAATAATTTAAATGAAGTGTTTGGTGTAATAGTGAACACGTACGATAAGATTGAAAAATTATGAAAATGATTTGATTTGGGAATATTAACCCTAAAACGAGGAGGTTATTATCACATGTGTGAAATGGTAGAGTTTGACCAAAAAATTGAATATGTTGTTAATATTAGGGGTTTGGGAATTTAAATCATATATGATAAGTGTTTAAGCCCTATAGGAAAAGTTATGATTGATTTGTTAAATTGGGGTTTATATGCCTTGGAATAACAACTTTCAAGATAGGGTTATTATCATATGTGCAAGTTCATAGATTTAGGTCATGACATTAGAGTATGTTTATAATAATAATATTTTAGGAATTATTATAAACGTGTGAATTTAGGGTTTTAAAAAAAATATAGGGACCTTAACTCTAAGGAATGTCATTACAATCTTTGTGATGTACTAATCTACTTTAAATTTGTTATGTAACCATAAATTGGTCATGAATAAGACATTAATTATTTAAAGTGAAAGATCATGTGAGTCGTGGCAAGGTATTTTAGTATCCGTTCCACAAAATGATAATAAAGGCTGAAGAGTATTATACCCTTAGAGGTGTTTTATGGATCCTTTCCACCAGATAATAATAGTGGCTCAAGTGTGGTTTCCCTAAGAGTTGATGTAGTCCGTTCCATTGGATTAAGAATAGTGAGGCCATATACACATTATGAATAAGAATATTAATTGAGATAAGTGACCTAATGGATAAGATATTACTAATTTAAAGTGTTGAATCAGTTCCACTAGATGATAATAGTGGCTTATGTGTGTCTTTCCTAAGAGGTGTTTCAGACCATTCCACCAATTTAAGAATATCATTTAGGAGTATTCTACCATGAGTGGTATTGGATATGTTCCACTTAATGATAATAATAGCTCAAGTGTGTTGTCCTTGAGTGGTTCCTTAAACCATTCCACTAGTTTAAGAATAGTGGGGCGCTTAAATAATGTAAATAAAGGAATGAAAATTGTTATATATACTAAAGATGTCTAGATCAGTATCTACCTTGTTAGGCTATATGTGTTTCATACCTGTACTTATCATGTGCTAAAAATTTATATATTTATCTTTATCCTTAAATTGATAGTATTGTTACCTTCCTCAAAATATAGTATACTGACCATCCTTTTTATGGGTGATGCTAATTCCAACAAATAGATGATCTAGGTTTTTTGGTGTACGAATTTTATGACTAGTCACATGATTTTGCAACCTTTATTGCATTATATAGGAAGGATTGACTTTTCCTTAAGTGGGTGTTTAGGAGAAGAGTTATGTAAACCAAATGATTTTTATCTGTATACATTTTGGATTCTTTGATTTATTTTATCTCTTTGGTTGTATTATGTTATTATATCTTAGAGTTATCCAAAGTCATATTTGTATTTATAAAATTTATTTCATTTTTAGTTACATTATGTTTACTTTGATGGTTTTAGCCTTATGATTAATGTGAGGATTGTGTTGTAAACTAGACTTGCATCAATTACAATGATAACATTGGATGTTTTGATTATAACTTTCTACTGTAAAATGAAATTTAATAGTAAAATTTAGGGTGTAACAAGTTAGTATCAGAGCTTTAATTTTGATTATTGCATTTTAAAATTTGGTTTTCAAATGATTTATGAACTACTTTCGTTGGTCTATTTCATATTTTTAAAATCAAATATTTAAAAACCCATATTAACTTGTGAGGAATTGAGAACGGGTAGCCTATGCAGCCCTTGACTATTATTTTTTATGTATTGTGTGTTAGTACAATAGGAATATTTTCCTAACTCAAGTCTTGTTTTGTAGTTATTATAGCATCACATTTAATGAGTGTATTGGCTTTTAAGAGTAGACATGTGTAGGATTCTTTTAATTTTTCCAATGCTTACGTTAGCAACCACCACCACCTGTGCATTACCCACATTATGGTATAAGAGAATATTGGCATTGGAAGGTTATGGGGTATCACCTATGACCTACATTAGTGACGAGGATCAGGTTATCTTAGAAGAATTGATCCATGACATAGGCAAGACATATGGTCATTTGATTTCTAACCAGCTTGGAACCAAGCATTGCATCTTTCTTTTTATGAGGGGTCACTGACATCATGTGGGTAGGTCATTGTGCTCTAATAGGACGGCTAATATCATGGGAGGACTTCAAGGTGGTGATTCATGCTAGGTATTATCCAAAGAAGCTTAAGACTTATAAGCTAAAGGAGTTCGTGCAACTTACTAAGGGGAACATGGTGGTGAGGTAGTACCATAATTAGTTCACTAAGTTATTGATGTTTGTGCCAAGGATCAAATATAGTGACTCAATGGTGCTCTATTAGTTTAATTAGGGGCTCCATTTTAGCATCATAAGGATGACGGGTGTTGTGGCTTTATAGGACTTAGCTATATTGTACAAGAGATCGCCACTACACTAGTTTAGGGGCATGCTTCCATTTTTGGAAGAAGAATCTAAATACACATGGTTTTAGAGGTAGAACCTAGTTTTGGGGCATCAAGAGCAAGGTCAAATCTAACCTTAGTGTGGCTAGTTGTGAAACCACGATCCGATAGGAAGTGATGGTATATCTTCGTGTCAGCAAAGACATTTCATGTGTCGATTCTATGATTAAAACCATCAAATGCAAGACTATTAAGGCACTCTAATTTGTTATAGGACATGAGGTCAATTAGTCCATTGGTATTTTGAGTGTTAAGATTAGTAGGGATCATTGATACTACAATAGTAGGCGTACCAGAAGTGGACCTACCAACAATAGTAGCAATAGCAAAAGGCACCTACCAAAGATAGTCATCAGCCTAAGGAGGTTAAAGGGAGATTATTAGGGCATCACCTATTTCTTCTTAGATGAGGATAGACTTATGGTTCGAGTGGGTATTTTGGGGGATACTAGGGAGGACAGTTAGGAGGATACTTGAATTTCATCAGTAGGAAAGAGGCTGATAGACTACTATATGTCATTAATGCTACATTCTCCATTCTTTCATTACTAGTTTATGTGTTGTTCAATTCTATAACATCCCTATTATTTGTGTCTTCTTTGTTCATTGCTAGCATTGCTTTATCCTCATCCTCTACTATCTCTATTTTCATGATGTTTCCTTCTAAGGATAGATTGAATTGTACTAGGCTCTAGTTATACAAGTCCTTAGAGATAGGTAGGGTAGACTTCCTAGTAGACATGGTTGAGATGTATCGTCAGAACTTTTATGCTATCCCTACACTCAACATGTTGGGAAGGTACAAGGTATTGCTAAATTATTCATAATAGCGAGTTATGCTGCATGGAGATTAGGGTGTTAGGGTATCCTATGGGAGATGAAAGCCTCGACCTATAATGAAGACCCTTTCTACATATGCATAGTATTGTTTAGTTTATAGATTTTATCCCATGTATTTGTGTGGAGTTTAGTTGCTGAAGAAGGTCTTATCAGCTTTAGAGGATATTTCAATATCTTTAGAGTTTCCTGACATATTTCCTAAGAAGATCCTAACTTTACCGCAGGTATATGGGATAGACTTCACTATTATAATTGTACCAAGCATTACCCCAAAAAGCAGTTTTAATAACGGTTATTTTACAGATTTAATAATGGTTTTCAACCATTATTAAAATGCATGTTATTAAATCTTTAATGACGGTTCATAACCATTATCAAAAATATTTAAAAAATCCGCCAATATGAGCATAAAATGCATGTTTAATAACAGTTTTTCAGAAAAAACCATTGTTAAAAAGAGGGTTTTAATAACGGTTCTGATGAAAACCGTTATTAAAACGTAGGTTTTAATAACAGTTCTTATTATAACCGTTATTAAAACTAGATTTTTAATAATGGTTTTCATCAGAACCGTTAATAAAAAAAGGTTTTAATAACGGTTTTCATAAGAATCGTTATTAAAACTCCAGTTTTTTTATTTAGTTTTTGCAATTTTGTTCCTGCCTACATACACAGTTATGTGTTCAAATAATTAGCAAAACTACATTGTAAAACAACATCAATTGATAACAAATCTGCAATCACACCATAAGTTCAATCAATCCCTTGATAATACACCAGACATATATACTCAAGAATCAAAATTAGTAGGCATACAACAACTTGGTAGCTCTACACCCCAAAGCAAAATGTTCATAAATCTAGCTTAGAAGACTTAAAGACATAGAAAAAATACAAAACTGAACATGCATGTAGAATATATAGATCTCTACCTAATATCGAATGAATGAGTGCACATGCTTGGCCCATTGCTCTCTCACTTCATCAATTTCTTGAACATTGTATTGCTAGCCTTGTGCATAATCATCGATGAAAAACTACAAATCCCAAGTTTTGATTAATATACAGTTAGCACTTACGTCATGTACCAAACATATATGTCATAATTCATTAATGGAAAAATATCGAAAAGAAAACATACATGGCTTGGATCTATGTTGACCGATCTATTTTGGACTATCAGATACATTGCTCTACATACATAGTATCCACAATCTTTGTCGTTTTGCTGTTGTGGACACTGTCAAATAAATTCAGTTAGCTCTCTAACTATTAGATAATATTTTTAATTAAAATAAAATACAAAATAGTTGCCTTCCTACTTACTATGAAAGGCTCGTATTGAACATTATTTGGGTCTGGGACACCATTCCCACCTCTCCTTTGATACACTGTCCGTAGTGCCCTAATAATTAGAGTTGGATACAGAATATTGTAAGTACGCATATATACCTCAAATAATCAAAGCTAGCTAGGCGAATATATGTATAATTAAGCTAATGAAGTAAGAAGTGAAAAGTATACTAGCATGTTGATAAATTCCTTCCCACCACGATGAGCGACTTCAAAAGGCACGTCATAGGTTCGAAGGGAATCAAACACATAGACTTTATTAAGATCAGGTTGAACAGCGTACAAAACTCAATATTCAGTTGCGAGGTGAGGAATGAGATAGAGTTTGTTGCGTCCCTCAATCAAAATATGATCTGCTAAATAGTTTATGTGCCTACCCTCTCTTATTTTACTACAATCAGCTATGTAGTATGGGCACACAAACACAATAGAGGACAACATTCCCTCCATCGCAACTCAAGTAGCTACCAACCTATGGCCGAAAAAAACAATGCATATTTGTTAATAAATAATAACTCATATAAGAGGTCATAAAAATTCCAATTATATAAGTTAAGAGTACTAAAATCTTAAAAGGAAATAATACTTACGTGACATAGACGGCGACATTTATGGTTGACATCCATTCTTGATTATAAATGTCGCTTATGTCAGCCATCGATACCATGTAAGTAGCATCGTCCCTTCCAACATACTCAAGATGACAATCAATGAAAATATAATTTTCCCTGAGGTAGTTTTGGACATAAAAATATAATATAGCTAATGCCAGTGGAGGTTGGCTTTGCTGATCTGAAGAAGGAATCTTTTGTGGGGCAACTGATTTTTCAGATTTAGCTTTCTTTCCTTTAGCAGCACCCTATTTTGTGTTGCTCGTTCTCCTAGTACCTCTCTTGGTTTTACTAGTAGAAGCAGTCTTCTTTTTTGATTCCTTAATTGATAATATTTAACAAAATATATATTGAGCATATAAATATATATATATGAAAAAGGTATATATAGTGTAACTACTGGACAAGGTCTAATGAAGATGTCAAATGTCAATACCTCTTTAGTAGTGAGACGTATTTGATCCGCAGGCCAAACCACAAAGCTTCCATGAGCTTCTAGTACCGTGGTTGCCTCATCGCCCTCTTTATAACAAGGCAAGTGTGGACTGCCAATGATTGGAGTGTCAAAACTCACCGGCCTTGTATTTAGGGCTAAATTGTACCCATGGATTGTCTGCATTTCGGTACTGTGACTGATGCAGACCCTTCCTTTCACCAAAATTATTGAAAGGTAATTTACTAATAAGTCACATTTATGCAAACCCTAAACAAAAATATTACACATTATTAATAATTTATTACACCGAATACATTTAATAACAATTCATAGTTTGTAATGCTTACCTCGAGAAGAGTAGAAAGAAATGCATCAGCTTCACAACTATCTCTAACACTATTTACGTTAGGTATGTGAAGCTGATCATGGTCTACTGAATCGAATGGCTTATACCCTTGAGATTTAATAAATGACAACTCTTGCTCCATTGTTGCCATCCGTCCAAATGCCACGTTCAATTTTTTGGTGAGGATGGCGACTTGCTCATTAGTGCTATGAGAACTACGAGATCGACCACATATGCTCATTCTCGTAACACCCAATCCAAGGCCCCTGTGTCTTCCAGGGTGTTTTACAATTTCTGTAGCATAGGACACAATGCTATATTGGTCCACCTCCTCACCTTTTAACGTTTCAAGCTCGTCTTGTAAATTTAACTTATACGAATAAGCATAATATAATAGTTTTCTAAAAGAAAACTAAGTAGGGTTCTAGATATCTACAAACTTACAATTTTTTTGGCTACAACATCAACATATTCATTAACATATCCATCTTCTGTTACTCTAGCGTTCTTCCATAATGTACCAATATTGATGGACGAGGTACATGGGTCCAAGTCTTCGGCTAGGAGCTACAAACCAAAAAATATTATTATTTAAGAACATTATTATAAAATTCAACATTTACATGTAAATAGATAATCACAAAATGCTTACCAACTCCTCTTTAAGGCCCACATAGCCTTTGCGAGCCATATTACGCCGGTATTTATTTTGCTTGGCAATCTCTTTATTTTGGGTACTTTTTTCCTATGTGACATGCCAAAACATTATGACATGGTTATTTCAATATTAAGCATAATATTGGGATTGATACAAAAAGTTTAATTGTTATCTAACAAGTACCTTAAAATCCACCGTAAGACGATAAGCAATGAATTGGTTCCAACTTTCTTGATCGATGAAACCATATCGTTTGGGTGTGTTTTTTCGTACAGAACCATCCCCCTTTCTATACATTTTAATATGAGCTAAATATGACTTAAAGGTTCTTAGACGCTCCCCATAATGTCTAAGAAGCCATTTCTTCCTGCCCTCTGGGACATTGAACACTCTCTACAAAATAAGATATGTACATCTATACTGATGTTAATGTAATAAAATTAATAACATTTGAAATACAAAAATGATTACATAAATAGCATATTTACCGTGATTTCCTGCCAAATATGCTCCTTATGACCCTATAGAACCTGCTTCCAATTATTATAGGAGATAGGAACATGGTTACGGGTCACAAGTGAAATGTAGGTCAAGAACATATCTGTGTAAGGGCTGATGGGAAGATTTTAAGTATTCCATCCAAGCTCGACTACTTCTCCTCTATTCCTTATGTCTATGATAATTCTCATAATCGTAGGTCCTCTCTTCCCTTCTTCATCAGTGCTATCCCTATCACTGTTTTTGTTGGCCATATCTCTACAAAAAATAAATAAATAAATTATGTTAGAATGTTATGTATTGAGCATAATAATGTACCATTATATTATCGATACAAATCATGCTTAGAAAGAATAAATCTCAAATGTATCATGCTATTCTATATATGTATATATATACGAATCATGCTAACACGTTTCTAAAAAGATATTAATACTAACCCTAACCCTAACCCTAATTAACCATAATTAACCATAATAAACGATAAACACTAACCCTAACCCTAGCTAATTAACCATAATTTATTATAATAAAACCTAACCCTAAACCACAAAAAAACCCTAATCCCTAAACCTAGCTAAATGTAATTAAAGCACAATATATAAATCATATTATTGATTATTATTATTATTATTATTATTATTATTATTATTATTATTATTATCATACACAATTATTTCTCTCTATTTAATTATTCACTTTCATATATTCCTTATTGTCTATATATATTTAGTCCTCAACAAATAGGAATCACTAACATATGCATATGTAAATTATATTTGCATTTCATTATATGACATTTCCTATATCTTATTGCTAGTCTCCTATACTTATTAATGAAAATGTGTGTGTGTGTATATATATATATATAGTTTTTATGAGTGAAAATGTATATAATTCTACACTCACATTCATATTATATATATATGTAAAGGTCTCAGCCAACACATGCATTTGTTAATATATAACAATAACGCAACAAATTCAACAACAAACGGTAAAATTTTCACCCAACACATTCAACAACACATTTTCAAACGACAAAACATAATATTTCAATAACAAACAAACAAAACCCTATAGCAACATGCATGAATTTATATATATATACATATATAAGTAGATAAAAAGTTACGAGAGGAAGAACAAACACATACATAAAGTGAGCTAGCTACAAACACGACAGTGAGAATGTTGAGAGAGGCAAGGGCTTCAAACATGACGGAGGATGAAGGTGCAAGTGCTAGCTAGCTTCAGAATAATGATAGCACACACATGCAGAGCCGACAATGGCAGAGGTGTGGTGGAGAGTTGGTGGTGCGAGGGTTTCATTTACTTGAGAGGAGCTGGTTTGGTTGTGCGAGTTGGTGGTGCACAGTGTGGTGGTGCGAGGGTTTGAAAGGAGAAGGGGGGGGGGAAGAGAATGAAGATGCAGAGAGTCTAAAAAATTTGGCACGAAACAGAACTAAGAAAAATATAAGTTTGATTTTGGGGTTTTAATAACAGTTACTGAGAGAATCATTATTAAAACATCTTTTAATAATAGTTCTTCTAGGAACCATTATTAAAAGCTTCTGACTTTTGACAATGGTTCTAATATGAACCGTTATTAAATCCTCTTTTAATACCGGTTTACATAAAACCGTTAGTAAAACATTCATCCAAATTTTAACATTGCCCTTTTAATAACGGGTTTTAACTAGAACCGTTATCAAAACTCTCCCACCTATTAATTTTCACGCGTTTGACAACAGTTTTTGAACTACCGTTACTAATTTCCCGTTATTATTTCCCGTTTTGGTAGTTGTGAAGGGCTGAGCTTATCTCAAAGGTGCCCTACTAGATGACACTAGTAGAGTTAAGGGAGTGAAAGGCTGAGCTAGAGGACTTATTAGACCATGATTACATCCTCTTGAGTGTATCTCTATGGGGAGCACCAATTTTTTTTTGTAAGAAATAAAAATGGGATCCTTCATTTGTACATAGACTATAAAGGTTTAAACTAGTTAATGGTGAAGAACCTTTATTTGTTTTGAAGGATTGAAAACATTTTTAATCAGCTTCAAGGTGCTTTGATCTCCTTTTGTGATCGACTTAAGGTTAGAAAATCATTACTTGCTCATTGCCAAGGAAAAAACCATGAACTACACTTTAGGGCATGGTATAGGTATTACAAGTTTACGACAATGCCGTTTGGGTGCACCAAAGTGCCTTCCACCTTTATGGACATGATTATGATGATTTTTTGGTCATTCTTGAAATGCCGTAAACTTATTTATTTTATGAGATATAATTAATTAAGGATTTATTAGGAAATTAATTAATTTATTTACTTTATTTGGAATAGGAAGGAATTAGTTAGGGTAAATTAATAATAATTTATAAATATTTTAACAAAGGAAAAGTTGGGCTTTTTGATAATTAAAAAGGGATTTAAGAAAAATATTTTAAAAACCCTAAATTAGTCTACAAATAAAATTTAATATTATTTTAATTAAATATTTTATTCTAATTACCCAAAATATTCTAATTTATTTATTTAACCCCAAACCACTTGAAGTTTAATTTTTCCTTTATCTTTTTTCCTTTATTTCATTCTTTTTCTTTCTTTACTTTCTTTTTACTTTTTCTTTCCTCTCACCGGATTGGGCCTGGAGCGCGGTCCAATCCTTTGTCTTTTCCTTCTTTCCTCCCACAACCCAACACTACACTTCCTTTTCTTCATTCTTCCAACACGAAGTTTTGTTCTTTATTTCCCTAGGATGTCATGTTTCATTAAAAGACTTAGAAACGTAGTTAAATGGCCCAGTTCTCTCTTCTTTTTCTTTTCTTTCTTTTTCCCCTCGACCGCCCTTCTCACCTTCTTCTTCTTCCTCCTTCCTCTAGCATCGTCCACCTGTAGCTTCAAAGGCCATAAATGGCACCGCCGGCTACATGTGTCTTGACCGGCCTTTCTCCCGCTCACTCCCCTCCCCTCGACGCAAACTCTAGCATGAACTGCCCCACTTTCCTTTTCTCCTATACAATCACCCCATTTTCTCTCACGAAGGTCAAGCACGATTTGAAATTGTGCTGACCGATCAACACCATAACCAACCCATTATCTCATCAGCTTTGACCTACTACTAACCTCTAGAACTCGAGCCTACCCTCTACCATTATAAATACCCCTCGCATAGTCTGACTTTGAGTTTTTTTTTTTCCGAAACCCTAAGTGTAAGCCTGTGTGCCACCGCAATATAGATGCACTTTTCTCTGCTGATAGCCAACCTCTTCGCCGCCTCTGCCTCCTAAACTCTTCCTTACGACGCACTCTAACTAACTAAACCATCCACCTCCTTCGATTCTTCTCGCACAGGCCACCATAGTTGTGTAAAGTTCCCTATCCCTCTCGCAAAAGTTTTGCCCCCGAAACCTTTAAACCACCATCCACCACCACATTCGCCACTTCTACTACCCTCTAAAACACCCCAAAACTCCTGCTAATTCTCCTCCACTGACCCGTAACCTTCTTTTCTTTTTCACCTTCCGCTTCTCTCTTTTTCTTCATTTTCTTCCCTTTTAGACTACTTTTCTGGCCACTATCATGCACCACCGTCGGTGCCACCCATCCCCACTAATTTAAGGTGAAACCCCATACCTTCTTAGCCCTTCCTTTTGATTTATTGTGAATTATTCTGTTTTTATTCTAATTTTTAATATTATTTTGATTATAATTATTATTATTATCATTATTATTATAATTGTTAGCAGCTGTAACTTAATTGTAAATTTGTTGGTAGGTTTGAGAGTATTCTTGTGTTAGATAAATTATTAGTTTCAAATTTTAGGGATTTAATGGAATTATTATATGTTTACTATTATTATTAATAATATAATTATTATTGGTATAATTATTTATTTAATATTATGATTATTTAATTTTGGGCCAAGAGATTAAATTTTAATTAAGTCTCGCACCCTTTCATTTTTATTACTATTATTAGTATTATTACTATTAATATTACTATTATATTTATTAACTTTTATATTATAAGTATATATATATATATATATATATTATTGAAATTATTATTACTATTATGGAAAAGTATTGTTATTATTTTGGGTAGTTTCGAAAGCCACATTGTAATTTTAAGATTTATATTATTATTAATATTCATATTCTATTAATAAGAGTATTATTAATAATATTTATTATTATTATTATTATTATTATTATTATTATTATTATTGTTACTATTACTAACACTATTTTGGTGAAGGGTGGAAACCGTTATATCACCACTCATTTTGAATTATAATAGTAATTTATTTGTATTTTTAGTTGTATTTTGTATAGTTAATTATAGTATAATATTATTTTAATTAAACACCATATCTTTGGATAAGTTAGTGAATAATATAATTTTTAGGAAGGAACCTAACTCTAGTATTTTTTCCCATAATAGGTGAGCCTAGTCGAAACCCTCAAGTGGAATAGGAGCTTGCACCAAGACCGGTGACATTTTAGGTAAGGGATGCTAAGGCCATATGTGTATTATGTGATTTTATTCTATGCATACCATATGATATGACTTATAGTGTACTTCATATGAATATTGTATAAGTTTTATGAATGTAGCATGATTATGGAGTTGAAGTATGTTGGTGTGAATAAATAGTGGCATGAGAATTTTGTGTACATTTATGTTATTATTATTGTATGATGTGGCCTTAAGACATGCATGTTAGGGTTTTAAAATAATGATGGGAAGTGTAATAATGCGGTGTTAGGGTTTTGCATGAAATGGCATTGTGTTAGGGTTTTGCATGAAATGGTATGGTGTTAGGGTTTTGCATGAAATGTTATGGTGTTAGGGTTTTGCATGAAATTGTATGGTGTTAGGGTTTGCATGGAATTTCTTGGTGTTAGGGTTTTACATGGTGGTATTAATATTTCATGGTTTTAGGCTTTTGAATCACTACCACGGAAAGGGCTTTTAATAACGGTTATTTTTCAGTTTTAATAACGGTTTTCAACCGTTATTGAATCGCTCGTTATTATATCTTTAAAAATGGTTCATAAACGTCATGAAAAATACACAAAAACTCGCGAATATGTCCGTAAAATTCATATTTAATAACGGTTTTTACTTAAAAACCGTTGTTAAAAATGGAGCTTTTAATAACGGTTTCGCTGTAAACCGTTGTTAAAAATAAGGTTTTCATAACGGTTTATCAGAAAAAAAATCGTTGTTCAAAACCATGTATTAATAACGGTTAATACAAAAACTTTTGTTAAAACATCATCGAATTACCGTTTCGGACATTGATTATGCATTTATTAAACCCTCTAATACGCATTAAATGCGCATAAATATCAGATTATAAGGAATTTTAATAACGGTTCGTAAACAAAACTGTTATTAAAACCGATGCTTTAATAACGGTTCTATGGGAAACCGTTATTAAAACCTCAGTGTTTAATAACGGTTTCTCATAGAACCGTTATTAAAACCTCAGCTTTTAATAACGGTTTTCATAGAACCGTTATTAAAAGTATATGTTTTTTTTTAGAATTTTTTTATTTTGTTCCTGCCCACATGCACAGTTGTATGTTCAAACAATTACCAAATCTGCAATGTTTATCAATTCATACCAGCAGGGTATCACACCATAATTTCAATCAATCTATAATTGGTATGCATGTCTCATTACACCAACTATACTTAGGAATAAAAATTAGTGGGCATACCACAACTTGGTAGCTCTACACCCCAAAGTAAAGAGTTTACAGATCTAGGCTGGAAGACCGAAAGATGTAGACAAAATAAAAACCTGAAAATGCATGTAGAATATATAGATCGCTACCTAATACCAAATGAATGAGTGCACGTGCTTGGCCCATTGGTCTCTAACTTCATCAATTTCATCAACATTATATTACTGGCCTCGTGCATAGTCATCGGTGAAAAACTACAACACCCATGTTTCAATTAATATACAGTTAGACATTAGGTCAAAAATATATATGTCATGATTCATTAATAGAAAAATATGGAAAAGCAAACATATAGGGCTTGGATCTATGTTGACCGATCTATTCTGGACTATAAGATCCATTGCTCTACATACATAGTATCCACAATCATCGCCCTTTTGCTGTTGTGGACACTGTCAAATGAATTCAATTAGCTCTCTAACTATTATATATTAATTTGAATTAAAACAAAATACAAAATAGTTGTCTTCCTACTTACCATGATAGGTTCATATTGAAGATTCTTTGGGTCTGGGGCACCATTCCCACCTCTCCTTTGATATGCCGTCCGTAGTGCCCTAATAAATAGAGTTGGATACATAATATTGTAAGTATATATACCTCAAATAATGAAAGTAGAATATATTTATGTATAAATAAGCTAATGAAGTAAGAAGTGAAAAATATACTAACTTTTCTATAAATTCCTTCCCACCACGATGAGCGACCTCAAAAGGCACGTCATAGGTTCGAAGGGAATCAAACACATAAACTTTGTTAAGATCAGGTCGGACGGCGTACAAAACCCAATGTTCGGTTGCGAGGTGAGGAATGAGATAGAGCTTGTTGTGTCCCTCAATCAAAATGCGATCCGCTAAATAGTTTATGTGTCTACCCTCTGTTATTGTACTACTGTCAGCTATGTAGTATGAGCACACAAAAACAATAGAGGATAGCATTCCCTCCAACGCAGCGCGACTAGCTACCAACCTATATATGGACGACAATAATAATGGATATTTGTTAATAAATAATAACTCATATAAGCTTAAGAGGTCGTAAAAATTCTATGTCTCTAAGAGTACTAAAATCTAAAATATGAAATAATGCTTACGTGATAGAAACGGCGACACTCGTGGTTGACATCCATTCCTGATTATAAATGTCGCTTATGTCAGCTGTCGATACCATATAAGTAGCATCGTCCCTTCCAACATACTCAAGACGACAATCAATGGAAATATAATTATTCTTGAGGTAGTTTTGGGCATAGAAATACAATAAAGCTAATGCTGGTGGAGGTTGGCGTATTTCTGAAGAACGAATCTTTTGTGGGGCAACTGATTTTTCTGATTTAGCTCTCTTTCCTTTGACAGCGCCCTCTTTTGTGTTGCTCGTTCTACTAGTACCTCTCTTAGTTTTACTAGCAAGAGTAGTCTTCTTCTTTGATTCCTTAAATAATAATAATAAACAAAATATGTGTTGAGCATATATATATGAAAAAGGTATAAACAATGTAACTACTAAACTAGGTCTAATGAAGATATTGAATGTCAATACCTCTTCAGTAGTGAGACGTATCTGATCCACAGGCCAAAGCACGAAGCTTCCATGAGCTTCTAGCACTGTGGCTGCCTCATCGCCCTCTTTATAACAAGGCAAGGGCGCACTACCAATGATTGGAGTGTCAATACTCACCGGCCTTGTAACAAGCCTGCCCTTCTTCTCAGAATCCATTGAACGCTTTTCTTTGCCTACAATAATGATGATTCTTCGGTAAAAACCTACGAAGCCCAAGGAACACAGTTTTTCGGCCATGTGTTAGCTGAACAAATTAAGTATTCTCCTCACATATCGGACATGCATAATGGCCTTTCACACTATAACCTGACAAGTTGCCATACGCCGGAAAATCATTTATAGTACAGAATAACAATGCTCTCAAAGTGAAATTTTCTTGACCATATGCATCAAATACTTCAACGCCCATATCCCATAAGAACTTCAAATCATCAATCAAAGGTGCCAAATAAACATCAATATCATTCCCAGGTTGGTTTGGCCCGGAAATGAGTAAAGACAACATCATATACTTGCGTTTCATATAGAGCCATGGAGGTAAATTGTATATAACCAAAATCACTAGCCATAAACTGTAGCTGCCTTGATTGTGCGGATTCAGTCCATCTGCAGAAAGTGCAAGGCGCACATTTCTTGCTTCTTTACCAAATTCAGGAAACAACCCATCAATCGACATCCATTGTGGAGAGTCGGATGGATGTCTAAGAAGCCCGTCATCTATCTTGTCATCAGCATGCCATCCTAGGTTCTTGGCATCTTCAATATCATTAAACATCCCCCTTAATCTTGGTATTATAGGAAAATACCATAACACCTTAGCAGGCACCTTGTTCTTCTTGTATCGTGGTGCTTTGCATTCAGGATTAGGACAACTATCCAAAGATGCATTGTCATTGCGATATAAAATACAATCATTAGGGCATGCATGTATCTTCTCATAACTCATGCCCATAGAGGATAGAATCTTCTTTGCTTCATACGTACGATCGGGTAGAACGTTATCATCAAGAAGCATATCCTTCACAAGTGACAATAATTCTGTGAAACTCTTATCACTCTATCCGTTACATGCCTTTAAGTTGTACAACCTTAAAGTAGCGGATAATCGCGTAAACGCCTTAGAATCACCGTAAAAAGGTTTCTCTGAGTCATTCAATAACTTCTCAAACATTTTTGGACAATCCCGAACACTTTCCTCAACCTTTTGAGTCATCTCCTCTAACGAATGTCCCTCATAGTTATCAAATGATGATCCACTACTATCCCTCCCAACATCGTCATTTTCATATTTAGACTCTGTTTCCCCATGCCATATCCAACAAGTGTAACTTGTATCAATTCCATACAAAAATAAATGATCTCTCAAATCATTAGCGTTGACACGCTGAATATAAGCACACTTCAAACAAGGACAGACTATTCTACTAGAGTCCCGAGCATGTTCAACTGCAAAGTTGATGAAAAACTCCACTCCTTCGTTATATTCTCTAGAAAGACGATTTGCAAACAACCCTTTCCAATCCATATTATTTAAATCTAGATATATCCCACATGAAAGTAATTATTAAAAATCAATTGAATTATAAGTATAATAATTTTCAAATCACTCTTGCTTAGAAAGAATTAATCTCAAATGTATCATGCATGCTATTCTCTATATGTATATATATATACACGAATCATGCTAACAAGTTTCCAAAATTATATTAATGCTGATCAATGAAACTCCTCATACTTACAAAGAGTTCATTATATATATATATATATATATGCATACATACAAACGTAGCAAAATATTATACAATTAATAGTTCAATTTACAAAAGATATGCATATTACAGGATTTAAGCAATAGCAGCACTATATACATCAAAATGTTGCTACAACTCAAATACCTAAAAAACGAAAAACTCATATCTAAAACTAAATCCCCCGATAGCCTCATCGAGCCCGACTAAAAACTATAACTCTAAAAGTCCACTCATCACGATATATCATTTGATCCCTGACATCATTAAATGAGAGTCTACTCATGGATACTCTAGGGTAACCGAGGTGGATACTCCGAGGCAAGCTATGACGATAACTCCACTCGTCATCGATGACCATCAGTTCTCTCGATATCTTATCATACTCTCTAGCAAACAGCTCACCCTCAATAAATCTCGGGTGTGGTGCATCAGTGTGGTAGACAAACCACTACAAAAAAGTAGACGTAGCCGATTCCCATGGCTCTATCTGAGGTAGGGTCAACAGAAGGTGATAAGATCTGAAATGGAAGGGGTGATAGGATGAGCCACTCGCGTACAAATGACATAGCTCGTCATATAACCATATCACATGAGTTCGTACATCTCTATGTGGCGCCATATATGAAAATACAGTGGAGGGTATGTCATCTGATCACTACCTACAAATGAGAACCACTAAATCTTATCATCAAGGTTGTTCTCGAAATTAAAAGGATCTAAATTACAGAATATGTAAACTGATCTTCAACTAGCTAGACAAATCATAAATATATTCTACCAGATCATAACCAACTATGGAAACCTAACAACATCAAACTATCATCAAATCATTCAACCTACGCATAGTAAAATTAAGTAGATATTAATAAGATAATTAATATATATATATAGTACAATCTAATAAATCCTATATGATTAATTATTATTATTATTATATACAATTATTCATCTCTATTTAATTTTTATCAATCACAACACCGATGCCCAACCAAACTCCTCAACTTTTCCCCATGCACAATACCCTTATCCTTAGGATTTTTCCTTATAGCCCTAGTTTATATTTAGTATAATAAACGATAAACCCTAACCCTAACATACATGTCTTACAAAATATATATTGAAAAAAGCATATAAATACACATGATCATCTACATATATATTAATGTGAGTGCTAAAAACATATATACACCTTAATTTTATACTTAGAACGTACATATCTTATGATAATAATATATATTTTAGGCTTGTGGATTCTCTTAAAATAATAATACATAATTTTATAAAATAGATTATAAACACATTTATATATATATATATACATATATATTAAGGTCTCGGCTGGCCACAATAAAAAAAGGCCACAGCAAAATTTTTCACCAAAACATCAAACGACAGATTTTCGAACAACACATCAAACACAACCTCTTCGATGCAACATGCATGAATTTATATATATATATGCATATCAGTAGGGACAAATTAAGCAATGAAGAAAGAACAACACATACGTAAAGGGAGCGACGGCGTACAGGTTGAGAACGACAACGACGAAGGTACAAATGCTGGCTACGTTCTCAAGAATGGCAGAGGGGTGGTGGAGAGATGGCGGTGCGACGGTTTCCCTTAATTCAGAGGAGTCGGAGCGGTGGTGCAAGGGTTCGCAAGAGAAAGAGAGTACGAGAGGGAAGCGGCAGAGTCTGAAATTTTTGGCAGGAAACAAAAGAGAACGAAATAAAAGGAGATTTTAATAACGGTTCCTGTAAGAACCGTTATTAGATCATGTTTTAATAACGGTTCCTCCAACAACCGTTATCAAAAGATGATTTAATAACGGGTCTTACAAGAACCGTTATTAAAACCTTGCTAATTATAACAACTGTTCTTGTTTGAACCGTTATTAAATAATGTTTTAATAACGGTTTTACGTCAACCATTATTAAAATTCCTATGTAAAATTTTACCTTGCACTTGTAATAACGGTTATTACGTAAAACCGTTATTAAAAATTCCCGCGCATTAATTTTCACGGATTTGACGACGATTTTCGAAACACTGTTATTAATGTCCCGTTATTAATTCCTGTTTCCGTAGTAGTGAATTGTGGTATTAATGTTGCATGGTGTTAGGGTTTTGCATGGTGGGATTAATGTGGCATGGTATTAGGGTTGCATGGGAGTTAGGGTTTGCATGGGGGTTAGGATTTGCATGGAAGTGTGATTTAAATGGAGTTAGGGTTTGCATGGGGATTAGGGTTTGCATGGAAGTGTGGTTTACGTGGACTTAGGGTTTGCATGGGAGCTAGGGTTTGCATGGAGTTGTCATGCATGTCTTGGCAAATGTTTGTAAATAAAATATTTTAGACACTAATCTTTTAAAGTGGAAGATTATTGAGCCGGGTCAGACTGATCCATCGGTCAGGAATAGTGGTTAGGGTTTTACGCTATGTACGACCGATCCACCGGTTATAATAGTGGTTAGGACATGATGTCTTATATGTGACCGATCCACTAGCAATAATAGTGGGGCGACTTGAGCTCAATAAACACAAACTAGAATTGCTAAAGCTCTTAAAAGATACTAATTACTTATATTGGAACACCATATGAGCAAAAACCATACCGATCCACTAGTCAGAAATAGTGGTGTGGACTATTATCCCGCAAGTGATAGATCCACCGATGAATAATAGTGGTGTGGACTTTGTCCCTCAAGTGATTGGTCCACTAGCTAAAATCGTGGGAAATTCTCGTACTTATATGGATTTGGTAAAAAGCATGGTGTGCATCGACTTTTGATAAAATATTAATTAAATAATTAATATGGACTATTTAACCTTTTTGTGTGGGCTTGATCAATTATAAGTTGTGTACTTATCTATGTGATCTGGTGCATTATATATGCGGGATTGAAAGTGTAATTTCAATATTATCCTGTATGATTTTATGTGCTTATGTGTTGGCCTTAGTTCTCTGTTACCTTACATAGTACGTAGTATACTAATCACCCCTATTTCATGGGTGCTTCTCATTCCTATGAGCGGAAGGCCCATTTGATCTGTTGTAGGTAGGAGACACTTACTTTGATGCTTTCAATGTCTATGGGACATTAGGAAAGGCGGAGTGATATTTGGACTAGATCAATCCCTAGAGTGATGTGGTCATTTTCCCTTTTATTTTATGACTCATGTTACTTTTTATTATGTTTGAGTTGCAGAAACACTTTTATTAATGTTTTTTTAGTTATTATCTTAAAAACAAATAGCTAGTATTTCAAATTATATAAGGCTTACGCGTACTCTGATTCTCATTTTTATAGATTTGGATTATTAATGGTATTATTAGTAGTGTTTTCTTAGCCTTAGCACTTGGTACCGAAACGGTAGGAGTGAACCGGTCTGGCACTAACTATGGCGGTAACATCCCCAAACATTTACAGTTTTAATTTATAAGTATTGTGTTTTAAAAAAATATATGTAAATTTTGGGGGTGTTACAATTGCTTTATTAATTTGTTATGGTTTCATAGACCATAACTTGATTACTCTCATAGTACAAAGGAGCATGTGCGACACTTGCATACGACATTGTCTCTCCTTAAAGAGAATAAGTTGTATATCAAGCTCTCTAATTGTGAATTATGGCTTTATGAGTTTGCATTTTTTTTCAACACGTGGTGTCAATTGGAGGAGTTGTTATGGATGCAGAAAATATTGTAGCAATAAATTAGTGGAAGGAATCCACTAGCATCCCCTAGGTTTGTAATTTGTGGGGCTTAGCCAGGTACTACAAATGCTTTATTTATGACTTCAAGAAGGTGGCTAATCCTTTGATAAATCATCTAAAGAAGATGATTAGGTTTTAGATGGATGGTGCATGTGAGGAAGCATTTTAGGATTTAAATAGGTGGTTAACTACATCACTGGTTTTGATTTTACATCGGGATCAAAACGGTTTGAGGTCTACAATGATGCATTAGAGCATGATTTTTGTTTTGCATTGTTATAGCATTGTAAGGTAGTGGCTAATGTTTCTTGTTAGCTAAAGCTGCATGAGTAGAACTACTTGATGCACGACTTAGAGTTGGGAATTGTTGTCTTCATGCAAAAGATTTAGAGGAATTATCTATATGGCACTCAATGTAGGTTCTACACTAACCTTAAGAGCCTTAATTATATATTTACTTGGATGGTTTTCAATATGAGGTAGAGGATATATTTAGAGTTGGTGAAGGATTGTGATATCAAATTCACCTACCATGAGGGTAAGGCTAACGTCTTTATAGATGCCTTGAGTAGGAACACATCACACCCCTTGAGTGCTTTTGTGGTGACTAAATGATTGTTGGTGGATCTTCATGAGGTGGGGATATAGATAACCTATCTTGGTGAATTAGAGGCTCTGTTGTGTGAATTGATGACTGTGTCGATGGTATATGATGAGATCCGAGTAGGAAAACCTAGGGATGTTAAGCTAAAGAGGAATTAATAGAATATTTAGAATGGTTGAGAAAGGGCTTCTACAATTTCGATGATGGTAGAATTTTATACACATTTTGATGGTGTATACCTCAAAGTTGGCCTTACGTAAAGTGTTAGATTTTATAGAAGGGTCACTATATTATGTATTCCATCCAACCAAAAAGTGATAAGTTCTATAAGGACCTCAAGAAGATCTACTAGTATCCTCACATGAAACGAGAGGTGGAGAAGTTTGTGTTTAGATTTCTTACCATACAAATGATCAATATGAAGCATTAGAGGCCTTTTTGGTTGGTTTAGCCATTAGAATTTCCAAGATGGAAAAAGGAATCCATCTCAATTGATTTTGTGAATGGGCTACTAAGGACTCATAGTGGTTGTGATGTGTGTGGGAGGGTGTAATCTTCAATTATGTGGATCAAATGGTTTTAATGGAGTTTGGATGAGATGATAAAGGCTCATTAAAGATGAGTTTAAAGAATAAAGTGTCGAAAGTGATGCAAATAAGATTATGGTTGTTTGAATTAAGGTAAAAAAATGAAGATGGTGATTAATTGATGGTGATGAGGATTTATTGTGGTGAATTAATGATGAATGTGATTCAAATATGATTGGATGATGATGATGAGGTTTCAAAATATAGGGTTTTGATGATGGTTAGAGTTGTTTTTTAGCGTTAGGGTTTGGTTCAAAGAAGAGGAAATAAGGTGGTCTTTGGTTTGTATGGATGGTTAGGGTTTTGAATGATTGTTTTAGGGCTTTCATTTTATATATTGATTTAGGGTTTGGTTTAACCATGAAATATTGTAGGATTTTGATGGTAATTAGGGCAGGAAAATATGTATTTTGATGGTAAAACCTTGCCAATTTTGACAACGGTTCTTGTTTGAACCGCACAAAATTCAAGCAATGTTGATCTTCAACTTCAATTCATCATTCAATTATCATAATACATGCTATATTCTTGACATTTAACAATAATTTAACCTTTCTACCACTAGCTAAAGCACATTCCAAAAGATTCCAAGCTAAAAGATATTATGCTAGTTTTATTCTAACTTTATGCTATTTTATGCCAACTTTATTCCTACTTTATTAATTAATTAATAAATTATCTAAATAACTCAATAGTGATCAAAAATCCTACCAACATCCTCCTCATGCATGTTGTTACTCCCCCTTGCATGCCATGCACATGCATGTAGACATTTAATTGTTTGTTTGTTTTGTTTCGAGAAATGTAACCATCCATTGGTCTTCAAATTTGTTTGAGACACTTTTCTATTGAGGATAATTGGTTCCATAATTATGAAATTCAATTATTGGGTGTTTGTTTCTACATCATTCTCCCTTTTTTGATTTAAATTTGACCTCAAATTTGCGTCTCCATAGTAAGGGCTAATATCTCCAATGTTGAATGTCCTTGATACCCTACCGTATGAATCTAGTAGATCGAGCTCATAAGCACTCTCTCAAAAAATTTGAAGTACTTTGAAAGTACCATCTACCCTTGGAATGAGCTTGTATTTCTTTAGATTAGGAAATCTCTCCTTTCTCATGTGTAACCATAAAAAATCTCTCACTTAAAAAACATTTTGGCTTTTATACTAGTTTGCGCTTATCTTCTCAATATTGTGCATCATATGCCTTCTCAATATTGTGCTTGACTTGTTGATGCAGTTTTTAAAAGAACTCTACTTTCTCTTTTGCATCATAACTCTTCACTTTATCCTTCTTCAATGGCATCATATCAATCGGCACATATAGATTAGTACTATATACTATCTCAAACAGACTAGAGCTTGGTGTCTTCAAATCTTCAAAAGCCCTTATCACTTGATCATTTCAATGAAACTCTCCTTTCTTCATCATTTGTGTGATAGGTGTTGTAATGGTAGAGAAATCTTTGATGAACCTCCTATAATATGAGGCTAGCCCATTGAAACTTCATACTTTGTGGACATTAGTAGGAATATGCCATGATTTTATAGGATCCAGCTTCAATAGATCAACTCAAATACCATCCCCACTCATAATATAGCCAAGAAAGATCACCCTTTCCATCATTAAATCACACTTTTCCATCTTGCCATAGATCTTCACCTCTCTTAGCTTATCAAATTTCCTCTTCAAGAGTTGTATATGCTCAAACTCGCTCTTGCTGTATACCAAGTTATCATCAAGGTAAAAAACAACAAAGACCCTAAGAAATGGTCCAAGTACCTCCGTCATCAACATCATGAAGGAACTTGGTGTATTGAATTTCCCAAATAGCATCACCAACCACTAATACATCCTATACTTAGTTTTTAAAGTTGTCTTCCACTCATCCCCTTCCCATATCCTCATTTGATGGTAGCTACTTCTAAGATCAATCTTCAAAAAAGCCTTTGCACTATGCAACCCATCTAACATGTGATCCAATCTCGGCATCGAAAATTTATACTTGACTATGATGTTGTTGAAGGATATCAAATCAATATAAATCCTCCATGTATCATCATTCTTAGGTACTAACGAATCTAGAACACTGCATGGACTCATACTCTCCCATATATAACTTTGGTCTAATAACTCTTGCACTTGTTTTTGTAGATCCTTAGCCTCTTATGGATTACATCTATATGCTGGTTTGTTTGGTAATGGAACTCTTAGTATAAGATCAATAGCATGCTCAATACCTCTCAAAGGAGGTAACCCACTAGGCAAATCTTTCGAAAAAACTTCGACATACTCTCTGAACACTTGTTGTAATTTAAGATCCATATTAGCATTCTCCTCTTGTTGGACCTCTTTTAAAACTAAGGCATAACATATCATCCCATCTCTGATTGCTTCATTCATCTCATACTCCTTAAGGATCAACATCTCTATGCCACTCTTCTTTTTCTTCTTCTTACACTCGACATCCTCCTTTTTTTCATTCCTTAAAACCAAATCCTTCCCATCTAGGTTAGGTTTTGAGCCTAAACTTCTTTTGTCCCTTACAAACTATGTACTCATTAAGGACCCCGTCATACACAAACTCCCTATCTAGTTACCACAACCTCCCCAATAAAATGTGATAAGAATCCATAGGCATAATATCGCATAAAAATCATCAAAAAAAATTTCAATCTTAAAAGAGATAAGAGTTTATTTGGTTACCCTTACACCTTTATCTTTGTTGAGAGATTGGATTGAATATGGTCTTGGATGACCCTAGGCCTCCAAACCGAGCTTGTTCACATCTTTTCACTAGCAACATTAGTGCATGAGCCACTATCAATTATGACTTCACACGTTATCACCGATTCTATATTTAGCCTTGAACATCTTCTCTCATTTAGTATGTAAAGGTTGTGGTTGTACTTGATCACCCTTTTGAACACATATTAATCCACTTGGCCTTCTTCTAAAGCATCCTCTAGGATATCAGTTTCCTCTTCATGTCATTTTCATGGTATTCACTCTCTTCAATAGCTTCCATATTTGCTATCTATTTCAAATTTAATGCCCTTTCATTTAGACAATCTTAAGGAGAGTGGCCATATCCTCTACACTTGAAATATTTCTTGTTCACTTTATCAACCACTTGATCTTTACCCTTTTCTTCATAAGTGAACTTCCTAGCATGGTTTTTACTTGTGGGTTGAGAAATTTTTGGCTTTGAAACATCCTTGAAGGTCAAACATTATAGATAATTGGTTGAATTGCTTGGTGGCTTAGTCCTCTTTAGTTGTTTCTAAAACTTGATGGCTAATTTTGCTAGATCTTCAAGCACTTCATATGGGTAGACCTCTACCTTCTCCCAAAGATTCGTATTTAAACCCTAGATGAATCATACACAGCTTTGTTCTTCTTGTTCATAGACATTGCATATTAGAGCTAGCCTTTCGAACTCCTAAATATATTCTTCAACTCTAAGTAACCTTTGCCTCAACGTAGTCATTTTTATAAAATTTTCTTACTCGTATTCCCGAGGCACAAAATTATTTTTCAATTTTTTTTTTCATTATTCATATGACCAAATCCTTAATTTTCTTTCTCTCTCTCGTCTTTGTTTTAAATTATTGCACCACAATTTTTTAAACTTTTTAAACATTAATATAACTATCCGGCACCATTTCTCATCATCAATTTCCTTATACTCAAAAATCGACTCAACAATTTGCAACCATTCAAGAGAAGATTATGGGTTGAGATTACCTTTGAAGAAGGGAATATCATAGAAAATTCCCTTTTCCACATCATCATAAGTTCTCCTCAAAGTGTGACGTGCCCTTACATAATTTCCCACACTCTTTCCTTCTTTTTCCACCTGATTTCCTACTCTTCTCATCTACCCTTCCTCTACTTGTTGCCTTTTGTTTTGTGGCTGCATGTGGGACTCATGGGTTTGGGATGCTTCTATTCTTCCCACCTACAATTTGACTTCCTTGATTTCGTCCATCAAGGTATTGAGAAAATCTATCAAGTATTCTCCTTAGTTCTCCATTCCGTTTCCTATCAATCGATTATTACTCTCCCAATGAAGCCTTAAACATGCGGCCCTCTTCTTTTTTTTTTGTGAATTCTTGGATATTCTTCAAGATTATACTCTTTCTTTATGAATCTTGAAAGAAAGGTTGAATCTTGATTGCAATTCTACTAACCAAAGCTCTGATACCAAATTAATGTGCGTGGGAGGGTGAAATATTCAATTATATCGATCTAATGTTTCAAATGTTGTTTGGATTAGATGATAAAGGCTCAATGATGCCAAGTTTATAGACTAAATTGTCAAAAGTGATGCAAAGAATATGATTGTTGTTCAAATTAGGATAGAAAATGATGATGGTGATTTATTGATGGTGATGGTGATTCGATGGTGGTGAATTAATGATGAATGTGATTTGAATATAATCAGATGGCGATGATGAGGTTTTGAAATTTGGGGTTTGGATGATGGTTAGATTGGTGGTTTAGGGTAAGGGTTAGGGTTTGGAATTGAGAAGGTTCATGCCGATGTTTATGCAATGCATTGTTGAGAAGGGAAATGAGGAGTAAGGTTGCTAGGTTACAGTGAGAATATGAGAAAAGAGTAGAAAAAGTAGGGAGAAAAAAGAAAAAGGAGAAACAATGAGAGAAAGGAGGGAGAAAAATAAAATGAAGGAAAGAAGGAAAGGATCTTGGGTCAGTGCCTGAGGGAAAGAAAAAGGAAGAGGGAGAGGGATTTGGTCGGTCAGGTGTAATGGAAAGAGAGGGAAAAGGGCCACTTAGGCCAGTTGTAGTGCAACCCAGGTGGGGAGGAAAATGAGAAAAGAAGAAAAATAAAGAAATGAAAAAAGGAGAGAAGGATAAATAGGAGAAAGAAAAAGGAAAGGAAAAGAAAGAAGAGAGTTATGGAATTTTTTGGTTGAGTTTTTTTGAAATTTTTTTGGTAATGATATAAATAATTAAAAATTATTATATTTTATCTATAACTTATTTTAGGCTAGATAAACAAAATGGTATCTTAGAATTAGGCTTAATAAAAAACTTTAAATCTCATATTATTATTATTATATATATACATAAATTATATTTAATTTACTACACTACTACAAACACGGGAAATAATAACGGAAGTTTGAAAACCGTTGTCAAACGCGTGAAAATTAATCGGCGGGAAGTTTTGATAACGGTTCTAGTTAAAAACCGTTATTAAAAGGGCAGCGTTAAAATTTGGACGGATGTTTTAATAACGGTTTTATATAAACCGTTATTAAAAGAGGATTTAATAATGGTTCATATTAGAACCGTTGTCAAAAGTCAGAAGCTTTTAATGACGGTTCTTGGAAGAACCGTTATTAAAAGATGTTTTAATAACGGTTCTCTCGAGAACCGTTATTAAAACCCCAAAATCAAACTTTTATTTCGCTCGGTTCTGTTTCGTGCCAAAGTTTTCAGACTCTCTGCACTTTCATTCTCTTGCTCTCCTTCCTTCTCCTTGCAAACCCTCGCACCGCCACACTGTGCACCACCAACTCGCACCACCAGGCTCCTCTCAAGTAAAGGAAACCCTCGCACCGCCAACTCTCCTCCACGCCTCTGCCATTGTTCCGAAGCTAGCTGGCACTTGCACCTTCATCCTCCGTCGTGTTTGAAGCCCTTGCCTCTCTCAACATTCTCACCATCGTGTTTGTAGCTAGCTCACTTTATGTATGTGTTTGTTCTTCCTTACGTTTGTTTGTTATTGAAAGATTGTGGTTTGTCGTTCGAAAATGTGTTGGCTGAAAATTTTGCTGTTTGTTGTTGAATTTGTTGCGTTATTGTTATATATTAACAAATGCATGTGTTGGCCGAGAGCTTTACATATTATTGTTGTATTTTTTTGTATGGGGAATATAGATTCAACATTATTTAGAGCTAGAACCATAATAAACAAAAGAGAAGACATTATTGAGGTTATTTAGAGCTAGATTCAACTGTAAACTTTGGAAGGTCATAACTTTTTCATGCGACCTCGGATTTAGGTTATCTAGGAGGCTATTTTGGGTATTTTTTCGAGATCTACAACGTGGCAAACGGCAAAGCCGGTTTGGGCAATATTGGAGCCCAAAAAAGGCCGTTTTGGCCTCTAAATTGAGGTTTTTTTGTGATACAACCTTTTTAGGGCCTTTTTTACAAATTGAACCTTTAATTTAGACTATCCTGAAAACCTTTTTCACATTCTAGGGTATGAGGGTGTTATATAACCTCTTGATTAAAGTGGTATTACATGTTGCCTACCTTTGTATTATTTTGTATGTAGGGTAATACATGTTTTCAGTTATTGTTTATCTCTTTATCCTCTATTGTAATTATGGATGAGATAAGAGCTTTAGGTACCTCTAAAATTGAAGATCTTCGAGACAACGAAACTTAGATGATGATGATGATGATGATGAAATTGAAGTTTTTAAGGGTTCAAGTGAAGAAGACGAGCAATGAATCTTATAGTCTAGAATAGATTGGTCAACATAGATCCAAGCCATGTATGTTTGCTTTTCCATATTTTTCTATTAATGAATCATGACATACCTAATGGCTAACTGTATATTAATTGAAACATGGGTGTTGTAGTTTTTCACTGATGACTATGCACGAGGCCAGCAATATAATGTTGATGAAATTGATGAAGTTAGAGATCAATGGGCCAAGCACATGCACTCATTCATTCGATATTAGGTAGCAATCTATATATTCTACATGCATTTTTTGGTTTGTATTTCGTTTACCAGCCTAGATCTGTGAATTCTTTACTTTGGGGTGTAGAGCTACCAAGTTGTGGTATGCCCACTAATTATAGTTGTGCTAAGTATAGTTGGTATATTGAGACATGCATACCAATTATAGATTGATTGAAATTATTGTGTGATTGCAGATTTGGTATGAATTGATGTTGTTTTACACTGCAGATTTGGTAATTGTTTTAACATACAACTGTGTATGTGGGCAGGAACAAAACTGCAAAAAAAAAGAAAAAAAGTGGAGTTTTAATAACGGTTCTTCTATAACCGTTACTAAAACTCGAGTTTTTAATAACAGTTTTTCATAAGAACCGTTATTAAAACCTACGTTTTAATAACAGTTTTCATCAGAACCGTTATTAAAAACTGAGTTTTAATAAGAGTTTTTAAGTAAAAACCGTTATTAAATATGAAGTTTACGCATATATTCGTGGGTTTTTGTGTATTTTTCATGACGGTTATGAACCGTTATTAAAGATTTAATAACGGGCGATTCAATAACGGTTGAAAACCGTTATTAAAACTATAAAATAACCGTTATTAAAACCCCTTTCTGTGGTAGTGTTAATTTATTAATTGTTCTTAACAAAATTTTTTTGAGGCATTATAGTTAATACCTCTAAGCAATTATAATATTTAAAATATGATTTCAACCTTATCCACCTTAGGATTGATACAAATCATAATCATGATATTTGGCATTTAAATTAATTTATTTCAGTGTCATCTTTAAACACCTAATTGGTGGTTTTTATGCCTTATGATATGTTTTATTTTATCACATGCAAATACCTAATTTAGATAGTAATGGAATTTATTTATGTTTGGTGTTATCACTTCAAAGTACATAATTGATTATTTATGGAATTAATCTAAGAATTGTGATATAACATGATAATTAATAAATATGGAATAAGATTTCATTTAAACCTTTTCTTGAACCCTCAAGGTAATAGATTGGGAGTTACTAGGTGAGTTGTCCTGTAGTTTATATTTTCACCTAGTACATATTTTTCTTTTCTATTAGGTTGCAGTCAATAGGAGGATATGCACATACATTTGAGGGTACGATTATACTATGGCAAGAGGGCCTTGTAACAAGCCCATTTTATCAACTGAAAATTTTTAATTTTGTAGAAGCATTAATTACTAAATTACGTAGTGTTATCGCCATACTTAGCAAAAATTTGTCTCCCTCACCTTTCTTATGCCAAGTGATAAGGCTAAAACAAAACATAAACAATTAATATAAGTGGAAATAGAAATAATACATAATAGAGTTACAAATAAATGACATAGTACAATAATGACATAAGACTTTAAAACAAAACTAATTGTAACAAAATCAGCACTCAAATGTACAACTTTGGTTTGCCCTAACTCTTAGAGCTAAAGTCCCATTCTGAAAATGAAACCTCTTCCTAAGGACTTTATTTGTCATTTCCATGCTTATAAATTTATGTCATTCCATAGCCCTCACATAGTCATTTATAAAAGGTAGTATCAGTACAACTTCATTGTATTGAGTAAATCATAATACCTCAAAAGAGGCTACATACCCACATTTCATAAAGTGACACAAAATAGAAAAGAATACTTAAGAACAAGATATAAACCATACAAACAATGTTTATGGAGGAGAAACATATATTAGTGTCTAAGTCTCAAGTTAATAGTAAAACACACAAAACAATTTCTCATAATTTCAATGTGCAAAGTCATATTTGATTAGTTAAATATATTCTTATAATAGTGGCATGGCACTCAAGAAACTACTAAAACAACAATACAAAACAATGTCATGGTAGGGTAATAAGGCTTTTACAAACTAACAAAATCTAAGATAAACGAAGGTAAGGTAGGGAGGTAATTACTAAACCAACAATCCACCACAATAATGAGGTACAACACTAAGGTAACTTATGAACAAACAATCGATCACAAAAATAAGGTAGGGCACTAAGGCAACTATTAAACAAACAATCTATGTCATTTCTTTTATTACACAACAATCATTTACATTTTTACTTCCTTATTTGAGAGGGATATTACTCAACTTAGGGATAAAGCGATACACAAGGTCATATTAGCACCCTAAAGCAACACAATACCCTTAACCATATCATACCAGCACCTAAAAGCAACACAATATCCTCCCAACCTTAGTCACCTTATTCATATGTATTGATACCCCCTATAGGGATAATGGGTCAGCTATAGAGTAGAGTAGGGCTTTAAACATTGGCATAACAACACACAAGCACAACAATAGAATGAGGGATAACCTTACATCTAAGCTAAAAACCCTTATTGCGCAACCTTTTCCAACTTGAGGTCTTTTACCTTAAGTTTTAATATCTTATGAGGTGATCACATAAGTTATATGTGGCACAAAAATTTCTAATTTCCATTCTTAACCATTTCCCTTTTATTTTATATTATTTAGGTATACTCTAAGGTCATAGGTCAATTTCAAGCTATAGTAATTCTAAAATTAACCTATCAAAATTCTAAGTTCATCCTAGCATTCAATTATTTTTAAATTATATATTAGGTTAAAATTACAAAAATACCATTCAAAACTTTAGTTTTTATTTTTTGAATTTTCATTTCAAAAATTATAATTATGATATAGTTTTTCATGGTTTTAAAAAAATTTAATATTTCACATTATTTTGGTTCATTATTAATCTTTGCATTTTGGTGATAAACTATCTTTCACTCTTTTTATGCACTTATTATGTAACGCCCACAAACCCATAATGATGTGACTATCACATATTCCATGATGCATATACATATACATTCAAAGTTTAACTCATATTTTAAATGGGAATATTATTATCATATTATATTTTAGTAATTATTAATAACCCTAGGCTATGTGAATAGAATTTATCATAAGCTAACCATAATCATGAGCAAATATGTCTATATGAATTATCATAACCATACTTATATGCATCACAAATCAAGAGGCGTATATCAAGGATTTTGAATCATAACTTGATATATTTTGTGACTGTAACAAAATTATAGACATATAGGCATAAAACATTTAACATACTACCATAAATAGGACATAATTATCAATATTCATGCATATCATCCCTTTAGTATATAATCATTTTATCATGAATGCTAAAATAATCAAAAGCATAAAAACCTCGGATGATTCTAGGTCTAAATGTTCCAAGCATTCTCACACAAAAATTCTACTATATTAAGAGTGATCGAATTTAACTAGCCCAAGCTTTTACAAAGGAGGTCTTCTTCAAAGATCTCAAGGAATGCATAGGAATTTAACATCTAAAAAAATACATATATTAGCAGATAATATTAAAAAATAATCATCCATTTTTATCAAAATAATTTAGGCCACTAATAGATCAAATATACAAGAGGAAATGTAAGGGAAAATCTTATAACAAATGGATGAGGTTTAGCCGAAAGTGTGAAGGATGGTAATGGTAAAATTGGCTAGTGCTAAGGTGCTAAGAACAGTTAAAATGGCCAAGTTTAGGGAAAGAATAACTAGTAAAAATGGTGTACCAAAAAGTTTAAGGAGAGTGGTACACAAAGGGTTGAAGATGGGACGAAAGTTTTGGTAGAAATGGGTGCGGGTATAAGAGGGGAACATTGGAAAAAATGGCTAAAGGTGGGAGTGTAATGCTAGAAGAATAATAGGAAAATGAAAGAGGATGGAATTGTAAATTTGAATGATGGAGATGGGGTAGGAATGATAGGCTTGGCTAGTGATGGGGATAATGAAATGGTGAGGGTTGTTGGAGGTATAAAAGGAAGGGAATTATGAGCAACGAAGGGGAGCATGTTGGGTGTTTAGGACTGGCTAAAGGAGTTGCTTCAATGATGGTGGTCAATGTATGGTATGGGGATTTTTTTGTTGTGGCTAATAGTTTATAGGGGATATTAGTAGGGGTTGGTGTTGTGGCATAAAATTTGGTAGAGGAAAGGAGTTATGATGGGGAGAATAGGGAAGCCTTGTGTGTAAGAGGGAGCTCAGGTGTTGTAGGATTTGTAGAGTGGTTGAGAGATTTTGGCACAACACAAGGGGTATAAGTAGGGAGGTTGTGTGCAGGAAAGGGAGGAAGGAAACAAGGAAAGCAAAACAATAGGGAGAGGAGAGGTATGGTGTAAAGTGATGAGGTGAGGCTAATAGGTAACATATATAGGTAAGAAAAGTGGGGCAATAGTTAGAGGGAAAATCTTGTATAGGGTAGGGTGAAAATCTAGGTAAATGTTTAGGGTAAAAATATTTGGTGGAATTTATGGTTAGTAGACTTAGTTTATTTGACAAAAAAGATACTAAATAGGATTTAACCTAGGTTTTAAATGTTAATACACATCCCCTAAAATATTTTAACCTGATTAAAATTTTGAACTAACAAATTGTAATAATATACAGATATTAACAATATATTTATCATCAAATATCCTAAAATATTTATTATAAATAATACACATAGTTATTAGTTATATAAACGGCTTTCTAGAAATAGGGTATTACATTTCTACCCTTTTAAAATAGACTTTGTCCTTAGTGTCTTCAAAAGAAAACTAACTCACTATAACCTCAGGTAATCTACAAGAATAGTTTTATGAGCTAGGAGTCACTACTCTATTGAAAGAAACTAAACCCTAATCAAGACACATATCAAGTACAAAATCATGGAAAACAATCATCAATCAATCACACCCATATAGGCTTAAAAAACATTGATGTATAAACAATAAAAATCATAGTGACACTTGTGTACAAAAATCTACAAGTGTTTGCCTCATAGATCACATTCAGACTATTACCAATTGGTTCTCCTTAGGCACCTCCATTACCCAAAGTTCGCACCTCACTAATCAATAGGTTAGGCTAAGAATCATGTGCTTTTCCCTTAGTGTACATACTTAGAATGATGCTAGTAGGAACCTAAGTTACAGGGGAAGAGTAGCACTGATTGGTGTTTCCAATACCTGATTGTGCCTATTCACATAGATATCTAGCTCTAGAATAGTAGAATTCAAATCCTTTTTGGCCAATCTTGCCAAATTTCTAGCAATCAATCATTCTACTATGGTAGTCCTTTCTAGAGTGGTTTGTTCTACACACATTTGTGTGATAGTGCCTTACAGGTTGTTTATTCACAAACCATCTATGCTTCAAAAAACTATGAAGGCTTACCACTGCTAAGTTGACTATGTTAAGCAATCATATGAACCTTTGTGTCACCCCCGTGATGCTTAAAATCTCTGCTAGCCTCTTGGTCCTACTAAGAGCCCTCTTAGCTTTCTATATCATTCCTAGGGCACTTGCCCTCTCATACACTATGAGCACATCTATCATAATCTCTCCTCTAAAAATCTCCTGGATACGTATGTCCAATCCTTTCTTAAAGCAATGAGAAACAATCTCCTCACTACTAGCTACTCGATGCAAAAGCAAGAATCTTAGAAAACATACTAAAGTAATCCTCAACCAATATACTTCCTTATTGTAGGATCAAATACTAAACATGTGTCAAACAACACACTTGCAGAGGATAGTAGCATGCTCTCAAACTCATCAAAAATGCTTCCCTACTATCTACCAACTCAACTACTTGGAGCTTTTATCCTCTCCACCATTCATCTACTTTCCCTCATAAGTAGAATGTGCCAACATCTACCTTCTTACCATCAGGGTAATCTAAATCCCTATAGATCTTCACTAACTCCCTTATCCACCTTTCAAAAATGTTGAGATCCTCAACTCTCTCAAACATAAGAGGGTGATGAAACCCAACATCCACTTAATAGGAGCTAGATGTGGCAACAATTGTTGCGGCTACGAATATGGATCTTCCTCTCTCTCCTCCATTACAATGGGAAACTCTTCTATATGCACAAGTTTTAATTTATGTGGCATAATACTAAAGAAGATAGGATAATAGGGTTAAAACCCTAATTAAACCAATCAAAGGCCACCTATAGGAAGGATAAGCAATCTATATCAATCAAATGTTAGTAATAACATTAGCATGCTCACAATATTTGTACAACATGGTATATATGCATAAAAAGTTGTACTAACATTCATATCAAATATTCAAGCAACATTCATGCTTACAATTATTATAACAATAAAAGTCAAACATGCAACAAGAAAAGGAAACCTAAATCTATTAGGGTTACGAGTAATATAAGGATAGATCACTACCCTAGTAAACATTTACTTAAATTTTACCTTAATAAATAAAAACCTTGAAACATATCTCAAATCAACAAAACCACAAAAACCATAAAGGATTAAATCTATACGAACAAAAAACACCCAACTATCAAGGATAACCCCCTAGAACCACTCCTTATCCTATATCATCTACTCTCTCTTGAAATCAAAAGAAAGCCCATCCATTTCATCAAAATCTATCAAATAATATCAAAAATTACTTGCCATTATTCCCATCCTATTACTCCATACATCATTGATTATGTTCAATACTCTTGCTAGCTGATTGTAATGTAATAAAAATCTCCCACCTTCCATAAAATTGGGGTATAGGACACTCATCACCTATTGATCCCTATACTCATCTCTTGCCAAAATCCATAGTTCAATAGAAGGAATGGTTCTCAACATGTTGTTAGATTAAAACTTATAAGGTCAAATGTATTGGACTTCTTCCACGATATGGTTCAACTGTGTAGCTAGCCACCACCCATGGACTCTGATATCCTCACTAGGAATATTATAAGGTGTGAAATAGGAAGTCCTAATTCTTTAAGAGACATCATAAGGAATTATACAAGATAAAACAACTATACTTAGATTTCATTAACAAAACTACATCTAATAATAACTATTCCTCAAAATCATAACATTGATCATACTCGATTCTCAATTCAAAAGATCACCAACAATCCCTTAGGAGTATAACTCTAGGCACTAAGATCAATAAAATATTACCCATATCTAACATACATTCCTCACAAGGGTGTTTTAATACAATTTATAAATGGTATCTATTAAAGCTAGAGAAGAAGATTTTTTAAAATAAAATCTTTGATACAACTTGTGACACCCTAATTCTTCTAGTTAAATTTTTTTAATTTTTTATAAGTATTAATTATAAAATTACAGGGTGTTGTCGCCACATTAAGCATAGGTCTAGCTCCCTCGCCTTTCTTACACGAAGTACTAAGGTTAAAACAAAACATAACAAGACTAATTCTACTAAAATTAAAATAATATAAAATAGAGTTATCGATATATTTTATAGAACACCAACAAAACCAAAATACAATAAAGGACATAAGATTCCAAAGAAAAAATAGATTTTTACAAAACTAGCAACCAAAAGTACAACTTTGATTTAACTCATATACCCAAAGGCCTTTTATAAAAAAGGAACATGTTCCCAATGTCTCCACTTGTTTTGACCATGCTGATAAGTTTCATGCCATTCCACAGCCCACATATAGTCATCTACAAAAGTAGTATGTGTAAAAATTATCATATTAAGTAAATCACGATACCTCACATGAGGCTACATACCCACATGTCACATAGTAACACAAAACCGAAAGCATACAAAAGAACAAGGCATGAACTATACAAACAATATTTATAGAGAAACTATAACACCCCAAAGTTCACTAATTTTTTTAAATAGAAGCAATTGAATTAAAACCCATGAATTTTGAGGATGTTACCACCACATATAGTACCTGACCGCTTTACTCCGACTGTTACAATACCAAGTGCTAAGGCTAAATGATTATCTTCAAACTTAAACCAAGAGTTCATAAAAATAATTAAAAAGATCATAACATAGAAATCAGAGTATGCATAAAAGTTTATAATTAATAATAAGAGAGAAGTTAGAGTGCAAAATCAAAATTCCTCGGAGGGAATAATCTTGCAATCGATAATAGGTTTATTTGAAATGCTCAATACAAGGTAATAAATGATAACATGGTAAATACGATACAAAAGAAATACAGAAGGAAAAATCGCATAAAGAGTAAATATGGCCATGACACTCTCAAACTTTGAGCTAACCATAAGCTCAACATTCACCCCCGCCTGATGTCTCACCCATTTGCACAAAGTCAAAAGATCCTACTACTCATGGGAATGAGTAGTACCCATGAAAAGGGTGATCAATACGCTATGTACTGAGTAAGGTAACTGAGTACTAAGGCCAACACACAAGTACATAAAATCATGCGGGGTAATATATAGCTTACGAACATCCAATACAAATGCATATAATACATAAAGTCATGTATGATAATAAAAAGAGCATAGAGACCATGATGATAACATAATATCATACAATCATTCAGGTAGATTCATAAAGGCCCATTTATAATTTGAATTAACTACTTAATTAATCTCTTATTGGAATTCTTTTATACCATGCTCTTTATCAAGTCCACGTGAGTACGGGAACCCCACTATTTTAGCTGGTGGATCAGTCTCTAAGGCACTTCGGTGCCTAGCCACAATTCTAGATAATGGATCAAACACTTAGAGTACATACCCTACCATTATTATATGCCGGTGGATCGGTTTGGCTCCTACTCACATGGTATTCCACTATAAGCAATTAGTGCCTTTCCTATATCTTAGCAAACTATAGGGTTTGGTTTATTAAACTCGGATCCCCCACTATTTTAGCCAGTGGATCGGCCACTAGGGTAACATACCCTACCATTATTATATGCTGGTGGATTAGTCTCTAGGATACTACGGTACCTAGCCACTATTATACTGGTGGATCTTATTCAGAAATTTTCACTCTAGACATGCATGACTCACTCTCCACACACCTATCCTCCAACGAACTTGTCTATATCATCAGACTCACGTATCTCCCAAATTTCCCCAACATCCTTTCCTCCATATCCTATTTCACATTAGAAGTCCAACTCTTAAGTGTATGGGTTAAGGCCCACTACTTTACCCTTCCAAGTCCACTCCACATCTCACTCTACGGTTTTATCATGAAGCCCTAATTTAAAGCTATGTGGTCCATCCTACTCCACTTCACATGACCCAATTCATTTTTAAGACTCCACACATCAAAACCTTTGGATTCAACTCTCATCATTACACCCTACTCCCTAAGCACACATGTGATCACAAAACCTTAGGTAACCACATCAAACCCTAACTGGCCACAACAAACCCCAACTTCCTTGTGTCCACATGTCATCCTTTGATTTCTCACATTCCATTTATTATTTATCCATGCAAATCATGTTCATCCTTTACCTCCTCAAATTAGGGGTTTACCCTAAACCCTAGCTCGGTCTCCTACGTAACCTTATACAACCCCACATGCTATTTTTCATTCAAAGCATTCCAACACCCAATCAACCCTTCTATTACCTTCGTTACATCCCAAATCAACTTTTATACGTAATCTTTACTCCCATGCAGGTGCTAACCTCCCCATGTAGGCCTTTGAACTTTTTCATGTAAACCCTAAAAATCCCACGTGAAACCCTAGATCCATCCACGCAAAACCTTAGATTCCTCCATACAAAATCTAAAATATATCCATACCAAACCCTAGATTCCAACCATACAAAACCCTAGATTAGATCCTCTCATGCAACACCATATAATTTTCCATGCAAAACCCTACATCCATCCATTAAAACTCTAGTTTAGATTCTCTCATACAACACTATAGAATCTCTTCTGCAAAACCCTATGTCCATCCTTGTAAAACCCTAGTTTAGATTGTCCCATGCAACACCATAAAAACTGCCATGTAAAACTATAATATTAAATTCTCCCATAAAAAAATCGTAGATTAAATTTTTCTATGAAAAACCATATACTAGATTCTCCCACACAAAACCTTAAAATTCTCTATTTTATTCTTCCACTC
This sequence comes from Tamarix chinensis, assembly GCA_030549775.1. Classification (NCBI taxonomy): domain Eukaryota; kingdom Viridiplantae; phylum Streptophyta; class Magnoliopsida; order Caryophyllales; family Tamaricaceae; genus Tamarix; species Tamarix chinensis. Next base: position 87,041,435 of record CM060176.1, read on the forward strand.
ATGGATCATTAAAATACTTAGGTCAACTCACATGCCTTGGTTAACTTATTCCCCCTTTGTCAACTTATTCCTCTTGGTCAACTTCTTTTCCCATTCTCCTTTTTCATACTTCGCCCCACACAAACCACATTAACATCATCACATGCATGCCTTACAAGGTCACAACACATAACATCACATACCACAATATTTCATTACATACATATAGTACACATGCCATATAATAAAAAAAAACATACTTCAACTCTACGGCATACCACATACATAATAATTATAATGATAAACATAGAAAATATAGCATACAAAGCACATAATGCACATAAACATACATAAGGCCTTAGTAACCCCCTTACCTAAAACGACACAAGTCTTGGAGTATGCTCCTACGCCTCCTTAGGTCTTTGACTGGTCTTACCTATATGAGGGAAAAGCTAAAATTAGATTCCCTGCTACTAAAAATACTATTATTCCTAATTTATTCTAAAATTAGGTTTTTGATAAAATAACAACATATTAATAAAAGTGACATTAACTAATTAATACTTTGTTAATGATATAGGAAATAATAGTAATATTATAAAAATTTATAATATAAGGTTGAAGATTAAATTCTAATAATAATAATAATAATGAAAATGGAATTATATTAATTATAACAATAATGATAATAATAACAATAATAATAACCATAATGATAATAATAATAATAATAATAATAATAAGAATAATAATAATAATAATAATATTATTATTATTATTATTAAATGCTAATTCTAAAATTATTAATAATATTAATAATAATAAGACTTGATATTTATAATACTACTACTACCATTCAAAATAGGCACATTAGAGTTTCAGCCTAGCTATATAGAATAATAATACTAACATTGAAAATAATAATAATAATAACAATAATAATAATAATAATCCCAATAATAATAATAAAAATAATAAATAAAATAAAAACTCATAATAATACTAATAACATTAATTATACCAATACTAATAATCTACTCAGCCAAATAGGGTCTGCCCTAATAAGAAATATTAATACTAATAATATTGAACTTAATAATAATATTAATATCAATACATAATAATAATAATAATAATAATAATAATTGAATAATAGGCTAAAATTGAAATAAAATGAAAATAAACTTAATTTAATAAGGAAAAAGGGTTGAGAGGGTTTAGGGTTCAACCTTAGGCTGGCGGTGATAGGCGACACTGGTGGTGGTGCATGGAGGTGGTGGCAGTGGCCGAAAAAAGAGAAGGAAAGAGAAAAAGTTGGATGAATGGAAAAGGAGGAGTAAAACGGAGAAGGCGGCACAGCCAAAGGTGGTGGCGCATGGAGGCGGCGGTAGTGGCCGAAAGAGGAAGAAGAAGAGAAAGAGAGGAGGAGAGGGAGGAAGGGGAAATGAAGGGTAGGGAAAGGTAGAGGAGGTTCTGCAAAAAGAATTGGGAGGTGTAGGGGGTGGTGGCTATGGCAAGAGAGATAGATAGTGGTGGTTCAAAGGGTGGTAGAGATGGAAGAATAGGTTGATTGAGGAGGGAATTTGCTAGGCTGGGGTGGCTTGTGTAGGAAGAATCAAGGAGAAAGGAGGCATAGTTAGTTAGAGGGTGGTGTAGGGAAGACTTAGGTAGGCAGAGAAGGTGGCGTAGTTGGCTGGTGGCAGCAAAAATGGTGTCTAAAGGGGCAACGGCACAAGGGGTAATATTTTTATGGGTTGAAATCAAAAGCTTGAATAGAGCTAAATATGGGGGTATTTATAGAGTTTAGAGGAGAGGGTAGGGTTATGTGGGTCGGTGAGGGAGTAATGCTGTTAGGGTTTTGGTCGTCGGCGATGATGGTTGGATGATGGAATTCAAATTTTTAGCAAGTGAATGCGCAGGAAAAGGAGGAACTATGTGAGATGAGGGAGGAAGTAGTTTGGGTCAGTGTGACTGGTGGAATGATGGGGAAAAGAAGGGAGAAAGAGCTAGTCATACTGGGGAGATCAGTAGCGTGATTCTCGGAGTTGCAGGTCGATGGTAATAGTAGGTGCAAATGGTGGGTGGAAGAAGAAAGATGAAGGAGGAGGAGAGGAAGGCTGAATCAACATTTCGGGGAAAAAGAAAGAAAGGAAATGGAGGGGAGAACCGGGCTAATCAGCGCGGTGAGGGGGCATTTAAATTAAACGATGTGTTCCTTGGGGTAAAAGACATAAAGTGTAGCGTTGTGACAGTGAAAGAAGAAGAAAAGAAAGAAAAGAGAGTGTGGGTTGTGGGAAGGAAAGAAAAAGAGAGAGGAGGGTTGGGCCGAGGACAGGCCCTATCGATAAGCAGAAAAAGAAAAGAAAAAGAAAGAAAAAAAAAAGAAAAAAGAAGAAAGAAAAGGGAAAAAGGAAAAGGGAAAAAGGAGAAAATAATGGGTTAGGTTAATTAAATCAATTAGGATATTTGGGATATTTGAAAATAACAATATTTAAATAAAATAATATTTAAATCCCCTTTTAGGAAAATTTAGGATGTTTGAAAGATTTTCCATAAATGCCATTTTAATTAGCAAATCACTCTAATTTTCTCCTATTAAATTATTTATAAAATTCCTATTAATTTAGCCCTATTTTCTCCTTCTTATTTTAAATAAAATAACTTATTCAATTAATTTCCAAAATAAAAACCTTAATTACCTAAAATAACCAAATTTCTCCTAATTAAAGTACTTATAAATTTCTTCTTGATTTTCCCTATTTGAATCCACTTTTATTTTAATAAAAATTATTTATTTAAATTATTTTCCTAATAAAACATTATTTAACTCTAATGTTTAAAATTAGAGTTTTTGGGGCATTTCAGAAACATATATCAATGTTCAACTCTCCACTCAATAGTAAAATATATCAATCCATTTCGCATCATTTAAAAGTGCAAAGTGATAGATGAATAGTTAAATATAATCCTTTCATAATGGTAGGGGACTAGGTTAACTACTAAAATAACATTCCAAAACAATATTAGGGTAGGGCACTGAGGCATCAATAAATCCAACATAAACCAAGGAATGAGAGTAAGGCAACTATCGAACCAACAATCCATCACTATACAAAGGTATGACACAAATGCAAGTACCAAACCATCAATCTAACATAAAAACAATTTAAGGCACCAAAGCAAGTACCAAACCAACAACCCATATAAAAAACAAAGGATGGCACTATCATAATTAATAGATGACCATTCTATTTGTTCTACTTTATTACTCAATAATCATTTTCATTTTAACTACCATACTCAAGAGGGATAAAAATCAATCTATGGATAGAGTGGTACAATTCGTCATATTACCACCTAAGAGCAACACAATAACCTTACCTACAACCTGGGGAAATAGTGGTATACCTAGCCATACTGGCTTTAAAAAGCAACATAATATCCTCATAACCTTGGTAATTATCAATAACATCTATAGGGACCAAAACCCACCTAGACTTTAGATTAGGGCATAATGATACACCCAGAAACCAATATAAGGAGGGATAACACCTCACCTCTACGGTAGTGACCCCTATAGAGCAAACATTCCCAACTCGTCGTCTTTCACTTTAAGTATTAATATCTTATAAGGTCATCACATAAGTCACATATAACATACAAATTTCCAATTTTCATATTTAATCATTTTCCATTTATTCAAATTAATTTGGTGAACACTAAGGTCATAGATTTATGTTAGGCCAAGCAGAGGCTAAGGTTAACCTATCAAAAATTTAAGGCCATCCTAGTATTTAATTATTTATTAAACATAAAATAGGTTAAAATTATACTAATACCCTTTAAAACCCTACTTTTAAAATATTTTTCATTTTTATTTCAAAAAATATCATTATGAGAGATCTTTCATCAATAAGAAAAAAATGCAATGTTTGACATTATTTTAGCACATTTCTAATCTTTGCATTTTGGTGATTAATAATATTTTTCACTTTTCATGTATTTACTTGGTAACTCCCACAAAACCCTATACATTTATGGAATTATCTCTAACTATAGGCCACATGAATATAATTTCTCATAAGCTAACCCTAATCATGGGTAAATGCACACATTTGAATTATCTTAACCGTACCTTCGTACAGGAGAAATGTGAAATATAAATAATGCAATTTAAATCATAACTTGTTAGGAATGGAAATCCTCACAATATCTTAGACAAGCAAACATAAAGTATTTAACAAATTAAAATGCATATAAATCAATTATCAATAATCATGGATATCATCTCTTTAATATGTTCTCATTTTAATCATGCATGGTAAAATACTTTAAAATCATTACATCGTAGCATGATTTAAGGTTTAAATGTTGCTAGTATGCTCGCCCATAATTTGTACCATCCTATGAGTGGTTTGATTTACCTAATTCAAGCTTATACAAATTATATCTTCCCTAAAACAATCAAGAATGCCTAAGAAAATTAATATCCAACATACAAATTTATTAGCATATAATATTACATAATAATAATAAACAATTATTAAAATTATTTTAGCTACAAATTATTTGAATAAGAAAGTATAAAGATAGGGTAAAAACTTAACACTAGTGGAGGTTTTTTTGTTGAATGAGTGAAGTGTGGCAATATTGGAAATAACTAGTGCTAGAGGATTGAGGAAGGTGAAAATTGTCAAATCTAGGGAGGGAATAATCTTTAGAAATGGTGTAACAAATGGGGGAAGGAGAGTGTAGCACAAAAATTCAAATTAAGGGGGATAATTTTAATATAAATGGGTGTAGGTAGAAGAGGGGTTCCTGGACCAAAATGGCTGAACATGGGTGTGTGGTGCTACAAGAGTTTCGGTTAAATTAATAGGGGAGGAACCTACAAGTTTAGTTGATGGAGATAAGGTACAAATGTTAGGTTCAGTCAGTGGCTGGGAGGATGAAATAGTGAGGGGTGCCAAAGGTAAGAAAAGAAGGGAATTTTATGCTATCAAGAGGAGGCTACCGGGTGTTTAGTCATGGTGAAGGGGTAGATTCAATGATAGTGGATGGTACATTTTATGGGATTTTAGTTGTGATGTTTATTGGTTGGCTAAGTAGGCTATAGAGGGTTGATGTTGTAGAATAAAAATTAGTGGAGGATAGGAGTTACGATAGGGATAATGTGGAAGTCTTATGGATAAGAAATAGTTTGGATGAGGTAGGATTTGTATATTAGTTAAGAGTTTTTGGCATAGTACATGGGGTTATTGTAGGGTGTTATGTGCAAGAAAAAGAGGAAGGAAACCTTGTGAGCAAAACAAGTGGGAGAGAGAAGGTTGGTGTAGAGTAATGGGGTGAGGTTTGATGCTATAGTGTTATGTTATGGAGGGTAGGGAGACGGTGAAGGGAATAATATAGTATAAGTTAAGGATAAACTAGGTTGAAAATCTAGGTAAATATTTAGGCTAAAAATATATTGTAGAATTCAAGGTTACTGAAATATGTTTATTTGATGAAACATATACCAATTAAGACCTAACATCTGTTTTAAATTTCAATATGCACCCCTAACATATTTACACCTAATCAAATTTTATAACTAATAAGTTATAATAATATTACGCATATTAAAAAAATATTTATCATTGATATCCTAAAATTATTAATATAACTAATACACAATTACCAATAACAATTAGGCCATTATGGAATTAGGGTATTACATGTATGGCATTACTACCTAGCTCGAGTGGGTGTGGTATTTGAGAACAAGGACCTTGGAAATTTTTATTGTCTGTTGTTTGGTAGGTGTGTGAAACCTCATAGCCAAGGTATTCAAGGTATGGTAGGTGAGGTTTTGGATTCCAAGCCACCTTGATGTACTTCAATCACCTGTGGTGGATATGGTATTGCAATTTTTGGTTATCCCTCAAGGAAAGTGCACTTGATGTTATTTGGGTGCGGCATTCCCAAATAAAAATATCTTTGATCTATCATGACCCCACATGGACAGTGTGGTACCTCGTTGTGATTATATTCTGCCATGACTTTTATTTATAGTGGATAACTAAGTGTGTTTGAAGGAAATATCATAATAAGCAGAAAATATGTGATCTCTAAAGGTAGATTTATAATATGGTTTATATTATTTGCTTGTGATGAATTTACTTTATTACTATTCTCCCTATTATCCCATGTTTTCTATGCTAGCATGCCTTGTTGTGTTAGCACTAGAAGCTTATGATGTAGAAGCATCTATAGATGAAACTCAAGATGATTATTTGTCATATTTGATTATGGAATATATATTATTGTTTGTCTTTAATAATAATACTTCACCATACAATGGTGATATTTCTTTTAGTCATTCTTATATGTATGTAACATATTTGTTGGAAGAAGATAAATTCATTTAGTGTAATACCCAAAAATTTTAATATCTAGAATTTTATAAATAACCCTCATTTAGGATAATTTAATTTTTAAATTTATTTAATGGATTTTTGGGTATATAAAAATTGACATGATTATTTAATAAATTAAAAATAAATATTTTGTCATTTCATATTCATTTTATTTAAATCATTTTCCAAACCTATATTTTACTAAAATTACCATCTTAAGATAATATATTAAATTTTAATAAATTAAATTATTAAATTAATTTATCTATCTAAATAAATAAATGCCTTTATTTCAAAAACTATTATAATTTTATTTTCCCATTTTTTATTTTTCCTTTTTCCTTCATCCTTATTCTTTTCCTCTTTTTTCCTTTTCTTCTTTTCTTCTCGTTTGGGCTGCCCAGCCAATCTACCCTTTGCTAAGTCATCAACCCTTTCTCCCTCTCCCTTCCCTTTTACATCCAACCCCATCCTACCTCTCCTTACTTTCTTTCCTTTCTCCTCCCTAGTAGGGACAACCCAGCTCTTCCCTCCTCTCCATTTGCCGTGAGCATAAGGCTAACCTACTCCCTCTTCTTTTCTTTTCACACCGGACCTATCTATAGCCCCTCCTCCCTTCTTCTTCCCTTCTCCTTCCTTCTTTAATCTTCCTCCATAGAATCTTGCTATAACTATCTACAACCATCTACCTCTCTCTATAGCCCTGCTCTCTCTTCCTCTCTCTCTCCCTTGTCCCTTTCTATTCCATTTTTGAGCCAATAATAGCCCTCCCTCAGGTGGCCTTTTCTTTCCTTTCATCCTTCTTCATATAACCTGCCACCCTACCCCAACCTATAAACTTTCCCCTACAACAACCTAGTCGGCTCCCCTACCTCCTTTCCTCTCACTTTTCTTTTTCTACTTCTCTCCTACCCATTTTCTTTCCCCAGGCCTTTTCCCTCCTTGCCTATCGATCCTATCTTCTCCTTTCTTCCCCTCTTCTTCTCCTCCCCTATTTTGCTTCGCTAACCTCAACTTCAATTGCTGTAGCCCAACCTAAAATCACAGTTGCCTCCCTAACACCCTTTCAACCTCCCTACGAAAACCCATAAGTCTCACTCGCCCTTATAACCCTCTTCCCATCCTCCCTTTCCCTTTCGTCTGTTCACAGCCTCCACTTTACACCACCACTGTGTTCCACTATTCCCCCTTTTGTTCCACCTCCACAACCACCCATCAATTCTATATAACCTCCCATACCACCACCCTTCCTCCCTTTGGCTAAAAATCCCCAATAGCCACTCCACTCTTCTCTTCTTTTCCCTTCTTTCTTCTTCTTTGCCTATGCTTTGCCCCATTTTCCTAGCCCTACATTCACCATCTCTATCACCCTGAGCCACCAATCATTGATCCTCGATGACCACCTACACTTGACTCCCTCCCTTCACCTTGACGCCACCCTCACTCCCCTCCATAAGCCCTCAATTAAGCCCCTAAAACCCTTCACCAAACAAACCTCTCCCCTGCCTCCACTTCTCCTCTTCAATCCCCTTCTTCCTTAATTTTTATACATGCATTTCATGATGCTCATGTAGAGTGAGCCCTACCTTTTATTTTAAGCGATTTGGTTAATCTTTGAGGTATAACAATAATTAATATAGTATGTATTTAATTAAGATTTGGATAGGAATTTATTCTTTTGATTTCTTACTTCTAATATGCTAAATTTTGATATTAATTTTATGTATTAATTTTAAGTACCGATAAGGTTTAATTATTACTAGAAATAAGGTGACCATTATACCTGTTGAAATGTGTGGATGTACATATGATAGCATATTAGGATTTTTAATATGCTTATTGGCATGATATATGATGTTAAGTATAATATATTTTGTGGACTATGTTGGTTCTTGAACTAAAAATTTTGTTGATTTATGTGCCATGTGTAAAAATGATAGTCAAGGAAGGAGCCTTATGGTTAAGGATATTATTGCATACTTATATGTGGCATGATATGTTAATGTGGCAATGGATAATATTAATATAAACCCTAGGGGCATTTTAGTATTTTTTTTGTCTGCAATAGGTGTGGCCTAAGTAAGTATATATGGTAGGTGCCTAAGTAAGTAACTCACATTTGTTGTCCATTTTTCCCCTTTTCAGCCACCTTTGGTGTGGAAAGGTTATTTTATTAAATTTGGTATTATAAGGTTGAAATGGTAATTTATAAGAATAAAAGGAGCCATATGATAATTTAATAAGTAATGAGGGCATTTTAGTAAATTTTCATGAAAAAGGGGATAACTTCATAAATTGTGAGTAAAAAGAGTATGTTGCTAAATTAAATAAATGAGAAGGGAATTTTAGTAATTTTGGTATAAAAAGGGATGACTTGGTAATTTTATAAACATAAAGGGGTCAAATGGAAAAATCATATTTAAGAAGGGTGTTTTAGTAACTTGGTCTGAAGGAAGGATAACTTGGTAATTTGTAAAGTAAAGGGATAAAATGGTAATTTAGTAGACAAGAAGGGTACTTTAGTAATTTGACTTGAAAAAGGATAATTTTGTAATTTTAATAAGTATGAAGGGTAATTTAGTAATTTAACTAACCAAAATCATAATTTGGTATTCTTAAGGGCATTTTGATAATTTTAATGAGTATGAAGGGTAGTTTGGTAATTTAACCAAAAAAAGGTAAACTAGTAATTGTACTAAGTATAAAGGTTGATTTGGTAATATTACTAAGTAAGAAGGACAATTTGGTAAATTATCTGACAAAAGGGGGAATTTGGTAAATATTACTATGTGGTTATGGCTTATATTCTCATAACACATCTTGCAAAGCATCAAGCCAAGGAATATCTTAGGGACAAATTAGCATGTGTTTATATTTTTCCATTTCAGTATAAGAGATTTTTTTAGAAAATCAAGTTCAAAAAATATGACTACTAATCGATGTATCTGGACCTACCAGCCTATTATTTTACAAATTAATGAATATGCTCTCCTAACAAGTTAATTAGTCCTATTGAGAAATCATAATTTGCTTGAACGACAAACAAGTTAATTGGTTCATGCAACTAATCAATCAGTTTGGTTAAAAAGCTCAATAAATTTCACTTTTGAACATGGTTTCAAATCAAACATTGCCTCATACAAAGTAATAACATTAAATCAAAATAAAAGGCAAAAAAAAAAGCATATTTACTATTAGAGAATTTACAAAATTATGGGGTATTACATAAACCCTTGAACGATTCTAGGTCTAAAAGTTCTTAGCATGCTCGCTCATAACTTTCTACCATCTTAACATCGAAACATATGTAATATTATTATATAATATTACCCAATAATAATCCCTAGTTAATAAAATAATTTAGGAAACTCAATGATGGAATAAGTAAGGGAAAGCCTAAGAAAGTTGAGCAATAAGAGAGGGAAGCTTCAAGGGTTATGGAAGAGAAGGAGGAGAAAGTAATGATGTTGTGTGCCATTGTTGGGAAGGTCGCCAAGGCAAAACAGATCAGTGAAGTGAAGGGATAAACAAAGTGGGAGGTGTATCAAGTAGGGAAGAAGAGGTGCAGAAAAAGTTTAAGATGAGAGGGGAGTTTTGGAGGGGAATGTTACGATAAAAGAGGAGGCTTTAGCAGACCTGGTCAAAGGTATGGGATAGGCTTTGGTGGGTTAAAGTGAAGGTTGGGATGGCTATAATATGAATTGCTAAAGGTGGAGGGGCAGGAATGTTAGCAATGGCTGGTGGTGGTGTAGTTGTTTCTGTGAGGATTATCGAAGGGAAAGAAAAAAGGAGATGGTACATGAGGAAGGGAAGGTTATAGGGGTTTTGTGTATGGTTGAAGGGGAAGCTATGACATGTATAACCAATATAGAGTATGGAATTTAGTGTAGGTGGTTAGTGGCAAGTTAAGGAGGCTAGCGAGGGTAAGTGTTGCAATATATAAAAATTATAAAAGGAAAAGAGCAGCAATGAGAAGAAAGGAAGAGTTTGGTGCATGAAGGAGCTTAGGAGAGGGAGGGTTTTTTAGAATGGTCGAGGGTGTTTGGCTAAACATAGGTGGGAATAAAAAGTGTATAGGTTAAGGTTTTGTGCAGTTAAATGATTAGCGAAACTATAAGAGCATATAAGGGGTACGGGGAGGTATGGTGATGGTGTGACAATTCCCAAGTAACGTGTAGGTGGTACAAAGGGTAGTGTGATGGTTGGAGGAAATCTAGCATAGGTTAGGGATACATTAGAGTAAAAATCTAGGTAAATATTTAAGGTAAAAATATGATATAAAATTTAAGTATAGCGCTCAATTTATTTGATAATACTGATATCGGTTACAATCTAACTTAGGTTTAAAAATTAAAAAGTACCCTCTAGGATATTTTAAGCTAATTTAATTTTATAAGTAATAAGTTGTAATAATATTAGACATAGTAACAAATATATTTATTATCAAATATTATAAAATAACTATTATAATTAATATACTTAATGATTACTTGTACTTATCGGTATAGTATTGTGCTTCCTTTATCTGCAAGTACAATTAGGATACCTTATTCCTTGGGTTTATAATCACTTAATTACTACGTTACCATTGTGTGCTAGTATAAATATTGTACCTTAGTATCTTTGAACTGATCTTATATCCCTTTTAGTAACTAAAATGAATGTAACTTTATATAGTTGCCTTTAGAATGACTTAGAATTTTGTTTGTATTGTTGGTTTGGCAATTTCCTACGTTCTCTACCTTTAGCATTTTAAATTTGTTTGTTATAATTGTTTTATTATTGCCTTAGTGCACTACCATAATGCTTATGATATATGTCTTGGTTGTTATTGAAAATGGGTAAGTATGGTTGGTGACTTCCCATTGTGGAACACCCTTGGTATGAAATAGTTATTAAAACTATTATATTACGGTAAAGTGTGATGGCATGACGTGTATGCAATCTATAATGATATAGTTGTTTTTGGATGATTATAATTATTAGTTACCACTTATTCTTATCATTATAATTATGCCATGTTTACTATATGAATACGTTCTTTGTCCTCCATGTGTCCTTTTCATGTTTAACATGGTGTAGTGATTTACTTCATACCGCTAAGTCGATATGTTCCATTTTATGATTTTTTTTTCTTATTCATTTGAAAATTATAACCTTATAGGGGTATTTTGAGGGCCCTAATTGAGCCGAATAGGGTTTGGGGTTGATAGTTTGGACCATATTTTATTCTCTGTAACAACTTTGGATTTGGATATCCTTCGGACTCTTATATCCCTTTTTGTATTCTTTTTTTTTTTTAAGCTTTTAATCCTATCTTTTGTGATATGGGAACAACAATAATAATTTATAATGCAATCTTATATCTACTTCTTAATATTATCATTGTTAAATTGAAGTAGAGAAATATTTTAGCCTTAATAATTGGTATAAAACTAGCAAAGGAGACCAAGCTTATGATAATGGTGGCCCTAACACCCTATAATGTGAATATTTTTGCTACCAAAAACAACTCTTTTAAATGAAATTTTATGTTCTAAAAATGGGAGTTTTGCATAAGGTATAAAGGATGAGATTTTTGCGATCCAAGTTTAGACATAAACTCATGTTGTTGTATGTTGCCTATCTCATGTGAATGACATTTTCTTGTGCTCTTATTATAGCATTTTATATCCTATTAGCATTCAAGATTTTTTCCTTTATTATGCATTGCTAATTTATTTTGTTTTCTTGAGGAAAAGTAGAAGTTTATGAGAGGAGCAATGATAAATGGATAAAAATAGCATGATTTACACAATTTTCTGAAATCATATGTGAATGTTTTCATAGATTTTCTTCATTTAAAGGTATGATTTTTTTTATGTTTGTGAGTACTATGCATTTTCATACTTGTTTTGATGGTGAGCTCAACGAAGGCTAAAATGGAGAAATACCATAATGGATTTGATCTTATAGTAAGTAAAGATAGGTAGCACAACTTGGGCACACATGCATGTTCAATTTGAAGCAAAGAAGACACTATATCATAAGAAATAACAAGTGGCATGGCTTGCTAACACAATCGTGTTGGTTACATTCATACATTATCCACTTGTATTTGGTGCAATAGTCCTACAACAAATCTTCCACAATGATTAGGACCTACCAACACAAGCAAGTTGGAAGTGAGCACACTTGTGTCAAATCTACTTTAATCTATGATTGTCATTAACTCTCTAGTACCAAAACAAACAAGTGTTGGATCTGCTTTGACCTATGATTATCATCAACTCTCTAGCACTAAATATTACCATGTAACACAACTTATTAGAGTTGTTATGCCAACAAACTATATTCTTTATCAAACGTGTTGAATATGAGTAATCGTTACTCTACTCCTACAACAACTAGTGGAACACAAGTGGAGAACTTTTCCTCATTTATTATTATTTTTCTCTCAAAATTTATATTTTAGATTGTGTTTTTCTTCATTGATTGTAATTTTTTTGCGATTCTATTTTAATATTTCAAATGTCATATTCAAGCACCATTAGCACTTTATTCTAATTCTATTTGCTAATGATCGAGATGAAACTATCTTCACTTGCATGATTTTGATTTTCCATAGTTGGTTTAATATTCTAAATTCTCTCATTGTAGCTTTTGTAGGTTGTTATGCTGAATTTATATTTGACTATGCATTTGTTTTAAATCATGTGTGGATAGATTTCCCTTTCTAGGTTCAAGTTTTACACTAGTTTCTTATTCCCATTGTTTGAAGAAAGAATTGATTTATATTGTTGTTTGATAATATGAATAATCAAATCCAATTATTATTATTTGGTACCTAAGCTATATTATTCGGTCACCAATAAGATGTAAAAGTTAACATAATTTATAGGTTTAGTTTAGTTTTGTCCAATTTTATGAAAGAGGGTAATTATGCATGATCATTTGACCATGAAAATCTTGAGCAAAATTTACAAATAATTATCCATGTTAATTACTTATTTTGTAAAAAAAAATAGTCTAAAATATTTTCAAAAAATGTATCTTAGACAATGAATTTCTCAAATAACTACAAATAAGAAGTTTATTGATCTATTCTTTCAAATTAAGGTAGTTATCTTAGATTTGAATCATATAAATTCAAACACCGAGAGTGTAGCTACAATCTCATCCTATGCCTCTTTATATTTTCATCTCTGAGATATTTGGTTTTGCCATTAGTTGATCTATCCTTTCTGCAAAGTTTATATTTTGGCTTAGGAAGTTGTGAGCATGAATAACATTAGTAATTAGTGCCATATTTTTGTGCGACCAACCTTAATTTACCACAAGAAACGTGTACGGTTGGCGATATAGGATGTACTTGAGAGAATATTTCAGTCTTAAAAAGGTGTTTTTCAATCACAGTTTTTACACATTTAAATAAAATTTAATAAGTTTATTTTTCAATAAATTAAATGGCTTATCGAGAAAGTACCATGCGCTCTCTTCTTGATACAAGTTTAGATATTACTGCCGTTGTCGATCATCCTGTAGAGAAGTCTCTAATAATACGATGCGGACGCACTTAACGCCTATCGTATCGTTGCGTTCATTGATGAAACTACTTTATTTGAAGATTAAAATATATAGCCTTTGACGTAGGTTAGCAAATAGAAACGGACTATGAAAACGGATGCGACTCCTCCTCTTTACACGTACCTGGCACATTCAATTACAGCTTCCTTCTATCCAGAGACATATGGCACACTAAAGTAGCTAAATTAACATACAACATTAAACCGTACACCTCATGCCTCTCACAGGAGCACGAGACGTACGGCTCTCAGCCCGATCCAAGATCTACAATTGACGTCAACTTTTGTTCTTACTTGGCGTTCACTCATTCCCTTAGTGTTGACATTATGCAATATGTATCCTCAACTTGCTTAATAATGCATACCTCTTCAATTAGTCAAATATAAATACAAAGCGTGGCCTTGGATTAACAAGTGGTGTTCGTATTAGAGATGGATTACAGTTAATAATTATGAAATTTAAGACTATGATGATGAGTGCAATTAAATTACATGAATATTGTTGGGCACAAGTATTTTCCTTAGTGAAGGTTACGTTACATGTATGACAAAATTTTGAGTGGAACCGAAACATGACTATGGCCATGCTTTGACAAAAAGTATATCTAATACTTATTGCAAATTTATTTTAATTTTTATAGAAGTTAAATATAAGATAATCAAGTATTACTCTTATACATAATATATGTTCGGTTTTTGTACCATCTCATATAGAGTACGAGGAAAAATGTTAAAATTTTTAAATAAGAAAACAAGGGACTAAATGAAATTTTATAAGCATAGATAAAATTTTTGAAAATAACTCTAAGATAAAATTTAAAGCACAATAAATAGAAACCATGAATCTACCAGTCCCTAAATTATTTTGACAAACCACTAACTATGGACTAACTAACAATCTACATCCAACAAAACAAATTTATTTACTCCTCCATATAAAGTGCTTTAAACTTAGCAAAATTTCAAAGATGGTTATCAAAAACTTGTATCTCAGAAATAGGTTGTCTACTCATTGGAATGACCAACAATTCTTAAAAAATTATCAATATTTGCACATTTAGTATTGTAACAAATACATATCACAAGTATAAAGTATGAGACACATAAGATCACAATAAGAGGAAATTATACATGTGCATTACTCATGACTGAAAACTACCCATGATGTAACCTTATTAAATATCCATAATTAGGTGACCAATGAACCTATTTCAGTAACACATTGACGTTAAGGAACTAATACTAATGATACTCTCCCTTTTCCCCATAGATGGGAGAAAGGAGTCAATTTTTCACTAATACTCTCACATGAAGGGTAAAACATTTCATGTGACTAGGAAACCTCTATTCTTTAAGTTAGATAGAGTAGAGGAGGGCCCTCTTTGTTCTATTAGAATCAAGAAATTAATTTAATAATTTCAAAGTACTTGTATCTGACTCACAAGTTCTTTCACTTTTAGTACGAATGTCTTAATAATTGTACCTTGCTAACAATTCACATATATCAAATGTGTTCCGTAAGTTACTAAAGTCATTATACACCCACTTTATTATCATTGAATTATTATGGGGTTTATCAAATGATTTCCTTGATCTCTAATTATTTAAAAAATTTCCAAAACTTAGAGCGTATCACTAATAACACATTAAATATGCTACATTCAAATATATTCAAGCCATATTGTAAGAATAATTATTAGGTGTGTAAAGAACATCTCCAGAGATAAAAGACCATTACACTCTTATAAAACCCTAATTTCACTATGACACCACAATTCCATCCATAAGACTTTCCAAATCACAAAATTTAACGCACTAATCCTAATTATTAGTAAAACACTAAATCTAATAATCATACCCTAGCTCTAATATTTTAGACATAAAATATTGATATTACCCTTCTTGATAACTATTCTTCATTTAAGTCATTTTTTTATAAACTCATACCTAGTGCTATTTATAATTCACCAAGAAAGTCCACCATTCATAATTATCATATTTCAGCCCACATAATACTCATATAACACTAAAATTTCATATATTAACCTAAAAGGATGAAAATACCGTTAGCTCACCTAAATATCTCTAATGTTATTATTTTCATAACTTAAGTTATGCATAAACAAATACTAGTATATTATATATATCAATTTATTGTAAGATTCTCAACATACACAATACCAAACTTATTTTACATAAAAACTCATAAGGAGATAAATTAACCTTAAAGCCAATACTCACCCACAATTCACAACACTCTATAAGTCTCCAAATCTTATCTATTTTACGAAGAACAACCCTTACCTTATTACAACTCAAAAATATAATTTTCTAAATTTCAAAACACATACAACTCCTCATATGCCATAAGGTCTTTGTCTCCCTGAAGTATAAAATTGCCAAATTTTGCATCCTCAACTTATTACACCAATCACCATGCTTAGATATATTTTAATGTACTCATTCATAAACTTTAAAAAGTATAACATAATATACTATCATCCTTGGGATTTTATGACAAAGCCTAAATGATGTACGAGAAAATGGTCAACACGTAACATTTATTATTATGGAACCTATTATCCTTTATTTACAGAGGATCTCCTGTAAAATTAAAGACAAATGGATGAATACATTACTAGTTATAGGCAAAACTTGTAAAATAAGTCACTAGCGATAGAGGTATGTGTATGTCATGTACGGAAGGAAAAAATGAGTTGCATGGAAGGGCTGAATGTGGTTTCTACAAGAGGGGACTTTAATTAAAAATTTGGACGTGCAATATATATTATTATCACATTAATAAATGTTAAAAAGATAGGATAAATTTGAATTGGTAAAAATATAGCTTAATTTTATCTTTTAGATTTATCTTATTCTGTCTTTTGAGTTTTTTTAGAATAAGGAGCAAACAAATACTATTTGTGTTGATTCTTGTTAGATTTTTAGGACGATTATTTTGTAATATTAAGGAGTTCCAATGGTTATAAAAACTATAGGAAGTACATGACACAAAGGAAACGAAAAATTGATGAAATTGTAATATTTACTTAATTAAATTCCGTGTGAGTTCCTCTGAATATTAATCAATTCTGTGTGAGTGATTATTATCGAAATCCTTGATCTGATTATTTATGTGAGTTATATATTAAGATCTATCCTTCAAACCTTCCAAAAATCCATTCCATTCTAAAACCTAAATGCCATATACAATCGCTATCATTATCATCTTCAACATTCATCTTAAACCTATTTTCCTTACTTAATTTAATCTATTTCCAAACATATGATGATGATAATAATAATAATAATAATAATAATATCAAATGATTATTCTCAACATCTTAACTTCATAATCTAATAATCAAATCATCATATTACCACCTTTCATCACAATAATATTCATATCAATACTAAACCCTAATCGTAAATTGTAACCCTAACCCACAAACCAAACCATTATAAACCCTTCATTATTAGAGCATTATCAACACTATCTCTCCTTTTTTAAATCATAATCATCATATTTTCATCACTTTTACATCATCATATTCCTTTTAAAACCCTAACAAGACTATAATACCACCCAAGCGATAAGTATATATTTGTACACACATCAATTTTTGTATGAGAGCTTAGGTTGTAGTCTTATGTGACATATATTATCAATATCCTTCTTTTCATCTAATATTATTTAAAAAACGAGTTCCTTCTTCCAAATTATTGTAAGAACTCATCAAAGAGGTACTAAGATTTGAATTTTAGGTTATTTGGGAGAGCATTTTTGGAAGCACACTACTTGTGGGTGTTAAGAACGCATGACGAGCTAAGGAGAAGATTTGAGGGATTTTCTTAGGGAATTTGTGGAGGAGATAAAGTATTTTACACTAAATATGGGTAAGATGGAAGCCTAATAAAAGCAATGATCACAATTCTGAAGAAAACAAGTAGAAGCAAATTATAGAAAGGAAGCACATGATCAAATGGAGTAACAAGGAGAAGAATGTATAGGAAACTATGCACGAGCTCATGACACTTCAAGGAAATAATATGATGATGTGGAGAAAGGGATTTGATTTGACTTACCTAATTTTGAAGGTAATCTTGATCCAGAATCTTTTCTTGAACCGTTGGAAATTGTTGAATCTATCTTTGACTATAAGGAGCTTGATAATGGAAAAATATGTTATATTTTCATATTAAAATTTAAGAAATTTTCTGGAATATGGTATGAAAATTTAAAGAGGAGAAGAGAAAGAGTGGAAAAAAAAATAAGGTCATGGTAAAATTTTTAAAACCAGTTAAAAAAAATTTGTGCTTAGAGAATATGAATAAGATAATTTCATTAAAATGACTAATTGAGAGCAAGGGTTGCTTTTAGTGGAGGAGTATATTAGAGAGTTTAAAATATTAGCTCTTATTTGTGATGTTCAATAAAGAGAAGAGTAAAGATGTACTAGATTTATTGGAAGCTTAAATATAAATATTAGAGAGAAGGTGGAGGTGTACCCTGATGAGTTATTCAAAGACTTAACAAAATTAGCAATCAAATTTGAGAAGCAATTTAAGAGAACTAAGCCACCAAACAAATAAACCAATGGAACATATGGTTCAAACTTTAAGGAGGTGTCAAAGCCATCATCTTCTAAAACCATAATTTAAGAAAACACGAGAAGGTTCAATCATAAAGAAAAGGGTATGGATAAGATGGTTGATAAGGTGAAAAAGCAATATTTCAATTGTAGAGACTATAGCCATTTCGCTTGGGATTGCCCAAATCAAAGGGTAATGACTTTGAAGGAGATAGAGAGGATGGAAGCTTGTGATGAAGATGATGAAGAACTTAATTAAGACCTTTAGGAAGGTAGAGAAGATTATGAAAATGCATTATAAGATGGTCATGTAGATTGCTATATGTTGCAATGAGTGTTTAAAGTGCAACAACAACCTTATCCTTCTCAAAAAGAGAATATCTTTAAAGCCGAATGTAGATAAAGTATTTGAATTAATTATTGATAGTGGCTCTTAAACCAATGTTGCTAGTAGAAGAATGGTGAAAAACCTTAGATTGAAGACCATGGATCATCCAAGGCGATGCTCACTTCAATGGCTGAATAAGGACAAAGGTGTAAAGGTAACTAAACAAACTCTCATCTCTTTAAAATTAAAAATTATTTTGATGATGTTTTATGTAATATTCTGATTATGGATGCTTGTCATATTTTGTCGGGAACACCTTGGCAATTTGATAGGAAGATTACTCATTATGGGGTCCTTAATTAATATGTGGTAAGAAAGGGAAAAAAGAAATTTAGACTCAAATGTAATATAGATGGTGGAGGATGGTTCTAGGAAGTGAAAGGCAGGAAGAGACCGAGGGTAGGAAGAAAAAAAGAGGAGAAAAAAAGAGAGTTGATGGTGAATGGGAGGAGGAAAAAAGGAAGAAGATGTCAAAGGCGAGGGAGGAAGAATGAGGAGTAGCATGGAGTTATTGATCCTTAAAAATTTAGAGATGATTGATGCTATCTAGAGTGAGAAATCATGTTATGTCTTGGTAGTGAAAGAAGTTCAACAAGGGGGTGTGTTGGCAAGGATTCAAAATTGTAGCATGTTTTGATAGAGTATGCAAATGTTTTTCCAAATGAGTTGCCACATATAGGTATCGAGCATGCTGTTGATTTAATGCTAGGAGTTCCATTAACAAATAAGCTAGTGTATAGATGCAATATGGAAGAGTCCAAGGAGATGCAAAGATAAGTGCAATAATTGTTAGATTGAGGTTATTTTTGAGAGAGCATGATTCTATGTAGTGTATTAGCTTTATTAGTACCTTAGAAGGATGGTAAGTGGAGGATGTGCATTGACTCTAGAGCAATTAAACATATCATAATCAAATATAAATTTCAGATGCTAAGATTCAATGACATGTTAGATAAGCTACATGGAGCAAAGGTGCTTTTGAAGCTTGACCTAAGAAGTAGATACCATTAAATGAGGATAACAAAAGGGGACAAATGGAAGATGGCTTTCAAGACTAGATATGGGTTTTAAGAGTGGTTGGCGATGCCATTTGAGCTATGCAATGCACCAAGTTCATTCATGAGGCTAATGACCAAAGTACTTAGACCTCTCCTTTGAGTCTTTGTTGTTCTCTACCTTATGATATTTTGATATATAACAAGAGTGAGTTCGAACACATGAGC